>OU892279.1:45487181-46203024 GCA_917834065.1 Ceutorhynchus assimilis
TACCACATACGAATGGGATGCCTGTGAGATTCTTGTGGTAGCAATTAACTCATTAATGACTCGTTCAAGTAAGATTCTGATTTGAAAATGAATGAATTTTTGAGTTGAACTCACTCAATTCATTGAGCAGTTTATTAATCAGTGGATCCATTAACATCTTATTTTATCAGCATAATCTAAATTTTTCTTATTTTTCCTCAAGTACCATACTTGATCTCTATAAGAAATGAATTATTTACCAATTTTACCTATAATTATAATAAGTTTTTTCTCGAGGGAACATAATTTTGAAAATTCGGGGCCTAAATCACTATGTAGAATTTTTGGCTGCATATGGTAATAGATGTTTTTCTTCTAGTACAAATTTCACAATTGCAAACGTTGTATGAACGTCGAAAATGGACGTATTAAAAACGTCTTAAGTCGGATGTTGGTCTATAAATAAAACCACTGTGTATATCAAAAACCCATCAATTAAAACTAGAAGACGGTTTATCAATAATCAGCTGTTTGAGCAGGTCAACTAAACATTAAGTTTACACGAAATGGATATAGAAACCGTTGCAACCCATGGTATCGGCACACATTTGGGACCTTCGCTCCTCAGGGTCTCCTCACCCAAAGGAGTAGTAGCTACATTTCTTTTCAGAGAGTCTTGGAACAATCCTCTTCAGGGCCGCCTTACCCCAGAGAGTCTTGCCCTTCAGGGCATCGCCGACTATACATGCGGAAACCAGTTACATCCCCGTATATGTACGTAGAGCCCCAAATGTGAAAATCATGTGGCGCACCTACGTAGTGCTTCTTTGGTGACGTGCCCACTAGCAAACAATATACGTTAAGCTCCTTTTTGTAGTTTTGTATTTTCCTGAAGAGCATATTAGCCGAGAGGCGTGTGACATATGGTGGAGGTGCCGTTCGAAGAACCTGTGATGCTGAATCTCCCTATTTAGCATCGAAGTACGTAAACGAGAGCACAGTGCCCAAACGAAATTATGGACTGTCGCCATTGTATCAGGAATGATGTTTGAATGTACTGATAGTTGTTCATAAAAGTGACATTCACCGATGTGTCAAGGACATGGACATAGCCATATCTCAGCCGATGATACGTCGTTACCTGAACTGAATAGAGTAGGTACGCGAAAAAAAAACTTTGTATAGGATATAGAAAGAAGGCTTCGCAGCAAGAATAAGAGGGCATATATCGACTGGTCTATAAATAAAACTATTCTATATATCAAAAACCCATCAATTAAAACTAGAACACGGTTTATCAACAATCAGCAGTTTAAGCAGGTCAACGCGTAAACTAATGTTTAAATGAAATGGATATAAAAACCAATGCAACCCCTAGCTTCGGCACCCATTTGGGTCCTCTCCTCGGGGTCTCCTTACATAAAGCAGCAGTAGCTCTTCAGGGTCGCCTTACCCCAGAGAGTCTTGCCCTTCAGGGCATCGCCGCCTATACGTGTGGGAACTAGTTGCGTCCCCGTATATGTACGTAGAGCCCCGAACGAGAGAATCATGTGGCGCACCTACGTAGTGCCCCTTTGGTGATGTACCCACTAGCAGACAATATATTAAGCTCCTTTTTGTAGTTATGTATTTTTCTTAAGAGCAACCCCTAACCTCAGGTCCTACCCACATTAGCCGCGAGGCGTGTGACAATATTTTTCTAAAATATCTACATGTTTTCAATGGTGTTCTTGAAAACGACCATCACAATCCTTTATAAAACGTCTCGTTTATAACTTCACCTGGCTGGAATGAGGCTGGCCAAATCGTAATAACAACTCCCATGGTAATAACGATAGAATAGCGACAAGCCGGCCACCTTGCGTCCATGTTCGAGAGATTACAATGAAACGGTGAGAGTTGGATTTATCGATCATTTTGATTGCTTTCCTTTGTACCTACTGCATCTAATAGAGCCAATGCATGCTTGGGAGTATCGCACATCTTTAAAGCTGGGTTATCATCGGCGGAAGAATTCTTATTTGAGAATACTGTAGCATTGAATTTGACAAGGTTGTCAAGGCCGCAGTTGATAATGGTGTGAAAATCTCTTAAATAGAGTGACTCTGTTCTCGGGCGAGGCGTGCAGAAGCGGCTGCAGTTAGCGGTTTGTTAGAAGAGAAAGATGCCATCAAGCTACTAATGTCCGCAAAGCTGTATATGGGGTTTTTTGTCACATTCAACAAATCATTCAGGAAAATGAGAAACACTGTTGTGGATAGGCGTAATGTCGTGCTTCGTACGAACCATGGGGCGCCTAGGAGGTTTCTCAGGATCCTATTCTCTAGACTTAGTAGCGGTTGAAGATGACGGTCTTGGATAGTCGTGACCCAGGCTGGAGTTATGATCAGTCTTATGTATATTTTGTATGTGTTTGTCTTGGTTTGGATGTTCAGCTTGCTTTGTCGGTTTACGAGTGGGTAGAGTTGTTAAGGGCCCCACAGACTGCGTTTTTGTTGGACGGATTTGTTCGACGAGCAAATCTGTTCGCAAAACCGAAGTGTGTGTGCGAATAATTGTCGTTTTTGCTGGCATACAAAACCGTTGCAAGTATCTGGCTTCGCCTGATTTGGTCCGTCGGATATGTTCGATATGTCAACAAATCTGAAGTGTGTGGGCTACGAATTCTGAAAACGACGAAACATAATGATCTGCGCCAAACTAAACCGAGGTCTGTGGGCAACTCCGATCCGTCGTTTTTGCTCGAACAGATTTGCTCGTCGAACAAAACCGTCAAACAAAAACGCAGTCTGTGGAGGCCTTTTGAGTTGGCATTTGGCTTTGTTCCTGGTGTATTTGACAATTTGACGTGCTCCGACCAGTTAAGTTTCCTGTCAAAAAGTATTCTAAGGTACTTGACCTTTTTTGTCCACCATCGGTGTTCTCTCCCAGCGTAGTTTGTACCGCTACTTAGGTTTTCTGGAAAGTTAAGGGGTCTTCGGAAAACTCGGGCGCCACCCTTAGGATTATAGTGGTTAAGGGCCTACGTGCTCCAGGTAGATTGTTACAGTGGAGATTGGAAACCAGAGGTCAATATGCGCATCCACAAAATGAAACACACAATCCAACTAACAAATTAAAGTTTTTATTTGCCCAATAACATAAGATATAAGGAACAGTCAAAATGTAATTAAATAAGAGAAAAAGAGCGGGAAGAGTAAACGAAGTCGGCGAAAATAACGTGTAAATATTATGTACCTACGTGGCGGGAAATAGGGATAAATTTAGTAACTTCGTTACAATTTTCTCCTTTGGAGACATTTTCTTGTTCATGTCGAATATGAGGCTTGAGTCTGTTTCAGGTTTACTCTTAGCCTCCGCCTGTCAATACAGGTTTGAATGTTATTGAGGTGTCTGGCTCGGATTATGGGTTTACTTTGTGCTGTGGCTGTAATAGGGGTTTCGTCTGCGTAGTCTTGAAGTATGGATTTTCTACTTTTCGAGATATCCGCCATGAATAGGTTGAAAAGTAGAGGACTGAGTGAGGAGCCTTGGAGAACTCCGGCAAGTACTAGTGTGGCAGTGGATCGTGACTGATTTGTGGTACAGTTGTCCAGAGTGACGCAGAAGTTCCGGTTTGACAAGAAGGAATCGATTAGTTTGACTTATGGCGTTTCCGATTGGTAGATTCAGTGCACACTGAGTGTATTTGCATCCTTTTACCTGACCTGTAGAAAAAAAGACAGAAATAGAAAAAATTGCACTAGCTCCGCACTAGATCTACCAATCGGAAACACCATTAGTGTGGCATATTATATCTGAGCATCTTCAGAATCAGGCCCTGTTGCCACATTTAGTCAAATTCTGTCGAAATGTTGAGGAGGCCTGCTCCTGTCTTCATTCTGCGGGTCGCGCCTTTTAGTAGAGTGTGAGCTAATCGGGTGGCTAGATGGGATGAGGAGTGTGGTACTCTGAATCCCATTTGCTCGTCGGATAGTAGGCGAAAGTGTGTTTCAGTGTCCCGTAGATCTCTGCTTAAGATTCGTTCTGCCACTTTGTCAAGTGCGAAGAGGAGGATGATTGGGTGGTAGGTACCAACTGGGGTTGTTACTGGACTCTCCTTGTTTCTTTATCAGTATCATATAGAGCACTTTCCATTTTCATGGGAAATGGTGGAGAGTGGCTCGGATGATCTTGGTGAAGTTCTCTATTTGTTGCTCACACTTTGGGTGGTGACGTTTGGTGGTAGCGTGGGACGAGCCTCTGATTGGTCGAGCATGAGTCTTATGGAAGTTGACGTTACGGTCCTGTAGAGGATAGAGTGGTGGGTTATTCCGAAATTGATCGGTTATGGCTGTTTTCAGTGTTGATGTAACATTTTTTTCTGAGGCCCTTTGGAGAGGTTTCTAGCATGGTGAAAAAGATCCTTACCGGTCGATAGGACTGCTTCCAGTTTCTCTTGCCGGGACTCGTAGCAGTCATTGACTTGAATGTGGATCCTTCTCTTTAGTCGGTTGACCTGATTCTCTGTAGTCGGTTCCTGCGACGAATTTGTTTGGTGTCAGGTAGACCGATGTTCGGAGCAGGTTGAGAGATTCACAGATGTTGCCAGTCAGTGTGTTCACAGCCGTATCTAGGTCCTGTGGAGAGTAGATGAAACCGATCGGGGGTTTACTTTTCAGGTGGTCTTGGAATGATGTCCAGTTTGTGAATGTCCTTGGTCTTCTGGTTGGGGCTTATGTTCAGCTGGGTTGCCGTATTCAAACATTACCGGTAGGTGGTCGGATGAGAAATGATGTAGAGTTTGCGGCTGGGAGATAGGATTGACGTTCTTGTGTATAAAAAAGTCAAAATGCTAGGTTTACCGTATCCTATGCGGGTGGGTTCATCAGGACGTCAGTTTTTGTAGTTCAGACGTTCGGCATTGCATTGGATTGAGATTCCTCTTTGGTTAGATCTAGTTCAATTCCATTCGGTACGTTTTGCATTTAAATCGCCTTCCTACAGAACTGGCTGGAAATTGAGCCTTGGCATGTGGACAGTGTATCAGGAGACACATCATCGACCAGAACATGCAGTGACCTGCCTTCCAGAAAACTTCCCAGCCAAAAATTTATTTGGAAGACCATACGATGGAGGTTTGCTGAGGAAACTTTTGGGCCACACCTGATCAAAAACATTGGAGATGTCCAATGCTACAGTTTTTGATTCACCATGTTTTTCGAGAATGGAGTTCCAAATATGTACTGACGCAGGTACGCCAGCAGATCTTCTGTTGATCTTTTAGAACGGAACCCGTATTGTTTGTTGGAGATGAGCTTATTGGCTTCGAGGTACCTATTCAATCAATCTGCACTCTGGCACATTTCCAGATAGACAGGAAAACGCCTCAACAGGCAGAGAGTGAAAACAGTTTGCAAAGAACTGAAGTCAATTCTTGTCCGAAATTTTTTGGGACAATTGGTGGAATACCGTCGGGAGCACAAGATTTTCCAGTGTCAAGTTGCAGAAGAATTTTCCTAATAGTTTTAGGTCTAACTTCAACATTGTCCATGTAAGAACCAATGTGTGGCAGCTCTGTCATTGTCCTCCATCGGGGAATTGGTAGAAATTGTTTGGCAAAGAGGTCTGCTTTTTCTTTGACAATGGAATTATATATCTTCAACTAAGGGTGTAAAAGAAAATCATGTAAATTTTTTTCCTATGGTCTTGGCAAACGACCAAAAGGATCTTGTCCGCTCTAGCAGTCCAAAAGTCGATTATGCACTTGTTAGTTGTGTAGGTAACTTTTTAGCCTAGTTGGTTATACGGTTGCAATCACTTTTCGCAGCGGTGAAGGACGATCGAGTTTTTTTCGCATTGGTGTTCTTTTTTGCACACTAGGACTGCACGGAATGTTTTATTGGAGTGTAGAATGTACAATTCCATATCTTTCGTGCAACCTTAGAAGGATCTTTGGATTTAAAACTCCATAATGCGACACCCTACGAGGTGATGGAGCAGAAGTTATATTCCAAATAAACTTCGAGCGGAAATCAATTTATGGTCTGATTTGCCCAAAGGTGCAAAAACATCAGTCTGTCTTGTAGGGATCTGAATAAGTGGTAAGGAACAAATCGAGTAAGTTGGTCTGTTGAAAAATGGCATCGGGAAGACGCCATATGTGAAATGGCAAATGCTACAGCAATCCTGCGTTGTTTTGTTGGAGAACTCAAACCACTCTGAGTTATGCACCTTAAAATCCTTCAAAAGTATAATCTGGGAGTTCGGATGGGTTTCCTGGATAGAATCCAATTAATTTACCAGATTATCAAATCGAAATTCATAGCTGGAGTCGTTAGTTGGAAGATACACGCAGCAAACGAACTTAACTATGTCCGTAGAAGCAATTTTCAGCCAAATAACATCGTGATCGGTTGATTAGAGATCATCCTTTCTGTGGTAAGAGGCGTATGAAGTTCAAAGCCGGAACATATAAGAGATAGATTGGGTTGACAGAAGACCACTTGTGTCTTTACGTTAAGACCAGCATATGTGGTTTTCTGTGCTCAAGATGTTGGTGCACTGAGTGTTAGTTGGCGCAATTTATGAAATTCTTAAATAGGTATATGTGATTTTTTGGTTACTACAATGTATCCCTTATAAAACAACTAGCACAGAGTGTATTATCTGGGAATTAAGACGAATCTAATCAGAATTATTTCCTCGAAAAAAAAAAGACACTTTACGCGTTCAAACTGTGCAAGTCCTCCGGTATTGACTATAAGTTTGTTTCACTTTTAGAGACATCTAGATTATGCAATAGGTGCAACCCTAACGAGCATACCAAGCACACCTATGATGTTTTTTTCCAAGAAGTGGAAGTATAGTGTGGTAAAAGAATGTTCTCAAATTTCCATAAGTAACGCCACCTAATAATATTACAGTTGTGCTGAAAAAAAGATTTATCAAACATTTGCGTAAGTAACTTTTTAACCTCATGTCTGAATGTCAAAAAATAATTATTATTCATGCCAGACAATATTATCACTGTTAGACCTGCATCAATAACAATCTATTTATTTAAATTGCTCAGACCCATGTGCATTATACAAAGGTTAAAAGGAAACGCAGTATCTCAGTTGTTGTTGCTAAACTGAACACGCGACAATGTTTTTAATATTCGCAGCGGTTGTTTTGCTACTGCTAATTTTTTTGATTAGGTACAATTTGGGTTACTGGGAAAGGAAAGGCGTTCCTGGACCGAAACCATGGCCCATTATCGGAAACATCGGATCGCATTTGATTGGAAAAATGACTATGGGCGAGGCGATTGGAGAAATTTACAGGTATACCTATAGTTATAATTGAATCTGAAAGAAGCGTCTAATTGTTTATAAAAATACAGCAAAGTTTTTCGTCAAACTACATTTTGAATAAGTTTGGCAGAATTCTTGAGTGTGCTCCAATGCGGAACTTATTTTCAATGTGGAACTTATTTTCAATGTCATCAAAATTGTAGAAAAATTGCAGGCAAAATCACTCAAATCATGTTACTTCAGAGCTTTCATTGTAAAGTCAGTTGGTGAGCTTTTCAGAAAATTCCTTTTTTTTCCAATTACATACCTACCAAAAATATCAATTTCAATATTATGCATGGCAACTCCTTTACCTAAATTGAAACTCAACAATGCAAAAATAATTGTTATCACATCTTTTGTTGGACAAGAAACACAAAAAGTCACTTTGAAATTCTATAAGCAACAGGTTCTGAGAGTTATAATTAAAGTTAAAAAGCGCCACTAATTGCATAATGAACAAACTTTCAAGACATTTCCGAGATGCCAGGTCTCATATAAAATTATGAAAAAGTTGGAGATGCTAACTGACTTCAAAGTTTTGAATTAGTTTAATATTATTACCCAAAAATGTCTGCCTAAAATAATGCATTCGTTAAACTGACAACAGAGGCTATTTTTAAACAATTTAAGTATCTGTTTTTGCTACAATTATAACCAATAACAAAACAAAAATATTACATGACTCAATGGGAAGGTACTTGTTGTTGACCATGTAAACTAAACAGTAATCGAATACAAATTTTAATGCAAATATTTCCAGTAATTATAACCCACAAAAGTAGCTTGGTTTCAGAATTTGTTCATACACCATGCCAAGGTTAGGCTGTTAATTAGATAGGTATACATTGCAAGTAGAGACAAAGATACGTAGGTATTGAGGATGTTATCCTATAATAAGTGGAAAAAAAATTGTCTTTATTATATATTTATAAGAATTTCCAATGCATTTCTCAGAAAATTCATATGGGTTTAATAAAAATCATTAAATTGCATCACTACTTTTAAAATTTGTTTAGACTATATCACAAATCTATGAATGTTGACAAGTGGTAGAAGGAAGGTCAGTCTAAAGTCCAGTCATCGGAAATTAGTATAATTTAGTAGGCGTGACTGATAAATTGTTGCATCTTGCACATGCTCATCATAAAAAAAATCGATAGAATCTGGAATTTTTTCAATTTCTATAGGAGTTTCATGTTTTGTCTAAAAGGTATTCTGTTTGACATAACAATATTATATTAAATCTTCATATATGTTTAAATCAGTTGTCGATTTCCTAAATTCAGTTTATGAATTTTGTCCAATCCAGAACTTTCAACTTTCCCGGTGATACGTTTAAATTCATGCTTTTTTCCAGTGTATGATCATCTTTCTTTGTGGAAGCGGAATGCTTTCCAATTTATCAACATAAATATTCTTTCACAATAAGTTAAGTGTTTTGCTTTTATATCATACACGTGTCCTGAGAGCCCACTTCTCTTGAATGAATACAAAAATTGTCATATTTATCCATGAATACAATCCTTATTTAGCTGCATTATTACATATGTACATTTCATTTCAATGCATCAATAATAAAAATATCTTGTATTGTTCCCGCGTACAATAGGAGCTTGGCACGTGAATTACCCAATTAGCGTACCTCTAGAATATCCATTGTTCCACTATATCCTCTGGAATCTTTGAGAGAGACTTTGAAAGTAGAATCACCAATTATTCCGATGCTATTAATTAGTTTATCAGAGAAATAAAAATGAAGGTAAGTAGGAAAGATCGCAATCAGCATTTTTCCGACTTTCTCAATAAACTATATATAATTTGCTAAAATTCACAAGTTTTGGGTCAAATTAAATATCTGCATTGGTAGAATGCTTAAATGTTGGTAATATCAAAAATAAATATTATTTCATGTTAGGTTTTAGGTTTAGGTTTCTTGTGAGCGGTCCGATGTCGGACCTTTCACTGCGACCTACGGTCTATTGTGGCCCACTCCGAGTTTATATTTTCCCCATCAGTCCAGCCCTTCTTATGAAGGTGGAGATAAGTATGGGGGAAGCATGCTTTATGTATTTGAGTCGAACAGCTGACTCCCCGAAAAAAGCATGCCTGATTCTGCCTATCGCCGGAAGTATTCTGCAGTTTCGTCCTCTTCCATGCATAAGCGACACTCGCCACTCGGCACTTTGTGCTATTCCGATCCTGTGCATGTGATAACGGAGTCTGCAGTGTGCAGTGTATAGACCTACCAGTGCTTTGAGGCTCTTCCTTCCCATTCCCACAAGTATGTCCCTTTTGGACAGGGTACAAAGGATTTTGCATGGTTCATGCCTGGTAGTTTCGACCAATATTGTTTGGCCTCTGTATTGGCCCAGGTCGAGATTGTGAAGTAAGCCGTATTCAGGGCTATTCCCAGTACTGGCTCCGGTCCAATGAAGTTAAGCTCCGATCCAGCTTTTGCAAGTTGGTTTACTTTTTCGTTGCCTTCTTGTCCGGTATGTCCCGGTATCCAGACTAGTGAAACGTTGTTCTTTTCCCCTAGCTGGGTCAGGGCTTGTTTGCAGTTCCATACTGTTTTCGACGTGCAATGTATGGATGCCAGTGCTTTAAGCGCAGCTTGGCTATCAGAAAATATTTTTATCGACTTGTGCGTTTGTTGCTTATCCAGCAGCTTTTTCACGCCAAGCTCGATGGACGGCAATTCGGCCTGAAATATGGATGCGTTTTTGTCAAGGCTGACCGAAATTCCCAGCCTTGGTTTTTCACCATATACCCCTGCTCCGACATCATGTTTAGTTTTGGAGCCATCTGTCTACAGGCAGAGATCTGCCCTCAGTAGCTCGCTCCTGTCGCTGGCCTATAGCTCTCTGTCGGGAATCATTGTTTTGAGGGCAAACCAAAGGCAATATGTCAGAAGGCATGTTGAGGGTGCCGTGTCGATTTATTTCATCCACAAGCCCCGTGTGTTGCATTGCGCTTCTCCCGTCCAAATTGCTTTTTGAAGCATGGTACAGTCGATAGGTTGACCTCATTGCTTTCCTCTTCACGTATATCTGGAGTGGAGTCAGGTTTATGAGGACTTGCATAGCTGCTGTAGGTGTGGTGCGCAACGCTCCCGTTATCGCCAGGCAAGCTTTTCTCTGCAGTCCGCTAAGTGTGGCTGGGGCCCTTTTCTGATTTGCCTTGCCCCACCTTACTACAGAGCCATAGGTTATCATTGGTCTGATAACCATGGTGTAGATCCAGTAAATCTGTTTTGGAATTGTTCCCCAGGTCTTTCCGCAGATCCTGTAGCAGTTTCAAAGCGACAATTTTGCCTTTTGGCTTACTTTTTCCAAATGAGCGTTCCAGTTTAGAGTCGTGTCCAGGATGACTCCCGAATACTATTTGCTTCATTTGAGAATGGTAGGTACTAATTCTCCCCAAGTAGTTATCAAGTTTTCTCCTCCTAGTGAAGGGTACCATGACAATTTTGTGAGGATTGATTGTCATTTCCTCTCTCTCGCACCAATCAAGCACGCAATCTAGCACCTCTTCGAGTGCAGCTGAGATCCTCGTCTCAGAACTTGGCTATTATAACTAGATCGTCCGCATATGCTTGAACTTCGACCCCCCACAGTTGTGTCAAGACCAGAAGGTCATCCACTAGAAGTGACCACAGAAGCGGAGAGAGTACCCGTCCCTGCGGACAGCCCCTGACGGGCCTGAACCTGACCGTTCCCCCTTGTAGAGAAGTCGTTATCACTTTACCGTTCAGCATGGTCCTAATCCAGTTACAAATTAGCGGGTCGATGCCTCTAGATTTTGTTGCCTCGTAAAGGGAGCTTGACATCGCATTGTTGAAAGCTCCCTCTATGTCCAAAAAAGCGGTAAGTGCAATGCTCTTACGTTCCAGAGAGTCGCCTATACTAGCGACCAGGTTGCTAAGAGTCAACTCTGTGGACTTTCCTGCCTGATATGCGTATTGATGGGTACTAAGAGGGTTAGCCCTGAGTGCCTTTCCCTTAATCCACTCATCCAGCACCTTTTCAGTTTTCAGGAGGAACGATGTCAGACTTATTGGTCTGAATGATTGGGGTGTGGTTCTTTTGCGCCCCGCTTAAGGGATATAAATCAGCTTGGTGGAATATGGTTCCACACCAGACTGGCTCTGAAGAGTCTTATTAGGAATGGAAGCAGGATCCCAAGTCCGTGCTGTAGCAGAGCAGGGGAAATGCCGTCTTCCCCAGGCGATTTAAGAGGTTGGAATGATAGGGCCACCCCTTTTATAGCCGCCGCTGTAATTATTTTGTTGACCATCAACCAGTCTTCCCTTCCAAGTCGTTTAATCCGATCCCTGGGTAGGGCTTCGTGAGAGATCCCGCTCTTGATAAGACGACTCCTCAGTCTTTAACTTTTTTGTTTCGATGCTTACTGCCTCCGGACTGTCTCCGTCATCAGACCGCAACAATTCCTGTTCCTGGTCTGATGTTGGAGGGATGGTTGAAGGTGTCTCGCCAGCCTCTGGAGCCAGAGTCGGATTTTCCACCTTCATTGTGATCGGTACTCGTATTAGATTCCACGAGTAGCAAGGGAAGTACAGGGTCCGCCACTACATAGCCCCGCGTGCGGTAAGGCTAGATACTCCAGAATGTCGCACGGTTTCCTGGAGGCATCGTTTAAGACAGCTGGTTGGTAAGGGTCCAGCTGCCACCCATCCCTCGACACGATAGCTTCCATCTTGGATTGGCCCCGTGTCCCTCTTAGTTAGGATCCCCCTTGTCTATAGAACCCCCAGTGACCAAGGCACATGTCCTTGATCAGTGGGCATCAACAGTGGTGGGCTCCCTTAAGCCCCCCCATTACACCAAAACGGGGACACGCCAGGGGGGCCTATTTCATGTTGGTCCCTATGGCAATTTTAATTTTAAAATATTAATAAAGGACTTATTTTGTTTTTCCATTTTCCAAACTTGATTCAAAAGGAGTGGTAATTTCCTTCTGCCCGAGGCCGCAAAATGTCTAATAATGAATAGGGACAGTGTTGACCTTTATATCATTCAATATAAACTTCTGAGTCAACTTTTAGGATTTTCTTATAATAATCACTAAATCGTAATCTTGTTTTACTCCAAGTAACAAACAATAATTATTTATTTTCAGAAAATTCGAAGGCTATCCATTTGCAGGCCTATTCAGAGCAACCAAACCAGTTCTCCTAATAAGAGATCCTGATATGCTCCATCGTGTATTAGTAAAAGATTTCAAATCATTCGCTCAAAACGAATTCGTGATCAATAAAGAAACTGACCCTATATTCGGAAGAAACCCGTTTATTTTAAGAGGCCAGGAATGGAAAGAGACTAGGACGATGCTTACACCTGGAATGACTAGTGGAAAAGTTAGCCTTGTTTTGAAGAAAAATGTATTTTTGATTTGGTTTTTTTATTTAGATGAAGAACATGTATCCAATTTTGAGAGAAATCAGCAAAAATATGGTTAAATATATCGAAAACCATCCTACTGCTACTACAGATGGTATTGAAACCAGGGCCCTAACCAAAAGATTGACTTTGGACAATGTTGCCAAAGCAGCTTTTGGAATTGACGGTAAAGCTTTCGAAAGATACGACGACATATCCGAGTTCAACAAACTAGCCGATGAATTTTTAACTCCGGGAACTTGGACTTCTTATATATTCTACTTGGCGACAGTGTTTCCAGCTATACTCAGATGCCGCTTTGTCAAGTAAGAATTCTCAAACTTTAATCTATTTGAAGTAAATTATATACTTTTGTAGATTCGTGCGACCAGAGGTAGAACAACAACTAATTGAAATAGTAAGCGACGTTGTCAGTTATCGAAGAAAAAACAACATCCAAGCCAATGATTATCTTCAGTTCCTTATGGAGCTGGCAAAAGACCGCAATTTAGCTGATATTGAAATCACTAGTCACGCTGCTACTTTATTTATTGACGGCTACGAAACTTCATCTGCAGTTCTAACCTTTTTGCTTCTCAGTCTTGCACAAAATCCGGAATATCAAGAAAAAATCAGAAATGATATTAGGAAATATGAAAAAGAAAATGATGGAGAACTAACGTATGAAGCTGTTCACGAAATGCCTTGGTTAAATGCTTGTCTTTATGGTAAAATACAGTTTTTTTAATGCTCATTAGATAAAATTTTTGTTTTTTAGAATCGTTAAGGTATAGACCAGCCGCAGACTTTACTGTAAAAGAATGTACCGAACCGTTCGAATATACTCCAACCAATCCAGATTTTAAAACGATTACAGTAAAACTTAACCCTGGAGATGTTGTGCTAACTCCAATGGCGTATTTTTCCAAGGACGCGAGATATTTTGAAAATCCTGAAAAGTTCATGCCAGAGCGGATGATGTCGAAGGAATCGATGGATAAATCGATCTTTTTCCCTTTCAGTGATGGGCCTAGAGGATGTATAGGTAATAAACAATCAAACTTTCAGTTTTGATAATTTTATTGGGTGAAAATCCAGATTTCAATTTTTAAATTTTTGTAGCTGTTCAATTTGGTTCCATGATTTTATCGTCCCTTTTATCTCTGTTATACGCAAATCAAACTTTATAGCTCTTCCTGCCGTCCTTTTGCGATATATTTTACACCAACGGCTCAGCGCCGACAGAGGTCTTTATTATTATTAACGAGTTGGCTATAGCTTTGTAGCTTGGAAACTACAACCTATCGAATTAGGCTTTAGGTTTTTTATAATAAGTAATTTCAATGAAACAATCAAAACCCATAGGACCTAACAAAGACTGTGTACGATAAAAAAGACAATCAAAAGCAAAATTTCATTACTTACATCACAGAAAGAAATTGAATATGTATAAAACAGGTCGTGATTGGAAAAGTCAACAAGACAATATGGAAAGTCTTCGGGATTTGGCCAAATACGTATTATGATGAAATACCATTCGCGAAAAAGTTTCATTAGAAATAGAAGCTATTCGGAAAACTTTGCAAATAAACGGAGTATGAAGTTGGAAAAGAACAGGGACTAGGAGAGATATTGACTTGAACTTGATAAAAATATCCAAATAACGGAAACTGTAATTCAAAATCAAATTCAAAATTTTATCAACGCATTTACAACGTTGTTATTAATATAAATTTCAAGCTAAAAAAGTATCATTATAAATATAATATAAAAAAAAGACAAGAAAAGAATCAAAAGTCAAAATAATCGTTTTAAAATATACACTCATTCAGTCACAACACAACATTTAGGTATAATCACATAACATCACATAAGACATAAAATATAAATTATAAAATATAAAAAGATATAAAAAAAGATAAAAAGATGACGAATTAAAAGGCAAGATTTACAAAATTAAACAAAAACAAGAACAAACGATTTAAAACAGATCAAAATCCTGTCTGACAATACAACTATTATGTCAGTAGGTGTTTTTAACTTTAAATCTTAATTGAAAATATTAATATTATGGCATTTTTTTATCACATCATTAGTCAATTTACAGTCTTGATATGAGTGAGTTTAGACCGTAGTTTGTTCGGGGAAAATCAATATAAAAAAGCAGACTATTTCTAGAATTAATAGGAGATATGTGCAGACCAATATCTGCAAGTAGTTCAGGGGTCTCTATAATATTGTTTAAGATTTTATACAACAAACAGATGTGAAGAAAGTTTCGCCTACTCTCCAAAGATGATAAGTTCAACAATTTTCTAATTTCTTTACAATCAATATTTTCATAAGAAATATTTAGTTTAACTGTGTGTGCATTCTTTCTAGTTTTTCCTTATGTACAGTATAGTATGGTTGCCACACAGTACTTCTATACTCTATTACGGATCGAACCAGAGAACAATAAACATCTATTGTATAAACACAAACCCCAGTAACGTCATTGCTCTATTTGTTATTATATCCATTTGTTTTGAAAAGGTAAACACGCTGTCTAGCCAGATGCCAAGATCTTTAACTAGGATTTTTTTCTCCAGCTCCAATGAATTAAGTGTATAATCGAACACAACTAGATCTACTGAATAAGATAACACTACACTTTTGAATGTTTAAAATCAAATTATTCAATTCACACCAAGCAGAAAATCTTATCTGTATGAAGAACAATAGTCAGAGTTTAGGAGGGACGGGTTCAGGTGAACTTTAATGGAAACTTAAGAACCAAAAGATTTTACTTCAACTGAGAAGCAAAGTTTTCATTACCCATAATGATATAGGGTTGTTTGACATTCACAAAGAGTTATGTTGACCAACTATTCAAGAATTAGAGAGCTATACAGTGGATCATATTGAATATGAGACTGTAGCAATTAAGCTACTTTGTCATTTTATTATTATTTTAAGTATGTAAATTAGGAGTAATTAGGAGTCAACCTGATTTTTATGTAAGTACTACTTCCATTCAGGTGGCGATCTCTATTTAATGATTTTCGCCCAGCTCTATATCCTTCCGAATAATACCAATCGTTCCGGTCGCTAGCGCCACCTTTTCGGCTAGCTTCATCTTGCAATTATTTGAATTGCGTTCACCTTGCTTGAGAACGACCACTCTTCCTTGGCAGCGTGCTAAGTTTTTTTTAAAAGAAGGGGTGAATCGTTCAAATTTCTCTCTGTGGTTCGGAGTGCCATTTATGGCTAATGGACCTTTCTCAGTTTACCTGTGCTGCGTGCGCCGCTTGTGTGTGACAGATAATAAAATTGTCACTTGAATAACGTGACCGAATCACAATTATGATACATCTCTGGATGATACACACTTCTACTACAGGTTAGCCTATCCTCATAAGGCCTGTGTGGAAAACACAACAACACGAAAAATTCTTGAAAATCATCTTCCAGAAACTAGATTTTATAAAAAACACTCTCACATATTTAAAACACCCTATATAATTAGTCTAATTAAACCTAAATCTATATTATTGAAAACCAATATTGTTAAATATATTTAAATTTAAGGAAGTGGATAAAGGTCCGCGAGTCGAGGAACTTTAGCATATTTTATAAAGATCCGCGAGTTGTGGACCCTAAGTTTTAGTTTATTTTCAAAGGTCTGCTAGTTGACAGCTTTCCACAATTTGAGAAAATTTGTTGCTTGACTATTTTCCTTCAGGTAAAAATACAGAGGCGTCTGGCAATTTCGGACTATTAGGTTCTCTAGGGTTTAGGTTAATTTTTCGAAAACATAAATTTCGATTTTTTTAATTCGAAATTTTTTATTACGAACAACTTCTTTCTTTAAGGCCCTTTATCTTCTGATAAACTTGCTGGTAACAATCAGCAAGATAAAGGACCCCGCACATTTCTTATGGAAAAGTGATCTATGTGGAATTTTGCTGAATTTTTGATATTGTATATAGGGAGTCTTCCTTAACAAAAGTGTTCATTGCGCTAATGTTCAATACCCAACAGTTTTCAAGACATCAATTAAAAACTTTTTTAATATGATACTCTTCAGTATGACGTCACTCACAGCAACGAAAATTATTACTATCCTTTCCACTTTTGACTTTGACTTTACTCTTCTCCTTTTAACATTAAGAAAAAAAAAAGATAGCGATAGCGATTAGTGACAAATAAGTAGGTATTGTAAACAACACCTAGCTCCTGCCGCAATCGTCAACTTCATGTCATGATGTCTGTCATATAGAGATTTCATTTGTACCTGAGTAGTACAGCAACAGGGGTATGACTACAAAAATCCGACCATAACCTCAATCTTTCATTCTTGACACGTGGTGGATGCGCCGCCGTTGACACGAAGGTGGATGCATCGTCGGCGCCATCTTGTCAAACGTCATGGCGCCATCTAGCGTACATAGTGTGAAGTTCGTAATACAGGATGCTGTAGTTGGGACCAACAGGGCTGCGCCCCCCAAAAAGGGGGCCCGCAGGGCTGCGCCCCCCAAAAAGGGGCCCCCCGGATTTTATTATGGGTACCAGAAAAAGGGGTGGGGGGAAACGTTTTCCCGCCATCTTGTCAACCGTCACCTGTCAAACGCCACCTGTCAAACGTCATTTGTCAAACGTCACCTGTCAAACGTCATCTGTCAAACGTCATGACGTCATAGCGGGAGTTTTGAGTCGTTCCGGCTTCTGTGATGACGTCATAGCGACCTGGGTCACGTCCGTGGAGTCATTTAGAGTACATAGTGCAAAGTTTGATTCATGGTTCGGGTTCTGTGATGACGTCATAGCGACCTGGGTCACGTCCGTGGCGCCATTTAGAGTACATGTGTCAAGTTTGATATGTCTTATAACAGGATGCTGTGGTGGTGACGTAACTATGAGGGTCCAGCAGCTAGCTTCATGTTGTACCTGGTAGACGGTGTTCGAACTTAAGGATGATACACACCTACAGTATTGCTCATTGACCTCGTGTGTTACCATTTACGACGCCATAACTAAGTCATCAGCTGTTTAAACAACCAACGTCAAGGCGAGAAATAACATGCTGCTTACGTCACAACTGGTGATTTAACGTTGGGGAGAGAGTGGATTTGTTCCACACAGGCCTTATGAGGATAGGCTATCCTGTAGTAGTAGTGTGTATTATCCTTGGTTGGAACCAACGTTTGATGGGAAAGGGGCCTCGTTTTTTTATTAAAAACATACATTTTTTAAGACAACGATTTCAAAAAGCGAATATTTTCCATCAATAAACTGCTTAATATGATCCAATCATTTTGGTGGTACGTCTTGGGAGCAACACTGCGTTATCGTCAAATTCAACGAGTATTTCAAATCCATAGCTAAAAATATACATCAATTGTATCGATTACCTAAGTATAAGGGATATTTACTTACTAGGTTAAAATAATAATTTCTGTGCAATAGTTTTATGATCTACCTTAATTTGTATAGTTTATTGGTTCCAGTAAAGATTTGCAATTATTTTGAGGTCTGTATCGTAGAAAATATTGGGAACTTTCACTTTATACCAGGAGTTATAATTTTCTCAGCGTTTTTGATCCTTTGTTATAAAAAGACAGGCCTTGTTGATTGATTTCAAATCCATATCTAAAATATTCCATAATTGTATCGATATCAGTAGGTATATAATATATTCACTTACTTGGTTAAAATGATAATTGTTGTGCAATAATTTTATTGTTGTTGACGAGTCTCAAACAAGACTGAAAGAGCTTAATTATTATAAAATCCGATTCAAACCTCGAATTAACAACATAACATACAAAAAACGCTGTCAAAATATTGGGAATTTCACTTTCTATGAGGCTTCAGGTCTTGTAATTTTCTCAGTGTTTTTAATCCTTTGCTATAAAAAAACAGGTCTTGTTGTTGATTGATAATAGTATATAAGATTTTTTTACTTACTTGTTTAAAATCAAATTAATTGCTGTGCAATAATTTTATATTTTTCACTGGTGACGAGTTTGAGCAAACTGAAAGAAGCTTGTTATTATAAAATCCGATTTAAACTTCGAAAACTTTGATATCACATACAAAAGCACCGCCAAATGTAAACGCTTATTCGGCAGTTTTTTTATCTGAATTATATCAGGACCGTTCGCAGAAATCGCCCGAGAAAAACAACAACACATTTTAAAGATATTTTTTTAGTTTAAGGCGTAATTATTAAGTTAGATATTAATATGTCCATTTTTATTTTAAAAAAGGTGACAAATTCAATAATTTTATCAAAATTTAAAAGAATAGATTTAAATTAGCATCGTTGACATTTTATGAGCCAATAACCCTATGTAATACAAAATTTCAGTGGATACATTGTTACCTGTAAAAGATGAGGATTCAATTTTTATTCTTTGTACAAAAAACGCAGCATCCAGTACCAGTACTTTGAACCTGGATTCTCAAAGTTTAGTTTTTTGTGCGATAAGTGTCGGTTTCAAAAAACTGGAAGTACTATTTTTAAATATCTAAGTGATGTAGGATAAATCATGCCCTGAGATATATTTTAAATTAACACAAACCTCGATTATTGAATTATTTTTATTTTCCTTAACACATAATCATATTGTTTGTTTTTTAAAAATACAGACAACCCTGAGTACCTACCTATTTCTTAATTTAATTCCAATAGTTTTTTACGCAGCAACTTGAATTTACTTTTATACTTACATTTGCACAAAACTCAAATTTCTTTTTCTAAAATTTAGGTAGGTTCTTTAACCAATTTAAACTGGTTTTATTTTTTCATTTACTTTAAAACAAACCTCCATAAACAGCGAATTTTTAATTGTGTGCACAAAATCGTTCACCAGGAAGGAGATAACCTGAAACGTCATGGGATTGCTAATCATCTTCCAAGATCTGTAACCAATGTGGTGGGATTTTTAAAGCAGAGGGGGCTATCCAACACCACCCAAACACCCAGCTCCAAGAGAGCCTCCAAACGAAAGGCTGGAGATCCCGCCGCCCCCATGCTGAAGCAAGCTAGACTTTTGCTGGTAAGTTGACATTAAGCGAATTTTTTAAATCTAATTCAATTATTTTCAGGACCTTCAATATCAGCCACATGCCGGTGGTGTGAGTATTGCGATTTGGAGGCACCGATAAATCAATGGGTTGGTCATCTTCGGTGTCTCTAGCACCGAGGCAACACCTGGTGAAGCAGGAGGGAGACGTTAGTCTTGTCAAAACATCTTTCAAGAACCGAATTGAAACATAGCGGCTTTCATCAAAGCAGGACCCTATCAGCGTGAAGCACGTTTTGAAATTAGCTGTGGCATACCTATCCAGTATTAGGACGGACGGAGGACTGAATGATTTTATGACACACTTACCAGGATAGCAGAAAATGCGTATGCAAAAAAATAATTTAGAGCAAACAGTTAAATAGCGCAAGGATATGAGAAAACTAACTTCGCACATTCTTGAGCAACCGACCCACCGAATTCAACAAACTTGCGTACACGTAAACGAGAAGAAGGGGTTTTAAAACTAGTTTTTCCTTCAACAAATCACGGTAACTATGGAATAACATAATAGAGGACTAAAATATGACAACCACTTTCAAGTTGAAACTGGAAGTGGATACCGGCTGCCACTACCACCCCCTGCTCATAAATAAATTTCGTCATTTAGGTTTTCAGTCATCCTAAACAAAAAGTTCACAGATTTCTAGGAAAAAGAAAGCGGTGTGTATCATTTCAATTGCAGTGTTATATACTAAACAATGTCTCTTACAGGCTGGACGCTCCAACAACTTTAAGCTCTAAATATGAGTATTAATAGGATCATAACCCTCTAAAAGCCTATTCATATCTGCCAGTACCAGGATAACCTGTAACGTCATGGGAGTTGTCGAACATCTGCCAAGATCTGCAATCAATGTGATGGAATTTTTAAATCATGTCATCTAGAAATAACATGGGTTGAGGAAAAAAGTATTCCAGTACTTCCAAGCTAGATATTCAGGAATGTGAGAAATTAGCAGTTTATACGAATTACTTCCAGAGGAGTACGTTCGCGGATTTCGTTCGCAGGCGGAAATTTGGGATCTGTTTCTATTTAAATACTCAATATCTATTAAAAAAAAAAATATATTCAAGGGTGACGATAAAGACGTATTTCATTTTTATGATTATGAATATTGCTACAATTTAGATGGTCACAGTCCTATTAACCATATTGGCAATGATTGTTGAGAATAAAAATAAGCTTTAGTATAAACTATGTTTTATTCTCCTGAGAATGGCAGAGATGAAGCCACCATTGATCTCTGTAGACCACCAACCCAAACCCACAGTCAAATAGCGCCAGCACACACTTAAGATATCCTACAACTTTTATTTATGTTCCAAAATTGTATCAAGATTATTTCCATTTCAATAATTTTTGAAAAGAAACTTCTTAAACGGCGTTCTGCTATTTGGACGACAATGGAGAGCGATTTGAAAAACGCGTCACGGGCAAATTTCGTTACTCGAGAGACAAGAAAGATGTAACGTAAAGGAACAGAGAAAGACAGCTATTGATTGACACAAACCAAGGATTATAAGCGTCGAGAGGACTGCCCATTATTGACAAGCGCCGATATTGACGCAAACCAAGGATTATAAGCGTAAGGATGATTGCCTATTATTGACAAGCGGTATTGGAAAAATAAAATAATTTCTGGCGAATTTCGGGGTTTTCCGGATATCTCTGGAAAGCACTCGGAATTTTTGAAATATCAAAGCAGCATAATAATGAGCACAAAGTTGCACTATACTTTTTTCTGATTCAACCGACGCGCGACGTCGGGTCTCTTTCCGTAGGATTCTAATACAGGATTCGAATAGGATTCAAAATAGCTAGTATTCGAATGATACCCAAGTCTCCCAAAGTACCAAGTGTTATCACAGGAGTTTATTCAAAACATGCCGCATTAGTAATAATTATCAAACTTCAAAATTGTATAACAGGAGACTTTCTCATTGAAATCAAGCATTACGTTGATAGACTTGATACTGTTTACAATGCCAATCCCCATTAAGTATACATGCCCCAGATGTAAGGGTGAAACTGATATACCTAATCGACTTTGTTTGCCTTGCGAATTTTCACAATTTGTTGAACAAAAAAGGATACCATCTCATTATTTTGCAAAACCCGAACGTAGAACCTAAATTATGAAGTTGTAAATTTTCTGATAAATAAAACTTTTGTTATTATATTTTTCTGCTTTTTATTTATGGCCTCTAGACTAGGTTAGGCTATAATAATTTAAACAAAATTCAACGAGAGTTTTGTGCACAACATTAGGATAGGCCATCGAATACTATATTGTTAAGTTTTTTTTTAAGTCGACACTTTCCGTATGGGGAGCAAAAGAAGGAAGGATACGACAAAAACAGGCGTGAGATCAGGTGACCGTTGACGTACAATCGTAGGGAGTCACACCAACTCATATTGGAGTATCAGCTAGGGGATTCTTATCTTGTCACAAGTCGCTATGGCTCGCTAGCTGTCATTCGATACCTATTTCGATATCGGATGGAGAGTGATTCATATGTATTATTGTCGAATTTCGTATCGACACCAAATAGACGGTGGTATGAAAAACGAGAAAAAAATCGACCTTCAAATTTGAATGATAGATGATAGATTATGTTTATTATTTTATAATTTATTTTTCGCTTCAATTCAAACTATTTTTACTTCTAAAGATTCCTTTCGCGTTGAAAATAATTTCAATTTTTAATTATTATGTTGCAACGAAATCTTAAGGCAGCACCGTCAACAGCAAAACCTTCACTTTAGACGCACGACTCGTAGGGTAGGAGAAACTTAAATTTACATTTTTCTTCTCGTCTCTCAACTCCACACTCTCTTATTCCTTATGTGAGAATGACCGCGTTCACCAGCACTCAACATGTTGAGTGATTAGTTAGCGGCTTTGTTGAAAAAGATGAAATATAACGAAGGATTACATACACAAACGACAAACATAAAACATAAACACATAACATGACACCACAACTTGTCACTTCAAAATAAAAAAGGATAGCCAATCATTCGAACAAAGATCAGCATATCGAAAAGCCGAAACGGGACCTCTTGCTTACGTCAGAGAGTCGATCCGAATCAGCAATTCGACATCGAATTGGTCTTAAAAATTCCGCAGGATAATAAATGATGGACTGTATACGCATGCAATTTAATTCATTTTACCTACTCATCAATAACTGATAGACCGTGCCTGACTCATCCATATAATAATATAGGTCCTGCGAAATATTAATGAAACCGAACAAACACACTGCATACATAAAACGTCCATTTTATGTCATATTCACGTTCATACGTCCATATGACCTATTCACTGATCTCGAAAATAAATGGATAAACAAAGAACGCTACTAATGCTGCTAATTTACGAGGTCAAAATCTAAACAAAAACAACTGACTGGGACAGCTGTGAGCATGCGCAGTAGATACATGTATTGTGCGTACACAAAATCTGGCCAATGAAAATGAAGGAATTTCGAAACTTAGAACAGTTGTTCGAAAGATAAAACACTGCGCAGGCGTTAGGCTGTTCCGTTGCGCAACTGTTCGTAGAATATTGACCCCAAACTTTCGCACAAATTATGCAAATCAAGCCGTATGAATTGTTTATCTATTTATTTTTTAGATCAGTGGACCTATTCAGAACGTACATAAGACGTACATTTTAGTAAAAACATTCATATTACGTACATTTACATCCACCATTTTGGTTTTATGTTAAAGTGTAAAATACAAACAGGTCACTGTTTATTTATTTAATTCCTCGTGTCTAAGTTTAACTTTGTTTGAATCTCTGTTAATCCTAGTAATTCAAATCATTGGCTTAGAAAATCGTGTGTTTATTTTAGTGGCAGGCAGACGTAATAATTAAAAATTGATAAAAAAATGTCTTGCCTCGACTGGAATTTAAACCCAGGACCCCTGAATTTCCAGTGCAACGCTCTAACCAACTAAGCTACCAGGAGCTGTTTCATTTCCACCTTTTCGAATGTCGATCAAATCTGGAACGCGAAATAAATGAAAAATAGTATAGAAGGACTAACCACACAGCGTTTTTATGCCTAGGGAGTTTATCGATACCGTGGGCAAAATCTAGATCGACGATGCATTTGATCTGAAATTTCGGGGTTTGACCCGAACCAAACCCAAATTTTTTGGGGAGTTTCCCGGAATTCGACCGCAGCTCCTTATCTCATGCTATCATCATCAAAACACAGTTATCGTCCCGCCATCGAGCGTCATCCTCATCGTCGTCTCGTCATCGATCGATTGCAGAAAGTCTAGCCGGGGAATCGAGTCCTCAGACCATTACACCAAAATCCAGCACTGTAGACAAGGCACTAGATCCTTGAGTAATTATTGATAAAAAATGTTTGTAAGTAAAGTCTATACCAAGTTACTTGGACTAGCATAAAAACTAACTAAATCCCGGCATCCATCGGCTTTTTCTTTGTCAAACATGGGCGGCGTAATTTCAAAAAACAGTACTAAAATTAATAATCAATAGACAGTATGTCAATCAATCATGATCCGCAATGGCCAATCAGATCTATTGAGTCCACGTTTACTGGTATCGAACGTGTACATGGAGGATGAAGCCAATCAGATAATATACCTATCCATTCTTACTTGTCTGGCTTCCAACGGGTACGAGGAGCAATCAGTATAAATTTTGCTATATTTTTCAATATGTGATGCAGTATATTGACAATACGTCTATTTTAGGCTTGGTCCAAGTAACTTCGTATGGACTATAAAACGTTCTAACTATACAGGTCCAGAGACAATTATAAGTGTGTAGACAGCTATACAGGTCCAGAGACAGGTCCGATACAGCTTTTCGAGACAGATCTGTCTACACAGACTGCTTTTCGAGACAGCTTTTCGTGACAGGTCTGTCTACATAGACTGCTTTTCGAGACATGTCTGTCTACACAGACAGCTTTTCGAGACAGGTCTGTCTACACAGGCAGGTTTCTGAGACAGGTCTGTCTACACAGACAGCTTTTCGAGACAGGTCTGTCTATAGAGGCAGCTTTTCGAGACAGATCTGTCTATAGATACAGCTTTTCGAGACAGGTCTGTCTACATAGACAGCTTTTCGATATAGGTCTGTCTACACAGATAGCTTTTCGAGACAGGTTAGTAGTAACGGGGGCACCTGAGCCTGAGAATTTTTTCGATACCGTGGGAAAAATCTCTAAATCGGCGGCGCCTTTGATTTGAAACAGCTATCCAGGTCTAGAGATAGGTTTGTATACACTTATACAGGGCTAGAGACAGGCCTGTATACAGCAATGGTAAGCAAGGGTTGGTTTGGGTTAGTTATAGGTTAGCATAGGACCCCCCACGTCGTTGGGTCAGTTAGGGAAGATTCGTAACTGACCCAACGACGTGGGGGGTCCTATGCTAACCTATAACTAACCCAAACCAACCCTTGCTTACCATTGCTGTATACAGGCCTGTCTCTAGCCCTGTATAAGTGTATACAAACCTATCTCTAGACCTGGATAGCTGTTTCAAATCAAAGGCGCCGCCGATTTAGAGATTTTTCCCACGGTATCGAAAAAATTCTCAGGCTCAGGTGCCCCCGTTACTACTAACCTGTCTCGAAAAGCTATCTGTGTAGACAGACCTATATCGAAAAGCTGTCTATGTAGACAGACCTGTCTCGAAAAGCTGTATCTATAGACAGATCTGTCTCGAAAAGCTGCCTCTATAGACAGACCTGTCTCGAAAAGCTGTCTGTGTAGACAGACCTGTCTCAGAAACCTGCCTGTGTAGACAGACCTGTCTCGAAAAGCTGTCTGTGTAGACAGACATGTCTCGAAAAGCAGTCTATGTAGACAGACCTGTCACGAAAAGCTGTCTCGAAAAGCAGTCTGTGTAGACAGATCTGTCTCGAAAAGCTGTATCGGACCTGTCTCTGGACCTGTATAGCTGTCTACACACTTATAATTGTCTCTGGACCTGTATAGTTAGAACGTTTTATAGTCCATACGAAGTTACTTGGACCAAGCCTAAAATAGACGTATTGTCAATATACTGCATCACATATTGAAAAATATAGCAAAATTTATACTGATTGCTCCTCGTACCCGTTGGAAGCCAGACAAGTAAGAATGGATAGGTATATTATCTGATTGGCTTCATCCTCCATGTACACGTTCGATACCAGTAAACGTGGACTCAATAGATCTGATTGGCCATTGCGGATCATGATTGATTGACATACTGTCTATTGATTATTAATTTTAGTACTGTTTTTTGAAATTACGCCGCCCATGTTTGACAAAGAAAAAGCCGATGGATGCCGGGATTTAGTTAGTTTTTATGCTAGTCCAAGTAACTTGGTATAGACTTTACTTACAAACATTTTTTATCAATAATTACTCAAGGATCTAGTGCCTTGTCTACAGTGCTGGATTTTGGTGTAATGGTCTGAGGACTCGATTCCCCGGCTAGACTTTCTGCAATCGATCGATGACGAGACGACGATGAGGATGACGCTCGATGGCGGGACGATAACTGTGTTTTGATGATGATAGCATGAGATAAGGAGCTGCGGTCGAATTCCGGGAAACTCCCCAAAAAATTTGGGTTTGGTTCGGGTCAAACCCCGAAATTTCAGATCAAATGCATCGTCGATCTAGATTTTGCCCACGGTATCGATAAACTCCCTAGGCATAAAAACGCTGTGTGGTTAGTCCTTCTATACTATTTTTCATTTATTTCGCGTTCCAGATTTGATCGACATTCGAAAAGGTGGAAATGAAACAGCTCCTGGTAGCTTAGTTGGTTAGAGCGTTGCACTGGAAATTCAGGGGTCCTGGGTTTAAATTCCAGTCGAGGCAAGACATTTTTTTATCAATTTTTAATTATTACGTCTGCCTGCCACTAAAATAAACACACGATTTTCTAAGCCAATGATTTGAATTACTAGGATTAACAGAGATTCAAACAAAGTTAAACTTAGACACGAGGAATTAAATAAATAAACAGTGACCTGTTTGTATTTTACACTTTAACATAAAACCAAAATGGTGGATGTAAATGTACGTAATATGAATGTTTTTACTAAAATGTACGTCTTATGTACGTTCTGAATAGGTCCACTGATCTAAAAAATAAATAGATAAACAATTCATACGGCTTGATTTGCATAATTTGTGCGAAAGTTTGGGGTCAATATTCTACGAACAGTTGCGCAACGGAACAGCCTAACGCCTGCGCAGTGTTTTATCTTTCGAACAACTGTTCTAAGTTTCGAAATTCCTTCATTTTCATTGGCCAGATTTTGTGTACGCACAATACATGTATCTACTGCGCATGCTCACAGCTGTCCCAGTCAGTTGTTTTTGTTTAGATTTTGACCTCGTAAATTAGCAGCATTAGTAGCGTTCTTTGTTTATCCATTTATTTTCGAGATCAGTGAATAGGTCATATGGACGTATGAACGTGAATATGACATAAAATGGACGTTTTATGTATGCAGTGTGTTTGTTCGGTTTCATTAATATTTCGCAGGACCTATATTATTATATGGATGAGTCAGGCACGGTCTATCAGTTATTGATGAGTAGGTAAAATGAATTAAATTGCATGCGTATACAGTCCATCATTTATTATCCTGCGGAATTTTTAAGACCAATTCGATGTCGAATTGCTGATTCGGATCGACTCTCTGACGTAAGCAAGAGGTCCCGTTTCGGCTTTTCGATATGCTGATCTTTGTTCGAATGATTGGCTATCCTTTTTTATTTTGAAGTGACAAGTTGTGGTGTCATGTTATGTGTTTATGTTTTATGTTTGTCGTTTGTGTATGTAATCCTTCGTTATATTTCATCTTTTTCAACAAAGCCGCTAACTAATCACTCAACATGTTGAGTGCTGGTGAACGCGGTCATTCTCACATAAGGAATAAGAGAGTGTGGAGTTGAGAGACGAGAAGAAAAATGTAAATTTAAGTTTCTCCTACCCTACGAGTCGTGCGTCTAAAGTGAAGGTTTTGCTGTTGACGGTGCTGCCTTAAGATTTCGTTGCAACATAATAATTAAAAATTGAAATTATTTTCAACGCGAAAGGAATCTTTAGAAGTAAAAATAGTTTGAATTGAAGCGAAAAATAAATTATAAAATAATAAACATAATCTATCATCTATCATTCAAATTTGAAGGTCGATTTTTTTCTCGTTTTTCATACCACCGTCTATTTGGTGTCGATACGAAATTCGACAATAATACATATGAATCACTCTCCATCCGATATCGAAATAGGTATCGAATGACAGCTAGCGAGCCATAGCGACTTGTGACAAGATAAGAATCCCCTAGCTGATACTCCAATATGAGTTGGTGTGACTCCCTACGATTGTACGTCAACGGTCACCTGATCTCACGCCTGTTTTTGTCGTATCCTTCCTTCTTTTGCTCCCCATACGGAAAGTGTCGACTTAAAAAAAAACTTAACAATATAGTATTCGATGGCCTATCCTAATGTTGTGCACAAAACTCTCGTTGAATTTTGTTTAAATTATTATAGCCTAACCTAGTCTAGAGGCCATAAATAAAAAGCAGAAAAATATAATAACAAAAGTTTTATTTATCAGAAAATTTACAACTTCATAATTTAGGTTCTACGTTCGGGTTTTGCAAAATAATGAGATGGTATCCTTTTTTGTTCAACAAATTGTGAAAATTCGCAAGGCAAACAAAGTCGATTAGGTATATCAGTTTCACCCTTACATCTGGGGCATGTATACTTAATGGGGATTGGCATTGTAAACAGTATCAAGTCTATCAACGTAATGCTTGATTTCAATGAGAAAGTCTCCTGTTATACAATTTTGAAGTTTGATAATTATTACTAATGCGGCATGTTTTGAATAAACTCCTGTGATAACACTTGGTACTTTGGGAGACTTGGGTATCATTCGAATACTAGCTATTTTGAATCCTATTCGAATCCTGTATTAGAATCCTACGGAAAGAGACCCGACGTCGCGCGTCGGTTGAATCAGAAAAAAGTATAGTGCAACTTTGTGCTCATTATTATGCTGCTTTGATATTTCAAAAATTCCGAGTGCTTTCCAGAGATATCCGGAAAACCCCGAAATTCGCCAGAAATTATTTTATTTTTCCAATACCGCTTGTCAATAATAGGCAATCATCCTTACGCTTATAATCCTTGGTTTGCGTCAATATCGGCGCTTGTCAATAATGGGCAGTCCTCTCGACGCTTATAATCCTTGGTTTGTGTCAATCAATAGCTGTCTTTCTCTGTTCCTTTACGTTACATCTTTCTTGTCTCTCGAGTAACGAAATTTGCCCGTGACGCGTTTTTCAAATCGCTCTCCATTGTCGTCCAAATAGCAGAACGCCGTTTAAGAAGTTTCTTTTCAAAAATTATTGAAATGGAAATAATCTTGATACAATTTTGGAACATAAATAAAAGTTGTAGGATATCTTAAGTGTGTGCTGGCGCTATTTGACTGTGGGTTTGGGTTGGTGGTCTACAGAGATCAATGGTGGCTTCATCTCTGCCATTCTCAGGAGAATAAAACATAGTTTATACTAAAGCTTATTTTTATTCTCAACAATCATTGCCAATATGGTTAATAGGACTGTGACCATCTAAATTGTAGCAATATTCATAATCATAAAAATGAAATACGTCTTTATCGTCACCCTTGAATATATTTTTTTTTTTAATAGATATTGAGTATTTAAATAGAAACAGATCCCAAATTTCCGCCTGCGAACGAAATCCGCGAACGTACTCCTCTGGAAGTAATTCGTATAAACTGCTAATTTCTCACATTCCTGAATATCTAGCTTGGAAGTACTGGAATACTTTTTTCCTCAACCCATGTTATTTCTAGATGACATGATTTAAAAATTCCATCACATTGATTGCAGATCTTGGCAGATGTTCGACAACTCCCATGACGTTACAGGTTATCCTGGTACTGGCAGATATGAATAGGCTTTTAGAGGGTTATGATCCTATTAATACTCATATTTAGAGCTTAAAGTTGTTGGAGCGTCCAGCCTGTAAGAGACATTGTTTAGTATATAACACTGCAATTGAAATGATACACACCGCTTTCTTTTTCCTAGAAATCTGTGAACTTTTTGTTTAGGATGACTGAAAACCTAAATGACGAAATTTATTTATGAGCAGGGGGTGGTAGTGGCAGCCGGTATCCACTTCCAGTTTCAACTTGAAAGTGGTTGTCATATTTTAGTCCTCTATTATGTTATTCCATAGTTACCGTGATTTGTTGAAGGAAAAACTAGTTTTAAAACCCCTTCTTCTCGTTTACGTGTACGCAAGTTTGTTGAATTCGGTGGGTCGGTTGCTCAAGAATGTGCGAAGTTAGTTTTCTCATATCCTTGCGCTATTTAACTGTTTGCTCTAAATTATTTTTTTGCATACGCATTTTCTGCTATCCTGGTAAGTGTGTCATAAAATCATTCAGTCCTCCGTCCGTCCTAATACTGGATAGGTATGCCACAGCTAATTTCAAAACGTGCTTCACGCTGATAGGGTCCTGCTTTGATGAAAGCCGCTATGTTTCAATTCGGTTCTTGAAAGATGTTTTGACAAGACTAACGTCTCCCTCCTGCTTCACCAGGTGTTGCCTCGGTGCTAGAGACACCGAAGATGACCAACCCATTGATTTATCGGTGCCTCCAAATCGCAATACTCACACCACCGGCATGTGGCTGATATTGAAGGTCCTGAAAATAATTGAATTAGATTTAAAAAATTCGCTTAATGTCAACTTACCAGCAAAAGTCTAGCTTGCTTCAGCATGGGGGCGGCGGGATCTCCAGCCTTTCGTTTGGAGGCTCTCTTGGAGCTGGGTGTTTGGGTGGTGTTGGATAGCCCCCTCTGCTTTAAAAATCCCACCACATTGGTTACAGATCTTGGAAGATGATTAGCAATCCCATGACGTTTCAGGTTATCTCCTTCCTGGTGAACGATTTTGTGCACACAATTAAAAATTCGCTGTTTATGGAGGTTTGTTTTAAAGTAAATGAAAAAATAAAACCAGTTTAAATTGGTTAAAGAACCTACCTAAATTTTAGAAAAAGAAATTTGAGTTTTGTGCAAATGTAAGTATAAAAGTAAATTCAAGTTGCTGCGTAAAAAACTATTGGAATTAAATTAAGAAATAGGTAGGTACTCAGGGTTGTCTGTATTTTTAAAAAACAAACAATATGATTATGTGTTAAGGAAAATAAAAATAATTCAATAATCGAGGTTTGTGTTAATTTAAAATATATCTCAGGGCATGATTTATCCTACATCACTTAGATATTTAAAAATAGTACTTCCAGTTTTTTGAAACCGACACTTATCGCACAAAAAACTAAACTTTGAGAATCCAGGTTCAAAGTACTGGTACTGGATGCTGCGTTTTTTGTACAAAGAATAAAAATTGAATCCTCATCTTTTACAGGTAACAATGTATCCACTGAAATTTTGTATTGCATAGGGTTATTGGCTCATAAAATGTCAACGATGCTAATTTAAATCTATTCTTTTAAATTTTGATAAAATTATTGAATTTGTCACCTTTTTTAAAATAAAAATGGACATATTAATATCTAACTTAATAATTACGCCTTAAACTAAAAAAATATCTTTAAAATGTGTTGTTGTTTTTCTCGGGCGATTTCTGCGAACGGTCCTGATATAATTCAGATAAAAAAACTGCCGAATAAGCGTTTACATTTGGCGGTGCTTTTGTATGTGATATCAAAGTTTTCGAAGTTTAAATCGGATTTTATAATAACAAGCTTCTTTCAGTTTGCTCAAACTCGTCACCAGTGAAAAATATAAAATTATTGCACAGCAATTAATTTGATTTTAAACAAGTAAGTAAAAAAATCTTATATACTATTATCAATCAACAACAAGACCTGTTTTTTTATAGCAAAGGATTAAAAACACTGAGAAAATTACAAGACCTGAAGCCTCATAGAAAGTGAAATTCCCAATATTTTGACAGCGTTTTTTGTATGTTATGTTGTTAATTCGAGGTTTGAATCGGATTTTATAATAATTAAGCTCTTTCAGTCTTGTTTGAGACTCGTCAACAACAATAAAATTATTGCACAACAATTATCATTTTAACCAAGTAAGTGAATATATTATATACCTACTGATATCGATACAATTATGGAATATTTTAGATATGGATTTGAAATCAATCAACAAGGCCTGTCTTTTTATAACAAAGGATCAAAAACGCTGAGAAAATTATAACTCCTGGTATAAAGTGAAAGTTCCCAATATTTTCTACGATACAGACCTCAAAATAATTGCAAATCTTTACTGGAACCAATAAACTATACAAATTAAGGTAGATCAACAGATGTCAAGCGAAGTTCGAATTAAAAGGGGTGCCCACAGTGTTGTATTCTTTCTCGTCACAGTGAGGATTATAAAATTATTGAGCAACAATTATTATTTTAACCTAGTAAGTAAATATCTTATATACTTAGGTAATCGATACAATTGTGGCATATTTTTAGCTATGGATTTGAAATACTCGTTGAATTTGACGACAACGCAGTGTTTCTCCCAAGACGTACCACCAAAATGATTAGATCATTAAGCAGTTTATTGATGGAAAATATTCGCTTTTTGAAAACGTTGTCTTAAAAAATGTATGTTTTTAATAAAAAAAAAAAACGAGGCCCCTTCCCCATCAAATGTTGGTTCCAACCAAGGATAATACACACTACTACTACAGGATAGCCTATCCTCATAAGGCCTGTGTGGAACAAATCCACTCTCTCCCCAACGTTAAATCACCAGTTGTGACGTAGGCAGCATGTTATTTCTCGCCTTGACGTAGGTTGTTTAAACAGCTGATGGCTTAGTTATGGCGTCGTAAATGGTAACACACGAGGTCAATAAGCAATCCTGTAGGTGTGTTTCATCCTTGAGTTCGAACACCCTCTACCAGGTACAACATGAAGCTAGCTGCTGGACCCTCATAGTTACGTCACCACCACAGCATCCTGTTATAAGACATATCAAACTTGACACATGTACTCTAAATGGCGCCACGGACGTGACCCAGGTCGCTATGACGTCATCACAGAACCCGAACCATGAATCAAACTTTGCACTATGTACTCTAAATGACTCCACGGACGTGACCCAGGTCGCTATGACGTCATCACAGAAGCCGGAACGACTCAAAACTCCCGCTATGACGTCATGACGTTTGACAGATGACGTTTGACAGGTGACGTTTGACAAATGACGTTTGACAGGTGGCGTTTGACAGGTGACGGTTGACAAGATGGCGGGAAAACGTTTCCCCCCACCCCTTTTTCTGGTACCCATAATAAAATCCGGGGGGCCCCTTTTTGGGGGGCGCAGCCCTGCGGGCCCCCTTTTTGGGGGGCGCAGCCCTGTGGGTCCCAACTACAGCATCCTGTATTACGAACTTCACACTATGTACGCTAGATGGCGCCATGACGTTTGACAAGATGGCGCCGACGATGCATCCACCTTCGTGTCAACGGCGGCGCATCCACCACGTGTCAAGAATGAAAGATTGAGGTTATGGTCGGATTTTTGTAGTCATACCCCTGTTGCTGTACTACTTACCTGTTGTTGTTTTTTTTTTTATTTCCTAAATGTTGAAAGGAGAAGAGTATAAGTATAGGTAGTCAAAGTCAAAAATGAAAAGGTTAGTTATAATTTTCGGTGCTGTGAGCATACTGGTGACGTCATACTGAAATCAAATTAAAAAAGTTTTTAATTGATATCTTGAAAACTGTTGGGTATTGAACATTAGCGCAATGATCACTTTTGTTAAGGACGACTCCCTATACACAATATCAGAAATTCAGCAAAATTCCACATAGATCACTTTTCCATAAGAAATGTGCGGGGTCCTTTACCCGTCTATAATTTTATTGGTCAGATTGCGATTTTATCCGTGAGACTGCATACCTGACAGTTTATCAGAAGATGAATAAACCGGCCCTTAGACAGAAAATGTCTAGTCCTTTTAAGCTACCATTTCATTTTAAAAAAAAAGTTAATTTAATTTAAAACATACCATCCCTTAAGCGCGCTTTGTTTTTTTGATAAAATGCTAAGTTACAAGTGTTATAGTTGGGTTTAATATTAAGGCCTAAAACACACGGAGCGGTTTCTGCCGAGTCGGCACCGATTCGGCGGAGGAGCGGCTCGAAACACACACAGCGTTACCGCTCGCGGCGAATCAACTAATTCAAAAATGCATAATTTCGCTATTGCCAGTTGTTTGCGTACAGTCACATCGTACGTAATGGCGTCTTCTAGTGACAACGATTTTTTTTTTGGTTTTTGTTAGAATATTTCTCTGAGCGTATATCCCAAATCGCTGGCCTTATGTGAATTTCATTAATTAGCCTCTCAACGTTCAAATTTTCAATAATTTTATTCCAATTGACAACACTGATGTTCACCAAAAACAAAAAACCGTACTGAAACCGCTTGACGTGTGTTTCGTTCCATAAGCGAACAGGGAATGATGCGCCGAGCGTGTGCCGACTAGAGTCGTAAAACCGCGCTCGGAACATGATAGCCAGCAGGGTACGCTCGGCGGCCGAGTCGGCAAAAACCGCTCCGTGTGTTTTAGGCCTTAAACACATACGCAAGTTTAGAGCCAGAGGAATCTTTTGTGCCTCTTTTTATTCATAAATTATCAAAAACTGTGACAATTGCTAAGGCATTTGTTCAAACTTTACAATCAGGTAATACTAGCAAGGAAACTAGATATACCTGCATACTCATAACAACAAGAGCTGCTTTCGGGTGCCACCTTTTGAGCGCTCCCGAGTTACTCCGAAATACTCCGGCTACAGTTTAACGCGTTCGGTTTCAAGCGTTCGAGTGCAAAACGCATATAGTATGACAGGTCACTGACAGGTGTGATGTGGTCTAATCTAGGAGCACCAAAAAGCACCAAAAAGCACCAAAAAAAGCACCAACAATAGTGACCCGTCCCGTGGATTTACATAAAAAAGTATGTTAAAGTTCTACGACTCGCGGACCTTTATAAAATATGTTAAAGTTCCTGGACTCGCGGACCTGATTCCACTCCCTAAATTTAGTCCTAAATAACAATGAATAGTCAGTCAAATTCAACCAAATAAATTAAAAATACAGAAATCGTAACAAATAATAAAAATTTGGCTCTAGAAAATCCTACTTAACTTACCCCAGCTAATAGAAAAGACTTTTTACACATTTTTAATTCCACTTTTATATTAAATCTATAAAATATACACTCAGAAAATGCAAATTGTTTGAAAACAATGATGTTTATTTATTTATAAAATGTAAATAAATAATTATGACACATTCAAATTTGACATTTTCCCATAACTCCCACACGAATCAAGGCTATGCATTCAGCCGACGTAACTTTTTCTTTTAATAAATAGTTATACTTTATTTTTCTAGTAATCTCAATGCAATGTGAATTTACTTATTTCGCAGTACTAGGAAAAAATGTAGAGTGTAACGCGTGTGGAGTACTTGCCACAACTCTTTTCAACACTTGTTCCACAATAAAGAATGAAATTTTATTCAATATACATGGTGTTCCATTCAACTTCAGACAGTTTGATATCTCGAAAGCGGCGCGTTTTTGAAAAAAAAGCCTGTTAACTTTCATGACGTCATCTGGGGTGACTCAACATAATACACGTCTCCGTAAGGCACCCCAGATGGCGTCATCAAGTTACCTTTAACCAGAAAACCTATTAACTTGGTCACGCCCGAACTGTTAACGATTCGGTCGGATACAGTTGGCTCGAGTCGAGTTCAGCGCCAAGCGAGAGAGTGAAACAATCAGCAGTGCGAGTATGGGAGAGATGGTGCGTTTGAGATTCAATCGAGACTCCCCTTAGAACAAATTTCGGTAACATGTTTAGGCATACAGATGACGTCACGTCGTGAAAGTTATCAGGCAAACCAACCCAAGGCTCCTAAAGTTGATAGGTTGTCTGGTAATAGAAAACAGATGACGTCATTAGGAGGACCAAATGAAGATTTGCATTATGTTCAGGCATTCCGCAGATGACGTCATAGAGGTTATTAAGTAACCTACCTCTTTCAAACAGCCTTGCAGGCAACCTTCTTCTTTTAAACAACCTTGATCCAAACCGCAAATGGCAAGATTCAATATGGCGGCGAAGGTCAAGCTAAAATTTTCCTGTTTACACTGCTACTATACAGGGTGTTCAATAGAACTTATTATTTTCCCAAAACTTGGAGCGCGATTGAGATTTAATCGAGACTCGGCCAAAACAAATTTCGGCGACGTTATCGATATCGTTGGCAAAATGTTGATTGCTTGTTAAAAATCGTCAGGTAATGGCAAACAGATGACGTCATCAGGTGGTTCTTTCTACAAATATGCATTATGTTCAGGCATACAGATGCAGATACAATCCCAATGTTACTAAAGTTAATTAGTTGTCTGGTAATGGTGAAAAGATAACGTCATCAGGAGGACCTAATGGAGATTTGCGTGGATTTGCATTATGTTTAGATATCACGTTAGAAAAGTTATCAGGCAACTTTGTTCTTTCAAACAACTTTCCAGGTAACCTACCTCTTTTAAACAACCTTGATCCGAACCACTAATGCCAGGATTCAATATGGCGGCAAAAGTCAAGCATCTGAAATGTTTCTTTATTTAACCTATTATTCGTTTTCTGTCGTGTGGTCTTAAGCACACAGCGTAAACTTTTATTCTAAAACACGCCTTTTCCGAGATATACGACAATCACGATGTATACAGGGTGGTCAATAGAAGAATAATTTTTCCCAAAATTTCAAGATGTTGCCACATTCACATTTTTTCCAGTCTACAGCATTGTACATGGTGTCCCATTTTAATTGTATATAAGAGATACTCGGTTGCACAGTTTTCGAGAAAAAAAAAATCTGTTTTTATCATAAGAAACAATGTGTTAGAAAGAGACCGTTCTTTCACACAGAAATCACAAACTTATCATAGCGAATTTCATTGGTTAAAAACAGTCAGATAAAACTGGTGGTTGACGATTTGCACCAATCAAAACCGCTCTTACTGGTTTGTGATTTCTGTGGGTACAGACATTAGTATAGACCATTGAAATCAGCAAAAACAAAACTATGCAATGAGTTATTAACATACAGGGTGTCTCTATTTTGATACGGGCTGAATCAAATTTCAATGTTTGAGTATTCCCGGCTATTGATTGGAATCAAGAGCCGGAAATAATCACTTGATTGATTAATACTTCACTGAGCAACTCTTTGAGAATGTTGCTACTATATCTAGTACGGCATTCTTAGCTGATCATTTCCAAGGTCCAATTTATGATTATTCCTGGCTCTTGATTCAAATCAAGAGCCGGGAATAATCACTTGATTCATTTAAACTTCAATAACAACCATTTAAGAATGTTGCTGCAACAAATCCGCCATTTTCCGTGGATATTTGATTCTTCAATGTCATGCTGAAAATTATTACAAAAACTTTTTATTATACAATGCTTCAAATATGTTGTGTGAGATCTTGTCTGAGTTAGGCGAAAAGGAAGTCAAACCTTTGTTTTCCCAAGTTCCCAAGCAATCAAATTGTAAGAAAACAATGGTTACGTGCTCTCAACCTGACTGAAAACGATTTATAGGTTGGAACAGAGATTTGAGGGTTCGTAAAATAACGATTTCCTATATCAAATACAATAATAATTGTACAATTGAAGGTTTGTTAGCACTTGCAAATTCGTACTTTTGGAACTTTTCTAAACTTTCCCCCCACATATTTGTCATTTTCGTTTGAAAATAAACAAAAACAGAAACACCGAAATTGCACAATTTGACAAGTGGAACCAATCAAAGTCATTCCACACAGGTATCGCGCGTCATTATATGTGTCTCTTTCTTTATTGCAGAAATCCTAATAAACTATCCTTGTTGTTCATTGCATGAGAAAGGTCCATTAAATAGATAGTTTATTCGTCCACTCGGCTATTTTTTTTTGTAATTTTATTGGAACATGCTAGACATGTGACAATTCCTATTATATCTTGAACATCCCTTGAGTTTATAATTATTTCTCCAGTCTATCTTTATCTGCAACCACCTCTGGTGATGCCAGTGCCTGTATTGTGTACCAAATAATGGTATAGGAGCCTTGTTCAGGGTGAGTCATGTCTTATTATAAACTTAATAGACAAGTTTTTTGTGTATTTCACCATTCTTTAAATAAAAATAACCAAATAATTTAGTTTTCTGATAGGGTCCTTCAGCCAGGCCTAGTATTGGTCCAATTCAATAAAGACTGCATGCTTCCCTAAACTTCATGTATCCTTTCTTCTGAGGTCACTTTCTTGGTCCCTGATGGATAGTGCCTAGTGTTCCTGATGACACCTCGACTTGGAAGTAGTGACCACAGGTTCCTTTACGTTTAAATTTTTCGATGTTCAGTTCGCTGTTCGGCTGAGCATGTGAATTTTCAGAGCAGAAGACTTAACGAAGTCTTTTATATTTTTTATTGAGCATTACCCAGTCGGAATGTCTCATTTCTATGTTCAGTTCACTGTTCGGTTGAGCATATGAATTTTCAGAGCAGATAGACCCAACAAGGTCATTTTATATTTTTATTGAGCATTACCTAATAAATGGAATAACTCATTTCTATGTTCGGTTCGCTGTCCGGTTGAGCATATAAGTTTTAAGGGCAAATAGAGCAGTAGAAAGGGTCCCAATTTAAATAAAATGATCGGTCATTATTATTATTTTACACAATAATATTTAGTTAAGTGTAGTACTGGGTTTGTAATTTTTCATTAAACTTTTTTTAGCATAATTAAGTGGAGAGCGTTGCTGTATTATGTCTTTTTATACATAATATTTCAGATTTGATATAGAGGTCTATTTCGAGGTTTGAGACCTAATAAATAAAAACTTCGTGGCGCCTTCAGTAAACACTCCTTAAACACGACCAGAAATGCTTCCCGATGAACAGCTGCCGTAAGCAATAACATCTTTTTAATCCGAAGTGATTAAAAACGTTACAAGCCTCCCTGACAAACAAAGAAACACTCAGAACTCAGTTATGAGCGAGAAGTGAGAACCAAGTTAGAGAACGTAGCATCAGAGCTCACTCACTTGGAATGAAGCTTAGCAAGTTATATGGCAAAACAAAAAGACTACAGATGAATCTCAATCAGAACTGATACAACATAAATCATTATGCTGGCCAAAGATCAAGATGTAGATCATGGAAGAGACAGGTCCCTTATCTCAAAATAATCGTAAGATTACACTGGAGAAGAACGATGATAACAGGCTGAAGAAAACTTGTTTGCATGTTACATTATAGTATTTTGTTGATAATATAGGGATTTAGTTGATCAAGAATTACTTTCCTTTGCTCAAACGCTTTGGTTCATGTCTATCATCAAATATACAACTCAAATCTTCAGTTTTCATTCGGCTGCTGACTAACATTTTTCTTGTCTATTTTAGGTCAGCGATTGGGCAGAATGATGATAAAACTTGCAACGACTTACATTTTGAAGAACTTTGAATTATCCGTCAGTCCTAAATTGCAGCAACCGATCACCTACCTGCCCTATAATTTCATGAACGAAATCAGAGGAGGAGCTTGGATAAGATACAAAAAAATCAGCGACTAAAACATACGAATTATGCATTTATTGTAAAATTAAATCAGATTAGGTATGTTATTAAACATTTTAACATAGCGTTTGCCGCCTTTCCAGTTAAATATTAATTAATTAAATATACATAAAAAAATATGCAACTGCAGCAGATCTGTGTAAAATATTTAATAATATTTCGTTAGTTAATTAAAATGGCTAGATATTACAAATAACTGAACGAAATTTCATCAAATAATATAATTATCTTTTGTTATAGCTGTTCTGGTATTGTTTTAAATATTTCAGCATTTTGAAGTTTTCCTTTAAAAATAATTATTATATTATCACTATTATTGGCTAATAATAATAAAATTTTTACATTATTCATATTGCTATACAGATAAAACCAACCTACTAGACCCATAGGACGAGCCAGACAATGATCCATTGTGACGATCCTGCAGTGGATATATATCAATCTCATTGAAGCCTATAGTTGTCTAGTAGCCTGGTAATATGTTATTACCTATTAGTCTTCGTTTTCAAAGATTGTGAAAAATAAAACGTATTTTCGGGGATAATACCACGAGAGCTTCAAAATTACCGATAATTTTTCACGATTGCGTGTTTTCTATAATTTCACGAGTCCGTAGGACGAGTGAAATTTAAAGAGAAAACACGCATGAGTGAAAAATTATCTGGTTCATTTTAAAGCTCAAGTGGTATTTAGAGGATTATTTCACGTATGAGAATGCAAAAAATATGGAAATAAATATGTATTAAACGATTTGAACATCTTAACAATCAATACAAATAAATGGTTGCTATCAGGAACCGTTTGTTTGTATCAAAAATTAGCATGACAACCATGTATACAATAACATGGGAGAATTATCGCTGTAATTCTCTCTAGTTAAACAAATGGAAAAGAGAATTTTCGCTGTAATTCTGAAAATCGTCACCTGTCTTATGGGATTTCTAACACATGAGTGGAATAATCAATAAAAAAATTATTGATTATTAGTATATCAATGTGAATTTTTTTGTATTTATGTTTTTTCTAAGTGCATTGTCAACTACTTAAGTAAATAACTGTACAAATTATATTTTTCGTTCAGTAAATCTTGTTTTAAATAACTATTTATTTTTTTAAAAACTAAGAAGTTATAACAAAAAATACTAGACTCTAATTGCTGCGGCGGAAAGCCGATAACAAGAGAATCTTGATTCTAAATTGCTATTGTCTAGCTATAATACAAATGAATGCCTGAGAAGCTTTGCGAGCCGTATTTATAATAAAATACTGCTGACAGTTGTAATCGTGTAGGCGAAACCTTGATACGATGGTACTATTCCAGTGCAGTACCGCTTTAGTCAGCATCTTTATATTATTGTGAGCTTTTACAGAGGCGTACACTTATATTTAACATTGAAAAGGAGTATATTATGTATATAATAATAACATAGGAATTTATATTATAACTTACATCAATTTTATCAAAGTGTGTCGACGCGTCAGCTCAGCATTAATTTGGTATAAATACCGCGCCGAGATCCATTACCGGCAGACTAAGGCTGGTGCAAAGTACCTCAATTGGGAAAAGCCCTTCTAGGTAAGTCTCCTCCCAGTGGAAACTACCTTTATTGGGAAACGCCCTTCCTGGAATATTGAACGTAGCAGACGAGGTCCAGTGCAAATTACCTTTATTGGGAAACATCCTTCTGGACCTCTGTCTCAAACCCAGCTTCAGTCTTTAGTCACGCCAAGTGTTCATAATACAGAGTGGCCTAATAGTACTAGCGGTTAGTCCAAACCATTTGGCAAATTTGTCTAAAAGCATGAAATTTGGCAGATATGTATTTTAGGCTATTCTAAGAGATTTGACCCGGAGGGCCAGCTCAATTTTTGACTGTGACTCAAAATGGCGCCTTTTTTTTCAAAATGGCGGATCATAATTTGGTATTTCTCATTTTTGTTAACAAATTTCAGCGTTCGATATGTCGTTTTCGACTAATTTTGAGTCGTAGAGTTCATAAAAAATTAATTTTTCTCCATTACGATCAAAATGGCGCCTTTTTTCAAAATGGCGGACTATAAATTGGTAATTATTATTTGTCAACAAATTTTAGTGTTCAAGATGTCTTTTTCAACTAAGTGTTTTCGTCAACATGACGGCCATTTTTCAAAATGGCGTACCATAAATAGATAAATTATGTTTTTAAAAGCTCTTATTAGCGTTTAATATGTCGGTTTCGACTAATTTTGCTTCGTAAAATTCAATTAAACTAAATTTGTTTTTGATTCTGTTGAATGTTTATTAAAAATTAGTGTATTTACAGGGTCGTTGAAAAGTACCTAGAATATGGAGATCCTTAGTCTAGTAATGTTTCTTGATCTTATTCTGAAGGGTCTTCATCATTTTCACTAAAAAGTAGTAACATATTAGTACATATATGTTTTAAAAAATTTCAACCTATCTAGCTTTCCTAAAAAATAAATTACAATTAAAAAAAAAAAACAAAAAACAAATACAAAATTACTTTGTATGTAATGGGTGATTCATTTAGAAGTGCTGTTTCCGGAAGCGATTTTTTGACAAATCGAACTGTCACACTTAAATACTGTCACGGTATTTGTGTTCAGTATTGTTTGTCAATTCATCATGGAAAGACTTAAGCCCGCCACAACGCCTTCAGTCTATTTTTTCCCGAAATAGATTTTGAAAATGACAACTTTGAAACATAAACAATGCCGCTGGTTGCAAGATACCGTGTACCTGCATTCGATGAAGGTATCGTTTTCCAACCATGTAAAAAAGGATACCTCACCTGCAAGGACATGGCATTGTGCGACCAATCAGAGCCACGCTGTATTGTTTATGTTTCAAAGTTGACAATGTCAAAATCTATCTTGGGAAAAAATAGAGTGTAGAAATTATTAAACTATATTACGAAAATCAGAGTTCTGTGAATTTATTTCGTGCGCTTCGAGCAACTTATGGTCTACATAATCGGCCTACCGAGCGCTTTATTCGCTGTACCATTAGAAAATTTGGAACTCAATTTTCATTATTGGATAATACTCGATCAAATAGACCACATTCAGCACGTAGTGCAGAAAATATAGGAGCAGTAGCTGCGAGTGTACACGATGACCGTGATGAACCCAGCTTGGCTTGTCTTATGCAACAACCTGGCGTATTTTACGTAAGGATCTTTGTTTAAAAGCATATAAAATTCAACTTGTGCAAGAATTGAAGCCGACAGAACTTCTTAATCGTCACCGTTTTAGTCTTTGGGCACTTGATAAGATTGAATAAAATCCATCATCCAGTGAATTCGCCGCCTAGGTCATGTGATATCACACCTCTAGACTTTTTCTTTTGAGGCTATGTAAAGTCCAAAGTTTACCAGGATCGGCCGGCTACGATTGAAGTATTTGAAGCTAACATTACTCGTGTCATTCGCCAAATACCACTCAAACTACTCCAACGCGCCATTGAAAATTGGAACTTCAGAATGGACCATCTTAGGCGCAGTCAAGGCCAACATTTGGAAGGCATAATATTTAAAAAATGAATGTAAAATATAGTTCTTTTGTATGATAATAAACATTACTCGATGAAATTGAATTTTCCGATTTTTTTTTTATTTTTGAAAAAAGTACCTCTAGAAAGATGAATCACCCGTTAGATTGGGAGGTTAGAAAAAGCTATTCCTTCAGATATATTAGTACTACCATCTCCATCTTGTGTTAATGTAACTCGACGAGCTTTGTAATATAAATCAAAAAGACATTCTTTATGATATTTTGTATTTAGTATTGCTAATAGCTTCAAATTTTCCAGAATTTTTGCACTGTCATATACTCTCTGGTGAATCCGTTTGGTTTCCCATCTATATAAAGTTTGTGTTCTCGATTATGGCTTTTGGCATAAAAAGCACTGTTTTTGCAGAACGTGTATTTCTGGTTCCGATATTTTCGTTTACTTCTTCGACTCTCTCTTTCCCTATTCTATCTATATCTAGTTTTTTAACAAGATTGCTTAGCTTCGGTTCCAAAAAGTTTCTAATGCAGGATATATATCATTTAGCTTCTTTAATAATAAATTCACGTAAACTACCCCCTCCTTTATCAAAAATATTAATAGGCATGTGGGATGGTAGGACATAGGAAAATGGAATCAACTTTTTAATAATTTTTCATACCCACTGTTACGTGCACTCTCAACCGGGTTACGCGCAGGACAAATTAATTTTTCTTGGTTATTTGCTTGACAAATACAACACTTTGACCAATCTACCATATGTTCTCCTAACGAGTTTGGCACCACATTTAAATCCATAATGCTTAAAAAATTAAAACACCCCGTAACTACTATAACGTACTTATTTTGGCAATTGCCTAATTATACTGCTACGGCTAGTCAGCTTCAGTTCGGAGGTTATGGGTCTATGGGTTCCTTGTATACATCTTACCTTTGGGCGCCACCAAGTTAATTGTGACTTAACTAGGAAGATAACTTAATGATGTTATAAACAAAACCTGTGCAATTGGAGAGCTTATCAATAAAACAACTAATTAGGTACAATAATGTATCTGGTTTCTTTATTAAAAATAATAACAAAATATAGAATAATGCTTGTACCAATTTATAAATATTTGATTATAAAAAAAAATAAGAATGTAAATAATGTATAAAAATATTGATTTTTAAATAAAAAGTTTTAACTGTCTGTTTACACTTGTGAAAGATTAGAACCACAATATCAGTTACACTCTACCAAGAGGCAAATTCAACACCAGAAAGGTGAAAATTATTGTTAGGGCAACCTCAGGGTAAAATTCTAGAATTTTATTTAAGGGGCACTTACCGAACGTAAATCAGTATCAAGTGATTTATATAAGATTTGCCTAAATAGTAAAAAGTGCAACTTACATGTGTACAAGTGTTGATTATCTTCAAAGGTGTGTGTAAATCCAGAAGTTTTGAAGGGATATTATCTACAGGTTCGGTCTCACTGTAGATAGACTATGGTATGGTAAGTGAGTCATGAGTCCTATCCACGTGGTATCTGTTTAACGTAGAACTCAATGTGGTTCTAGCAGAGCGGTACCAAGAGCGTTGCTGAAAAAAGGCTACCAAAGCCCCAACTGAGAGCAATCTAGATCCAGTCTAGAATCGTTCTAAATACAGCTTAGCAACTGTCCAACTATAGCCTAAGACTGTCTAGCTACAGCCTAGCACTAGGATTGTCCAACTATAACCTAAGAGTAGGATTGTCCAACTATAGCCTGAGACTAGGATTGTCCAACTATAGCCTGAGACTAGGATTGTCCAACTATAGCCTGAGACTAGGACCCTATAACGATGTTCGTATAAAAAAACAAATCGAGCCCCAAATATTAGAAATAATCTTACCTCAAATTGAGGGATACTCTAGACCAAAGGTGAAGTCTTAAACTTCCAAATGCTGCTCGGAACAGTCCGAAACAGAATCCAAAAATGACCAAGGGACGACTCTAGACAATTATCAGCAAGAAATTAGTCTAAAACTTGAGCTCCCTGGCACAAAATTCCAAAAAGTCTCGCCCCAAAAATAATTAGGGCCGAGGCCCGAGACCGGACGACTACTCAGCGTGAGGTCGCAGATCCAAAGAGGCAGATTCTTCATTTAGATTTCGGAAAAAGACTTTCATCTGTCAAACTTCTAATTTTGACATTGAAGAAAATTATAGAAAAGGAAGTGTTCATTTCACACCAAAAGTACGAACTGAGAATCGGTTGTGTAAAAAATGACTGGTGAATGTTGAAAAGTGCCTATTAGACTATCCAAGATGCTGTCAAACTTGAATTAAAATGGCCGCCAAGAGGCACACAAACCCTTTGTTTATGTGTCATAAATTTGTCATCAAATAATGTATGAGCTTAAAATAGAGCTCATTGTGAATTATTTGCGTTCTGATACGTAAAACTGTTATTTTAATTAATGTTAGAAATAGTGTATTTGAATAGTGTATTTAAATAGTAGTAAATAGTTCTCAAAAACGCGAAAAACATGCCTACAACGTGTTGTAGGATTAAATGTGGAAGTTGTGGAGATCGGCACATTTTTTTCAAATTCCAAGTGAAAAAAACAATACAAATCAAAACACAACACTGTACGGTGGAGTTGAAATAAATAAATATTTTCACATCAATCACATCAAGGGTAGATCTTGCGTGTTCAAGTGAAATGCAGGTAGAGCAACCTTGCCCAAACGATAAGGATTGCGTAATTGGGTAGAAACTGGCAAAAATTGGGACGCACACAATAGAAAATAAGTATTGAATTACGATTATTAATGACATAACATAATGACGTTATGGTTAGTGTTTGTGTCAATGTTTGTGTGCCTCTTGTCGGCCATATTTTGCTTTTCAAAGTCACGTGTTTTGGATAGTCTAATGTTCAATGACATGATGGAAATGAAAAGTCAAAGAGTACAAAAAAACAACAATTACTATCATAACCTCAGATTATTGATTGGATTTGCAAACAGAGATGGTGATGGTACTAACTCCTTCCTAAGATTATAATCAATAACAGCGGGCCCTGCCGTACTGAATCAAACCTTCCTAGATCAATTAACAAAACTTGCAAACCTGCACCAAAAAAACTTTCAGTAGAAGGCAGTACTCAAGGTAACAAAATCTGGGCACAGAAAAGATAGTTTTTTATTCATTTATTTCATTGTAGTTCTATATGGAATCATATCTACTAAAGCAAAACAAGGTAGCTTATTAGCCAAGAAATTGAAAACGTTACACTACTTAGAAACCAAGCAAAAATTATATCTACTTACCTGTTTTATTGTCCCGAATACAACGAATCCAAACACAGTAGTATAAGACCTCTTCAAGCACAAAACTCATTCTTGGTTTGGCATTTCCGCGCTAGAGGGGGGGCGCGGAGAAAACGAATGATGTTGGGGATGTACTACTAATATTTTTTAGCGAGATCCTCTTTGTATATTTTCGATTTGTTGTTATAGAGAAAACGTTTTAAGTGTAACATATTATGTTACGGGTAAAACCCTAATATTGGGTAATATAAAATTACCCAGGTTTGTCCAGGTTTGTTTGGGTCTGTTTATTTTCGTTTTAAACATAAACATACCTAGACAAACCCAACCAAACCCTAACAATAAACTTAAAATCCTAAACATCCCTGAAAAAAATTATTAGACTGAATAAACATAACATTATTTAGGTATTCAGGTTTTACCCGTAACACATAATTATTATGCACCTTCAAATTTTAACTACGTTATTTCATGATCACCCTGTATGTGACTATTAAATTGATGTGTGGGTATCTCAGTAGTTTCACTGTGAATTTGAAACAGCGAAACATAAAATTAACAAAAAAACAATTTCATACGCATTTTAAAATATATTTTTTAATAGCATAGTTTTTTGACAACTCTGTATAGGTTTTTTATATGAACTTGGATGATGATGTAAAAACTAGATTTTTTAATGAAATCTGCATCCCAAAATTAGTTAAAAATGAAATGTTGAACGTTTAAATCCGTTGGTAAATAAATATTGTCGATTTTTGATCCGCCATTTTGAAAAATCGTCGCCATTTCGAGTCACAGTCAAAAATCGCTTAAAATGATCTAAAAAACGTCCCTGTGAAATTTGGTGCTTTTAGACAAATTTGCCAAATATCGCCCTTTTTTTAGACTAACCGCTAGTACTATAAGTACTACGTCCCTCCGTAGAAGAGACATCATGGTATTATTCCTAGGGTAATATTATTCTATATATTCAATACATTTCTTATTGTACTTATTCCAAGCGAGTTTCTCTCTGCCTGAACCCTACCTACGCCCCCAGGTCACGCTCCTGTTGTGACGTCCCAGGACGAAACGTATAGGGGTTGTGACAATATGAAGTTCTTTTGCAATAATATTTCTAGATTTAATAGATAGATAATTTCAATAACATCACATACAAAGAAAAATAAATCCATTCTACACAATTTAACAAAATATATTACGTGAGTAAATCTCTCTAACCAATCAATTACAATAAAATCCTTTGAAATTTATACTGTCCAAAAAAAAAAATCCATAAAAACTAACCGTGTGTAATTCCTATTTAGGTATTCAGTAGAACACCTTCATGGATGAGTTTTATTCCATTTTGTATCAATAAAACTTTTATATATTATTACTTCAGAATAATGGCCGCACATAAAACGCATCGGATTTGCAATAAACCTCGCTCGGTTCTTTTACGAATGAAGTGCCTCCACATTAAAAATAAAAGTGTTTTTTGTTTTTAGTGTGTGTACACTAACAATAATGACTATTCAAGATTTTATTTTTCCAGCGAATAATTACATGGCTGTCCAATAAAAGTGTAGGATTTGCAAGCTTCCGATCGGATGTCTGATTAAAAAACTTCTCTTTTCTATATCGGCGAAGTTAATCTTAATTAAATGAATTGACCCACAGAAAAACGACAAATGAATTCCCTGAATATTTGAAAGAGAAACTTTTCTGTGACGGCAACTCGTTAAAGTTCGATTCCGATCTCGAATAACAATTTATTTATTTCAGGTCAATTGCCTTATGGGCCTCCAACTGAATTAGGCAGATTAACAGAGGAAAAAAAAATGCTAAAATGGGTAGCAATCGACGTAATTTGGTTTGGATGAAAAGTCCGGACATATTTTAAAAGTTAGTCCTTGTAGTATATCTATATGTCTCTCAATGAAGGCTGAAAAATTATTAGTCTGGCAAAATACATATAAAGATGAGAAAATAGATCTTGTATAAACAATGGAAGAAATTGAAAATATGGAAACATAATATTGCAACAGCCAATGTTTTTGATGAAGCCCATATTGAGTTGTACAGGCATGAAGTAGACAAAAAACTATACTAGTGAACAAAAAAATCATGAGAAGCAGGAAATTTTGAAAAACATACACTAAACAACAGTAAAAGGAAGAATTAGAAATCCATTAACGATATAAGAGTGGCACCAGTCCTTTGACTGACCTTAGAGAATTTACTACCCTCCAGAATTGATTCTCTATCATTTGAAAAGTATCATCACAATATATTAAAAAAATTACACTATAAAAAACGTTTCACAATATTAGTTATAGAGCACTAAGCTAATCAGAAACAGAGCATAGATTGTGGAATCCAAGACGATGTCGGAATATATTATGTACGCAGCTCTACTAGGTAATTAAATTTCAACATGGTTTCCTTCGTGTCGCGGCTGTCGGTAAATATTTGCTTCGCTAAACCTAATATTTACCAGAAAATAGATTTTGGATTTATGGAATTAGAGCAAGAGAGGTTATAGTTTACCATACGGTAGCTATTTGAAAAATAGCATATTGTAAGGGATTCGGGATATACCAAATAAAACGACGAAATAAATAATAAACACTTTAACTGATACGTAAGTTTGGACTCAAAAAATAATCGTAAGCAAATGAAAACACAGCCAACCTATAAAAGCTATTCAACTTGAATGTTCCCCCAAAAATTCTAAATGCTTCAAAGACTTCTTTCAATGTTTCTAAGTCAGAATCAAAAGTAAAACTTGGCACAAGAATGTTATCAAGATAAGCTAATGCAGATATGAGTCCCTAGAATGTGGTTAACCGTTCTTTGGAAAACGGCGGGAGCATTCACCAATCCGAATGGCATACGCAAATATTCGTACTGCCTATCTGGAGTCAAGTATGCTCTTTTCTGTCGTGAATTTTCAGATATGGGAATTTGGTGATACCCACTGGCCATGTCAAGAGAAGTGAAGTACCTGGTATTTGACAGAATTTCTAAATGATCATCGGGTCTTCTCATGTGATAACAGTTTTTAAATCATTTTGAGTTCATAAATCTGTAATCAACGCACATGCGTATTTCACCATTTTTATTTTTAACAAGAACAATGGGGCTGGAATATGGTGAATTAGACTCTTGTAAGTATCAAGCAAATCATCAACCATTTCTTTTACACGTTGTCGTTCTGAGAAAGAAAGTCGATAAGGTCTGTACGTCACGGGCTTATCATATTTCAATAAAATATCCATTTTAACACCTTTTATGCACCCCAATTCTTTCATATTTTGAGCAAAACAATCACGATATTGATTAAGCGTGTTGAGTAGCATTTTCGTGTTGTGCTCACCAGTATCGTGATTTACTTGATCTTGGATATCATTAAAAGTGAACAATTCTAGACTAGATTTATACAAAGTGTTTATGCTTACCTGGCAATCACTGTTACTTAATGCGTCATCAGGTACACACGAAGTTGGTCTGTTAACCAACTATTTCTCGTTGTAACTTATTGTCTCTTCTGACAAATCAAAAATTGGCAGTAGTGCTGAATTAGTGGAAATAATACATTTCGAGATGATATATTCAACCTGTGATTTGAAGCACTGACGTAGTTCCACAAACATTTCACCCTTCTAGTTTCCACTTGAACGGCAGCTGAGTATGCCAATGTAGTGTGGTGGTACTTTGGTGGCTTTCTTGCAAACTAACTCAATGGTTGTCGTAGGTAGTTCGTCAACCTCAGACAGGAAAGCCATTTCAGTTCTAAACATTCTAAGTTCTCCATCTCGAATCACTAGCACGGCCCCAGTTGGATTTGAATAAGTTGGTCCAATCAAATCCAATTGTGATACATAACATCTTTATATAAAATAAAATTATTTACCAACTACATAATGAGGACTTTGGGAAATAGATCCCAATATCTTAATCATTTTTTGCTGAATTCTGGATTGTGCGAACTGTAACTCTTGCATATACCTACTCAATAAGTAGGTGAAAGTACGATTGATGATACTAGATAAATATCGTGAAACTGCTGTAGCAATTTAACATTGAAATGGTTTAGGATTTAAATTAAAAAGTTATAAATTTCAAATCATCGATTTAACACTTATACAGGCCTGCATCGACGAAACCATTGGAACTACAGCCTGAAACAGCTGGTTGAGACAATGCTGGCTGAATTAAATCTACACTACTGTTCATTATATGCCTGTAGCATTTAAAATGTTGATTTTGTTTTTCCATTCTGGTCGCCAATAAACCCGGTTCGATATTTGTCTGATGCATCATAAATTGCAGGGCAAAACCCGTTGGATAACTGCAACGTTGATTTAGTACGGAGGAAAGTGTAACCGGAAAAATATGGCCGTGAATTACGACCGCTAAATAATAACGAGGAATTCTTTTTTTTTTTTTTTTGGTATCGTGCCGAAAGATTTATCATTAACGGCTCTATTTTAAATGGTTTTATTTTTGACCTAAATGTTGCCAATTTATTTTCCTTCTAAAAGTTCTCAATAAGTAAGTATCGATTGGTGATTTTCCCGAACTATTAATGAATAGAAATCAAATTAATAGAGCGTGAAAATTGCTGCCTCAAAACTTTCGATGAGTTTAAATGCCAACTAAGTTGAGATGGCGAACTCTATAGAAATGCTTGAAATATATTACGTGACTGCACAAATATAATGGATTATTCTATAGGGAAAAGGTTACAATGTTGGTTTTGTGAAGCCAAGAAAAAGTCTCTGTGGCTGAAAAATTTAGTTTTTTTTTCCTAAATTAAGTTGACACAAATACGAATTATATTTTTAAAAACTATTTATCCTATTAAAAACTGAGAAGTGACAACAAAAAATACTAGACTCTAAATTGATACGGCAAAAGCCGAGAACAAAAGAATCTTTCATTCTAATTGCTATAGTCTAAGCTAAAAACAAGAGAATGAGCTGTAAGGCTCCGCGCGCCGTATTTATATTAAAATACTGCTGACGCCTCGCTTGCATTTGTGTGGGCGAAACCTTGATATGACGGTACTTTTCGAGGCAGTATCCCTTACTCAGCATCTTTATAATATCGTGGGCTTTTACAGTGCCTTACTTATAATTAACATTGAAAAGGAGAATTATTTGTCTAATAATAACATAGGGCTTTATAATATAACTCACGTTTCTATAGTTTATTTTTTAATCACGGGATACGATAAATCAAACCAATTAAATTTTAAACCTTTAAACCCCTTACAAAGTGACACAACACTTCCATAAGCCTCATTCGTACAGACATACAGAATTTTTCCAAATCTTCAAGAAGTTAACAGTTATAATCTGCTTGCAGTCTCGTCAATATTTCTCTAATTTCTCTTGTTATTTGGGACGCCAATGAACTCACCATAATATATAAATGCATTCTGACACATTTATGAGTACCCTGGGATTAAAAAACAGAGTACAGTTTGAATTTTTGAAAATGACTCTCGTTCTCATTGTTAGAGCTATATAATACCTAAAAAATAATAAAAACTACAACCACACAGACATTTAGAGAAGAAGAATAACAATGTGAAGCAAATTTTCAATTCTTTAAAAAAAAACTTCTCGTTCCCCAAAGTTAGATTTTGGTTTATTAGAGGCAAGAGAGTGTCCCATCATGAATAGCTGCAGGCGTTGTATGTGTAAATTGCCCCCTAAATCAACTCCGGTAATTACCAAATAATAAATTTCGAGGGTCGTACACGCACGGTATGCGTTTTAGGTTGTTCTGGTGGATTGTAATTTATCGGTTATTCGCCTATTCTATGATAAAATCGATTGCGATCCTGGGAATTGCATCGTTTGTTAAAACTTGCCAAAAGTTTGAATCGAAAAGATTTATGAATAATTCCTATTCATTAGCAGTGAAGTAGAAAAGGGGGAATTACTAGCGGAGTAGGTGTGCTTTTTCAAATTACTTTTGCATAAAATTATTATAATTTGAAACTTTTTGGGTCAAGGAAAAATATTTCAATGTGTTTTTCGATCGTCAAATTGTGTTTGCGTTCAATAGCTTCAAAGGAAAAATAAAACACGATGTCATTCAGCAAAATGAGAAAATGTATAAATTGTAAATTCAACACAGTTAGGTACCGGAATATCGTCCAAATAATGTGCGTCGACAAATATCCGATGCCCGTTTGTATTTTTTGTTTATCAAACGACAACTGCTAAACCCTCCAAATGTTTCCCGAAAATATTACGAGATAAAAGTATTGAATATTTATCGGTCCTACAGTTTTTAATTGCGTGGAAAAAATTATAAACAAAAATAACAGGCGAATCGCTTAAGCCGCACTGGAAAAATATTTATATTCATATGAAAAAAAATATCATTTTGTCACAGAAATGCCTAGTATAGTTTTGTTTTATATATTTTTTAAATTGCATAAGAATTCAACATGAGAAATTTATTAATAACAATATCAATAAAGGTATATATAACAATAATAACAATAACAATATCAATTATTAGATATTGTCACAACCCCTATAGGTTTCGTCCTGGGACGTCACAACAGGAACGTGACCTGGGGGCGTAGGTGGGGTTCAGGTAGAGAGAAACTAGCTTGGTATAAGTACAATAAGATATATATTGAATATATAGAATATTACCCTAGGAATAATACCATGACGTCTCTTCTATGCAGGGACGTACTACTCATAGGCCTCTCTGTATTATGTATACTCGGTACACTTGGCGTGACTGAAGCTGGGTTTGAGACAGACTCAGAAGGACGTTTCCCAATAAAGGTAGTCTGCACTGGACCTAGTAGTCTGCTGCGTTCAATACTCCTAGAAGGGCGTTTCCCTGGGAGGAGACTTAGCTAGAGGACCTTTTCCAATTGAGGTACTTTGCACTAGCTTAGTCTGCCGGTAATGGATCTCGGCGCGGTATTTATATCAAATTAATGCTGATTCGTCGACACACTCTAATTTCATTGATGTACAGAGTAGTATTTACTTAAGTAGTTGACAATATAGTTTCTTTAATCATATTGAATTGCAATCGTACTACGCCAGGATATCCTTGCCACGAATAATTACTAGTTTATAATATTGTGATAGCAATTTTCAATTAAATGTAAAGAAAAAACTCTGCCCTCCCTCTACCTCAAAACTGAACAAATCAGGCTCTACATTCTCGACATTTTGGAAAACTCCGTGTCAATAAATTATCCTGTCGGCTTTTAATTAAAAAAGTTTGTTTGTTCTAACTTTTCAACTGAACATATTTTTTCAAGACTAGGTCGACCCATTTTGATTGAAAATATTTCACGTAATTACGCTCAAAGCGATATATGCCCTTAGGAAATTTAGGTATAAACCTACCCGATACCTTTGCCGATACCGACACTGTGAATTTCGAATTTAATTGGCTAATTTCCTTTGCCGGATAGATGTTTCGTAATACGATTATGTTTGAATATATGTATCACAGAGAGAGACTCATAAGCTTGGTTATAGAAAATAATTTGGTTTACTGGTTATTGCAAGGTTTCTGTAAACATATTAATTGTTTGTCGAATTAATTCAACTAAGAATTTAGAGAAACTGTAACACGTGGGAAAAAAGAAAGTGAACCTCTTTTGTACCTCGTGATTCTAGCAAATTTCAAAAGTAGAGATAATCTACATTAATAGGGAACTAGGTACACAACAAAATAATCCGTAATTTAACTGTTAATCCTCAACGGTCCATATCGGTTTCACAACAAAAACCTTCACCTCTGAACCGAAATTTGGTTTAATTCGCATCCCTAATTTTATCCATGGTCAGCAATTAACCCTTGCCTAGCTCTAGCATATTATTTCTCCTGGCACTTGATTGAATAAATGTAAACTCCATAAAATCTCACGCATGACCCAGCCCAACATTTGTTGAATATTCCCATAATTATTGCGGTCTAGAGGGGAATAATTTATTTGGAGATTTTTAGACGAGGATTCTGCTTCGGTGGATTCAGTGCCCGAAATTCAATTAAAAGTTCCCAGTGTTTGGGGTAGAAGTGGGTATTATTGTGTTGTCCGATGAAATTTAAGTAAATTAGCATTGGACCTAATAATGACAAATCTCGACATCGCAAAATTGAACATTTTATTTTCCATCCTCAATACTTGAGGATGCCGCATTCCATAACTGACAAAGGCAGATAACTTTTTATTGAAGTATTTTTCGTTCCTATCAAGTTAGTTCAACCAAATATTAATAACTACAATAAATTCCTTAGTGTAAGTGAAACAAAACAAGAGCCGACCCTGCTCTGGGACTCTGTGCTCTATATTATTCATTTCGTCGTTTTATTTGGAATATTCCGAATCCCTTATAGTGTAGCAGCGGGATAGTGATAGTACCTACTCGCGATACATCCGCATAAGATGATAATTTCGTAATTATTGTAAATAAAGTGACATAAACTAGTGTGATAGTGTGTCATAATGGGTAAACGCAGGCATAAAAGGCGTAGCCCCAGTAGTGATAGTGATAGTGACAGTTCAACTTCAACAAGATGTTCGATGTTGATCGCTACAAACGAACTACCAGAAAGTCGGTATAGAGAGCCACGTGTGAAAAGTGTTGCGGTTGAAGCGAAAATAGTTGCAGACAAGAGTAATGCGAATATTTGCAATATAGAGATCGAGGAACAACTCCGGAAATTTCAAGCGCTAGTGAATGAGTCTCTAGTAGAACAGGCTGGAACCATAGACGTTACGAAAAGCAGTAGTTTCACTACTAATATGGATAAGGAGCGCATTGAAATTTTGGAAGATCTGGTAGTCGAATTGCTAGATAGGAGTAGAAATATGCCATATGTGACAATAAGGGCCGATTGCATTCCTGAGTTCAACCCAAAGCCAGGTAAGGTGAATAATATGAGTTGCAGTAAATGGTTAGCCAAAATTGAGCAATTGGCTTCCATAACGGACGAAGCAACAATGATTTACCATATGCAAACCAGATTAAAAGGGTTTGCTCGGTCATGGTACCAGCATCTTGACTCCTACGATTATAATTGCTTACAAGGGAAAGCAAATCTTATGAGTACTTAGTACTTCTCCCGACCACTAAGATTTTCCATCGTCCATTAAATCCATGATAAAGCGACATAAATTAATGGGTGAAAGTTGGGCAGAATATTTTTTTGGAAAAATGCAACTTCTGCGACAATGCGAAATAATTGGAAAGAATGCAGTTGCAATGCTAATTGATGGCATTAATAATGTGGTAATACAAGCAAGAGCGAAAGCAGGACGGCATTCCACCCCAGAGGACCTTTTTAAAGAATATTTGTCTGCTTTGGGTGACGAAATTTCTGCTGCTGCTGCTAATAATCCTAAACCCATTCATCGTAGAGATTTGGAGAAAAGGAACAATAATTTATAATTTGCTTCGATTTGACAATGCTGGTGCAAAAATAGATTAAATCCAGAAATTTCGTGAAAATGTCTGCTACAAGTGCAATGAATCTGGGCACTATTAACGTGACTGCCCAAAGCCGAGAAAGGAATGCTCAATATGTAGGAAACGTGGGCACGTCATGGCAGAAAATAAGGCAGGCGATTCAAAATTATCGTTGTTTTGTCAAACAGAAAACGATCAAAAGTCAATTTCCCAAATACTGAATGTCAATTGCCTGGTCGCTCTTTGCAGGGTTTTATTGATAACGCTTGCGAAATAGTCACAATACGAGAAAAAGAAGCTCTTCAAGTTGGAATATCATGGCAACCATGTAATATAGTCATAAATGGATATGGCGGAGGCAAGGCTATGACAGTGGGAAAAGCTACAGTGAAAATAAATGTTGACTTATTCACTTCTGAAGTGCCTATTATAGTAGTACCAAATTATTTGCAACATATGGCCGTTTTGATTGGACAAACTTATTTAAATCAAACTGGGGCCGTGCTTGTGAAGCGAGATGGAGAAAGAATGTTTAGTACTGAAATGGCTTCCCTACCTGAGGTTGATGAACTACCTACGACAACCGTTGAGTTAGTTTGCAAGAAAGCCACCAAAGTACCACCACACCACATTGGCATACTTGGGAGACTATGAGGGTGAAATTTTTGTAGAACTACATCAGTGCTTCAAACCACAGGGTGAATATATCATTCTGAGATGTATCCAATTTTCAATTTGTCAGAAGAGACGATAAGTTTCAACGAGAAACAGTTGGTTACCACAGCAACTTCTAGTGTACCTGATGAAGCATTAGGTAGTAGTGATTACCAGGTAAGCATAACCACTGTAAATCTAGTCTAGAATTGTTTACTTTAGATGATATCCAAGATCAAGTAAATCACGATATTGGCGAGCACAACACGAAAATGCTACTGAACACGCTGAATCAATATCGTGAATGTTTTGCTCAAAATATGAAAAAATTGGGGTGCATAAAAGGTGTTGAAATTGATATTTTATTGTAAGATGATAAGCCTGTGACGTACAGACCTCATCAACATTCTCAGAACGACAACAGGTAAAAAATGGTTGATGATTTGCTTGATACTGGTATTATTCAAGAGTCTAATTCACCATATTCCAGCCCCATTTTCTTGTTGAAAAGAGAAATGGTGAAATACGCATGTACGTTGATTACAGAACTCTGAACTCAGAATGTATTAAAGACTGTTATCTCATGAGAAGACCGGATGATCATTTAGAAATGCTGTCCAATGCCAGGTACTTTACTTCTCTTGACATGGCCAGTGGGTATCACTAAATTCCCATATCTGAAAATTCACGACAGAAAACAGCATTCGTTACTCCAGATGGGCAGTACGAATATTTATGTATGCCATTCGGATTGGTGAATGCTCCCGCCGTTTTCCAAAGAACGGCTAACCGCATTCTAGGAACTGTTCATCATATAACTGCATTAGCTATTCTCGAGCCAAAAAAATTTTGATTCTGGCTTAGAAGTATTAAAAGAAATCTTTGAAGCATTTAGAGTTTTTGGAGGAACATTCAAGGTGAATAAATTTCATTTTTTTAAGAACGGAATTGATTATTTAGGGCATGAAATTAGTGCAGAACGAATTCGTCCTGGGTCAGAGAAAACTTAAGCAGTGGAACAGTTCCCAACTCCAAGAAATGTTCGTGAAGTACGCCAATTTATAGAACTCGCAACCTTTTTTAGAAAATATGTGAAAAACTTTGCCCAAATAGCTCGTCCATTGATAGCGTTGACAAGGAAAAATGAGGCTTTTACATGGGAAGCAGAACAACAACAATCTTTCAACAAAATAACCTATTCTAGCTATTTTCAACCCACAGTTATAGACTGAACTTCATATAGACGCTTCAAGTCGAGGCCTTGGAGGTATTTTGCTGCAATGAGAAGAAGATGGAAATTTGAAACCTGTTATGTTCTATAGTAGACAAACAACAAAACAGGAACAGAGTTACCATTCATATGAATTAGAAACGTTGGCAGATATATGCTTTCCTCAGAGATTCAGGGTGTACCTTATACGTATAAGGTATTGAGTTTAGATACTGACAACGCGGCGGCGTGTTGTTTTGCTGAGCTGTCAGAAAAACACATATTTTTTCCAAATATTCGGTTTTTTAAAGTAAAACAAGACGCTTTACATAATTAGTGAACAGTATAAATAATGTGAGAGTGAAGGAAATAAATTTGGTGGAAAATTTAGTCGGCAAATCTTAAAATAAACTAGTGTTGTTTACGCTTCGCGCTGGAATTGCCACTTTGTCCTGATAATAATTCCTGCAATTGATGAAGAAAAATGGAATGCGATTTCTTTCATGAAATAAAACCAAAGGAAATTTATGTTTGTGATGAGTGTCATAAAAAAGTCTGCAAAAGTTGTGGCAAATTAACCTCTTCAGAAGTAAAAGTTTTGCAACTTTCATCTCGAGTTATGAAATTTGTAAGTCAGACATGCTTGGATTTTGATACATAGGTATTGTGTTATTAAAAAATACCATTGAAGACAAACAAAATCTAATAGAAAGTAAAGATGAAATTATTCAATAACTGAAGAAAAAACTAACGGAGCTTAATCAGTCTGGATGCGGAGAGAGCTACAGTCAAGTTGTCAAAAAATCCGTAATGAAAGAAAAAGTGTTACTTGTAAAATCAAAGGATAAGAATCAGCTAAGTAAGAAAACAAGGAAACAACTGGGGGCCAGGATTGAACCTATTAACTTGGGCGTTGCAATATCAGCTGTAAAGTATGTGCGTGATGGTGGAGTTGCGACAAGTTACAATAATGAAGAAGGTCAAGTAGCAGTTTCATCAAGTATCAAAAAGAATTTAGGCAAGCAATAGAACCTCAGAAAAAACATCCAAGGATAAAAGTCATCAATGTCGGTAAAGAGGTTTCAGATAATGAAGAAGTATTGGTGGAAAAAATCATTAAACAGAACAGAATATCCACAGACGAAAGTAAGTTAATAATTAGAATGGTACATAATTATGAAACAAAGAAAGAAGGAAAAAACCCAAGAACAAATATTATTATGGAGATGGACCCACAAACATATGCGCTGTTAAGGTTAAGGGGAACAATTAGTATAGGATGGAAATCATGCTATTTTGTAGATTATGTGAACATCGTGCAGTGTTACAAATGCTGGAAATTTGGCCACATGCGAAAGGAATGCAAAAATGGAAAAGAACTTTGTCCCTACTGCATAGAAGAACATAAATGAAGTGAATGTGAGGCGTCGATAAAAGTATGCAACAACTGTCACGCTCAAGTTGGTTGTGGTCGGCGGTGCCACCACTTTTACTTCGCTTGGCTGCGTCCACTAAGGGTTTATCTGAAAAGAGAGGATATGGGCGGAAGGAATACCACCACGAATATTATATTTGTTTTATTACTAAACCTTAATTACACCTTATACAATACAATACAATACAATACAATATATTTATTTTTCCAGACACATAAATTGTATATGGACATCGGCAGTATTTACAAAATAAAAATTTTACAGAAAAAAATATCTAGACTAATTTACATATTAGGTCATCTTAGATTGTACAAATGAATCAATAGGTACTGTAGTAACATTGTTCTTCTAAAAATGCTTTAATCAATCGCTTAAATAATGGTAGACTTTGACAGTTTTTCACTTCCAGTGGAAGGTTATTAAACAATTTAGGTCCGAGATTCAAAATAAATGTTTTTGTTTTGCTCAATCTATTTTTTGGAATTAGAAAATCATTCTGAAACCGAGTGTTGTAGGAATGGTATTCGTTATTTTTTAAAAAGTCATTCTTATTAATAAACACATAAAGACACATTTGATATATTACAATAGACGGGACAGTTAAAATATTATACTTTTTAAAATAGGGAACACAGGAAGTTGTCGCAGATGTACCAGCTATACATCGCACGACACGTTTTTGGTACTTGAACACCCTGTCCGTATTTGATGAAGTGCCCCAAAACTGAATACCGTACACAAGACGTGACGATGCACAGTAGCGTAGTAGACACTTAACAGCTGATGCTGGTCCAAAACCAACTTCAGGTTTCGAAAAGCGAAGCAAAGACCGTTAATCCTGCTCGACAAACCAAGACAGTGTTCCTCCCACGACAGCTCATCATCCAATGTGAGGCCCAAAAACTTCACAGATCTTTCACGTTTCAGCTCCATGCTCTGGCATTGCAGGTCCAAGTCCAAATCCGATCTAGTCTGACTAGTGTGAAATATCATAAAGTGGGTCTTTGAAATATTGAGGAAAAGGTTATGATTAATAAACCAGTCACTCAGTTCTTTGAGTGCTCTATTTGCTGCTACCTCTATCGAAACCTGTTGATCCTTCTTTACAACAGCGGAATTGTCATCAGCGAAAAAAAAATTTGACTATGCAGGACATCCGTCGGGAGGGGATTAACAAACAGCAAAAACAATACAGGTCCCAGGATAGAGCCCTGAGGAACCCCGACGTTGATGCTCTGGCTATCTGAATTATGTGTTTTACCGTTCGGATCGTGCACCTGTACAAACTGCCTGCGGAACTTCAAAAAAGATGATACCAATTTAGGTTTTTCCCAGAAACACCATAAAGCCGTAGTCTATCGAGCATCATGCCATGATCAACGCAATCAAACGCCCTACTGAGATCACAGAATATCCCAATAGGGCGATCTCCCGATATAGTTCAAGAAGATTTACCAAAATCCTAACACCGCAGATGTCCCTGGTGGACCATGTTTTCGATTTTCAACTCGAAATGTAAGAATGTTTAATGTTTAATGAAACCCAAGATGCACTAAAAGAACGGGCCCCCTAAGGGTATAGTTCTCGTAGGTCTAAACTTGGGGACGCTGTGACACGGCCGCTATAGACGAGACCTTCATCCAAAAGTTTCACAGTCTCGACTATACCTAGTCGTACCCAGCTAAGAAGGCAGGTCTTTAGGCTCGTACCTTATCAGGCATAAACCAACCTTGCCTTGCATTGCCGCAATGCGTGAATTTATATCGAAATTATTGCTGGCATAAGCAAAATCGGTCTGTTTTTAATAGTCCGGGGTGACCTCCTTTGGAAATTTACTTAATTTATGTAATGCGTGGGCTTGTGTACGTTTATGAGTTGACAATATGCAGCAGAAAACTTGGGATTAGAAAATATAAAATTTGACCACCCAGCCTATAGTAAAGAATGTGACTCCTATAAAAGAATCTATATACAACTGCAGAAGAAATATGATTTTCCAAGCATTTACAATAAACATAATACATAGCAACGATCGCCGCAAATATTGTATCTAAATATACAAAGTTTTCTAGCAAATAAAACAGAACTCTGTTGGTTAATTGAACAATGGAAACCAGTTATTGTATTGTAACGCTCTTTTGTCCAAACAAAAGAATGCTCATAATCTGTGCTCGACTATGCTCAGTGGTTGTTTAGCTTGGGGAGGTCCTTGGTGTTGGTACAGTAGAGAGAGGCGCCACTAGTTTGTATAAAATTATTTTTATTATAAAAGAATAGCCAAACTAGGCATTGTTCAAATAGTTAGCTAGTATTTAAAAAGATAAATTTAAAAATCTGAAAAGGTAAAATAAATCCAAAATCCAATAGCTATCTGACATTTAACCCATTCAATAAAAACACAAGTTTTGGAATTCTAAAAACAATAAATAATTAACCAAAGGTCGAACTGTTGTTCTTTGAAAATTTGTTGACAAAATGGCGAACTTGTTGTTCATTAAAAATTTGTTCAATTGTTCAAAAGAGAATATTGTTCAGTATCCAATTTTTTTTAAAAAAAAATTAGGCAGCTTTCCAAAAGCAAAACTTAATTTAAATAGGTATATTAAAGATTGAAATTCAAAAACAATTAAATAAATACCCACGATGAAATTAACCTTAGTATCTATAAATGCGGAAGTCATAATACCATTAACCTTTAATTTTTGACTCAAAGTCAATCAAATCAAATAAAAACAAATTTATAAATGCAGAAAGGTAATAAATAATCCCCAGGGAGTTATAAATATCAAAAACCTGAAATTAAGGATATCGGGGAGAGCTCTACCGTCTTACCTGTAATTAAAATTCAAAATATGTAACCATATAACTTAACTTTAACTACCTAAAGATTTTACATTGGTTTACCTTGTAGAACTACCACTTTATTGATTTGAAATTAAAGGTTAAATTAACCTCTGAAGGTTAATGAATTCACTATATATTATATCTATCGGTACTTGATATGAAAGAAATAAATTTATAATAATTATAATAACCCATAATTATTAGATACTAGAATACTACATAATGATAAAGAAAACGGTAATGAAGGTAAATATCTGATTATGATAATGATTAATTAATTAAATTAATAATTATATTTAAATAGTAGTTAAGTAGCTATTCTAGCCAAATACGTTAAACGTCGGTAATTGATTTCACAAAGATATTAATTAGCTAATGAAGCTAAACGATAAGGGGCGATAGAAATAAAGATAATAATAAGTAACGTTAATTGATATGGCACATTTACGGGACCCATAGGTAAATAATTATACAAGCCTGGACGGAATCTTGTTAAGCCTCGGAGGTTTTCACAAACTTGAGATCTGGAAGTACCAAACTGGCTGGAGACAACCAAATAATGGTTGGAGATCTACTTCTTATAGGAAACCAACATTCCTTGAAAAGGGGGCCCAGATTTACTCTGAGTTGCAGAAGAGCATGGTCTCAAATTCGTCAATTTTCACTCAGAAGTGCGCGGATTTTTCATCCTGTCCAAAGTTGCCTGAATGAATTGAAGAAATATAAGGCCTCATCCATCAGAGAGAAAAAGGGATTTACATACCTGAACGGCCGATAGTTAACCTCACTTTCAAAAATCTTCACAAAAATCAACAATCTGTTGATTTTCCAAGAAACGTTCTAGCTGACACGATTAATCACTCTTCTGGCTAGTCCATTTTTAAAACTATGGGCTCGATGGCCAAAAATAAAGACAAAATTTTTTGATTTTTAAGATTAAAAATTTGGACGACCGTTTCGGTCCCACGACAAAAATAGAAAACGCAAGTCGAAAGTACCCAAAGTGGTTGTGTCTTTTTTTTCTCGGTCTGTCAAGCCTGTCGAAATTATAAAAATGACAGCGCTACAGGTTTCTCGGAAATAACCTTGATAAGAGAATTTTATTAGGTTAGGAAAACTAGTCAGAAGAATCATAGATGTCGCTAGGTGTACGAAATAGTACTTTCAGATGAGTCCAAAATATATGAAATTAATTAAGAACAATAAATATGTTGTTGTGACATTTCAAATGTTACAGTATGCCTAACGAAACGCACATTACTCAAGACAAAATGAAAGGGAAAGACACAGAGCGGGATATAAACACTTCAGTTGTAACTCCACAAGTCGGCACACAGGTGGGAGTATAATTTTTATAAAAAGTGAAATAAAAGCAAAACAAATATCTACAGTGGTAATTTGACACTAATCTATGGATGATAGGAATACGAGCCTCTATAGAGAGTTTTAAATATAACATTTTATGCCCATACCATTCTCCCAACGCTAGCCCTACTATATTTCTCCAAAAATTAAAAGATGTTCTACAAAATATATTGTCCCAGGAGGGATATCTTATTCTTATAGGGGACTTTAATATAAACATAGCAGTAGAGACACACTACTCCAAAAAGTTAGCAAACCTGATTACAACCGTCCGCGCTCATCAACATGTGAATAAATTTACTAGAGTGACCCAACAAGAACAAATTCAAAAACAACAACATATAATGTACACCTAACCCCTCGAATAACAGATCACGCAATCATAACTGTAGACCTAATGAAAAAGCCTAAACATTAGATACTAAGAAAAACTATAAGAGACTTCTCAAGGTTCAAAGAAACAGACTTAAGGATTAATGGATAAATCATGGAATAATAGTATTGAAGACATCAATCTAATATCTGAAAACTTGGTGACAAACATGCAAGAGATTTTGGATAAACATGCAGCCCTGAAAGACGTATCTATACCTAATACATTTGGAAATAAAAAATTGTGGAACAAATAATACATAAGACTGGAGTATTTTTCGGCAAAAAAGAAATAAGGTAGTAGAAATGACAAGAAAAAGCAAACAGAAATATTATCAGGAAACAATAGATGATGTGAAAAATGATTCCAAAAAAATGTGGAGTGCGCTGAAGGAAATAACAACCCAAAAAACCTCTTCTGCGACGTATGATGGAATCATCTTCAACAACAATCTAATAAGGGACAATAATCTCTTTCGCATCTGTATGTAGGTGATCTGTTACTGAGGAACAACATTTTTCATTCAAATTTTCTTATTTCGAAAAAAAACAGGACAAAAGCAGATAATTCAAACAAAGTAATTTTCGTTCCTATCAAGTTAGTTGAACCAAAATTTAATAACTAAGTACAATAAATTCCTTAGTGTAAGTAAGGCTTTAGTTAATTAAATTAAAACAGCTAGTCTAAGTAAGCTTCTTAAAAATTTAATTTACCAAAGAGTCCATTATCTTGATATAAAATAAACTTGTTATGTTTGAAATTTTTTAATCTCGAAATGTAAAAATGTTGTTAGAAAACTAAACAGTTTCAACATGAGAGTGCTATGTAGTTGGTATAGTGCCAGTCATTGGGCTTTCGGAACAGCTCCTATTTTTGAAAAAAATTGAATGATATTATCATGGTTATCCTGGATTAGTTCTTGTTACGATGTATAGAAAATGTATTAATATGGATATCGAAACCGCTCAGAATCCTAATTATCCAAGGATCATTACGATAGTCCAAATGAGTTTATCCGATTACTTTTACTTAGTATTCCAGTAAGCTTGCTTAGAATAAACAACCAAAGTTTCTATGTACCCGCGCTCTCATAATGAGGACACGTCCGCGAAATGTAAACTAGGCCATTCGTAGTTTACGTGAAATGTCAAGTGGACCTCTGCAAGGTTAAGAAATTTTACGTCTCGACGAACCAGATGGTGAAAAATTGAGAAAACTACTCCAGCTGGAAAATTTAAATTTCCTTCAAAATTAACGAAGGCACGTTTCTCCGCTATAGTTTTAATCAAGAACACATTTTCTACGGCTGATGTCTTACTATATTTCAAAAGAACCTAACTTGTTAGTTTTAGAAATAATGCATTTCAGTTGTAGTTATTGATATCCAGAATGCTGTTCAAAGCTAAATTTGGAACGTTGTGAAAACACATGATTTTAGGAACAACTCTGATGAGGTAGTTTCATGCAAAAGGAATATGGAATATCAACGGACATCTCATTTACGGTTTGCTCTGGATTATATTCCAGCCAAGCAACATTTTTGATATTAAATTCAATAATGTTCTTTGTTTTATTCAAACATCAAATATACGTATCATATAAGCTACACGTTTCAATAATAAATTCAATTCGATACCTGCAATATTGACTTGAAATAAATAATCTTTTATTACGACCCATACGGCATTTTTATGTATAAAGTTAAGAATTTATCGATATATGAATTTTCTTATGCCCCGTTTGCCCAAATAGAATATGTTTCGTTATTTATTTGTTCGTGCGAAATAAATTTTATTTATTGTGGTCTTATATCATTTTCCGTGATGACAATTTTTCGAGCTCCAAACTTGAATTTTTAAAAATTGTCTTCTGACTTACATCCCCATGTATATAAATATTACCACTTATTTATTTTAGGCTTTTAGCTCTCTCCTGTGACTGTCGCTGCCCTCCATTAATTTTGTAAATTTGAGTTTTATTCCAGCCATTTGTCAGTGTTATACATATTTGTCAGGAATAAGGAGTATAAATAAATTTTGAAATAAACTGTTGTTTTTTGGACTTAGTTTGTTTGAAAGGCGTTTTCATTAAATAAGAATTTGGTGCTTTTAAAGCCTTTTGTAGTTATAAATCCGTTTAAAAATGTATATATGTACGCCAGTGTGTGTAATTTGGATTAAATGCGAATTAGCTTTTTTACACTTGCCAGACAGATCATTATTATTATTACATTTGATGATAATAAGAAGATCAAAGTTCGTTCTTGTTTCGACACAATTTATATGCACCACACAAGAGTTATTGTTATTATCAAACATGTTTGGTCTCTTACTGATAGTTTTTGTGGTATTAATTATTTTATGGCACAAAATACGGACTCACCATTGGATAAAAAGGCAAGTACCTGGACCACAACCATGGCCGATTGTTGGAAATATTGCTGAACATCTTTTTGGTAGAAAAACCATTGGTCAGGTGATAAAGGAAATATACAGGTAAGAAACCTCAGAAATTAATGAAAAAATTATTAAACTGAATACAAACTCAACAGAAAAATCAAAATTTAGAATTGGAAAAATTGATATTTAATTTTATAGTTTTCCATCACTAATAAAAAAGGCAGGGTCATTTTCATAAATTTGCAGCACCTAATCAGCGATATTATTGTCTCAATTGAGCTTTAAGATATAATAGCTGTTTACCTTTTATATTCATCTCCTGTTTTATTCTAGAAAATATGAAGGTTATCCATTCGTTGGCATATTCAGGGCGACCCATCCTTGTTTGTTGGTCAGAGATCCGGAATTTGTTCACAAAATAATGGTCACCGATCAGAAAGCCTTTTACAATAACGAATTCAACATTGACAAAAAAATTGATCCGTTGTTTGGGCAAAATCTTTTCGTGTTGAGGGATCAAGATTGGAAGGACACCAGGCAAATGTTGACTGCCGGATTTACGAGTCTAAAGGCAAGAGAACTAGAGATTTCAGTTATTTTATTTTTGGTTCTACATGCAGCAATACTTAATGCAAGACTTTCTGATTCTGGGTAATCAATCAAGAAGAAAGTGTCTTTTGCAGCATGTAGTATTGTAGCATGCAAACAATTTTTCTATATCTAATAATCGTTTCTATGTAGATGAAATTTATGTACGAAAATCTCACTGAAAACGCTAGAAGATTAGTTGAATTTATCCAAAATCATCCAACAGCTGAAGATGATGGAATAGAAACTAGAGAATTAACAAAAAGATTTACACTAGAAAATGTAGCTTCGGCAGCGTTTGGAATCGACGGTAAATGTTTTGAAAGTTTTACGGAGCTGTCGGAATTTATGAAACTTGCAAACTCCGTGTTGGAACCTGAGGCACTTAGTCTTAGTAGAATACTTATACAGTTGAATGCAATTTTTCCAGTTGCAAGTTACTTCATCTCTTTTAGGTGAGTATCTATACAAAAGTAAGTAAAAGCAGGAATCGAGGGGTAAATCGGTGTACAAATTCGGGAAGTATCATGAGGAAATTCAAGGCAATCAGGGTACATCGTAAGGAAATCTGAGGAAATCTTAAGGAACTCAAAGCAAATCTTAAGAGAATCATGAGAAATCTTTAGGAAATCAGTCTTCTTCTTCTTCTTTGCGGAAGCCTTAAGGCTTGTTTTACCCATTTATTTGTCCCTCCTTGGATGCCGACGACCAGCTGTGCTTCCACCTCATGGCAGGCCGTCCTGGTAGTTTGCTGGATGCTGGTTTTCTATTTCTGGCGATTTTTGCCAGTCTGTGGTTTTCCATCCTGGATATGAAGCTCGTTCCTAGCGATCACCATGCTTTTTCTTTTGGTGGTAAATATTTCCATGTTAACTTTTTCGGCCTCTTTCTTAAATGAGCCATTGCGGTCCGTCTTCCGTGTCCGCGAATAGCGTTGCGTCGTCTGCATAACATATTATTTTCATTTGCTGGTTTCCCATTTTGTATATCTGGTCTATCTTGCATACTTGCTCTATTATTCTGTCCATTATGATGTTGAACAGTAGTGGACTGAGACTGTTTCCCTGTGTTTTGTTCTATTTTTTCTGTTGTTGTTAATTTTGTTCGTATTGTTGTGGTGTTGTTTGTGTTGAGCTTTCTGACCGTCTCCGTGATGCTTGGGTGTATTCTCCTGCGGTCTAGCTCGTTGCTAACGTCCTCCAGTCTCATCCTGTCCAACGCTTTCGTCAAATCTATAAAGCACAGGTATGCTGGTTTGTTATACTCTATTGCCTTCTCTACCACCTGCCTGACAGCGAACACTGCGTCAATATCGAACGGTTTCTCCGAAAACCCTGCTGCTCCTCGCTTATTGTGGTGTAACTGTGAATGCGTTGCTGCAGCATACGGGTGAACAATTTCATGGTCGTGTCTAGAAACGATATTCCTCGGTAGTTCGCCGGATCTGACGCTTTCCCCTTTTTGAATATTGGGATTTTGATGCTGTGTCTCCATCTCGTTGGTGTATTTTCGTCCTTCAATATTTTGTTGAATAGTTCTGCCAGATGTCCCACCAGAGCTTCTCCTCCGCACTTCAGCAGTTCGTTGGGGACGTTGTCCGGACCTGGAGATTTACCGTTTTTCAGGTGCTTCATTTCGGATATCACTTCCTCCAATGTGTATTGTTCTACATCCTCGCTGTTTATGGCTTCTTCTAAGTTCAACCTCCCCCGCTCCTTGAGCCTTTGTTGTTCCTGTTCGTCTCGGTTTATGTACAGGCCCTGAAAGTAGGTGGTCCATTCGGCTGCCGAGATGTTGTTTAATTGTACTGTCTCATTTATTTCTCTCCCTGTTGCTCTGATAATTTTCCATATGCGTTTTTGGGTTCCATAAAAGTCACTTTCCATACATCTACTGAAGTTCTCCCAATACTCTCTCTTTATTTCCCTTATGCAGTTGTTTACTCTGTTCCTTGTTTCGATGTATTTGATGTAGTGCGGAGGGTTAGCAAGGATATTTCAACATATTGTGCACTTTTTGATAAAGGCACCAAATTTGGCACAGAGGTAGACCGATGTAATATGAACAAAGTTGGGTGTGGAGCCATCGGCCAACTGCTGCCCGGTCTCCGTGGCGGCGATTTTCCAAAATGGCCGCCAGTGAACACCCCGAAACACAACAGAAGTTAAATAAAGTTTGCTGCTGAAGGTTTTAGTGAATGTTTATTGATGGTTTCAAATGAAAACATGCCTGAGAAATTGTTTGTTGTACAGGATGGGACACAAAAAACTTCCCACCTAGGTTTTTTCAGGTCTCGTCCCAGGCTCCAGGTGCTTAATCAGAAATTGCTCGGACACGTCAATTTTTGTTGGGACACATTTTATTGGTATTCATCCTCTACCTGGCAACCCCTAAGCGGGACCCGCAAAATTTCAAGTGGAAACGGGGTTCGAGTGATACAATGTACTATTTCCTAACTTTGTCACAATTTTGGCAGGAAATAGTACTAACTCAGAATTTCGAGGATGTATTCCTAATAAAAATTTCTATCAAATCACGTATCACTCGACCACCCTTTCTGGTTGAAGTTTTGGAGGTACCTGTCACCCCCGCTTATGGGTTGACAGGTTGAGGTAGGGGGTGAAAATACCAATAAAATGGTCGAGCGATTTTTAATTAATCACCGCAACACCTGAGAAATCCTAGGTAGGAAGTTTTTCGTGCCCCACCCTGTATATACAGGATGTTCCACGACGTTTCACCCAGGTGATAACTTCGGAACGCGTCATCGAATGTTCCACAATGTAATTTTTTATCATTTTCTTTAACAAAGCTTTAGGAAATATGGAATTGCCGATTGGGTAATTTAATTTTCTAACGAAAAATGATAAAATACAATCAGTTATATTAAAGCTTCTAAAGTTGCCGTCGCCTGACCGAAACTGAAGCGAAAGTGGTGAAATTGGATGACGCATGTAGAAGCGGCACAAAAGTTCACCAGTTTTTCAAAATTTCAATTTTATTGGATGACGCATTCCGAAGTTATCACCTGGGTAAAACGTCGTGAGACACCTTGTATATAGGAACAGGGCGGGAGACGAAAAACTTCCCACCTAGGTTTTCTCAGCGGGCCCAGAAGGCTCTTGGACCTTATCCGAGGTCCCATGCAAAAATAATTTTACAGTCAAAAAACATATGCGTACGATTCTTAGAATATTGTCTCACGAAACCTAATTATAATCAAGAAAATACGAAAAATATGGAAAAATTTGCTGACTTACCTATCTATTTACTACCCACATTTATTTGGAAAATGTAGGTATTCCGCAAAAAGTAAAATCGCGATCGGTAATGATAGCTGTTAGCGTGGAAGATGGAAGGCGAATTCCACAAAAGAATTATTTCCAGGTTCTTATGAGTTAGGGACGGCTTATTCACCTGATAAACTATCAGGTATTCAATCTGACGGATATAAACGCAATCTTTAAACCCATTGGTCGGTCAGCTATCCGCAGACCAGAATTAAAGAACGGTCAATTCATCTTCCAGATAGTTATCAGCAAGTGTATCAGAGGATGAATAAACCAGGCCTTAGAACCAAATTATGGACTGACTGGTAACGTCTTTGGCAAATTTATTCTGCTGGTAAAATTGAAAATTGAATTTAATATTCAGTTTTACCAACAGGATAAATTTGTCAATGACATTACCAGTCGGTCCATAATTTGGCCTTTAGACAAACAGAATATCTGCAATATTGTAATTGGGCCTCGCCAAACCACTCTGCCCCCGGGTCCAAAATCTGAAGTTAGGCCACTGCCTACTTCTCAACCTTCAAGCGAAGGTGACAGCCGACAGGTACCCCCAAAATTTCAAATAGATAAGGAAGGTCGATACGTCATTTGATAGGAGGTTTTATTAAGATTACCTAAATCCTCGAAATTTTAAGTTGCTACTACATAGTTACAACCATTCCGGCTAACTCAATGGTTACTATCCCGACGATAACTCATCCCGGTTGGTATGACCCCAAAACGATAACCTCGTTTAGAGAACCTTACTTGACATGCAAATTACTTTGAGGGTGGTTTAAGGGCGTAAAACTAATAATTGCAATTCATCGATAAACGGGTTCCTGGTTCCTGTGAAAATATGGACATTTTACTCTAGCCTCCAGTACAAATAGTACTGAAAGTTATAGACAGTACGCACGCATACACATTATCACTATCTTCATTGAATGCCCGCTTCAGCCCCAGTGGTTACTGTTACTATCCCGATGATAACTCACCCTGGGTGGTATGACCCCAACGATGACACCGTTTGGGGAACCTCACTTGACTTGCAAATTACTTTGAGGGTGGTTTAAGGGGGTGAAACTAATAATTGCGATTCATCGAAAAAACGGTTTTTGTGAAAATATGGACGTTTCCACCTTAGTCTTGGGGACAAATGGTACTGGAAGTCATAGGCAGTATGCACACATATACATTTTCACTCTTTATTGCACGCCCGCTTCATTCACCCTGCTAAGGGAATGTTTATTTTAATATAGTTTATAGAATTGCCTCACCCAACGTTGTAAATTTGTCGCAATAAATACAAGACCTTATTATTATATTCATGTGTCTTCTTTTGGAGTTATCTGCAGGCTGCAGGATTTACAGAAAAGATAGAAGGAATCACTTCCAGCATCTGATTCGATGCCTGATCTCCATTGTAATAAGCTACCTGGTGCACGTTGCCCCTCAACCACAATAATCCTGAGGGTGGCGCCCGAGGTAACCGTTAAAGTAAGAATAGGTAAAAATCGAAAGGGCGTTACAAAATTGGCGTCCGAGAAATTGCTGGAAAAAGAAGTTTCCACCAGAATTAGTCCGTTGACCTGCATTTGTTTATGACCTGTTCAGGGTAGCCGTTTTGTTTTGGTATCCTTTGTAAAACCCGGACTCAAGATGAAAGGAGGCAATAACAACGCTGGAGACCTGCCAGTTATGAGTGCCCCAAATACTATTGCACAGATGGTACATATTTACCCTGCCGGAATTGCGGCTTGTAAAAGTTAGGAAATAGAACATTGTATCACTCGAACCCCCTTTCCATTTGATATTTTGCGGGTACCTCCTCCCGCCTCCGCCTAGGGGTTGACAGGTCGAGGGTGAAAAGACCAATAAAATGTGTCCCCGAAAAAACAAAACTTGACGTGTCCGAGCTTGTGGTCCGAGCAATTTATTCACCTTACACCGGAGAAAACGTACGTGGGAAGCTTTTTGTGCCCCACCCTGTATTACTAACAAACTATCGGGCATGTTTTCATTGAAAACAATCAATAAACATTCACTAAATCCTTCAGCAGTAAACTTTATCTAACTTCCGTTGTCTTTCGGGGTGTCCACTGGCGGCCATTTTCGAAAATCTCCGCCACGACCGCCGGGGGGCAGTTGGCCGATGGCTCCACATGGAAATTTGTTCGTATTACTTCGATCTTCTTCTGTGCCAAATTTGGTGCCTTTATCAAAAAGTGCACAATAGGTTAGCTAATCTGTCGTACTAATGGGCTTTCTTGGAGTCTTGTTGGCTGTGTCTGTTAGGTGGGCTTTTTTCTTTTCATGGGCCAGTATCTTCACCTCTGGTTTGAACCATGGTTTATTATTTCTGTGTTTTGTCGTTGTGTTGACTGTTCTCTTGCCTAGTGCCTCCTCCACTGTTTGGTTTATGTTGCTTAGTAGAGTGTCCCATGCGACGTCTACTGTGTGTTGTTGGAGTTATGGTCTGATCCGAAGTTTGCCGATGTTACTGATCTAACATCCTGTATTTGCCCTGATTTAATGGCTCTATTCGTTATTATATAGTCTATTATAGACGTTACTTCGCTATTGCCCTGAAACGTAACTTTGTGTTGGGGTTTGTGTTTAAAGTATGTGTTGCTAATCCTTAGTTCCTGGTAAGCGCAAACTTCAACAAGTTTCTCACCTCGCTCGTTCACTATCTCCTCATTAAATCTATTCTTGAGTCCAGGTATTACCTCGTTCCCTATTCTTCCGTTCAAGTCGCCCATTATTATTATGCCTTCATGTTGGGGTATTGTTTCTATCAGCAGTTGGAGTTGTTCGTAGAAATCGATGGTCTTCTGAACCGTCTTTCCAGTATCCGGTGCGTAAACGGATACTACTTATATGAAGAGTGTGTTTGTCTAGTTTCAGTGTTACTTTTATTATTCTGTCGTTTGTGTACCTGTCGGTGCACAAACGTCGGTTATGGAGTCCCTGAATTTTTGGTTGATCAGCATTCCAACTCCTGACGCTGCTCTTGTGTTTTTTGATTTACCTGAGTAAATGAGAATGTAGTCATTATATTGTTCTGTTCCTTTTCCTCTCTTTTTTGTTTCAGATATGGCACATATGTCTATTTTATGGTGCTGTAGTTCTAGTAAGTATAATTTCTTGGTCCTTTCCACTGAATGATATTACGTTCCAACATACCAGCCTTATTTGCTTTTTGTGTTTGTTCCGTCTCATTTTCCTTGGAAATCAGTCAATATCTAAATCTAACGCATGTGCAGTTTTCAAAAATCTTTATAATTTGAGGCTATGTTGTAATGGGAACTCTTGGGCAATATCTTACTGGTAATCAGAAGAAATCAGGGTAAACCATTGGAAATCATTCATGATTTTTCCTAAAACTGCAATTTTAAATCTTAAGGATCTTGGGGGAAATCTCGAAGAAATCATCGCAAATCTTGAGGAAATTAGTCAATCTCGACTAGATGTAACGCATTCCCAGTTTTCCAATATTTTAAATCCTGTAAATGTTTCTAATCCTAAAAATTTGCTAGAAGATTTTAAAAGGAGGAGAAGAGATTTTAAAAACTGTAGATTCTTGCCAAAAGTTGCCGCGATATCGTAAAGCTGCAATAACGAGTCAAGAAGGAAATCATCCATGATTTCCCCTAAAACCGTAATCTGGTGTACGAAAACTAACACGCGGTTTACCCTTCGGCAGGAGGAAAAATTTGTATATCAAGTAAAAATCTATTTAAGCTTATAGAATGCCATCGAAAGAAGCTTTGTAATAATTGACTTAGCATTCGAGATGTTTTCCTGGAAAATTCGAGCAAAACTTTGGAGCTTAATCATTCAAAGTCTATAGAAGCTAACGGAATTGTTTCATAAAGCTTTATAGAAAATCAAATCCTCTTTCAAATCTTTAATTTAAGTTTGAATTGTTGGGAAAGCATGAAAGCGCAAACATTCTCTGCGGAAATTTCCTTTTCATTTCTGAATTGGTGAAATTGAAAAAGTAAAAAAAATAGCCCGAATAAGAATTAATTTGGGTGGAAATTTTGGCTTTCAAGTTATTAAAGCTTAAAATTCGATTTTTAGGATAATTCCAAAAGAAATCGAACAAAAACTAGTCCAAATCGTATCAGACGTCGTAAAATATCGTAAGGAAAATCACGTGCAAAGCAACGATTACCTCCAGTTTATTTCACAACTGGCAAAAGAAAAAGGTTTTGACGATACTGAAATTACTGCTCACAGTGTAACGTTCTTTTTTGACGGTTACGAGAGTTCTTCTAACGTTTTCACGTATTTACTATTGAATTTGGCGTTACATCCGCAATATCAGGAAAAAATTCGTGAGGAAATTAGGAAAGTCGAGGAGGAAAATAATGGTGAAATTACCTATGACACTTTGAATGAAATGAAATGGTTAGATGCTTGTTTTTATGGTAAGTATAATGTTTGAGAATATTATAACTTTTTCAAAAATATCATTTTAGAAACCCTTAGAATATCTCCTTTTCTGGATATCTTAGTTAAAAAATGCACTCAATCATATAAATATACACCAGAAAACCCAGATTTTAAAAAGTTGTCGGTAAAATTATATCCAGGAGACACAGTAATTATACCATACAGTTTGTTAATGAACGACGAAAAATATTTCGAAAATCCAGACAAGTTTATGCCAGAAAGAATGATGAACAGGGATAACATTAACAAAGCGATATTTTTTCCTTTTGGTAGTGGAGCAAGAGTGTGCATAGGTAAAATTTCAATTTAACTTTCTATTCCATAAAAAGCTCCTTGCATTTAAATCAGGCTTCTTTTCTAATTTCAGGTCAGAGATTCGGATTAATGCAAATCAAACTCGGTGCAGCTCAAGTTATTAAAAACTTCCAGATTTCTCCGGATCCCAAAACTAAATTACCTATAAGATTAATCCCCTTTAGTTTCCTGAACGAAGTTAAGGGAGGCGTATTTTTGAAATACAAAAGAATCGAGAGAAAAAACTAAATTAATTAAGACTTTGAGATGTTTTGAGTTTTTGGCTTTTCAAAATATTATCATTAAAATATCATATAAATTTAATAAATAAATTAGAGCGTCGTTTCTTTGATCTACCATCCACAAAAACGTTTCGATCTTTCAGATGTCATCAGGGTGGGGTAAAAATTAACTTTTCTCTAAAGTTTGTTCGCATCAAAGTTCTGGCAAAAATTTCACTACAGGATCTTGAGAAGTTTGTTAATATTTCCATTAAAATAATAAATTAAACCGTTTTCAACAGAAATTTATTTTACGAAAAAATCCGCATTGACTCCTCTAAAATCGTTTAGCCGCTTTTACTGTATATTTACAAAAGGTTCTGGATTTGATGGCATCACCGATAAAGCGCCCATTTTCTACGTAAAGAGCTTTGAGATAAATCGTTACATGCAATGCATACTAAATTATTTATCCTCGAATGCGCTGCAACTTTTTTTAAAATGAAGAACAAGTTCGAAAGAAAACGCGGAGAACGAACCATACAAATTAAGTAGCGAGATGTTTTAGGCAAGTCAAAGATTTTAGCATTCATCGAATGCCATTTTACTGGGATTTATTTGCCATGTCATCTTATTCTGGATTTTTTCAAATAGTATTAGGTTTTGAGTAAATATCTACATAGTAATGTCACGGATTCCGGGTTCACTAAAACTAAAAAACTAAAAGTATTTTCCTTGTTGGTTTGAATATTGTTTTTATGTTGTGTTTCTTCAAGACTTTCCCTATCCTGTCTGTCACCCGAGAGATGAAAGGCAGATATGCATTAGCCACCACTGGTTGTTCATCCACGTTTTGTCATGTGGCGGTTTTGGGTCGCATGGCCCTATCGATTTCAGATTTCAGATATTATGGCTCGCAGACGTTCCGAGCACGTTCTGTTAACGTTGTTATACTTCCACGTTTCTGCCTTGGATGGTGGTTTGAGAGTGCATGCAGGTACCTACCTGTCTGTGTGTGTAGGTTTTCGGTACACCGTGTGGCTTAGTTTTCCTTCAGATTTCTTTATGAGCACATCTAAGAAGGCGATTTCCTGGTTTTTCTCCTTTTCCATGGTAAATTCTATGCTAGGATGCTGCTCGTTCAGGTGGCATAGAAACTGGTTAAGCTTCTCTTCCCCGTGACTCCAAACCACAAAAGTATCATCTACGTATCGAAGCCATACCGTTGGTTTTTGGTCAAAAGATTCTATAGCTTTCCTCTCGAATTCCTCCATAAAGAAGTTGGCTATGTTCGGGCTGAGCGGACTTCCCATAGCTACACCGTCCGTTTGCTCGACTGCTCGTAGAAATCGCTGTTCCACAGGAAGTAACTACCAGTGAGACATGTCCGGAGAAGCTCAACTATGTCATTGGGGAAGGTACTTGATATCAAGTCAAGAGATTCTGTCAAGGGCACTTTTGTGAATAGGGACACGACATCAAAGCTGACTAAGATATCGTTAGGTTGAAGAATAATATCCCTAATTTTCCGGACAAAATGAGTGGAGTCGTTGATGTAAGAGCTAGTTTTTCCTACATGCGGTTGAAGAAGCGATGCAAGATGTTTCGCTAGGTTGTACGTTGGTGCTCCAGGTGCACTCACTATAGGGAACGCGTCAGTCTGCTACCAGAATCGGACATGGAAGCACCTCTGAAGATGCTAGCCACGCGTGCTAGCGAAACGTCAGGAAGAAATTCCAACTTACGACGGCCATTAAGCCCAAATGAAAACCCCTTATCAAACCCCTTGGCACTATTTTTTTTCAATTTTGTCAATGAACTTCAATGTCAAAATGTCATGTCAAAATGTCATGTCAAAAATCCTGACCAATAAAGAAACAGTAATGCGATATACGTTTTCGTATTTAAAGCAATCTTTGATAGTCCTATACATGAATTATATATTGTCTAAAGGTGAAGCATAAATCTTGGCAATACCACGTTTTAAAACAACATTGGTAGATAGAGGTACTAAAGGTCTTGAATTGAAAACAGATTCGATTTGAATGACAATAGTTAGAAGTGATTCATATGTTAGATTTGCATTTCCCATTATCCTTTGTAAATGATATTTCGCTGACTTAACACATGCCTCTCATAGGCCTCCAAAATTGGGACCATATGGTGGTGTAAAATGCCATGTGATTTAATTTTTTTCCAAGAATTCTTTGAAAATTGAATGTTGCGTTATTTTTTTTTTATAACATCTTTCAAGTCATGCCAGCACCGACAAAATTGATATCATTGTCACTGTAAATATTAGCGCAAATACCTCTTCGATATACGAATCACTTCAAACAATTCAGGAATAACTGTGAAGATAAGTCCGCTGACAATTCCAAGTGAGCAGCCCTTGAGGTGAAGCATACAAAAATGCACAGATAACACTTAACCGTATAGTTCTTTTTTTAGGTTTGCCATCCTTCACAAGAAAAGTAGATACTGGACCAGTGAAGTCATTGCCCGTAGTGAAAAACGGTCTTTGAGGAGTAACTCTCTCCTTTGGTAACTCACCCATCTGATTATTTAAAGAAATTGGATTTTCTCGAAAACAAACAACGCATTCACGAACAACCTTTCGAACGTTATGATGACCATTAATGAACCAAAAGTTTGATCTTATAGCTGATAATGTTGTCTGGGTACCAGCATGTAAATGCCTCGAGTGCTCATGTCGAATGACTAAGGTCGGGAAATAAGAGTTGCTAGGAAGCAGTATAGGATGTTTGCCATTTAAATCCAAATCTGAGAATTTAAGTCTACCTCCAACTCTTGATACACCATCGGGGTATTAAACGTAAAATTTTGCTTTTTTGTTTGAGAAGTAGAGCATTTGTGAGACATTTGATTTCGTCAGCAAAATAATGACCTTACATAATGTAATGATAGCATTATTCAGTTCCTGCTTGAATAAATGATCTGTTAAATTTAAAACTGTCATTTTGTTGCTTAAAATATTAATAAATCTCAAACAAAAGACGGTGACCCTTTGAAGTCTTGCATGTGAGAAAAAATTATCAATGAAAGTATCGTCATGTTTGAGTGCACTTAATACTGTTTGTCCATTTTGTTTGAGTTCTGGTGGATTTGGTATCTAAATTGAAAATCACGCATGGCCATTCCCATCTATCATATTTTAAAAATTCAGGGCCAAACCACCAAAGTTTGCAATTATGTATTTTATCTGGATCTATACCTCTATATATTGTATCAGCAGGCTTTTGTTGAGATGGTAAATGCTGCCATTGTTCAGGAAAAGTTGATAGTTTAATTTCTGATGTTCTGTTTGCCACGAAGATACTTAGTTGGTTAGGTTTTAAAAGCAAGCCATGATAAGACTATGCTGGAATCAGTCCAGAATTATGAATTTTTGATATGAATATGCTTTATAGTACTCAATACCTTTAGGGATAACCTAGTAAGAAGCAAGACTCTACATAATTCTAAACGTGGCAATGATTGAGTTTTTATTGGTGCGACTCTAGATTTAGCACAAAATAAGGTCTTCAACATTTCCAGAACCATTATAAGATTTGAGATAACAACAAGCTTCATAAGCCTTTTGTGAAACGTGAAATTCTGCTGAATTGTAATCAGAGCAGTAGAAATCTTGGAATTCTTATTTGATTCAATAGGCAAATCTTCTCACAAAAATGAGTCCATGTTTGGTGTAGATCCATTGGGACTCTTTCATCCCAACTGCCATAACAACTGTATAATAATTTACCTATGAGCGTGCGGTAAATTGCACTTTACCGCACGTATTTGCAAATGGAAAGTATCACTTTACCGCACACTATGCGGTAAAGTGCACTTTACCGCATAGTGTGCGGTAAAATTAACTTTACAGCATAGTATGCGGTAAAGTAGAATACAAAGTGTGCGGTAAAGTGCACTTTACCGCATAGTGTGCGGTATAGTAGAATTTGATATTTATAATAAAAAATCCTCTCTCTTTCAGAAAATGGATTTTTGATCATTTCTAAATCTTATCTAATTTCATTAATTAATCTGATTCATTAATTAATTTTATCAATGCCTTTTTTTGGGGATGTAGATGCTCATAGGTAAAATTTTGTACCTAACACATGCGGAAAGTGCCTTTACCGCACTTAACGGCTTGACCGGACTCCGCTTCGCGTCGTTCGGTCAACTGCCGTTGCGTGCGGTAAAGTATCACTTTCCGAATTTGTTAGGTAAATAACTATTTTGCTTTTATGATGCACAGTCCAACAAGACCCACGGAATCAAATATTTGTGCAGTAATAGCTAAAATAGATTTTTTAGCTACAGGCAGTGTTGTTCCTGGAGAAATTTCTAATGTATTGAAAGCGGTCATGCAATTGTACTGTTTTCAGGGCCAATTGTACTGACGCGGAAAATTTGAAATAAAACATTGGGTGTATTACGTTTGTACTGTATCTTTATTCCTGTGATGACAGGGAAAAATAGATCCGTTATTTACAATGTCTTAATAGTAAAAATTAAATATGATCAAATAATCAAAAATTGTATCTCCAATATTTCAAATCAGTATCAATGAAACAAATTAGCGTTGACCCCAAATTTATTAAAATACGTTCAATTAGGCACTAGCTGACGTCACACACATAACCTCACAATGACATTTTTGTTCCCCTATAAAAAGTGTCGATTTTTGACGTTAATAGCTAGCGCCCGCATGTAAAAATAGACCTTCAAACGCTTTGTTTGTCCCCCCATCGAAAGTAGAATGTAAGGTTGTGTATAATGTCAGCTACTGCCTAATTTCTAATAGCCAGTCATCAGGCGTGTGTCATCAAGTTAGTTAAACTCATAAATCAAAACCCGGAAAAGATTAAATATTAGGTTGGGTACCTAATTAAATTAGGTCCCAAAATGACAGAAATTTTAAAAGATCGCATAACGACGGCACGAGTTCGGCTTTTCCTTGAATTAAGTGTCCTCTACATTCTTTCCCATTTCGTTGACCCCAAATAATCATACAATTTCGACACAGATTTCGTCATCATCCGATGAGCAAGCTAGATTTTTTGGAATAATATCTAGGTCGACGGATAGAATTGAATTACAGATGGTCAAACGACCGCCCATATTATCGATTGTGGTGGGTAAATAATAGTATAAAAGGGGCAATCATTCAAGTAGAGAGAATCATCAATCAATTATCGAGAATTAGACTCAATAGTTAGTAGTATTCATAAGTTGCGAATTATCTCCAGTTGTGTCCCTGAATTCACGTTGGTCATTACCTGTAAAAACTTTCTAACAATTTCCATTGCCAACGAAAGCTCAGACCAATCAGTGTAGTTCAACGCCGGTAGGGGTATTTGCCCTCGGAGTAGTTGTTTCTGACTGGTCAACGAAGTTCAATTTTGCTTGGACAGGGAGCTTCAGCCTATGTCCTTCTGATGAGTCCTAACAAGGACGAAACGCGTCAAGGATTGGCACGGGAAGCCTGAGTCCACTGCTTAGTGGGTCGATTCCCAAACAGGGACCGTTGTGTCCCTGAATTCACGTTGGTCATTACCTGTAAAAACTTTCTAACAATTTTCATTGCCAACGAAAGCTCAGACCAATCAGTGTAGTTCAATGCCGGTAGGGGTATTTGCCCTCGGAGTAGTTGTTTCTGACTGGTCAACGAAGTTCAATTTTGCTTGGACAGGGAGCTTCAGCCTATGTCCTTCTGATGAGTCCTAACAAGGACGAAACGCGTCAAGGATTGGCACGGGAAGCCTGAGTCCACTGCTCAGTGGGTCGATTCCCAAACAGGGACCGTTGTGTCCCTAAATTCACGTTGGTCATTACCTGTAAAAACTTTCTAGCGAAAATAAGTCTGTTGTATTAAGATTAAAGACTGTCTTTATTGAGTTTTAAAGAAACATCTTCCCATTTACGTCTAGTAGCAATGTGGAGTTTAGATGTAATGTGAAATATTACAAAACAATCCCAAAGCCATGGCCAATAAAGGAATCCAACGAAAAGGTGGTCAGAATGCCCTGTATTACTGGTCAGGAAGCTTTTCTTTCGCACTTACCTTCGTAAAGTTGAAAGAACTGGATACAGCTTCTAAAACGACGATTAAGTGTTTCATTTTGACTGGTGTTTTGTCAAGAAAACAATGGAAAATTGCCCTAATCACTTGACAAGAAGGACTTTCTGTTTTCTGATTTTGTGTTTTTCGTCAATTTAGATGTGGAAACTTGCAATTTATACTGATGAACATGAAATTTCAATCCATCCATCCATATATCCGTATCTCGAAGGACCAATGCTTTGCGTATGGGCTTTTTCACACACGTTTTCTGGTGTTAATTAATTTCTTCAATGAAAAAATCCTGTCTTTATATTAAATAGAAGTATGTAATTGTGGTTGATATAAATATTACTTGATTCTAAAAGAATCTGTTATGAATGACTGAGATCTATAAATCTGAGAATGATTGAATGAACGTGAAACTTTAAAAAATCAATCAATGTCAATCTTGCAGGTCTTCAATGAATAATAAAAAACCCTAAAAATCTCATAGTGAGTGGTAGAGTACCGAGTACCTAACCGAACTGGCCTGCGGTATTACCGGGATTTGCAGAAGAGTGAAGGACTGAACAAGGACAAAGACTTTCCGCATTCACAAATCACATAAATAAAATAATTTGCATAGTAAAAATTTATTGTTAAACAGCTCATAATAATATGTTAGATTTTGATCTTATTACTTTTGTCAATATAAGTTTATTTTCCTCGAATAATAAACAACATCATACAAACACTTTATCAAAGGCCCAACTGAAAACTATCAATTATTTTTATTCCCAAGTTTTCTTCACAAAACAGATTTCTTAAAAAAGGACAAACGAACCTTTTTCATTAGGTATTTCTTTTTATCTTTATTTTATGCTAAATTTAAGCGCGGAACATAAAAGAAAGATCAAAATTGTTTGTAAAATTTTAGAAAACAAAATAAATCAGGACTCAATATAAATGAGAGGGAGAAAACATTAAAACAATAACTAAGAACCTACCTCTAGTAACAAAAGTTTCCACTATAACAAAAACTAAAAACAAAAGTAGTAAAAACTTTATTTCAGCTTCAGGCCATATACTTACCTACTTTTCTATCCTAGAAAATTTTATTACTTTTTCAAAGTCTTTGTTCTGTACTAGAGAATCGTTATTAATGGTTGCGAAGAACTTTATATACTATCCCAACAAAGTGGTTGGTCGCAAAAAAAATTAGGCACATGTTTCGTGCCAAAGCCCAATTAGTCTGGATGCATACATTCTAGATTAATGGTCATGAAAATGTTGCTTTTTTTTACATCTTTATATTTGGGTTATAAGTATAGAGTTTGAACAAATTTATGTAGTTCAAATGATAAACATAACAAATTTGAATGTATCAACTTTATAGGTATTAGGTACATTTCTCAAAAATTAGAAGATTAAAATGTAATTGGAAATTCGTATACCAATGACTTCTAATGGATAATTTATCAGTTGACTCCACCGCTGTAATCACATACATTTGATACCTATAGCATTTAATTGTCCCTAAATGTACCAGTGATGGACATTTTACGAATCGCAAAGGGAAAACGCATATACCGTAAGCCGATTTACATCCCTTTTAATCAGACTAATTACCTGGGCCTCTATCAACTATAACTTTGTAACCAGTGCAACAACATATTGTATAATGAGTTTCTATACATGATAATTTTACTTTAAAAATACCCAGTTTAGGTTACTTTATATTTAGTGTTTCTCTGGCTTTGTCTTATAACGTTGTAAAATTTAATATTCAAGAATAAGCAACCATAAATAAAAAAAAAAATAGCTTAACATGCTTTTTCGCAATAATGCAGTTGCTCACGTCCGTAATATATGTTAAACTAGGATATTTGTAGTTATGCCCGAAAAATGCCAAGGAGTGAATTTTGTTTACGGTAGCTAAGAAATTTTGCCGCAGATGGTGTAGAAAACTTTTATGTTTTAAAAATGATTTCAAAAAATAAGAAAAATAAAAACAGATGTACCCATCTGCCATCAAGCTCAAAATTATTTTAGAGTATAAAATACCATAAAGCGTCCTGTTCTAGAAACCTCAACAGATATGATCCTATTTTGTTGGAAATATGTGCCGTAACCTCAGCATAATGTTTCTTCCCAGTCCGGTTATCTCGAAAATAATAAATCTTTTAGAGTTAGAATAGAGTTTGTGGATTCCGTTTTTAGTGCAAGTCGTTATGCACGCTCCTTTGCCAAAACAGAAAATTATATCCCGACGGCTTTATCTTTGACACAATAAAAGTTTTGCCTCGAATGGAAAAAAATAATTGGTTCCATTAATTTCAATTGTTTCAAATTCGAAACGCCGGCGAGATAGGGAAAATAGGAAATTTATTCTCATTGGAAAGGTTTTCCCTGTATTTCGATCACATCCGCGAGCGAGGCCGTATTCCAATTTTAAACTCAGATAGAAATGTTTTGCTTGCGGCCATAGTTTCGTACTATTTTAATTCGCTTTATTTTAAAATTTAAAATCAAATTATAAGATACATTATGGAGGTAGATTTTTATATAGGTTTTGATGAAATAATATACTAACTTACACTTGGAGTTTTCATGTTATTCCCTTTATATTTTTCTTGTTGTGGACAATTAGAAGTAGGTACATATCTCTATCTTTATATTGATGTTGAATTCTAGAATCATCTTGTCGCAATATGAACTTGAAAGAAAAAAAAATCCTCTGTTTACTGTGAAAGTTTAAACGAAAGAACTAAATCCTAATTGTTTTTATAATTCCCCATTTATTGAATATATTATTTCTTCCGCGAAGCGAACACGAGGCTGCATTTCGTGATTTCTGTGAATGACTCAAGTGCCGGCTCTTGATTGGCCGAAGAATCCTAAAGAGAAGGAAATAGCTCTCGAGAACTGGTAATAATTTCCTAAATAAACTCTCTTGCGGAAAGATCCTTGAGGTAAGTTCATTTCCTCATTTATTACTTTTATTTAAATATTTTATCAAAGAACCTTAATAACATTCAAATAGACACTTTATATAATTTTATTATTTTTCCTTAATAATGAATTTATCTTTGATCATCTGATCCTGAAGGTATAGTCAGAAACAGGAAAATACCAGTAGCGTACACTCGATCGACCTACGAATGGAGAACCATACGAGAATATATAAAACTGTATGATTATTCAAAAACTGTACATAGGAAACTGTATGATTATCCAAAAGCTGTACATAGGATTGAATTCAAACTAACATGGAAAGGTTGAGGGGGTAGTAGGATATCTTTTTGAAGTAGAGCCGGATAAATACCATTCATCCCTGGCGATTAATTATACATACAAAGCTTTCAATATCTTCGATCCTGGATGAATATTATTAACGCAACATTATTTATAAATTTGGTTTCTTCTCATTCTTATTAAAGAATTACTTAAATGTCAATTTCGTGTAAAACACACAGGAGTATATTTTCCACGACTCTGCGCCGACCGAGACAGCCATTGAAGATTTGGATTTACACAATTACACACACTAGATAAATGGTGCTTTATATGCACGTTGCATTTTTACCGGTTCCGTGTTTTACGCTCGAAAAGTCTATGTCTTGTGCCGTTTAAAAGGGACCTTGAGACCCTTGAGTGCCTCAAGTCGATGCTGATACGTTGGTGGTTGTGGAGAACTGTTTTCCAGGGGATCCCCGTATATACACACAGCTTATAAGAAAACCCAGGTGAGTGGAAATATCTTTTGTGTGTTTCGACAACCCTATGGTATCATTTTAATTTCTATTTCTATTTGTTTGCGCGATTTTCCAGTCGCAGTCCAGTTTACTAAATTTCAAATACTATTCCGTAAACAAATATTTTTAATAATTTTCAGTTGTTCACGTGTCTTTTTTTTTCAAATTATTTAGACAATTTCAAAATTATAGAAAAAGCATCTCCAACTGCCTCAAATAATAAATATTCTCGGAACAAACTCGTAAATAAATCTGATTTGGCGCAAACTTTACACCCCACAATGAAAGTTTGGGAAAACTTTAGTTTGTTAGCGGTTTGCCTAAGCTCAGTGGATTTATGGGGGTCACGATTTAGAGGACAAGTAATACAGTAAACGAACTTACCAGCCTTTTTCTATCGGTTTTTACTATTTCAACCGTTGTCGCTTTCCAGTTTTGCAAAGTCAGAGGAAAAATGTTTATTTTATATTAAAGTTTTTGATTTCGAAATAAACGGCAAACTTTCGTGAAGAATATGAGGCACGTAATAAATCTATATAAAATTCTTTGTGTTTGCTATATTTTTATTAGATTTTTCATTGAGTCCGTGAGCTGCAAGCGACTTTACTCTCCTGGAGGTTGGGGAATGTCATTTAAATTTTTTTCCATTTTATATTTTAAAGCAGAATATCTTATACAGTGATGAAGGAAGTTAGTTCTTTATTATCCCAGTCAGTATGGATCAGACTATACCTATAGCAATATGTGTCACAACAAAATAATGTAGGATATTACTAAATTTTTCAAAAGGCCTACCAAGCATTATAAATTTGAAATTAATTGTTCCCACGTAATTCTCCTTCTTGTGGATTATTCTGGATATGTATGAACGAGTACCAATCATTTTTTCATTTATTAGTTTAGTGAAAAGAAAAACTCCTCTATTAGTCCAAATTCATTTTTCTAGCGAACTTCCTCGAATTTCACGCTCGAAATGATTAACGACGTCTCAGGTTGTCGGGTCTCCGGCAAGACGAAACTCTGGATTCTGGTTTGACGTGACTTTATAGCGCATCGGATAACGAGCATCTCGTTGTACTAGGAAAGTCGGTGTATGTTCCCGGTTAAATTTGATGAAGGTAGAATTATATCCTAGTTAGTCCAATTAAAGGAGTAGATCTGTTCTGAACAGTTTCTCAGAGTTCGGATTGTTAACGAGAATGATGATTTAATAAATAATTTTATCTACAAGCGTTTGGTAATGACGTTTTTACATAACCATTCTTATTTTTCTACCATTTGAATTATGCCATGAGACTCATAACACAAAGTGGTGTTATTCCACAGTAAATTCACTTTACTTCATAGTCTGTGTTGTCTAGTTTTGGATCTTTGAATTTTGGTTATATTAACTGTTTTGTTTGGAATTTCTTGGAGTGGAAAGGTAATGTAAATGTACACAGTTTAAATTGGCACAAACGATTATTTTATTTCGTTACAAGTAGAGTGTTTTCACAGCTATCAGACCACATACCCACCTCTACCACGTAAAACCCCTCTCCAGCACAGCCATCATACCACTACCCACCTCCACTATAAACTCCCTTCCGTGACGCTCCTGAGCACTTTTTGACTCAAGTGCCCCCAGCCATCAATACCCACCTCTTCTACGTAAATAGTTAACCAGATTCACAAATTTTGGGGTTGGCCCAGGTCAAATTCCCAAAATTTCAGATCAAAGCCACAGATTTTCCCACGGTATCGAAAAAGTTCCCACAGTTGGCCCGGGTCAAATTCCCAAAATTTCAGATCAAAGGCGCCGATTTTCCCACGCTATCGAAAAAGTTCCCACGCTCAAGAGCTATCAAACCAATACCCACCTCTACACTTTCTTGAAAACTAAAGAATATTTGAACAATTCCTGCATTCTTATTCGTGAATAGTGTTTCAAACTCCATGGGATGTAGAAGCTCTTGAAAGGATTCAAAATTAAAAGCAGACCGTTAATGTTGAAGGACTCTATCAAAGTTATATTGCAAAAAGAGAGATAGAGTTATTGACAACCACCAACACTGAAAAAACTCAAAAATGAATTGTTGTTCCTCTATAGACAATGTTCTAGCTCATATGAACGGTGAAAAATTATTCTCAGATTTTACAAGCGAAGAACTATTGAGAATTCCGTTGGATTATTTATTGAAACATGCAAAGTCCTTTGAACTTTTGGATGCATGGGGTAAATTACCAATAAAATACAAAAATAATCTGTTACTGCAAATTAAGTTACCATGTTTCATCCATTTCAATAGAGACGAATGGAAAACTCATTTTGATGGTCCACCAGATTCCCAAGCAAAATGTTATTATTGTAATAAAATGATTTTATCCAATTATGTATGATTATTCTAAATAAAGCCAAGTCGTTTGAAAAATGATTGCATTTTCTTTGCAAACTTTAAAACCAGACAACCTTCAAAACATCATGAGAATCTAAAGTGCACTGACCACAGAATAACCAAATGATATAATTAAAATACCTACCTATCCCATAACACGTAAAGATTTTTTACAGACACCAGCAACTTATCTATATTGAGCGACTTTTCAAAGTTGTTAAAACATGTAAAAAATGCAAATGAGAATTGAGCATGCAGAGTTTAAATTTTTAAAACCAGATCTAGTTTTCATAAAAATCATCATGGGAAATGATATATTAACCTTAAGATTATTTTTTGACAAGCCGCATTTTTACAGACATAAAGTTGGTCAATTATAAGATAAAATTGAAGACATATACGGAGTAGTTAGTATGTGTAAAAATTTAAATGGAAGTAGATAATATAGAATAATTTATATCTTAAGACCTGATCTAAATTGTATCCACTTTAATGGAATTACCTTAAGAATACAGGGTGAATAACTTTCAATGCATGGGCTACGTAAATCAAAATATTACCTAATTTATATGAATTTATTATTTGAGGTTTTAAACATGTGAAACTTTCCAATAACAAACCAATTTTATCATATTGAACTTAATATAAATATAATTAATTTATTCGCTTTTTTTTCTAGATGATTCAAAATGTGTTGCCAAGTAGCAATGCTCAAACTCAAGTAAGTCTGTTTAATATAGCACATTTATTTGATTCGTGGTGTTTTTTCTTCAAAATAGCAAGTGCCCCGGCGACAATCGTTGGGTATAAATATTTTTAAACAGAATAAAGACCCTACCATAGACTACTCTTGGGATGAGAACCCTCCAATGTTGAGCTATAATCCACAAACATATGTATTAGCAAACAAAGTTATCGGTTGCCCTCCGCCGAAATTAAGCAAAAAAGCGAAAAAGAAATTTAGACAAAAAGAAAGAGAGAGATTTTCGAAATTGTACTTTATTAAGTATAATTTTTTTAATAAAATATCAATGAAAAATCAAACCATATTTTTCGAAGATGTATCAATAAATTAGAAAGGTTTTTCACCACTTGCTTCCACTCAAAAATATTGAGAACCGCAAAACTGAAATTTTGGGAATTTGAGCCGGGCCAACATCAAAACTCACGATTACAAATGCAGGAGTTGTTTGCGTATTCTTTAGTTTTCAAGAAAGTATATGGTACCTCTTTAGAGTAGAAGCTTTTCAACGTAGGAGAGGTGGGTATTGGTTTGATAGCTGAAGGCAGTTGAGCGTGGGAACTTTTTCGATACCGTGGGAAAATCGGCGCCTTTGATCTGAAATTTTGGGAATTTGACCCAGGCCAACCTCAAAATTTGTGAATCTGGTGAACCATTTACGTAGAAGAGGTGGTTATTGATGGCTGGGGGCAAAAGTGCTTAAACGAAACTTCACGGAAGGGGGTTTACAGTGGAGGTGGGTAGTGGTATGATCGCTGTGCTGGAGGGGGGTTTTACTTGGTAGATGTGAGTATGTGGTCTGATAGCTGTGAAAACACTCTACTGTTACAAAATACACTTTACACAACCCGACACTGATTAAATTCTAAAAATCAGGTTTGATTTTCAAATATCAAAGCTCACTAGCTTTTTTGCCGGATGGCGAGAAAACAAGTACATTGGGATGCCTATTATTGTGAAGCCAACATAGTCATTGCAATAAATGGTTAAATACCAAAGTCTCAAATTATTCCTACATGTACTTACAACTTTTCCTTACTTTCACTAAATTGTTGCGCTATTTCCAAGAAATATAAGTATTTGTTCAACGAAAGATGTCGCGTTTTCCTTGATTATCGAGGTCAACGGATATCGTAAAAATGTGAGGCTACATAACATAGATCTATCGATTTCTATGGGACATTAATTTTTTACCTCAATCAAAATCACAGAACAGACAACAAAAGTTGAACCCAGTAGTTTCCAGTGACAGTTTTACGGCGATGCTTTTCCGGCAAAGTTGAAAATCTAATTAAACTTGGAATAATAGCATTTGCATTTTAGCTTTAGACCATAAAATGCGTTTTCATGGATAATGCTTAACTTTTATGAATTATTAATCATCATAAACTTTTATTTGGATTTTTAGTAATATACCTACTTACTTAGTTATAAATTTATTTATTCAGCTTTTTTTCATGTGACTGGGGTTTTCGTTTGTAAATTTTTTCCAAACTTAAACCTTTCATCAAAATTGCTTCTACCTTTAACAATCAAATCTAATGGACCCTGTTTATTTTGCCTTTCCTTTGAAAAATGATCAAGGGTAAATAAATGAATGAAATTCCATCGCCTCATCTACACCAACCTTTTCCAAGCTTTTGTTCTTTGAAAAATGTAGTTTCGTAATATAGTTTTTAGAAAATTGTTTCTATTTGAGGGTCAATAAATCTTTTTGAGATACTTATTTACACTTCCTCAAAACAACTTTTCAATATTCAGATAAAAAGACCCTGAAACGCTGAAAAAAAAAAAACCTACAGAAAAGTTTTCTTTTCTCTCTATATCATAAATAAGAAGTTATAGGATTTCATAGAGCTGGATAAACATATTAAGAAACTCGAATTCGAACAACTTGGAAAGGTATATTTAATCTTATCATTCGTATTAAGTCGCCAATCAACAAGATTATAAAAATAAATACTGAAGGCTAAAATACAATCTAACTTAACAAAAACCTTAAGGTTAAAATTAAATGCAGCCAAGACGGAAGTTGCTAATTTCAACTGCAAGTCCTGCCACCGTCCAAAAAGCGATCCAATTAAAACTTTCTAATTGTTCTTTGCAGGAACGTTGAAAAGTTCACGCTTTTTATTATATAAATCAACTCTATATAGCCGGTCAAATAATTTAAAAAAAAGGCATGTACAAGAAAGCGGCCGAATTAAATGTTTTTCTGATATAAAAAAAAAAGGTTTCCAGGTAAATTTATACGGTCCCACCTTATTAAATACTCAAATTAATGCAGGTCTCTTTAATTATGAATAATTTCCTCATTTACATCCCGTTTTCACGGTGTTTATACCGAATGTAGGATACGAAGGGTCTGTTTTCAAAGATTTATTAATACGGCCCTGTAATTACGAGAAAAATTTCAACAGTTTTTTGTTGCTGGCATAACAATCGGCTCATGAAATACACAGTAACTCAGTCGTTTTACAAATCAAATCTTCCTCATTTCAATCTGCCTCTGCCTCTAGCATTTAATAGTCTTGTGGTCTTTTTTAGCTGATAACTCTTCTAGTTTATTTGCCTAGAATGTCCTTTGTCTAATATCCATCTCCTTAACTAATAGAAATGCTAAAAGCTTTATCTTATCCTCCAGTTAGATCAATTTGGGTGTTATCCAACATCTAACAATTTCAATCTTTCTAAACAAACTTCTTCTAATATTAGTCAAGAACAACTTTTCCTGCAAACAAAATACTTTCACGTATTGAGAAAAACCACCTATTTAAGATATTATTTTTTCAAACTTAAAAAAAAAAAAAAAAACGTTTACTGAATAAATGGTAAATTTTGCACCCATGTATGCGCCGTCAAGTAGGGCGAACGCTGGCGCGCCAGAGAAAAACGAAAGTACCGAAGCGAAGAGTAGAGAAGAGAATAAGCGATTGGACTAGAGAAGAAGCGGGGCTCTGGGCTTGTCCCTTAAGACGTTTGTCCTCCATTGTTCATTATTCAATTTTCATTTTGTATTAAACCGATTGTTCAATTCAATTTGTGATTAGTTTGTGTATCAAAAGGAGCATCCACAGGTCAGTGGAATAATTGTTATTTTGTTTTTGAGAGTTCAATTATTTATACAAGTAGGTATCATTTTTTTCATTTATATGTTTTTTTGTTTGTTTATAATTTTTTTATAACATGTGCATTGTTCATGTATTTAACAAAAATCGTTTCATGCTGTAAACGATACAGATAAAGAGTACATTAAAACCTAGTTTAACCTGAATTATGTGCTGTCTTTTTGTGCTGGGATTTTGATTTTTGGATTTAGAGCGTACATTAGGGCCTTGTTGAATTTACTAACATTTTCCTACCTTGACGAGCGAATATCCTTGCAAACAAATTGAAATAATTCATCTAGAGATATTGGCTCAAAAACAACTATAGCTGAGTAGCTTCCCGTATGAGACCTCAGTACCTGCTGGGAAACTGGCTAACTAACCAAAAAACTCTTCGGTATTGAATATAGGTAGTGTTGATTGAATGTAGTGTGTGTAATTGAAATTTTAGCATAAGAACAGGGGCGGTACCTAATTTAAACTTTTATTGACTTAAATTATTGGATTAATGACTCACAATTATCATTAAAATGACACAGTATGTATCGATTTTTGAGGAATGTTAGATGGAGGGTTTCTCTGCCGTGCTCTTTCCCCTCGTTAGTTCCAAGTCGAGAACGTGACGATTTACTTTAATAATAAAGTAGACGTTTCACAAATTTATCGTTTCTTTTACATATCACCGCTTCCCTTAAATTTTCCAAATATTTTCTATGTCGGGCGCATGTCCAGTAAGTAAAATTGAGTAAGTTTCCACAACGTAAGTCTCATTTGTTTTTCATTTCGTTTTTCAGAAGATTTGTTGTTTAAAAGATAATAAAAATTCACACTGTTCAATCTTGTGTACGAACCTGGGTACGTTATACTACAGTATGAACAAAATACTTTCACGTATGGTAATTTATAACTCTTCCAATTATCCATAGTAACTTGACGTTGAAATATTTTTTTCACGGACATCGTGACATTCAATTTTCTTATCTCTAGAAATCTGGTCCCATAACTGGCGGTTATCAACATGAACTCTTCTTCCACTCTGTCAAGTTGTAGTGATCTGCAGGCCAATGCTAAAAAAATGACGATGGTTGGTAAGACTTGCCGGGGAGATAATCAGCTGTTTGAAGGATGTGAAAATAAAAAGTGTTTTGTATATGTTAATTGTGACCAATTTTACTTCCGTCTGTTGAAATTCGAAATAACAGTAATGAATAATATTGTGTGGTACAGATCCCCACAAAATACCCACTACTAGCGCCATCTCTTTTATAAATACATTACCTAATGTACAGTGAATTCATCAGTTCAATCTTTGCCTAAATCACACAAAGACTCTTCTCTCATAATGTCTATTCTGAAACCGCAGAATAGCGTTCTCACGATTGCTCTGTCTTTGTCAGTGTTATGGAAATATGAATATGGATGACGAAGACAGAACCTTCGTTCTCATGAGAACGCGGCTCCCTTATCTTGAGAATAAGGACCAACAGAACGTTTTAGATATCCAAACTTTTAGGGAAATAATTCTGTAAACTAGTTATTACACAAATATCGATATAATGCTCATAAAAATTCGGCAACCGTATGGTTTTAAAAGCGAATGTAAGAAGCCAATAAAAATCTTAAGACTATTCGGTCGGAACAACAGAGAAAAATAAAACGTTAATGAAGTTATAAAACTTTTATTCAGCAACAATAAACGCAATAAAAGCGCAACTGATTTATTCCCATTGCGCTACAATACATAAAATTCCCACACAGACGGACATTATCTTAAACTCTGCCGGCAAAAACTTTTGAGCTCGTAAAGTTGTTTTATACTTCCTTTTCTTTTAGAGTTGCACTCTGCACACTTGTTATATTTTTTTTTGTCTCTGTACGAGATTTGGAGGCAATGCACTCCTAAGTATCTTTTTTTGTTTGTTTAACAATAAATCATCTTTTCTACTAACTAAAACAAATAGTTTACTACATCTGTTTCAGAAAAGATAATCCGCGTCTCCAAAGTTTAAAGCTCGGTTTAATAGCAAATTCATTACTGCACCACGATTATTTATTATGGCAGTAAACCTGCTGGACCAACAAAAAGATTTACGACGAGCCACAACAACGGAGGAGAGAAAATCGGTACGGTTCCAGACGAACGCCTCCGCTACTGCAACCTTTCCCGATCTAATTTCAGGCAAGACTAAGTTGCGAGAAAGTTTCGAAACTGAGCAATTTAGTTGCATCGCTAGTTTGTTTGATGGATTTTAAAGAACCGAGAGACCGAGCTAGAACTTTTTGAGACAAAGAAATCCGGAGCTATAAGGAAGGACTTTGGATTGTGTTGTACAGGTTGAGCCAAATTGAACACATATAAGAAACTAGAAAACTAAATCATTTTGTTAGAATGATGTTTTCTTGCATGAGAGCATCCGCTTTAGATTCTTATCACGTACAGAATTTCCATAGCCATATGTATGGACGTCTAATCTGTATGTTCATTTTATATCATTTCATTTTATAGCCTTAGTATGATATAGGTACATTTGATGTACATTTTATACCAAATGGGATTCCAAACCTAGTAAAAACATTATTTACTAGAACTTTTGCAACTGTGGATGCTTCTTGATTTGGAATAGCGAAAACTTCTGGTCACTTGTTGAAATAATCCATGGCAACTAAGATGTATTTGTTGCCACTCCACGTTGCTAGAAATTATCCGGCTCATTTATTGTCATTCCTTCGAAAGGCATCTGCATGTTGTACTGGTTCATTTGTCCCTTTGTTACGATAAATTTATCATTCACGTAACGTGTTCCATCTCTTCTTATTCTCAATATAAAGTTGTATTTTTGCCATTTCAGAATCAGCAAAATAATAATTCATAATCTAAGTAATCTAAAAATATCCACAAAGTATAATACCAGTACTGTCATCTATCCTTCATATGCATAAAATGCAAATATCTATTATTTAATGAAGGTACTGCCATCTAGTACCTGATGGATTTATTTCTCAAAGTATGATAATTATTTTGCATTTGACAGTCATTTGTATTTTCACTGAAAGAAATTATATTTATCTCACTTTTAGCAAATGGACATATTTCTGTCTTTCTCCAACTTCTTATTCTGAAATAATCATTTTTTGGCTTATGGCCATTTGCACGGCTATCACTTAACTACTGCTTAAGGGATGTTTGAAATTTAGAATAATATTCGCCTAGCTCATTGCCTAGCTCTAGACAAAAATTTAGAAATGTCAGAATGTCAGGTGAGTGTTTGTCATATTTTTGTTTTGACAAAAAAAAACAACCCAGAGCATGGTGTGCGGTGTGGTTGTTAAGGGTTGAATTTTTATTTTTTCCAGAGCAGATGTTTCAACAACAAGAAACATATTATTATTATCATTTTTATCAATAGAATAACAAGTGTATTTTTTAAGGTCCTATGTTGGGCTGGTTTAATTTAATACAATAGTCATTTTAGAAAAGTCCACTGTGTATTATTCCTGGTCCAAGCTCCCTTTTCAGTTATCGAAGCAAGATTGGTGAGGTCAAAGCTGAAAACCACCTCATCTTTTTACATGGTCTCAACGAGTCGGATTCCAGATATCAGTACAATTCCAATACCTTCAGGAAACAATGTACAGTGAAAAAAAGTCCAAGAACTAGGATACAACTTTACAGCTTGGTATAGCAAGGAGAAAAGGTCAGATCTTTATGCTTTTTTTTGCATGCTAGTGCTTTTTTTAACTGCATAAACTACTGAGTGGTTTCAAAACAGACAAGTAGTGCCTTTTATTCAAATAACATTATTACAAGTTTGGTTTTTGTTCTTTGTGTGTAGTATGTAGGAAAGTTATTAATTTTCAAGGCCCTGCTATTTTTGCTCCAATTTATTATTTTGTGATTAAGAAATGGCTGTGGAACTACAGCAAGCCTTGAAAGCTAGGAAAAGTGCTAAGTCCGCTTTTACTAGAATTGATGAGTTTTTAACATTAAATAAACACAATCTATTGCAAAAATATGACTATCAGAGTAGGTTAGATTGACTCGAAGAAAATTATAGTAAGTTCAATTCTGCTCAAGATATTATTGAACTTAATGAAACTGATGTAGAAAAAATTGGTGATCGTGAGGAAACTGAGGATAAATTTTACCTGTTAAAGACCACTTTAAAGGTTTTGTTAGACGAGGCTTCTGGTAATGCTAATGTTAATAAAAACTCTGTACAGCAATGTAGTGTGAACTCGAAGTTACCTGAAATTACTATAGATAAATTCACAGGTGCTCATCAAAATTGGGCAAGTTTTTTTGACATATTCAAAGCCTTAGTTTTAGATAATCATAATTTTGCAGAGGTTCAAAAATTGATCTATTTAAAGTCAAATTTGAAGGATGAACCTTTGAAATTTATCTTTAGAAGCTAGTAATTTGCAGGTAGCTTTGAATATTTTAAAAGAACGGTATGAAAATAAACTTGCTAATATTTATTCACATATTAAGGGTCTAATGGAACTTCCATCTATTAATAAAAGCAGCTCCACAAATTTACGTGAATTTGTGGTATCAATAAAGCAACATACAGAAAGTTTAAAAAATTTGAAAGTTCCTATTGACCAGTGGGATTTAATTTTAGTTTACACCCTGTCCCAAAAGTAGACATATATACCAGACGTAATTATGAGTTAGAGAGAGGTCCATCATGCATGCCAACGTTAAATAATTTCTTAGAATTTGTGGAAAAGCATTGCCAAGTTGCAGAAAATTTGTCTTCCCCTGATTCTTCTCGAAAGCATTCTCATTTTGCAGAAAAAGAATCGCAGTCTTTCACCCAGTGACGTCCATCAGGGTCTCGTCATAATTGTTTATATTGTAAAGTGTCCAACCATTATTTACCCAAATGTTACAAATTTAAAAATTTGGCTGTTAATCAAAGAAAACAATTAGTTTTTTCTAATCGTTTGTGTTTTAAATGTTTTGGAGCACATAATGTCAAGCAATGCACCTGGAAAAATTGCCCTCTGTGCGGGGAGGCTCATAATACCCTGCTGCATAACCAAATCAGTGATAACTCTTCAGGGGCCAACCGGAACCAAGAGAATCAGCAAGTTTCACATAACACTATTCAGTTAACACAGAAATCAACCTAAGCCTACTGTTAGCAATGTAGCAATAAGGTTTTAACTAATAATGGTACTATGATTCCTGTCCGAGCAGTTCTGGATAATGGCTCACAAGTTTCACTCATCACTCACAGGTTATCAAGAAAATTGGGTTACCCAACTTACAAACAAAATGTTTCAATTAGTGGCATTTCAGGAAAAATTATGTGTGGGGATTCTATTGATATTCATTTAAGTTCAAGTGTCGATCACAGCAAACAATTTAAAGTAACATGTTCAGTTACTGATTTCATTTCTTCAAATATGCCACAGTTTCCTATTAATAAGGAAAAACTAGAGATACCTGATATAGTTATTTTGGCTGATCCCAAATATTTTGTTCCTCAAGCTGATTTACTTCTTGGCTCAGACATATATTTTAGTTTGATAACTCCTGGAATCATTAAACTTGGAACTAATCTGCCCGTATTGCAAAATACTCAATTGGGATGGGTGATAAGAGGTTGTCTCTCATCTCCCTTAATGTCAAATTTTATGTTTTGTGATCCACTTCAATATTCAACTTTATTTCTTAATTCAAATCAAGTTGAAGATTTACTCCAAAAATTTTGGGTTTTGGAGAAAGTCCCACAAAAACAGATTTTATCAACAGACGAAGAAGCTTCAGAAGATATATTCAGGAACACTACAAGAATACTTGAAAATTGAAGATTTCAAGTCAATTTCCCATTAAAATATTTATCAGAAACGACCAAGTTGGGTGAATCATTTTCATTGGCCAAAAAACGTTTTCTTGCTTTAGAAAAAAGGCTTCATCAGAACTCTGAGCTATTCAAACAATATGGTGACTTTATTGATGAATATGTGAATCTTAACCACGCAAGGTATATTCCATTAAGTCTTAAAAACCAGAACAATGATCACAAATATTTCATTCCTCATCATTGCATTATTGGTAATGATAAAGTAACTACTCGTCTTAAGGTAGTTTTTGATGCCTCTATGAAAACCACATCAGGTTTTTCTATAAATGACATTTGTTTCAAAGGACTGGTAGTTCAGCCAGAACTTTTTGATATTATTTGTAGATTCGGAACCTTTCCCTTTGTCATTGTTGCCGACATTGAAAAAATGTATCGGCAAATTAGGATTAATTCGGATCAGACATACTTGCAAAACATTCTGTGGAGGAAATGTCCTAATGATGAGTTGCAGTGCATTGAGTTACTCACAGTGAGCTATGGAAAAAATTTTGCTCCATATGTAGCTACACGGTGTCTTTTGGAACTAGCTGAGCTTTATGAGAGCAAATTTCCTCTTGCTGCTAATGTCTTGCGAACCCAAACCTATGTGGATGATATTTTGGGAGGTGCAAACTCTTTAGATGAACTTTATCTCCTTAGAGATCAACTAATCCAATTGTTGAAGCTAGCAAAATTTAATCTTCATAAATGGTGTTCGAACTCAATTGAATTCATGAAAAATTTCAGTTCTGATGTAGATCAACAAAGCTACTCTTTTATTTCAGAAGGAAACTCTAATAAAGTCTTGGGTATTTTTTGGGATCCCAAGTTAGATTGTTTTTCAATTTCGCTTCCTAAAAACATTCAGTTCAGTTCAATCACAAAAAGAAATGTATTGTCTGCTATAGCGCAAATCTATGATCCTCTCGGATTTGTCGCTCCAGTTGTAATAATAGCCAAAATCTTTATGCAGAAACTCTGGGTGGCTAAGCTGAGTTGGGATGATCCATTGACGATTCAATTAAAGGAGGAGTGGTCTAATTTTGCAAGAAATATTTCTGAGTTATCAAATCTGAAAATCTCCAGAGATTTAGTGGGCAATGATCAAAACAAAAAGATGGAAATTCATGGTTTTTCAGATGCTAGTTTAAAGGCATATGGTTGCTGCGTGTATTTAAGAGTAATCCATGGAAATGATTCAGCTTTCACTAATCTCATATGTGTCAAGTCTCGCGTCGCACCTCTTCGCACAATTAGCCTTCCAAGATTGGAGCTTTGCGGATGTGTACTTCTAGTACAGGTTACTCAAAGAATCCGTGAGATTTTCAAAAATCGGTTTAAAATTGAAAGTGTAAATTTATGGACTGATTCGCAGGTATCATTAGCATGGTTAAAGTCACATCCGAGCAAATGGAATATTTTTGTCTCTAACAGAGTATCTTTGATTCAAGAACAGTTTTGACTGTATATGGAGGTACTTATGTACCTTCAAAACATAATCCAGCTGATTATGTGTCAAGAGGCTTAAAGTCAAGTGAACTTATTAAATCCATTCAGTGGTGGAATGGGCCAGAATATTTGCAAAATCCTAACCTAGATTTAGACTCATATAATTTTACTCCTGAATTAAGGAATTTACCAGAAGAAAAAAAAGTTGTCCTAAGTACAGTGGTACATCAGAACGAAAATATTTTTCTTGAAGTATTTAATAAATTCTCAGATTTTGCCAAACTGCAAAGAGTTATAGCAGTTTGTTTGAGGTTTCTTCATAATGTTAAATGTTCAGAAAATGAAATAATTTATGGTCCTTCGAAAGTCTATGAATTACAAAATTCCTTGCTTTTTATTATTAAAATCATTCAAAAAAAATATTTTTTCACAGAACTAGATAGTTTATGTAAAGGCAAGGTTGTGAAAAACAAACAAATAAGTTGCTTAAATCCCTTTGTTGATGACAAAGGTATAATGCGAGTGGGTGGGAGGTTGTCAAATGCACCTATCTCCTTCGATCAAAAACACCCTATTCTGTTACCTCCAAAATGCCACGTGACTAACTGTTTATTAAGACATGAACACTTCAGGCTGTATCATGCTGGCCCTCAAACAGTATTAAGTAATTTTAGGTTGCGATTCTGGCCGATAGATGGTTTGAGAGCTATAAAACGCATTATACACAATTGCATAGGTTGTTTCCGTTTTTCAGCCAAGGCAGCAGAACAAATTATGGGAAATCTTCCCAAGGATAGGGTTTCCATTGATCGTGTTTTTCTAAAAACCGGTGTGGATTTTGGTGGTCCATTTTGGATAAAAGCATCTAATTTGAGGCGTGCTCCTAAAATCAAGGCATATATTGCTATATTTGTTTGTATGGTGACCAAATGTGTACACATTGAGTTAGTGTCAGGACTATCAACGGAATTATTTTTATTGACTCTCAGGAGATTTATTGCTAGGCGTGGCAATCCGTTTGTTATTTATTCAGACAATGCAACAAATTTTTTGAGATCAAGCAATTATTTAAAAGAATTACACGATTTTTTTAAATCCAAATCGAATTTAGAGTCAATTGAAAGGTTTCTAGCAAAAAACGAGACTCAGTGGAAATTCATACCTCCGCGTTCTCCTCATTGGGGTGGAATTTGGGAAGCGGCTATTAAGGGTGCCAAACATCACATTTTGAAGGCTATTGGTGAGAACCTGTTGACCTTTGAAGAGTTTAGCACTGTTCTTGCAACCATTGAAAGTATTATGAACTCGAGACCCTTAACTGTACTTTCCAATGATCCTTCAGATCTGAGCCCATTAACTTCAGGCCATTTTTTAATAGGTGGTAGTTTAACTGCTTATCCAGATAAACCATTAATAGATGATCCCAACAATAGATTATCTAATTATCAAAAATATACCAAAATAAGTCAATTATTTTGGAAAAGATGGTCTATTGAATATTTAAACAGACTGCAGAATAGGCCTAAATGGTTGGTACAGTCTGAAAATCTTAAGGTTGATCAAATTGTCTTATTAAAAGAAGACAATTTACCCCCACTTAAGTGGTCACTTGCTCGGATTATTGAGCTCTCCCCTGGTCATGATGGCAAGGTACGTGTAGTTAAACTAAAAACGAAGGATGAAATTTTCATTAGATCCATAAAAAAGATTTGTCCTCTTGCTGATTCCAATTGGGATGATTAGATTAGTGTAGTTTGGGTTAGTTATGTATTGTTAAGTCTTAGTTGTAGTTTGGGTTAGTTCTGTATTAAGTGTTGTAGTTTTGTGGAAAACTCCAAGGTGGGAGTATGTTTGAAATTTAGAATAATATTGGCCTAGCTCATTGCCTAGCTCTAGACAAAAATTTAGAAATGTCAGAATGTCAGGTGAGTGTTTGTCATATTTTTGTTTTGACAAAAAAAAAACAACCCAGAGCATGGTGTGCGATGTGGTTGTTAAGGGTTGAATTTTTATTTTTTCCAGAGCAGATGTTTCAACAACAAGAAACATATTATTATTATCATTTTTATCAATAGAATAACAAGTGTATTTTTTTAGGTCCTATGTTGGGCTGGTTTAATTTAATACAATAGTCATTTTAGAAAAGTCCACTGTGTATTATTCCTGGTCCAAGCTCCCTTTTCAGTTATCGAAGCAAGATTGGTGAGGTCAAAGCTGAAAACCACCTCATCTTTTTACAAGGGATATTGAATCTACGTGGAGCTTTGAATGTGACTTTTGTTTGTACAACAGTCACATTCAAAGTTTCACTTGGATTAAATATCCCTTAAGTTGTATTGTAATTAATTGACAGTTTTTTATTTTTGACATAACCTTAATTCAAATTATTAAAATTTGTGAACAATTAAAATAATTCTAGTGGATTTTTATCTATTCTCTTTTATTCCACGCGGTTTTTCATTGTGATTTCATTGTGAAGTGAATATGATCTTTTGGGTGTATTCGTCCGATTGGTTGAACTGGTTAAAATGCAGTCAAGTATAAAAAACACAGGATCGTTTTCCTGTGGGCTTTGGTTTCTAAAACGTTCTCTTTTCTCGACAGAAGTCTGGCAGGCGAGTCCTTTTTATTTTTAGTAATTTTTGCTCTTAATTTTTGGATTCTCCCTTATAGATTTTTCAATATATTTTGCTATCAATTCATATGATCATATCATTGTTAAGTTTTTACCTGATAAATCTTATCTTATCTATTCTTGAAATATAAATATTATATTTAAATTTTTTTATTTAATTATTGGCTTCCATTTTGTGTGAGTGCTGATTGGTTGTGCCACGTTTATCTGAGGTAAGTCAATTCAGATTTTTGGACTTTAAATAGGTACTGCTGCTCTGGTTTTCAGAATCAATAATGTGAGAATATTGGACCATTTGCTCTAAATAGAGTCGGTGAAAACCAAGTTTTTGTGTCCATTCCTATCAACTCTCTATTGAATCCAGGCAGAGGCCTGAAAAGCCATTTTCTGTTTGACTCCGTCAGTTGTTATTTCGACTAAAGGGTATATTTTTTAATAGAAATCCAGACAGGTCAAAAATTCAGAAAAAAGTTTTAATTAGAACATCTCAAGAATTTTGACATATTCTGGATTTGATTGATTTCACCGTCTGGTTTATCTTGTAGTATCTATTGTGGCTACCTTAATTTAAAAGGAAAATTTTGTCTATTTGGGGGAGAATCCAAATATTTAATTTCTTATTGTTTTACCTTATTTTGTTCATATTTTTGCCTGCTAGAGCTGCTGTAGGAAAGCAGCATTTTGCTCAATCATAATGAGCATTTTAATTTAATCTTGTTATTATTTTAATTTTATTATTATCTTACCATTATTCTTAATTATTTAATTGCATTTTTTTACATTAAAATATTTTTTTCAACTTGCAATAGCTGTTCATACCTAATTCTGTTAGAAGGGAGTGTCTATACAACAAGATACTCACTTTTTTTTGACAGAAATCAGGGATTTAATATTCCAAATATTGGTGAACCTAATACTGTCTTATTATTTTCTGGGTACGTACTCGACATAAAGAGCACTGTTTGGAGTCTGGACCAGCTGGAGTGACGTCACCACAGCAATCTATCCTCTTCCTGGATACAGAAAACGACTCGAAGAGCTCCAGTTCACGAAACTAAAACCCCAATACCCATTGAAGAGCTCCGGATTGGAAAGATACATGGTATCAGATTCACCCCAGAGTGAAAATTGTATCAATCTTAAGCTCTTCTGAAAATATTTAGAATTTTAGATGCCTCAGCATTGCCTGACATGGATCCAAAATTGATAAAATGGTGCCCTACATCTAAACTTAATTTAAAATCCAGCCAGGTATTCAATTTTACCGTAAAAAGACTCATTAATTAAAAATTCCCTCACTTTTGTTTCAAGTGACCCAAAGAAGAAGCGATTCAATATCCTGCGGCGATTTGTTAAATATTCTAAAAGTCAACAGGGTTACTCCTTTGACACTTTTTATACCTGATATAAGTTTGCTGTGCAAAATTTTTCTCATGGTAAAATAAACCTAATTGAGTATATGTGGAAATTTATACTCTATAAAACCGTTGGAAAATTGCCACTGACTTGCATCTGCCCTAAAATCAATATAAATGGCAACATCTCGAACTAATTGCTCCATACCAGCTATTGGACAGCAAAAAAAAAAATATTTAACGACAAAAACGATCAAATGTCGAACATTTTCGAAACACACTTTTTTTTATTGTTATTATCGGAAACTCAATATTGGGCCGCGCTCGGTGATTAATTAAAATGACACCGCTATAACTAGGACGGCAGGGGGTGTCCTGTCCTGTCGCATCATTCTCCGGGAAATATTAAGGGTTGTAGTCCTCGGGCGCACATTTATCATCCTCCCGGGTTCAGGAGTCCCGTTGTTCGGTGGTGTTAATGCACGACTCGGGGCATTAAGAATTTATATCATCCCGATGTTTTTATTTTTGTATAATTTATATTTTCTGTCTGTGTTTTTTTTTTTTGTAGGTAACTCGGTCAGAGTCGACATTTTTTATCTTGTTTAATCTTTCTTGAAATATTTTGCAGCGCGGGATTAATGGATAAGCCTTTAGACTTTTTGTAAAAAAGTTGTAGTTTCTTGAAGTATTTTCAAAGCAGCTGCAGCTTTATTAGAATTAATATTTGAATGAGGGTCTCAAAAATTTGTTTGCTTGATAATTTATATAAACTCAAAGCCTTCAAGAAGTAACCCATGTCTAATTAAAATTATTATGAAAACGCAAAAATTTAATTCTATTTTCCCCTTATAATAATTTTCATGTTATGCTTGCACTGCTGCGGCATGTACCGTTGGGAAATCGAATCTAAAAGCACATCTGCTTTCGAAAAGGAAAATTTAATTTTAAAGGTAGCTCCTCATAGCAATACATCGTACAATAACAGCCCTGTCATTGTTTCATTATTCAGTAATCCACCCTATATTACACTACAAGTTGAATAAAGGAGCTTAAGCTCTAGGGTATAATACGTTTTGCTATAGGGGCATTTCCTGGCTTCAAAAAAAGACAATTCTTATGCATTAAATTACAATAATGCGATGATACATTTTAAAGCTTGAGACATAAAATGGAGGGGCTACGTCAACAGGGAAGGAGATGTAAAGGCAACCCATCATTATTTTCTGAGATCTTTAATTGAAAGCTATAAAACGGCCAGGGCTTTCGAGATTTATCAGAGGCAGAATTCAGTTACGTAAAATGATACTTTTTAGGAACCAGAAAGTAAGTACCTATGTCAAAACTCTGAACTCTATATACTATATATTACTTCAAATAAAATGCATATGCGAGCAACTACATATTATTACAATTCTTGTTTATCGCATTGTATTAATATGCCAATTTATTCCATTTTATATGAAAATTATGAGTATTTTAATATATTTTATATACCAAAATATGCTCAAAAATGCACACCAGTTGCGGAACTTTTTTCAGGAAAAAATAATGTAGCACTTAAGTGAGTTTCGAGTTTCTGCCTTTTCCCATCAGCAGCTTCCATTCCAGAGAAATTCAAATATTTAAACACCTTTAAAGCTCAACTAAAATTTAAATTACGACGAGGCGAAATAATCCCGCAAATTCGCCGCTTCATTTAAAATTCTTTACATTAATGTTAATGTTTGTACATCGAAATTTTAGGCGGCATAGACTCTCGCAGGTAATAAACTGCAGGTGCTTCTTTTGATGCATATTCATAATTTGCGCGCCAAGATTCATTTTAAGTAGTTTTGGAGCTATTTCTCGAGCTTGAGTTTAATATTTAACTTTGCAATAAATTATTTTAATTTGAAGTTTTTAAGTGCCTATTAAGAAGTATGATGGCATAATGTCTTACCCGTGTTCAAATAGCTTTGCACTTTCATTTTCAATGAATACTATAAGAGACACTGAAGATTTGGAGATGGTCGGGAATCAATTCAATGATGCAATCATCTCAGCCAAAAAAGCGAGGTTATGTTAAAGTAAACATTGCAAAAGTGCAAAAAAATGTTAGTAAATGATGTAACTTGCACCATCTGCGAGGGAAACTACTACCATGATAGCTGTGCTAAAAAATCAAGTGCAATGATGGAAATTACAGTAAAATGTGGACTATGTGTGAAGGATGAGGTTAGATCATCGGGATCTTCTTCAATCAAATCAAATGAAAGTTCTGAACTTGAGAAGACATCGCAAAAACTTGAGGAGTCTATGACTTTTTTGAGCAGCAAATTTTATTCTCTCACCTTGGGAAACCAAAATGCACTAAAAAAACTACGGGAGATAAAGAAATAATATAATCAGCTAAGAGCAAAAGTTAGAGACCAAGAGAAAAGAATCAGCAAGTTAGAAAACGAGATAAAAAGAAAGGTGCAATCATTGTCACAAAGTTCAAATCTCGTGATATTAAAGCTAAGTTTATTATAGCAAGAAAGGACCTTAAGTTGAAGTCAGATATGTTGAGTTACAATAAGAATAAAAGTGTAACTTCAAATATTTATTTACATCAATGAGCAGCTAACCTTTTTAAACAGAAATCTATTCAATTTGGCATATAAACTTAAAAAAGGAAAAAAATTTATAAATACTGTCGGACTAAAAATGCTAGAGTGTAGGTACATCAGGAAATCAGATGACTCAGACCCAATTTATATTCAAAGTGAAGAAACAATAAAAAATCTTTAAAATTAATGAAAAATGAATATTGGTGAATAATCTACTAAAATGGATGACCAATGTAAGTTGCAGATCCATTATAATTTGGATAAAGTGCAATGTAATGATAAAAGTGATTTTAATATTCTTTACTTAAATGCTCAGTCGTTAAGAAATAAGCTCTTGGAATTTCAAACATTGGTGAATAAATTGAATTTACGAGATGTAGTTATAGTGACTTACCCTTGGGTGAGAACAGATGAAGAAACTCATTTTAATGTGAACGGGTACAACTCCGTGTATATGTCCAGATATAAGGAAGGAGGGGTGTCGGGATGTTCATTAAAGGTTGTTTCGATTTCTCAGAGGTCTACAGATATAATACAAAGTGCTCAATGTTGTTTCTACAGGTTGGTGAAGGTATAATAGTGGATGGGGTATAACGTCCTCAAAACTTTCAATGCCATTAACTCTTAGAATCACTGGACACAACATTCAACTTGTTTGTGACCAAAAAAACTAGTCTGAGAACTGGGCGACTTAATACAGGAAACATTATCACAATAGTTATTTATGTATCAAGGGTACTAAGTAGATGATTATGCCCTGAGGGCGACAGTCTTACAAAGCCGAGGGCCACTGGCCCGAGGGTTCGTAAGTCGCCCGAGGGTATATATATCTATTAGTACCCGTGGTGCATACAAAGTTTTATGTCATACCAAAAAACCATACCTGGGAAAAAAGTGTTGCTTCGCAAATTGTCATCAGTGTGCAAACATCATCATTTTTTGACAGTTGTACAAAAAATAATATGTTTATAAGCGTAAATTTATTTTTTGTTAATAAAGAATAAGTTAATCGAAAACTGTTTTTTGCGTCTTTATGCCCGCGGGGGCCATAATGTGTACTTTATGCCTGCACGGGCATAAAGTAATGAAGATGTAGATGGTAAGTAATGTAGATGGTATCTAAGGTATAAAAACACAATAATGTATTGTAGATTGTAGATTTCGGGGGAGTCGTTTCGGCTTTTCAGCCGCTCAGCACTGCTACCTTTGCAGATATTTTGTGCGTGACTCTACATCTTAATTTGTCTCCAGGAAGCGTAGACTTCTGCCGAAGGAAGCTATTTTCCTGGGTGTCATTTGGCCCACTTCTTCTGGTGACAGTGTTGCCCCCTCGAGGAATTTGAGCCTCTTGCAGAATTGGGCTGGACATTCGCAGAGCAGGTGCTCTGCGGTTTCTATTGCGTCTGAGCAGAATCTGCAGAGATCGTCTTCCGCTCTGCCCATTAACCTTAAATGGTATTTTACTGGGCAGTGTCCTGTGAGCAGTCCCACCACCAATCTGATGTCTGGTCTGCTCATGCTTAGGAGCTGTTCAGCTCTTTTTCTGAAAGGGTAATAAACCTTTTTGACTATCTGAGTCCCGGTGTATGCCTCCAATATGATGACAGTTGGTCTTTCTCCCATTTGTTGAGTTCTTCCATGATGTGGCTTTTCATTAAGCCACAGTAGGGCTCTGGTCCATGGTATGGTGTTGAGGCCCCTTCCTTTGCGAGGCCATCTGCCTCTTCGTTTCCTTCTATGCCTCGATGACCAGGCAGCCACATCAGCGTTACCTGGTTATGTGTCGCTAGTGTTTTTAGGGTCTGTTTACACTCCCAGACTAGTTTTGACGTGCATTTGAAAGCCCTCAAGGCTTTTAAGGCAGCTTGGCTGTTCGATAGTATGAAGATGTGTTTTCTTTTGAGGCTTTGGTTAAGACACTCTTGTGCACATATATCTATGGCAAGAAGTTCGGCTTGAAATATTGTAAGATGTTTACCCAATGCCTTGGAGAGCTTGAAGTTAGGGCCGGAAATGCCCAGTCCAGCTCCTACCATTAGCTTGGATCCATCTGTGTACCACAGAGATGCATTGTCTGCTTGTGGTAGTTCTTTATTCTCCCATGATTGGCAGTCGTTTATTACCACTGCGAAAGGGATCTCTAAGTCCAATCTGACCATCATGTGGTCACTTGGTTTGCTGGCATTCTCCAGTGTTATTAGATCAAGGATTTTCAGATGTCCCCTCAGATCGCCAGGCTTGAACTTGTCTATTTGGAATAGCCTGTGAGCGCTGGTTATTGCCTCCTTTTTCACACATAGGTGAAGTGGGGGCATGTTGAGTAGCGTCTCTAGGGCTGCGGTGGGGCAAGTTGACATTGCTCCCGTTATTCCTAGACATATCAGCCTTTGCACCTTAGCTTAATCTGAGCGGTGACTTGTTGGGTTTTGGGCCACCACACCAATGAGGCGTATGTGACCATTGGCTTTATTATGGTTTGGTAGATCCAGAATACCATCTTTGGCTTTAGCCCCCATGTTTTGCCAACAAGTCTTCGGCATGACCAAATGGCTGATGTAGCTCGAGAGCATGTTTTCTCTAACTGTTTGTTCCAAGTGAGGGTTTGGTCCAGGGTGACCCCTAAGTACTTCACTTCGTTGGAATATGTTAGTTGTGTACCATTAAGGTTCGGGGCTTTCAAATTTAGCTTCCTTCTTCTTGTGAACGGGACAAGGATTGTTTAGTTTGCGTTTAGGGATAGTCCTTCGCCTTCGCTCCACTTTTTAACGATGTTTAGGGCACTTTGCATTCGGCTTGTCACTATACCTTCATGTTTGCCCTTGATTACAATGACTAGGTCATCTGCGTAACCTATGACCTGGTATCCAGCACTACTCAGTCTGGTAAGAATTTTGTCTACCACCAGTGTCCATAGTAGCGGAGAAAGAACACCCCCTTGAGGACACCCTCTGACCGTGGTAGCGGTAGCTGATGCTCCATTTATTTCAGCCGTAACGTGACGGACAATAATGTATTGGTATGACATAAAAATTATTATGTCAAACAATAGCCTCTAATGGCTTTAATATACCTACTGAATAAAAGTGTGCCTACCAGAATCACTGATCGCTGAGCAACTTGTATTGATTACATCCTGACAAATGAATTAAATTATAATGCAAACTTGTACATAGTGAATGAGGGTTTAGGAGATCATCAAATGCGATTGTTAAAATTTGAATATTCCTCGTGCAAGTCCATTGAAAAATATTATACTGTGACAACTTTAAATAAAACACAATTTAAAAATCGAGTAGGATTTTTGTAAAATCGAGACTGGACTGATCTTAATTCTTTGTGTGATGAGATTCTAAGGATCTACTTGAACAATCTTAGTACAAAAATTGTAAAAAATCGTTTGAGACAAAATAGTGCGCCCTGGTTTAATATCACCTTGTTTTAAGACGAGATTATCATTATAAACGGCATAAACAATTATTTCTCAGGTAAAATGTTAGAAGCACAGGGTAACAGCGGAAAATTATGGTCATCGCTAAACCATCTTATCTATAATACACAAAATTTTAAAAAAAATCAGTAACAATTCATGAGCTTCAATATCAAAATACATTGTATAATAAGACCGTTGACATATCAAATCAGTTAAACCAGTAGTTTTCTAGTAGGAAAAACTCTATCAAAAAGTATACAACCACCATCATGTACTCCTGTAAATATACAGCTGAAAAAATACATATTTGAATAGTCTCAGAAGAAAACGTTAAAGATATCATTAATAAATTAAAGAAAGGATAAGCTTCAGGCAATGATGGCTTCAGCATTGATGTTATTAAGGAATTTAGAGTGGAGTTAATACCTATTATAACTAAATGAGTTAACCTATCTCTTATTACTGGACTAATCCCAAACTCGATGAAAATGGCTAAAGTTCTACAACTCTATGAAAAAGGTGACTTAAAGCAACCTGGAAGCTATCGAACAATATCTTTCTTAACAGCCATGTCAAAAATTTTGGAATCCTGTGTCAATCACCAAATTGTTCAATTCTTTGATTCATCAGATTCCTGGTCTAACAGACAATACGGTTTTAGACGTAATTCAAGCACAGTATTAGCTGCTACTGACATGTTTACAGATATTGTAGCAAAATGGACAAATGGTTAAGGTGTGTACTTGTATCACTGGACTTGCAGAAAGCATTTGATATAGTCGACCATGATATACTTATTACAATGCTAGAACAAAATGGAATAACTGGAATGGCCTTAGTATAGTTGAAAGACTATCTGAGTGGACGAACTCAAAAAGTACTATGTAACAAGGTGCTAAGTACTACAACAGAAGATATAACTTGTGGAGATCATTGTTTTTCTTGTTTAAATGAACTCCATTTCCAGTTAACTTTTAAGATTCACATTTACATTACCTTCTAAATATCATTAAAGTTTTTATTTCTTGCTCACGACATGCATGCCAAATGCTGGGCAGGTACTACTGCATTTCACCTTAGCTCCATTTTGTCTATTAAGCTTTTGGCCATCGGTGCGGGTGCTACCACTTGGAACACCCTTATTCAATTTCATTACCCATATGCAGTTGACACAGGATTGCTGTATGCAGAAAAAGATCCCAAAGCACTACAACACATTCATTGTAGGAAAAGATTTGAAAGAGATAGACGAATTGGTTAAATATCACAAACTTTCACTGAATATGAATTAATGCAGTTACATGATAATTTAAAATATAGATGTAAACAGAGAGCAGCAATTAAACGTTGGGAAATTCAAATTTAGCAAACAAAATCTTATTAAGTATCTTGGATTGTACATAGATAATCGTCTTACATGGAAACAACATATATTAACTACATGTCACAAAATTGCTCCAGCTGTGGGAATGCTTAGAAGAATTGCTAAATATATAAATATACAACAGCGTAAAATGGTGTACTACTCCCTGATCAACTCACATCTGTACATACTTCACCAATATATGGGGCAACACAAATCAAAAGTACTTACCTTCATCCTGTAAAATCTTTATGGTCTAAGAGGAATACTTAACATTAAATCTATATACATTCTCTAAGTATGTACATTGATTCACAAATATGATCTATCGCCTACCTCAAACAGATACAAATATTACTCTAACTCGGACGGAAGATGTTCATGATTGCCAGACAGCGAGGTATTTTCCGTACAGAATTTATATGAAACATGTTCAGTAATACTAGGGTACATTACCTCATTTTTTAAAGAAAAATATCAAATTTTGTTATTGTAAAACCAACATAGCTACGGCTTTTGGTTTATGAATGTATATTGCTAATATTCTATTCTTTAATTTTCCAAATCTGATTTCTGAAAAAAAAAGAATAAAATTCAGCAAAGCCAGAAGAACCAGCCAGTGACATACATATAGAACAACGTTGAACAAGTTCAAGAAAGAGCTGAGAGGATCTAAGAGGAGACCTTGGAGGGACTACTGTGAGGATATAGAAGTACTCAAGATTGTGCTAGACTACAAAGAACTCCTTCAAGGGACCCGAATACAACAATCAGTTCACTCAAGAACGGCCTTGGTGAATACACCAGTACCGGAGAAGAGACAGCTAGAAAGTTCCTATGAACCCACTCTCTCGGCTCAAAGATAGTTGATCAGACTCAGTGGACATGAAAAGAGCTAAGGCCTCGAAAAGCGTCCAGGAAGGACTGGCTCACCACGAAGAAAGTAGTCAAATATGAGAAAGAACTTGTGGATAGGCACATCAGAGACGGTGTTTTGGCAAGCCGACCACTGCACCCAGACCAGTATGCATATCGAACAGGGATGTCAACAGAAACAGTGCTACACCAGCTAGTCAGCCTAGTGGATGTTTGAGGGTTCCTAATTGAATCCTCTAAACGTTTAACAAGCACGTTTATTGAATAGAACTTAATACAGTTTTTCACAAGCTAACAAGATCAGGCACTGGGCCATTTTGTCGACAACTGATTATTAAAGTCCCTGTTGAGTGTTGACACTGATTTAGGTCGAGCACTGGTTGGTGGCAACTAGGTATAATATAATGAAGTGTACTACCTATAACGTGTTTTTTAATTTTTAGTCTTCAGCATCACTAGAATCTTTTTTTTGAAACGCGTTTGGATTTTAAAGTAATTTTGGAATTATTGGCGGCGTCACTATCAGGTTCATTATTTTCTATTTCAGAGGCATTTTCATAATTATTACTATATCTTCACTGGAATCATTAGAAACAGGTATTTCAGTAGAAGCAGAAAAATATTCAGATACGTTCTTATTGAAATCATATATTAAATTTTCATTAACTTTTCGCTGGAAAGTTAATTCCGTTTTCCGAATATAGTTTCTGTTTTTCCTATATACCCTTCCATACTCATTTTCTATAAAATATGAACTATCAATAACCACATCTGTTACCTTTGCCTTTTCCCAACCATTATCTACTTGTATAAGTACTGTCTCTCCTATCTCTAGTTTTGGTGAATCTTTTGCATCCCTATTATAATATTTTGTTTGAACATCTCTTTTATATTTCAAAAGATTTTCAATCTCCTTTTTGTTTGGAAAGACCGGTTGCAGTGCTTTTTCATAAATAGGTATTTTGGTTTTTAAAGTACGATTTAGAAACAACTCACTTGGTGAGTATTTGAGTATAGGTAAAGGGGTAGTATGGTATTCCATGAGAAACAGTGGCTTATAATTTGTTTGGATAGTTATTTCGAATCCGTATATAAAATAATGAATCTTTTCGCATGCAAAAACAATTGCCCCCAATTCTTTTTCAATTTGAGCCCAACGTTTTTCAGATTTTGACAGTAAGATTACGCATATTGGTTATCAAATGAGAGAAGTTCGAGATAAATTTCGAAAAAAACCTAAGCAAGCCCAAAATTCTCAAAACTTCAGTTTTGTTTGAAGGGGATTTCATAGCTTGAATCGCTTTTATGTTTTGTTTATCTGGTTAAACGCCAGTTTTTGAGGTTACTTGGCCTAAAAATACGACTTCATTTAATTTGTATTGAAACTTTTGATAATTGAATTTTATATTGTTTTCAAGAGATCTTTCTTCTTCGAGAGCTCCGTCATGATGACTTAGCTATTCCAGATACAATAATATCGTCAAAATATATTTCTACTCTAGGAATATCAACAATAATTTCATGATTTTTCTTTTGGAAGATCCGGAGCACTGGAAATCCCAAAGGGTACTCTATTAAACCTATAATGACCGAAAGGGGTATTAGAGACACTCAAATCTGCACTAGCAGCATCAAGTTGTAGCTGCCAGAAACCGTCTTCCATGTCAATTACACTAAAAATATTATTTCCAGTTAATCTACAAATGATATCATTTATTGTTGGGATAAGGAAATGTTCCCTAGCAATATACTTATCAAGTGGTTCTGGATCAATGCAGAGACGAAGTGGTTTATTAGGTTTTTCAACATCATACCCAATCTGTAGGATAATCTACTTTTTGAACCGTTTTCTTATCATCTAGGCTGTCCAAAGCCTCCTTAAGTCTATCATGCAATGACAAATAGACCCTGAGATAGGGCCTGTTTAGTGGTGTCATTTTTTTTTTTGTCTGGCATTTTGAGGGATGAATGTGACTAGTTAGCTGATGAGAATATAAGTGGTTTTAATACCTGTCTTCTGTTCGACATGTCCACAGAACGTTTCGCCGGAAAACTCGATTTCGAACTGTGATTACCGTCTGGCGATTTTTCAGCGTTATTTTCATATATAATATCACAAGAGAAAAAATTTTGTCGGCAAAATTTTCGAAAGGTATGAAAGTTTGTTGCTTGGCAATTTCGCGAATGACATTTTTGACAAAATCATCATATCATCAAAAATTGCCGAAAAGCAACAAACTTGAATAAAAGCTTGAGAACAATTTTGCCTACACAATTATTTCTCGAGTGGTATTCGTCATGACTATTTCAGGTAAGATTTTGAAATAAATAGAATAATGAATAAAAACCTCAGATTAAAAATACCAGTTTGACAATGTCAAAAGATGGTCACTGAAATACCATGTTGTTGGTATTGTCCAGGTAACATTATTGTCAGGTGAATACCGAATTTATTGCTGGTGTAATACACTCTAGTGAAATAGTCACAACAAAACCTTTCATTCTCTCGATTGCCAGACAAAAAGTAAACGCGAAAGGATCTTTTCTTTTCTCTTGGAAGTTGACACTCATCCCCATTTTTTCAGCTATTGAAAAGCATCTGATATTTTTCATGGGTGAATTATTTATCAATGTCAATCTTTTATTCAAAAGCTAGAAAATTTGAGATCATTAAAAAAAAATTCTTCATGTAAATCAATTTTTTTCTTCTACAAATTTTCGAACGGGAGGCCGGCATTAAAATCACCCATATTCTCATTAGCTTAGTAGCCACATTCAGCCCTCAAAATGCCAGACAAAAAAAAAATGACTCCACTAAACAGCCCCTATCTCACAGTCTAAAAGGTATTTTCCTCTGACATTGAACAATAGGCTTTGCATTTTCTACAAGATTTATTGAACATAACCCCAAGAATCTTGCCGGTCTCTTCAAAAGTTTCTCTAAATAAGTTAAACATTTTATTTTTGTATGGGATTCGTGGGTAAAGGGAGTAATAAAGTAAAAGTAGCAATAGACTACGAAATATTGCCAAAGAAGAATTGGTTGTATTACTTTATTACTCCCTTTACCCACGAATTCCATCCATAAATTATTTGAAGGAGACGAAATGCTACCAAATTTTATTTTTGTCATTGGGCAAAATTTCCAACCTATGAACTCTCTTAAGAAGTCCAAACTTTAAACAACCATCAAGACCTAGTAAAGGTTGACTATCACTTTTAACATTTATAAATTTAATTTGATTCGTTTCATCTTTGTAACGTCAATTTAAAACTACTCCACCTTCAGGCCTGACTTTAGAAAATTACCATAAGAAATTGAGGTTATATTACAAGGTTCAATTTTATGCAAACTATTAAAACATTTTAGAATGTTTGAAGGTATTATACTGCAATTTAATTTAAACCTTACTTCAAGTTTTTCAACAGGTAATTTTTCAGTCCAGGATGGGTTTCTTTTGTTCATAGCGCATTCATTACCAAACAACTGATCACTACTTCCTCCAGAATCTTGATCTTGGCTTATCTCTCGTACATACTTGTGTATCCTGATTTCGGGAAGAGTGACCAAAGAATTGACCTTTTTTTCCCATAAAACTGTCCTTGATACCTATCCAGTATATTGTAAAGGCCTTCGCGATGATTATTTTTACAATCTTTTGCAAAATGTCCTTGCTCTTGACAACTTGCAACATGCAACATAAGTTTTTCGATAGTAATGTTCATACAAACAATTGGGACACTTAATTTTGACATTATTTTTGTACACAGCATCAGCATTTACTACTTCCTCTAGATTTAGGGTTTTACGGTGCTCTTTGCTTAATTCACCGATTTATAAGTCCATAATTTTTGTGACTGTCAGGTCTTGCTCTCTAATTATTAGTCTGGCTTGTAGCTGTTTGTCAGCTAATTCCACCACCAGTCTCTCTTCACCACAGCCTTGCTTTTGACGGATTAAATCACACATTTTCGCCGCCTTAACTCAGGAAATTCTCAACAGTTTTACCTTCAATCTGGTGAAGATTATTGAATTTGAATGCTTCCATCGGTATTACTGTTTTTGGAAAAAAATAAAACAGTTTTTTCAGCGTATCTTTTTGATCTTCACGGAAGGTATTGAAAACAGGGTGTACAGGGTGTCAAGTTATAAAGTACCACCACCTGTAACTTTTTTCGTACATAGAAAGGTTACAGGTTGTGGTACTTTATAACTTGACACCCGCTACCATTTAAAACGAAACAGGCTTATCGGATGTTCCGTTTATTTCTGAACAAATCGCTCGTAAACATAACTTGATTTTCAAAGGGGAAAGTTTTCTGCAACCATTTTTAGCACTTCAACTTTAACCTTCTAGGCGGGGTGGGACCCTTACTATTTTAAATGGAACAAGGAGTCGAGTGATACCTCTTTTAAAAGAGCGTTCAATTCTCTTTCATTTGATGTCATTTGAAAGAAAATTGAACACACTTTTAGAACAGGTATCACTCGACCCCCTGTTTCATTTGGAATGATAAGGGTTGGTCCCAAACCCCCTAGAGGGTTAAGTTAGTTAGTGCTGAAAATGTTTCAAACACTGATACAATCAAATTACGTGTACGAGCGATTAAAAAAAAATTAAAGTGATCAGATATCTAACCTATTTCGTTTTAAATGGTATACTCTGTATGTCAAGTCCTTGATCTCCCATGGTATTCAACAGAATTGCTACCTTAACATCTTCAGGCCCATTATCCTTACCAGTTGCTTTAAGGAATATCTGAAATTTTTACTATAACTTCCAGTTCTTGTTATCATATTCACTGGGGGGCTTGAAACTTGAACTGATTACTTCTATGACATTTAGGTCGAGCATTGACTGGTGGCAACTAGGTATAATGAAATATACTACAATAACAGTGAATACTACATTGGAGAACAGCAACAAAAAGATGTCTGGATAGAGAAGGGTTAATTATCAGTTCCAAAATAAAGTGAAACTTATCTGGGTGCCAGGAATGGAAGGCAACGAGAAAGCTGACGAACTCGCAAAGAGAGGATCAGGAACAACGCTTATCGGTCCAGAGCCGGCTTTAGGGATAGCAAAAAATATTACTAGAAGCTACATCAAAGATTGGGTTCGTAAAAAATATCGACACTACTAGACAACTTCCAGGCAGAATCAGGTTAGAGATTCATTGGAAAACCATGCATTTAAAGAGCCTCAGAGCTGCTACAAATAAGTAGGAGCCAACTAAGGACTATAACGGGCCTTATGACAAGCCACATACCAGTAAAGGTCCACTTGAACAGGATAAACCTGTATGCAGACACATCCTGGTAAACTATGAGGCACTAAATCGCAAAGACAACATTTCTGGGCAACCAAACATAGTATCGGAAACAATAATGAAATACCATTCCAATAAAAGACCTGTATAACCTTGTACAGGGCACCAAAATACTAGAGTGGTTGGATTAAAGCAAACAGGCTAAGTACAATTAGCCTTTTCAGGGACAATAAGCCAGACAGGCCTGGGAAAAAAAAATCCTTTAATACCATGTATTTTGAACGATAAAATACCTTGATTTCGAAAAATAGAAGATGAATTGTAGACCCACCATTTCGAAGCCCGTCAAACAAAAAATGTTCTGTTATATCCGGAATTTTAACAATATAGCGGAGAAAAATCTATCGTTATAGCGATGGAAGCGGCGGGCTCTCAGTTTGGTATTGTTGGAATGCCCAAAACAGAGAACCGAAAACTGAATCAACCTCCAATAATAAACAGACAGCGCAATGTATGTTGGCATATTCCGAAATTGGGTTTCTTTTTTTTTTTTTCGAATGCATACATAACATGAACCAAATTAAAGCCAAATAATTTAGAATGCAAAGATTAAAGCGCAAAATGTGTTCCTATTTGGGCTTTTTCAAACGTTGCCAATTTATTCAATCGCATTCACTGAACGCTACTCGTAAAATTTAACGATGCCGTAACCCAACCGCTATCATACCTACGAGCTAAAAAGCGTCATTAGAGTCTATATTGCTATACAATAGTAGGCCTTTATTTTTCGGGTTGTTATGTTTCCATTTAATTTTCATGGAAGCTTGAGAGTAGATCCTAAATAAGGAAACTCATTTGACCCTATTTAAGAGTCTACGCATGAGATTTAGTGGCACCTAGGGACCCTTTGTGTAAACGACATTTCACTTAGAGTGTTTTCACATGTTACGGCGTTCATTAAAGAATGAGGATGTTAGTTTGAAACAACTTTTTTGTTTTCATTAGTCACAAGAGTGGATTTATTACAAAACTGTAGTAAGTTTTGGATGGACAGGTACAGGCTTCTGGTTTACACAGCTTGCACAATATTTGTACTTGAATAGTCTTTCGGGCAAACAAGATTATGGACGATCTTTTATCAATCTTTTTAGCTTTCAATAATTTTACGACAAAAATATGAAACGAGTAGCTAACTTTTATAATGAAAATCTCCTAATACAAACAAGAGTCCTTTCCTACATCGCATTCGAATAGAGTATCTAATTTGCAAAGCCAATGCAAAGGCAAAAACAAATTTCCACATGTTGTTAGGCGAAATTTTTTGATTTTCGACATTTGACTGGATTAAGGTTGTTCGAACATTTGATTTGGTATTGGCAAGCTGCTAGTTTGTTTTTGGGCATATATTTCTGGTATTAGCTAAAAGTTCGATCCAATTACAAAAGGTTTTGTGCATATTTGTTTGTGATTTTGTGTATTTTCCACTAATCATGATACAATATCATTTTCAATTCCAATTAAGTATGCAGTTACGATAATTCAAATATTTGAGCTTCAATGTACCAAACCAGAATTCCAAGTCCTAATTCAAGCCGATATGATACACACTATTTTGAGGATTTGTTCAAAAGTAATGTAAAAATTAAACTTAATAAACAATGATGTTTTCAATTATATAATAACTTTATTCGATGTAGTACAATGAGTTTCTGTTAGAAAGGTATAGATACAAATGATGTCTCCTAGCGAATGTTTCCCCTTTTTTTAATGTGTAACTTTGCTTGTTCTTGTTATCATTTGGAATTTTTCCAAATAAAAAGAAGAGCACTCTAAATAAATATTCTCTTATGTTTTCACTAAAATTTCAAAAGCTCTATGAGCTATCAAACAAATTGCACTTTCTCTAAAACCTTTCCGCATAGTGCAACCAGGCCGCAATTTGTTTGCTGTCCTTTCACGGCACAAAATATTTGTTTTGTGTAGCGGTCAGCTTGTTTTTAATCTATGCCCTTTGTAAAAGTTTATTTTGCTACTATGTTAACTTGTAATCAAAGAGATAACCCTGTTTCACTTCAAACATCAAATTAATATGGCTTTAGTGGATCGATCGTTAAAATATGCGATTTTATTGGCATTATCGTAGCATTATGGTTTGTCAACGTGTTTCAAAATAACGTGGGCTTGATGTTGTGGAATTTACGCTTTAAATAGGCCACAAGAGACAATAGCGAAATTACTCTGGTGTGTGGAATATTGCCTCTGCAACTGGGAACAGTAAATTCTACATACATAACGGGCTATGATAATAATTGGAATTTTTTTAGTAGTTGCTAATGTTGTTATACATGAAAATAAATATGCATTTGAAGGTTTTTTTTTTTTGGTGGACATTATTGTTCCCGAGCCACCCAAAAAAAAAGTGGGGAAATAAAAAACCCTATAGAAACCTCAAAGGGTGCCAATTTATTTTTATGGTTGCTTTCGATAGAAACCTTTTTAAGGTATTTTTCCATTGATCAGGTAGATATTTATTAGAATCACAAATTTGGATAAGAACCACTTTTTTATTCAGAAAATGAAAATATCTGCTCATCTCGTTTCTAACGTGAAAAAATCTACATTTGGTTTTCCCTTGAAGATATATTACATAATATGTAGGTACTCGATTGTCGAATGATTTCAATTTTTAAAAAATAACTAGATCTTCAAGGACAATAATTGAGGGGCAAGCCATATACATTCCCATTGTCTGTATAGCTTATATTGTGAGTTTGTTTCTCAAGGTAGACAGCTTCGGATAAAATTCAATCAAACCACGTAGGAAAAAAAAAGCATAAATTTAAATGACCTACACCCGGGTTATACTAAAAATTCATTTCTCTGGCGTTCGCATGGAAAACCAAATGACCGTCATCCACTGGCACTGGCAGAGAGATAACGTTTAGGTCGCATCAAAATGTAGTATTATTGTTTGTCATTTCAAAACTCCGCAATGGGCCTGAGTTTTGTTGATATAATTTGACGAGGTCTTTGTTGGATTACACTTCTGTGTTGTATGAACAAACCCAATGGTGTGTAAATATGGAAAATAGATGACTAGAACACAAAGAGCCATGGAAAGACAAATGTCGATGTGGCAAAATATCTGTCCGACAAAATTCAACTTACTTAGTGCACATATAAAAACTAGGTTTTCTATATGCATATAATATTCAACGTCATCGTCGATTTGTCGACGTTTAGTGCGAATAAAACAAAGTTTCCACTAAAGACACTTATATTACCCTTTGCGTGTTGGGTTTCAACACGCAATAAATCCAGCAAATTTATCCACCATGATTGAAACCATAGAAAATTCGCTAATTTACATGCGAGTTTTTAGCTTTTGTGTTAAATAACTTGACTAAAATTTATATTAGCTTTGTGCTATGTCACATGTATTATGTTAATTTCAAACTCAAAATTTAGCCATCGAAACATTACTCACTCTAATTACTATTTGTATGAAACGTAATTTTATTCCAAATACATTATTGTCACAATTTTGAATCGTATATTATAATTTGAATTGAAATTTACTATTGTCGAAAAAATCTGGCGGAAGCGTCAGAGTGTACATACATACAGAGCTGATTCTAGATTTAACAATGTGTGGTGGAACTAGCTATTGCCCCTTTTTGGGCTTTAGTCAAACCGCACCAGGAATGCCAAAAGTTTTTACTTTGACTGACTGTGAAAATTAACCACTAGGTATTGGATCATTTAAGCCTTATATTATGGGTTAGGGGTGCCTTGATTCTCTTTTATACAAATAAAATGCTGAAATAGAATAATTATCAATTTAATTAATAAATGAAAGTAATTCAGTATAGATCAATCAAATCTTATCTAAAAATTCCTAATTGGACGTCCAGTCAAACTACAAAATTCGTCAATTTTATTCAGTTCACTGTAATCACAAAATGTTTATTGATCCTTGCTTGAAAGTTCTTTTATCTATTGAGAGTTAACAATTTGAGCACTTTTCTGCGAAAGTCTGTAAACATATGTGCAAGAAAAGTCTATATATGCGCAGTTTCTATATACAAATGTGCAAATGTTAATTTCGCGAGTGTGAAACCAAATTTAGTTAGAAGACACTTCAAATTATAGTGCATTTCAAGCGAATCACTAGTCTGTATTTATTGTTCGACTGTTAGAGAAATTGTAACGGTCTTACTTGCCTAATCCGGTTCATGCAGATAAATCCACAAAGTGATTATTTATCAATTTATCACTATTCACACTGGCAGCTAGGGAATTTTCCAGTACTAAAGAATGTGAGTCGACTAGCTCTGCCAGGGAGCAGGTCGCAAAAACTAGGAAACAATGTAGCGGCTGACCAATCACAGTGGCGAAAAAGGTCCACTACCTTATAAAGTAATGAAGAAACTTGCAATTTTATTGGTTCAAAGAATTGTTGTTGCCGGTTTTACAGGATAAATAGTCCAGCAATAGCATCTATTTTTAGAATAATATTTTTATGGTAAATAATAGAAAAAAATTATATTAAATTAGAAATAATAAAAATTAAACTTGTTGTGGGTTATTTCCGCAACACAGTGCTACTCGGGAAAAAATACTATCGCGTTTATTCTGAATTTTACAAGAATGGATTATGACTATATGTAAAGGCCGGTATTAGTTAGTAGTTTTTAGTTTTAAGTTTGGCTGTGATACGTTTAAGATAGTGGTTTTTGTGACAGTTGTAAAGAGTTAAGTTATTTGAGTTAATTAGTGAAGTAATCAGTGTCATTGGACTTTGATTTTGGAGTAAACGAACCCAAGATTTCTGTCAGGCACCCAGAGCTGTGACACTATCATTCAATAATGATGATTTGGGTAATTTATATTGAAACAATTCTTCCATTAATTCTCGTTGGGAGAAACATTTCCACGAACTACTCAACAGAGAATCACAAATTAAGAATGACGTCTTCAACGGAATTGCATAAAAACCAATACAACAAGAACTGAGCGATGTTCACAGATTAGAGGAGGTTGAAAATGCAACCAGACAATTAAAGAATAATAAGTTGTGTTGCATTATATATATTATCTCGAAGATTTAGTAACGAAAAAAAATTAACATATTATTTTAATAACCAACCTCAATTTTGTGTTCCGGAACAAGGGACATTGTGCACGAAACTAATAAATAACCGGGGGCACATTGTTTACAAATTCCATGACTGAACATTTTCTGATGTGAATACGCTTCGTACTGTTTCATATTTAGGATTACGAATGCTTTCCAGGCACGAAAACGGTGTTTTTATTTTGTGACGAATTTAGTATTTTTCAAGGAGAATTAAATGTAAATATCTTATTAGCATTTAACGACAAGCTTTCGAAAGAATTTTCCATTTGCAAAGTGAATATCTTAAGCTCGTTTGATCTTAAACGTAGCTATTTCAACTGATACGGATTCCTAGCGAGGCTCTTTCTGGAGTTTAACATAAAATTACCTAGCTTGTAAAGTATTTGACGATCTGGAATTCCGACAGAAACTTCTTTAAAAGTGCATTAAATATCAAAATATATTAAAAGAATTTTGTTAAATTAATAACACTTCAAACCTATAGAGTCGGTCAGGGAGAATTCTAGCTTTTTTACACAATTTTTCAAAATTTAATCCTCAATAGCCTAATTCTGAAAGTAATTCAATTCGTTTCTGTGTAACGTTTTAACCAGGGAAATTAATTGAAACTTGAATTTCGACTTACTGTTTTTAATTATTGCCAGTTTTCGCTCTGAGTAGTCTGAATATGAACAGAGCCACACAAAATTGACTGTTTTTGGAAGCGATGGAAAATTGTATGTTTTGTACACAAAATGCCTTTGTGTAATTTATAAAAGTAAGAATTATAGGGTCAATTTTCCGTTCTTGTCAAAATGCACTAAGAATCGCTAAGCAGATTATTATTTGGACAACAAAAACCATTACAACTTCATTCTCTACAAGCAACGTCCCAAAGTTTCGTATGTCACAGCTTGGTTACCTGCAGACTTTTAATTAGCACAAACAAGCCTCTTTTGTATGCAATTGTGCGCGAAGCAATTTTCCCAAACTATACTCTTTTAATTAAACCCTGGAAATTTAATGAATATCGTGTATTTATTTATGTTGAAACGGTTCAAAATACATTGTGTGTGTGCGATATTAGCAGAAATATTCAATTCTACTGACCCGCATAATTTTATTGTTTTCGTCCATACAATAGATACACGTCTGGGGCAGAAAAATAGTTTAAAATTGAATTCACCAACACGAGAATTGATTTCAGTCGGTATAGTTGTGGTTGGGGAATATTGATTCAAATTAATGCTTTATTTTTCGATGTTTCATTGATTCACTCAATCAAGTTAAATTCTCATATACAATGAAGTTGGTCATGTAAAAAGTTCCACGAAACTCCATAAAATTACACACAAAGTTTCTCCTCAAAAAGTTTTAAATTCTGACGTAGTTTACTAAAAAGTAAGTCGGGATGCGGAGTATACTCCTAAACCCTCAAACTAAACTAGGTTAAATCGCTAGGCTGGATGACGAGCTAACGATGACCTCTCCTCTTGTGAAGGCGCACAATGAGCCTACTGTATCATACCATCCTCATATACAGATCACAATGAAATAAAGATTACTTAAAGACGAAGTAAAGGGAAAGTAAAGATGTAATCTACAACGAAGGGTCTTTCAGATTGACCTTAGATTTCATCAACAGATTTATCTGTCTAACAACAGCTTCAATTATCCAAATGATTTTGAAGATAGTATTTTAATTCCTTCACGAGTCCACAATTGAACGGACATGACACACATTTCTGTATTTTTTAGGCAAGGCATAATGAAATCACATAAAATATGTCAGTTTTGGTTTAATTCAATTCTGAATATATAAATTTGTCGCAAGATGATAAAACCCATTTGACAGGTGAAAAAGATTATTTACAATGGTTGAATTTTTTCCCGATCAAAAATATCAATGTTCAAGGATACCTGTCCTAAACCGAAATGAAAGCTTCAAGTTTCTACACAAACAAGCACAATTAATAGCATTTTATAATTAACACAAAAATTCAAAAAAGCAAAAGCTATACAATTGTTAATTGATTAAGCACTCCAATACATTTTCCAAATTAATGTTTTTAAATAGGTAATTCAGTTATTGTATGAAAGTTTTAATTAAAACATGAACACCGATGATGGTTGGTTTAAGTTAATTTTTAATCTCGTCTCCATCCTTTCCGACAATACAAATTAAAAGGCTTGTCTAATTTAATATTTGTTCCCTTTGTTTCGGACTGAAAGAAATTCTTTTGCAAGTGCCAAGTTTACTTGTAGCCGGATTCAAAATTAAATTTAAATCGCTTCAGTTTTATTTTTTTTCGAACTATAACGAGGAAATTAAATTTTCCTATTGCCGGAAATTTTACTTTCCGGTAACTTTTAATGCCAGTTAAAAATAGAAATTATTTTATTAGGTGCACAATTTAATTTTTAACTAGGAGTATTTCTACTCCCTGAGGAATATTAGCTGAAATTAAAAAAATTGTTTCAAATTCTGGAATGAAGTTTGGCTTATCATGAGTTTTTTACCAGAAAAAGTTTTAATTGGAAACGTATTTACTTATTAGCAGAAATAAGCAGAGTTCTCTTGTTAAATAATACAATAATGCTTCGACTACTGTCTAAATTCAGAATTTAGTCATATACAAAAAAAGCCCTAAATTATGTATATCAAAATCATTACAAAAATTAATTAACTATAAGCGTTCAGGAAACATAGGCAATATTACAATCTATACCAGACGCAGCGTCATCAAAAGTTGATTTACCAAATCTTTCGATGTGGAGCACACAACAGATTTTATCAGTGATTTATTCTTTTTAATTATTCACCATTATTCAGTTTCGTCTACCTGCTCTGTATATAGTTGTAGGTTAAATTGGGTATTTAGAATGTCAAATCCTATTTGGGAATGGAAATTGATTCGTTTCTTTTTTCTTTATTTTGTTTTCTCTTATTCTAATTGAATTGCGCGCGCTTTATGCCTTAGAATGATACCGCTTTGCTAAATTTGGCTTTTAAAAATGCGCGCGTTAAACACTGAAAAAGGATACCTGCAAAGTCCTTACACTGCCGACCCGTAAGTCAGTCGCCAAAAACACCCTGCTTGTTTCGTGTGGTTCGAGAAAATAGACCCGCGTTTTTTCGTTTGCCGCGATTGCTTAAATCAAGACGGTTTCGTTTGCACTCCTTCGCATTGGACTTGAACTTCCTGAAAGAGCTGGCCAACTGAATGGAGTTTGGAAGTAAAGCCAGGTAAGGTGAAAAAATATCCTTCTCAGTTTCGATATCTTTCAATTTCAATTTAAAATCTTTCATCGATCACCATTCTATCAGCAACCTGTGGATTTTCCAGTTTTTATTTCGCACAACCATTGTTCATGACGTTTGTCAAAGTGGCATTTTTTGTATGTAAGTAGTTGTTAATTATTTAATAAAAATCATTATCAATCCAACAGTGGTTCTTACTCCCCAGTTACAACCTTTCCGGGTGTACTAACCCAACCTACAAACAACAAACTACCAAGTGTTCTGACGATCCTCCTAAATTCCAATGTGTATCAGGAATTTACAGCTACAGTAAGTCGTTTTCGTATAAGTCAGAAGTCGCAGTCACAATTATCGAAGGGCAGATTTTCAATTTTTGTAAAACTCACCAAAGCAAATAAAGTTGAAATTGCCCCAGTCTAGGTTTAAATTACAAAGGCAAATTTCGAAGTCGCTCTACACAAAGCTCCTTACCTACATTTTTATTTCATTTTTCTAAGTTAAAACTTATAATAGCGAGCTTGCATGGCAAATATAATAGACCCGAGGAAAAAAAAAAAGCTAATAAAGTCCGTTTTCATATTTTAGTGCAAACACGCCATTTTCGTCTGACCCTAACGACCTTTATGTATTTTGAATTTTTAAAATGTAATTTGAAATTAAATGAAGGGAGATTTGAGGAAATGTTGGTTTTAATAATTTTTTTCTTCTTTGAAGCAATTCGCTTGTGGAATATTTATTTAACTAAAGCTTGGTCCAAATTGGTTGGGCGTTCTATAAATCCAATGAAAAATTATGCAGTTTTGTAAGCTTTAATTTGAAAAATGTTGCTTCTTTATATCTGTCTCCAGTTTTTCTTTTTATTTTATCACCGACAAAGAAATATTTTTTGTACGATCAAACGAAACGTGCCTTGTATCATATTGTGTGTAATATTTGGCATTTTACATACTGAAAGCTTTTTCTTTTCGTCAAGCTTAATAAGAAACTCGAACAAATGAGAAAAAAAATTAACCAAGGCAAAAAAAAAGGGCGAAATTATAATGAACCGCTTAGAGGCTTTCGCAGATTCGGAGGGACTTTCTTATAACGAAGGTAAAAATCATAAAGAATAAATAATTCAAAGGGCGCACCTTGAGAAACAGAGAAAAAATCTGATTTTATTTTTAGAAATTATACTTTCAAAGTGCTGCGAATTAAGTGGAGAAAACAAATGTTATAAGAAGTAAATTATTATATTTAGAATTAATTAATTTTTGAGCAAAACATTTATCAACAAAAAAAAGTAGGTGTGGGAGAACTAGACGAATTCGGTTACTGATGTTGCTAAAATATTTAGAAATTAAGTCGTGCATTAGAAATGTCCTGAAGCGTTCTAAAGCTGATTAGAAGCCCTGGGATTCTCTAACAATTTACCTAAATTAGCGGAATTTTGGCGGTTTTGGTGGGACTGTGAATTATTTTCCCTAGACTAAGCAGAATTTAAATTAAATCAATCGTCGCTCTATAGAACTGAGGAGTTATAGAATACAAAATTGAAATATTTTTTTCAAGGTAAAGTAGCAGTAAATTACTTTTCTTTAAATTACTTTTTTGTCATAGGCTCCCAAAAACAGCTATTTTACGGACTCATTCAAGTCCGTAAAATGCTTTTTTTTAGGATTGTTTTTTTTCTTCGCTTAAATTTGTAAAATTTCCTTAATTTTTGACATCATAAAGGTGCATCTAGCTTTATGATGTCAAAAATTAAGGAAATTTTACAAATTTTAGCGTTCTGAATAATTCTAAAGAGCGTATGACAAAAAATAGTGTTTGTCACACGTACCTAACGAAGTTTTTCAGGACTCATTTGCTATTCCGGACTCGGCTAAAGCCTCGTCCGGAAACAGCATTGATTCGTCCTGAAAAACTTCATTTTAGGTACTTGTGACAAAAATAACTATTTTTCGTTGAACACATTGAATAGGCTTGTTTTACAAAAAAAAAAAAACAGATTAATTCTCATAGGAATGTACATGAAAGTAAAGGAGCAACACCGGCTCTAGCGCAAAATCGGTCATTTTTACATGTAAATTTCCATAAGAAAATCTAAGATCCGTTCTGGCAATTTCCGTATCATTTTGGAGTGGGGGTAAAATTCAATGAATTTCTAGGATTATGCCCCGCCCCCTTTCTGGTGCCCGTGACTTCCATCATTCAGGGTCATTGACCGTACCTGGCCCCGAGCGGCTCATCGAACCCACATAGCAACTCGTGACTTGGTTCCCCATTCAAGGTACCTCATACTGATGATGACGTAACTATCAATAAAATCATCGTTTCGCCATCGTGTCGTGATCCTTGTCGTCGTCGATGTCAGTCATTCGAAATAATTTCTGTATTAAAAAAAGTCTGCTGTTTCCGAGGATCGAACCTGGGACCGCTGCGTGAAAGTTGACTCAAACTCAACTCAAAAATCTTTATTTAAATAATTAAATACATTCGTGAAAGTCAAATGCGCTAACCTATAAGCCATCTTGTACTAGGAAAAATCTATATGGGCTAAAAAATAATAAATAAAGCGAAAAAGTAAAAAATGAACTTTTAAGACCTACTACTAACTGCTTATAGTGAATCCGCAAATTTAATATTGAAATTACGACTAGACCTGTCTAGATTTTTCCTAGAATTATATGTTGCGGATAGTGAAAGGTTATAGCCGGAATATTTTCAAGTACAAGATGGCTTATAGGTTAGCGCACTTGACTTTCCCGCAGCGGTCCCAGATTCTATCCTCGGAAACAGCAGACTTTTTTTAATACAGATATTATTTCGAGTGACTGACATCGACAACGACGAGGATGGCGACACGCTGGCGAAACGACCATCTTATTATTAGTAACGTCATCATCAGTATGAATGAGACACCAAGTCACGAGGTGCTATGTGGGTTCGATGAGCCGCTTGGGGCCAGGTACGGTCAATGACCCTGAACGATGGAAGTCACGGGCACTGAAAAGGGGGCGGGGGCATAATCCTAGAAATTAATTGAAATTTTACCCCCCACTCCAAAATGGTACGAAAATTGCCAGAACGGACCTTAGATTTTCTTATGGAGATTAACATGTAAAAATGACCGATTTTGCGCTAGAACCGGTGTTGCACCTTTACTCATGACCAACAAGTGGAGTTTAAGGTGCCGGATAATCGCGATGTGCGAGGGAATGTATACGATTTGCCGATAAATGTAGTGTTCACAGATAATGTTACCGGTAAATATATTGTTTCGCTACAAATTAACAATAAATTTGTTCGAATGGAAGTGGACTCTGGTGCGGCAAACACGACAACCATTTCAGGACATTTTTAGTGAAAACCCGCCAATGTTAGCGGCAACAGGACTTTCTCTAAAAGACTACCAGAACAATATTATTACAAGTAACTATTGGAGACATTTCAGCCAGCATTACCACTTGTAGTGGTGGAAGGTAACCGAGCCAATATTCTTGGGCGTAACTGGTTTAGTTCTCTAGGAATAATCCTGACCGGGGTAAGTAATTTGACAAGTACAACAGATTTTGTAAATGAATTTCCAGTATTCAGCAGTGATTTAGGTACCTTCAAGGGTCCTCCAGTTTCTTTTAATTTGGACAATAACATTAAGCTCTTAAGGCAAGAAATGTACATTTTGCTTTGAAAGACAAAATTGATCGAGAATTAGATAGATTTGTTGCGCAAGGAGCTCTTGGGCCTGTCTCATCCCCGCTGGTGTATCCCGATTATTGTGGTACCAAAAAATAATAATGTCTAAGAAGAGACAATAGTTATTTTCCTAACAAGTGCGCAAAGTGTTACTTTTCCGCACGCAAACACAGTTATACGAACGACGCGAAGCGGAGTTCGGATACGTGTTTGCGTGCGGAAAAGACACTTTGCGCACGTGTTAGGAACAAAATTTTTCCTACGAGCTTCATATCAGGTAGGTAACAACAAAAATTTAAAAAAAAAACGATAATTTGTTTAATTATTTTTAATTAACTTGAAGGGAACCTATGCATTTATCAAAAAATTACATAACAAAAAAAAAATATAACAGAAAATCATCGTCAGAGCTCTTCATCTTAAAGCGTTTAATGGCGATTTCCATTTGTCATCAGTGCCGCACTGAGTGCATCCGCATCTTTTTCTAAAAGCATGTAACATGTAAGGATAAGGATACATTTTTTTGCCCTGTTTCGACAAATGGAAAATGCTATAAATTTGATGAGAAAGTTTGTAGATGCATATATATAGAAAACAAATCTGACAATGTGTTGAAGTTAATTAAATTTGGTGTTTGTAGGTATAGATGTTAGCTGGAACAGGAACAGAGGAAAAATTTGTCATCATGTGTCAAAGTCGACAGGTGTACTTATTGTTGCTTGACAATTATTTTTACTTTTCGGCACTCAGTGCGGATAAGGCCTGTATCCGCACTGAGTGCGGAAAAGTGCAACTTTGAGAACCGAAATGCGTGCGGAAAAGTACTACTTTGCGCACGCTCGTAGGAAAATGTATTTTTCGAGCTGATCAGCTGATTTTTTTGGGTTTTGAAATCAGTGCAACGGGTATTAGCCCTACTAAAGAGAAAGTTAGCGCTATAATGAATGCTACTTCACCCACAAATAAACAAGAGCTCCAAGCTTTTCTGGATTTAGTAAACTTTTATCATGTATTTTTAAAAGATAAAACTACAATTGCTGAACCTCTTCATAAATTATTGCATAAAGACATCGTTTTTCAGTGGAGTAGGGAACAACATGACACATTCGACAAACTTAAAGCTATTTTGGCAGAAGAGCCAGTTTCAAGGAAAAAGAAGCCTTTAATTTTAACATGTGACGCCAGTCCTTACGGCGTAGGGTGCATTTGAACTCAAATTGACTACTTAAATAGAGGATACCCAGTGGCATACCATAATCGTACGTTATCAAGTTCAGAAGGAAATTTTGTCCAGATAGATCGTGAAGTTCTCTCTATAATAACAGGGGTGAAGAAGTTTCATGACTGCATTAATGGACGTAATCTTACTGTGCGCACGGATCACAAGCCTTTATTAGGAATTTTTAGCCAGACTAAGTCAGCTCCCGTAGTTTTGTCTCCTCGGATACTTCGTTGGACTATTTTACTGAACGCGTACAACTATAATCTAGAATATGGTCCAGGAAGAGATTTGGGTAATGCAGATGCTCTAAGCAGGTTACCTATAAAATATAACATAAGCTCCACTATTGCCAGAAGATTTGATGCTAGAAAATGTACCGGAAAAAGTGTTAACTGCAAGAGATATTGCGTCAGAAACTATAAAATATCCGTTATTAGCTAAAATTTTCCAATGGACATGGAAAGGTTGGCCAATGGATTCAAAAAACTTAGCAGCCGAATTTATTTTATTTTATCAAAGAAAAAATGAAATAAGTTACCAAGATTGTTTGCTTTGGGGTACAAGAGTAATTATCCCTTAAGGGGGAAGGAAAAGAGTATTAGACCTGCGGCACGAGTCACACCTAGGTATTGTCAAAATGAGAGCCCTTGCACGATCCTATGTTTGGTGGCCGAACAGAATGTCAAGAACATCACAACATGCCCAAGAAGTCACAAACCCACCCATGGGAATGGTCTCGAGCTCTTTGGACTCGCCTTCATGTATATTTTGCGAGGCCAGTGACTGGGAACTTTTATCTTATAGTTCTAGATTCATACTCGAAGGGGTTGGAAGTTAGAAAAGTCCCAAACACGTCTTCATTCTCTACTATAAAGGCCCTCAAAGAGCTTTTTACGACACGTAATAGTCTCTGATAATGGTGGTGGCTTCACGTCAGTAGAATTCAGAGAGTTCCTCCAGAGAAATGGCATAAGGCAAGCGCTAGTTGCACCCTACCACCCAAGTAGAAATGGTCAAGCAGAGAGGATGGTACAAAATGTAAAAACGGTGCTTAAGAAGATATCAGGGACAGATGTAACCTTGAAGTTGTTACGCTACTTGCTTACACAGCACACTTCTCCACATAGTCTTACAGGAAAGTCTCTAGCAAAAATATTGATGGGGCGTAAACTGTCCACACTATTAGATAGATTACATCCAGATTTTACTGAAGAAATGGCTACCAAATAAGAAGTTAAAAGAGATCATCAAACCTAGAGCTTTCCAAGAAGGAGAAAGTGTATTTTCACGGTCTCACACAGCAGGGCCAAAGTGAATCCCTTCCACAGTTACACAAGCCACAGGCCCATTGAGTTACAGGGTATCCACTCTAGATGGAAACATTGTACAGATTAAACCAACCAGTGTTCTCCAAGGGGGAGGAGTGCTGTGTATCGGACTGTCAACAGTGGCAACACTGGAAATAAACTGAAAAAGAAGACACGCTTGACAAGAAGGAATGTTCTCCGAGTTGTCATATGTTTTTCCTAGTTATCACATTATGTTTGATAGTTGTCATGGTTTTGAACCTTAGATGTTATATCACCATCGTGTTGCTGTACTGAGTGTTATTCCTACCACGGCCATAACAAGGGCTCATGAGAAAAGTATTACAAATAGGATTGCAAAAGGTCAAAGTTGCCTAGGTTAAAAAAAATTAGCTTCACCCTTTTGTCTTTCAAATCGACTTTGCTCCAATTTTCTAGTAAGGGTCTTTTAGCAAATTTATGTAAAGTAATTAATTTAAAACACATCCAGTGCCTAGTCCTGAAGTTGACCTTTATCCAATTTAGTTGGCGGGCTGTAAAAGGTAGCCTCATTTAAGACAACATTTATTTTCGACGAGAGAGTAATTTTCTCAACCCTTAGACAATATTTCTGTGGAGCCCGTTTCAGTCATGCCATGTTTATCATCCCTCTTTTGTCTAATTTGCTTATTTGCTATAAATCCAATTAGCGGAGAGAAAGAAGATCGAAAAAGTAATGGATTTACTAATGAGCTTTAAAGCATGTAATTAGATACTTTATTGTACTTACCTCATCGATTATTATGGAAATAATTGAATTCTAGAACAAAGTTTGTTATTTGCAACAACCAAGATAGGTAAATCTCCGAATTTTCTGTTCACCAAGGAAATTATTGTTATTATATAGTAAATTGTAAACAAAATTAACGAGGTACTACAAAGAAACTGTTACAGGTTTATCATCAAACCAAAATCTTAAATTGAAATGATTTATTAGCAGTTGGCAAAAGGGGTTGAATTAATCCATAAAGATTATGATCAGGAAACCAATCAGGATTATATTTTTTGCGTGGCAACTGAACCAGCTCATTTATAAATAAAACAAGGGAAAACGCAATCGAGAATGCTTTTGAAAGTAAATTAATTACTAGCAATTCCGGGAGTTCAGCATCGGTAAAGAAAAATATGCTGGAACCAGAATATAGATTACTTTTTCCCATATAATCAATGAGTTATATGCCCAATAAGGAATAAAAGTGTCGTTATTCAATTACCAACAGAAATTCTGATAAATCAGAGCAATCGTGATCTCAAGGCATAAAGCAAATAGGCAGGAAGAAGCCACGGTTTTTATTTTAGAGGGGGTGTGACCCAAAAAAAACAATTTGAGCTACTTAAATCAAAAAAAAAAAAAAAACAGGATCTCTCGTGAAAACCGCAGTCTCATATTCAAAATAGTATCCGAGAAAATCCCTTATGAAGTTAAATTTTGCGGCAACTTGTGACGTCACACCGGCTAACCGCCGAAATTGTAGCCTTCTGTTCGTTCAAACGTCAGTGAACCGTGCCCTATAGTGGTTGCAATTCGCTCTAAGTGGGATCGGTGACTTTGGTTTTGGGAAATTTCACACGTAATTTAACTGTGCCTCCGGAACCTATGGGACGTCACAGCCTAGGCGTTCGTCAGTTTAAGCCATAGCCACTACCATGTCTGACAAGTATCATCAATCGATCAATCAGGGAGTCAGTAAGTTCATTATATGGTTCATTATCAGTAACTTTGCTATTATTTTGCCGACTTTGTAGTTTTTCCAGTTAATTTTGTTTAATAAAAAACATTAAAAAACAATGTGTAGTGCATAGTGTTGGAGTTCCCTTCGATACCCGCTAAATATTTGGCGCCCAACGTGGGGCCTGGGGTTTTGTAGTGAACCATCACCCCCAATGACTTTCTGGACTAATTTTGTGACTGTAGATCAATGAACTATATAACGTAAGACATTCCAGGTATTCTTTCGATCTTAACAAACTGATTTTAATCACATAGGGTTTGTTTATGAAACGTCAAAAAAACAGTTAGGGCCAATGAAATCGTTGTAAAGCAGGATGACAATTATTTGAAACAAACCTCAAGTGACTTCGATCAGTTTGTTCAGATCGAAAGAATACCTGGATTATCAGTGTGTAAATGTGCATTATTCACTGAATTGTTGTCCTGTGTCCAAGTTTGTCCTCCATTTTATGCCGACATTACAGTTTCCGGTGTGTCCAAGTTTGTCCTCCATTTTGTATCCACATTACAGTTCCCTGTGTGTACGTCCAAGTTTGTTCGAAGGGTTCCTGTTTGATAGAATTTACCCGAGTTTGGGCCGGTTTCTCAATAGCGAGTCACCTCCGGGTTAGTTTCAACTCCCGGGTACACGTGTTCAGTTGCTATGTTGACTCTGGAGTTATGCTTAACCCGCTATTGAGAAACCGGCCCTTTGCTGTTTCTTAACACTATATTTCCAACTTGGCTTACTCCAAGCTGGATTTTCCTGTTGATGCCTTATAATCTTTGATCGTCCCAAAGAAATCAAAGCAAAATGGGTGATCCTGTGGTTCTGACGAATGAACAATGTACTTCGAACTAAAGTACAGCTGCCAATTTTCCTAAATGCGGCTCAAGATTTTCTGGAAAGCCAGACGAAGATGCTGAAGCTTTTATTGATGTCATCACTATTTACAAAGACTATCTGAACATCAGTGACGATAACGCTGTTAAAGGTTTACCTATTCTACTAGATGGCTCTGCCGCAGTATGGTGGCAAGGCACCAAAAAGCCAAACATCTTATGGTCTGAAATTTTAGATTTGGCTTTAACAAACCAGCACATTAGATTTATAAAGAGCTGCTTTCTCGAGAACAAGGCAGTACGGAACCAACGGATCTTTTCGTGAATCAAGCCCGTGCACTGCTTTCAAAGTTGACAACAATCACACCCTTGCTAGAGGAGCAAAAGTTATAAATATTTTATGGACTCCTCCACCATAGAATCAGGGAAAAACTTAGTTTCTAGAACTTTTCGGAGATGATCGAAAAATGCAGAGCAATCGAATCCAACCTTGCTGAATCTAATGTAAAAGTGACTTCCACGTCCGTTGCAGAAAAGCCCAAGGACCGGTGTGCATTTTGCAATGCATATGGATATGTTCAAGCTGTTTGCAGAAAATTTAAACCCAAGTCTGCTGAGAAAGCCTCGTCCACTACTTCTGCCCTAACAGTCCGATTCAGTAACCCGTCCTCCACAAATGTAACATGTTATGGTTGCGATAATCCAAGATATATTCGTTCCAATTGTCCTCAATATAAACCTGAAGCAACAACCATTTCATCTGTCGAAATGCTCGCTGCTGATCTCGGTGAACTTTCCAATTTGTTATCAACGTTTGATGATTTGCCTTTATATAAGGCCCATGATACCTGTCATCATTCAAAGTAAATCAGGTTTTGCTTTTGTGGATTCCTGAGCAAGATGCAGTATTGCAGTTTCGAAGTTGTTAAGCCACTTAGATGCTATTCGGCATCCATTCCAGACTGTTCCAATAAAACTGGTATTTGCTGATAGTATACCCCGAGAAGTTGAAGCAAAGATGTACCAGTGTTCCACATACCTAAGAAGATATACTATTTCAATGATGATCCAAGTATTCCTTGCCATTACAGGATGAAGGTATTGATTCCAAAGCAGTTTTGCCTATTGTACCTGAAGCTGACGGGAATGATTTATCGTTGCCGACTCTTTCCAATGTTAAAGAAGGGACATTGAAATCACTGTTGGAACATAACAAGGATTTGTTCGATGAAAAAACAGGAGTTACCCCATATGCTGAGCATACCATCATCCTCACTGAAGATATTTCCATAGCTCCACCACCATATCGCTTATCTCCTATGAATACTGTCACCAAGAATGTTCGTTACCCGTTGCTTAATATAGATGACTTTATCCATTCAACTGGGAAAGCTAACTACATAACCAAATTAGATCTGAAGAGTGGTTATCATCAAGTACTTTTCAGAGAATAATATCGTGATAAAACCGCCTTCGCCATTTATCGATATAAGACTTTTGGTCTATCCACGGCCCCAGCAACGTTTCAAAAGCTAATAAACCGTTTTTGTCCAGGTTTGCCGCATATCCAAATATTCTAACATCTCGATGACCTAATAATTTTATCCTCGACTTTCGTGTTGTTCGGAAGTCGAGGATAAAATTATCAAAGACTTGACTGATGTTTTCAATCGTCTACGTATCTATAAATTGAAAGTGAACAAGAAGAAATGCACTTTCTGTACTTCAGAAGTTAAAAATGTTGGTCATCTTATTGGACGAGATGGTATCAAAGACGATCCCGAAAAGGTTGCCGTACTCAAGAAAGTGAAACGAGTTCTCAATTTTTTTCAGACTTATTCATGGTTTCGTAGATTCATTCCAAACTTTGCCAATGTTTCCAGACCGCTAAGTAACTTGACAAGGAAGAATGTTTCGTGGTCGTGGTCTATTCAGCAATATGGTAAGACATACATTTCCTTTATTGATGTTGTGAAACGGGAAACGAGACGAGATTGCATCTTATTTGAGATTAGGTTTCTCGACATTTTAAAGCTATCTTGAATGATTTTCGACGTTGAGACGAAAGTGAACACCAAATAAGATTAATCAAGGTTTTTGATATTTGATGTCGCTCTAAACGAAAATATTATTTCATTACAAATATTAATTCACTTCCAATAGTAACCCCTTTATACCACAAAATCCTTACTAACCTCTCCGTCAAGATTTCAGAATCTTGCCATTTATTATTCAGTAAACGTACTCGTATTATGGAACACGATACACTACCCAAAACTGGTTTTCCTCGCCATTAACGTACCCATAATCATAAATGAAAACGAAAAACATACTGAAGTGATTATTACTCGACCCTCAGACAAACGAATTATTACAGTGAGGGCGCCACAGATCCCTTGGGGAATTAAGATTAGATCTAATTTCGTCGTTACTTGATTCCTGAGCCATAGCCAAGGATGGACTTTATCTTATTTCGAAACGTCATTACGATAAAATAAATTGTGTGAGACGCCTCAAAGTCTATATTTTAGTTAAAATTTTGAACTTGAAACTTGGCAAGCTTAAAATTGCCTAGTAAATAGCATTATATTGTTAATAAAAGTAAATTTAATCCAGAAAGAGAAGTTTTCGGATTTTATAGACGCACTTCATTTTTAGCAAACTTTTTAATTATACACGCAAAGTTAGGACGTATAAGCATTTTCACACACCCCCTAAAATATAATAAGTGAGTTGTTCGCCATTACCCAGAAAATATGTTTGGTTAAGTAGCAAAGTTATGAGTCTTAGTTCTCGCGGTTTGCGTAATTAAAATAAAGTTAGTTAAAAAGCCATTAATTTCAATGAGCACAAAAGAAAATTTAATGAGACTGTGTGTACTGACAATAAACTTTTCGTGCTGGATTCAACCCAGGTTAACAGTGAATTTTAATTATTTGACTTTTTTAATCCATAAGTTTTTGAATCAAAGCACCAGTCTTGAAGTTGTTTAATGCCAGAGGGCACAAAAAGCTCCTTTGTAATTAGTACCACATTTCCTCATAACCAATTGATTGAAAATTTAATCATCCAACTGTCGCAGTAGTTTGATGCGGGATTTGACTTTCTTAGGGCCAATTATATTTTAAATAACAGTTTTGTTGAGAAATCTTATAAAAAAATATGTCACACCTACATCATGCGAAATGAGCTGAATTTAATTTTATTCCTGACTGGTTTTTCAATTACCAATTTTGACTAGGTATAATAACATAACAAGAAAAGCCATTACATGTACAAAAAAAGCCTAATTAAAGTTTCAACTTTTCTCTAAACTCTTTACAAAACTTTGTACTACAAGAATATATATAGTTTGTTCGCTTACTTAAGCTTTAATTATATTTTACCACAACTACTGACACTCATCATAACTTTGCTCCTTATTTACTCACACTTCCCTGAAACTAGAAACTCGTATTATTTACGAGCAAGTGCTTTTAATCTCAAATTTCCCTCTAAAGAATTTAAAACTTTGATATAATGCTCTTGTAAAAGTATTTTATTTTCTCTATCTCATAATACAATATTTCATGTTCTTAATTTGACTTAAATTTCAACTTTATCATCGTAAAAGAAACTGTTGTTTAGTTTTACGACTTTCGGAAAAATCACTCATTTTCGTTGATTCGTCTCCATTTCGTTCGTGTTTTGATGCTTTATTATATCGTGCGATATAATGAAATGGCATCGCAAATGAAAGGGAATATGTGTTTAGGAAATATATATTTCCATAAAATTTATCCCCGGGTCCGAAGAGGGGCGTGCTCCTATTCACGATCGGGATAAATGGGATTTTCGTCTGAAGGGGATTCGTAAAAACTAGGGGCGACAATTTTTTGCTTGCTTAGAAAAGGGCTCCTTATGTATTATATTAGAGATAAACACAAATATTTTATTGGGAAAATAGTCTTTTTATCTTAGGCAGCATAAAATGTGACCTATTTTTTTTGGAAACTTATTCATTCAGTTTCTAATTCAAATTTATATGTCGTTTAATTGACTTTACATAACTTTATGTGTTTTGACGTTAGTTTTTTTTTTTGGTGAAGCCGTATTGCCTCAAAAAAGTCTAGACTCTCTTTTTATATGTACAATGATTTTTACACTTCACCAAGAATCTGGATGACTGAACCTTATTAATTTTTGGAATTTTGAAGCGTTGTCTGCTCTTTCCAGTGATAAATAACTAAGCTTAACAAATTTTCTTTTCTATCAACTAATTTAAACAAGACAGAAGATTCTAGTATATGGGCAACTAAATAATTAGAATCAAGATACACTTTAGCAATTTCATTTTCCAGTGACCCTCCCTAGACTAATCAGATGCTAGTTTATTGTTGTTTGAAATCTCGTACCAGGGAAATCAAGGAAGAAATATTGTCAAAAGTAAGATTTCATTAAGATGTTAAATTTAATCTATCGAAATACATTATCGTTGAAAGGTGTCTTTTTTATATCTTCGCAGCATTGGATTTCTGTTTGCTTAATTGAAAATTAGTTAATTGTTATACATAAATATCTGGCATACCTTCAATTTTATAAATAACAGGTATCAGTATTTCAATTATTATTGTATTGACACCTTTGAAAAGTTAATAGGAAGAGTAATGTCAATTCTGCTGAATTATTTTTTGTTAGCAAGTAAAATAAGACAATATTTTACATTGGCGTAGTCGGTCAAAGAATTTAGATACATAATGCCTTTGGGAAGTTTGGAAAACTTTGATTCAGAAAGTGATTCATGGATCAATCTCAAGGAAAGACTGAATTTTTATTTCCAAGCAAATAGAATCAAAGATCCTGAAAAAAAAAGCATTGTTTGCAAGTGTTATTAGAAAATCATTATACGAAGTAATTGAGAAATTGATATTTCCTTCTAATGTGGTAGGAAAATCATCAAAAGAAATTTTTGATTCACTTGATCTTTGAACAAAAAAAAATATGTGCCAGGCAATTATTCTACTGTAGAAATCACTATCAAAATAAATCAATTGCAACTGCAATTAAAAGGTTTGGCTAGTTCCTGTGGCTTCAATAATGATCAGATTCCTTTAGATATAATGCTTCGAGATAGATTTTTTTTTTGTGAATATTTTTTATAATCAATTACAACAAGATCTAATTGCTACCCCAAAAATTCAATCCGGCAACATGGCCGAAGCAGAAGAAGTTACTATTCCTGATAGATTAAAGTGCAAATACTGTAAAAAAAACAATTCAAAAATCAGTTGCGTTATGTACAATATGTGAGGCTCAATACCATACTTCATGTGCTCTTCGAATCCCAGGCCTGGTAGCAGTTGGTAAGAAGAATTATGTAAAATGCTGTCTCACCAAGGAATGTGAGGTTATTGACACCAACATTCTAGTACCTGTAATGCAAGCTAATAAAGCCTTTTTAATAGAGCTTTAGCAATGTAAAGCTGCAATTTTAACTGATTTAAACGAAAAAGAACGTCAAATTTGTGAAAAAATCGACTTACTACAGGAAAATATAAAGCTTAATCAGCAAAGATCCAAAGAAACCCACTTAAGCTTGGCATCATCGCATTCATCCCAAGATCAAAACGAGACAGTCATGAGAAGGACATCAGCTGATCCAAAATCAGCTGGCGCTGAGTGGCGAAACACCTCTTCTCCTTCTTTCTCAAGAGTGGACCCTAGCAACAAAAACAAAAAAGAAAAACACATTAAGGTAAAACAGCTGACGGCTGTCAAAATCAACAAGGAGAATGAGAAAGGTAAACAAATGAATAAAAATAAAGAAAATCACGATGCTAACACGAACACAGACAAAATTACGCTGAGTCAAGTCAGTGTTGCCGTAAATCAGGCTCTAGCACCGCAGCCCGTCCCTAAACCAGCATCTGACAATGTAGTAGCAACAGCCCATCAATTATTATCGGATGACAAAAATAGAAAAGATGAAGAGTGGATTGAGGTTAGAAGAAGGAAACAAAACAATAACAATACTCACAATGTGAATAAAATTAATAAAAATAATCGTTCCCAACCCTTGCGAGGTTCAAATGAAGCAACTTCCACTTTGAAGGTCGCCCAAAAAATGTCCTTCCTGTTTGTCTCTGGAATGCCCCCGAGACGGAGAGCGGCGACATAATTGAGTACCTTGGAAGTCAGAACCTGGACAAAGACTGTACCTGCGAGAAAATGAAAACTGTGAGAGGGAAACTGTTCAGCTCTTTCAAGTCGGCAGTTCCACTGTCAAAAAAGGACAAATATATGTCTCCCATGGTTTGGCCAAAAGACGCAACAATAAACCATTTTATGAACGTTCAGCGCCATTTGATGGTGAAAAATTGAATTCCAAGCAACAAGAGCAACAAAGACAAACAATTTTACACATAAACATACGATCTCTAAGGAATAAATTACTATAATTAGAAGCATTTGTAAGCGACAAAAGAATTGATGTTTTGTGTATCAATGAACATTGGCTTACATCTTCTGAAATCTGCACTATACAGCTTGATGGATACAATATGGCTGCTTCATATTGTAGAGAAGAGTCCACTGGAGGAGGCTGTGTAATATTTACCCTTAAATCTTTAAGTTACCAGGATAAGAACTTTGTAAATACTTTTAATCTGGAAAAATGTTTTGAGTGTTGTTGTGTTTGTATAAAGGATTTTAATATTTCTGTTTTAGCATTGTATAGGCCTCCAACTGGCCACTTTGACACTTTTCTGGAGTCGCTGGATGGTACACTCGCACATGTGGGAGTGAACAGGCCGATTATTTTAGCAGGCGACTTTAATGTTCGGTTTGGAACCCAGGATGTTCATGCAGGGCAGGTATGTGACATTTTGGGGAGTTTTGGTATGAGCCAGACCATCGATGGTCCCACCAGGCAGAATAACTGCCTGGATAACATCTTTGTGAATGATAAAGCCCACACTCTTCTTGCTCAAATACTGGACCTTAGTATGTCAGATCACATGGGACAGCTTGTTGAGGTTTATGTTACAAGGGATCCTGGTGTGGTTGTGCAATCTAGGAAGGTATGTAGGCGAATAACCCAGGAAGGTTTGTATAACTTCCATAATATAGTAGCCCAAACTTCATGGGAATTTGTTTCGGATTCTAGTGTCAATATCAACTTAAAATCTTCAATCCTGATGGATATACTTCAGCATGCCTATATGTCCTGCTTTCCAGAGAAACGATACATTGTCCGTTCAGACTAGTCCCATAGAATAACTTGGTTCAATGATGAGCTTAGGGAAATGAGGGAACAGTTGCATCTGTTGAGAGAGTTTAGCACAGATTTCCCAAGTATTGCCGCAAGGCAGTAATACAAACAATTTAAAAACCTCTATAAAAAAGCCATTAGTAAAGCTAAAGTCCAGTTCAACGACAACTTATTTCGCTCCTCAGGTAACCCTCCTAAATGCATCTGGCAGCTGATTGATAAACACAGGAATCAGGGCATGGTGCGAACTGAACATGATAACATAACACCGGAAGATTTCAATGACTACTTTCTGAGTATTGCTTCTGACCTGGTGAGGAATATTCCTGACACTGGGATTGATCCAGTTGCGAATGTTCGGACGGAGACTTCAGAGTCTTTCTGCTTTTCTCCTGTTACGTATAATGACGTCCGTGACATGATATCAGACTTAAAAAATAAAAATAGCTGTGATATCTACGGTTTAAATGTGAAAGTCATGAAAACCGTGAAAAACATTATTTTAATGCCACTCACTAAATTAATTAATCAGGCTTTGAGTGCTTCTGTCTTTCCGCAGGTCTTAAAGGATGCAGTCGTCATACCACTGTTTGAAAAAGGCAATCCTGTTAACCCTGGTAGTTTTCGACCAATTTCTTTGCTGCCGATCGTCTCTAAGATCCTGGAGAAATGTATGGCAAAGCAAATCACAGATTTTTTTGAGGAGAATTCTTTTTTTAGTGATGTTCAGTTTGGTTTTCGAAGAGGCAAGAATACCGTGGGGGGTGTTCTCAACCTAATTTCCGATATACTTCAGTCCTTTCACTCAAATCAATACAGTGCCGTGCTATTCTGTGACCTGAGTAAGGCTTTCGACTGCGTCGATCATGGGATCCTCTTGCGCAAGCTTCGGGCCTATGGTTTTTCTGACGAGAGTGTTCAACTCTTGGAATCGTACTTGCGGGGGAGGAGACAAGTGGTTGGGAGTGCGGGTGTGGCGTCGGCGAAGAGAGATATGACGATTGGAGTGCCTCAGGGTTCCATTTTGGGACCTATACTATTTCTTATATATATAAATGATTTACCAATGACGGATTTGGGAGCACGGTATACTCTCTTTGCCGACGATACCACAGTGTCTGTGTCAGCAGACTGTTTACACAGCGTCTTGGAGGGTTCTGTGGCGACGCAGAGGGCGGCTGATCAATGGTTCAGAACAAATAGGCTTCTCCTAAACAGAGATAAGACGAATAGGGTGGTTTTCTCTATGAGAGACCTTTCAAATTTTGACTCTAATGATGCTGCTGATGTGAAGTTTTTAGGCGTGTATGTTGACCCTCGACTCCGGTTCGATGTTCATATTGAAAATACTTCAGTCAGATTAAGAAAAAACCTGTACTTACTGCGTTCTCTTTCTAAAAATGTGTCTCTTCCAACTTTAAAAACGGCATATTTTTCGGTTTTTCACTCCCATCTTGCATATGGTGTCCTTGTTTGGGAGACGTATCAGGAGCACAGCGCATGTTTGGCCTACAGAGAAAGGCTATTAGGGTTTTGGGGGTCTGATATTTCGGGACGATTGCAGAGCTTCTTTCAAAAATCTACAGATTTTGACGCTTCCATGTGTTTTTATACTGGAATGTGTCCTTTATGTAAAAAAAAAACAGACATCTTTTCACAGCCCATCAGGACCTTCATGATTATCGAACAAGGCACAGGGAGGGTTTGGGAAAGTGTCAGAGTGGGCCAGGATACTGGACAATAAAATTTTTCAATTGTTTACCAAATAGTGTTAAGGATTTGGATATAAAGGACTTTAAAAGTAAAATGAAGCAAATTTTAATATGTCATTGTTTCTATTCATTTGCAGAGTTTTTAAATTTTGATTTTAATAATGTATTGTCATAGTTATAGTGTTTGAAATGTATCTTGTAACTTGTTATAATGTATTTAAGTACCTATGTATTAGATTTATATTTTGATATTTTGATTTGACGTGTGTAAATCGCTTTGTGATGTTGACATAAATAAATGATTGATTGATATCACTTTTCAAGCAGACTATAATAAAGCGGTGACCAGAGAACAATCACAAACACAATTGAAGCAGTTAAAAAATTTCCAGTCTTCATCTGAGATCAATACAATTAAAAATGCTAATAAAATTAATCCAGAAATGAAACTTATGCAAAGAAAATGAAGTTGAGATGGAATGTGAGAATAAAAAAATCAAATTTTTATGATGTTTTTGAAGTCAATATTGAAGAAGATAGAAAATATTTCGTGGAAATTTGCATTAATGGGAAATTTATTAAGATGGAAGTTGATTCGGGCGCTTCAAGAACATTACTTACTGAAGATGTTTATCGAAAATTAATGTTAGATGGTTCTTTAGAACAACTTAATGAAACAGAATTTTATCTACGTGATTATTCTAATAGAAAAATTGACAATTTGGGTGAAGCTAACTTTCAGGTAATTTTTGGAAAATATAATCGTACTTTACCTGCAATTATTGGGAAAAATGGCCAAAATTTACTTGGACGTAATTGATTTTCTCCATTGGGAATGAATACTGTTGAAATTAATAGTAATTCATCAGATCATAAAAATCTTTGAAATCCTTGATTATGGTTGCGCATACAGATGGGAATTATTTGGTTCCTTCGTGGTTGGATATAATTGGAGCTGGCTCAGTTGATTAGTACTGGGGTGAGGCCTAAGTTCCTTTCGTGCCCTGACTACAAACCATCTGATCCTAGTTATAAGGAGCACATAGGCCAAAGTAGCTCTCAAAGCGTAGTGGTTGCAGTTGACAGAATTTTCACTGGGTCAACCCGTTTAGATGGAGATGCTATCGTAGATATGGTCAAGGCCTTGTGTCAAGTTTCATTAGACGAGCTGGCATATCCGAGATACCCAAGGATGTTCTCTTTGCAAAAAATAGTATGATGATAAAAAATGCAAAAAATAATGTCTACCCTCTGTCAGCGGTTAAAGAAATGTGTACAATATTATCTAGAGGAGTTCATTTTACAAAATTAGATTTACATCAAGCCTATCAACAACTGACAGTTGATAATGATACCGCTATGATTATGACATTTAACACTCCAAAAGGTTTATTCAAGGTTAACAGACTACAATTTGGTATTGCTGCAGCTCCTGCCATATTTTAAAGAACTATGGACGTGTTATTACAAAATTTGGAAGGTTGTCAAGCATATCTCGATAACATAATCATAGTTGGAAAAACTCGAAAAGTCGCCTACCATTATTCTTGAATGATATCGCTTTACCTCCATTGGATGTATCACTTTTAGAAAGTATGGAAGAACCTCCGGTTTCAGCAAAAGAAATTGCATTTCATATCCGAGAGGATCCAGTTTTATCCAAGGTTTACTACTAGCTCATAAATGGTGGTTGACCTAATAAAATTCCCAGAATTTGATACCTGTAGTAATAGTCATTAACGTTAGTTGTCAGTTGACAGTTGTCAAAAAAATATAACAACTATTCAGGAGCCAGAACAGCTGTTTGATCCCTTTTTCAGTGAACTGAAAAGATTGATTCAAACTTGTATGATACTCAGGAAGACAGTATTTTAATAGATAAAATAATACTAGGGGTAAATGACTAGGTTTTCACCATGTTAAAGAGATTTCTTGTTCTTGACTTGAATTCAAGAAAATTTCAAGTCAAGAAATCTGAAACTGTTTTCAAGTCAAGTCAAGGTTCCCTATTTCAAGATCAAGATTTCTTGTTTAGAAAGCAAGAAATTCACAAGAAATTCTTGAATTTTTTGAAATTAACAGTTTTATAGTTCGTTTGAACTCCAGATGATCATAGTCGGAAGGCTTTGAAGCTTTGCAGCAGCAAAACGATTGAAGCCGGATTGAAATTATTTTTTAAAGACTTGCAGAAAATTTAATTGGCTTTTATTAAAGCTCAATTACATTTAGATCCGATTGAAATTAACAAAGTTGTGAGGCAACATGTATGTTGGTGTCATTTTGGGAAAATTCAATTTCCAAAAAATTACATGAGGCAGGTTTTATTTTTTTTTTCAAGTAAAATATTTGAGGGATTGGATTGAAATTTTGCAATTGGATAGAGGAAAGATCGAAATTTAGGTAAAACATTTGAAATTTACTTCTGCTTTCTCATCCTGACAAAAATCGTAGTGAAGCTTTGCAGCTGCAAAACTATTGAAGCTGGATTGAAATTATGTACTGGAAATTTGTAGAGAATTTAATTGGCCTTAATTTAAGCCTCATTACGTTAGGATCGGATTGAAATTAACAAAGTTGTCAAACAAAATGTGTGTTGGTGACATTTTGGGAAAGTTCAAATTTCCAAAAAATTACATTAATGGACGTTTTATTTTTCTTGAGGAAAATGTTTGAGGGATTGGATTGAGATTTTGTATTTGGATAGAAAAAAGATCGAAACTTGGGTAAAAAATTTAAAATTTACTTCTGCTTTCTCATCCTGACAAAAATCGTAGTCAAAAAACTTTGAAGCTTTACAGCTGCAAAATTATTGAAGCTGCATTGAAATTATTCATTATGCTAGTTTTACACTGACAATTTAAATTGATCAATTTGTTTGTCAATTTATTTGCCAATTTATGTTGGCTCAACAATGGCTCAACTTCGCTTTACACCGGATCAGCTTGTTGACAACACAAACGACAATAAAAAATTCTACCAACTTAAGCAGAATTTCAAGGTTATGTATTTTTATTTATGGCTCACTCAGAAATATATTTGAAGATGTTTAATAATAAAACTAGAAGAAACTGAAGGTAGAAGAATAAACTGAACATCAACAAGTAAATGATAAATAAAAATAAATATCCTCACCTAGCTTTAATATTTTTTCTCCGAACGTCAAAAAAACGTCACTTTAACCCCTGTCAAGATGTCAGAAATTTGATTTCTATGCTGCTAAGCAAATCCAGCGAGTTAATACCTGTCGAGTTGGTAGAAATTTAACTTCTATGCTGCTAGGCAACCGCAGCAACAATAGAAGTACTTTTAGTGCCGCTGAAGTGGCTGTCAGACATAGAAAGATATTTGCTTTATTTTAATTTTGGTTTTAAGTATAATAAAATATAATTTAGTAAACCTCAATAGTTTGTTTCTCTCTTTTGCGAATAGACCCCCTCCACAATTTTATAGGTAGCCGCTCAAGAAAATAAACACCATCAATATACCGCTCGCCAGTTACCATCTAACTAATTGAATAGAGTACTTGGGCGCGTTTTGCTACAAGTGTTATGAACACCCAGATATCCTCAATAGATTTGTCCCGATTACAGAGGTTGAAGGTAAAATTATTAAGATATGATTTACAAGTTAGTTATTAGCCTGGGCGATATATAAGTATTGCAGATTATGTAAGTAGTAAAATGGCGGAAGATGATGAGGATATGGAAGAAATAGTAAATTCAATTTAGAAATATGAATGCGAATGAGTGAAAGAAGATAAGAACAGTTTAGAAAAGAAACGATAAAGGATGAAGTATTGAGTGAAGTTATTGAATGTTGTTTGAATGGTTGGGAAAATAAAAAAATATGAAAGAGAATTGGGAATTTTTTACATCTTAAGACCTGATTTGTATCAAAATAATAATCTCATTATGTGGTGGTTCCTCAATTATTGCGTAAAAATATGCTAAAAGTACTACATGAAGATCATTTTGGCATAAATCGTACAAGAGATAGGGCACGGAGTGTATTATTCTGGCCTGGAATGAGCATAGATATTGATAAGGAAATTCGGCAGTGTCTGTTGTGTGAAAGATATAGATATGCTAATGTAAAAGAACCACTCATATCACATGATATTCCTTAGTTATCTTTCCAAAAGTTAGGGTGTGTTAAAGAACGAGAAAATTTGGATAAGAATTTTCAAGAATTTGAAGAAAATGAAAGAGTATTTTTTTAAAATTTTTACGGAGAAGACGTATAGCTAACGAGAGTTTTACTATGAAAAATCGGTCTTGGGCTGGGATCACGACAAGTAGAACTCTACTTTAATGACGTCACCTGATGCGACCTATTTATCGCGTACATTACAGGCGATGATGACGATTGCTAGGCAACTTGACGTCATGAAATAAGTATTCTAGTAGAATTCTACTTTTCTTGATCCCAGCCCTGTTTCTTACGAAATCAGCGGTAAAAAAAATAAATGTTACAGAAGACATGTTAACTGCATAAGAAGAAACTTTTGCCATGAAAATAAAAACCAGTTTATTGATAAAGAAAACATTCCACTAAAACGTTTGGCTCCTGTTGACAATCATTCTTCAGTGGTTCCATATTTTGTCAATCCTAATTTTCAAGAAAGTTCTTTGTCTTCACAAGACAGTAACGATTCTGATATTTTGGAGCACCCAAAAAGTAACACCCTAAGAGGTGGGCACTTTATTTGCCTACAAATCTTGGACACCAACTAGAAACAGTGCTTGAGTCACTGGAACAACCTCCAAATGCAATCTAGAATCAACAAAAATAGGTTTTTGAATCGACGGCATAATTAGTACTACGAGCCTTGACTACAGAAGCATGGTTTTCAAGTACAAAATAAATCAATTCCTTCTGTTTAGTATTCTCATCACTCAATCATATACCTTTTCACTTTTATTTGTTAAACTTTTTTCTCAATGTTTCGGAACTTATTGTGTTAACATCCCAAGCCCCTAGTTGCACCGAGCAATATCAAATTGTATAGTTTACAATATCATTTTCGTACTTGTGCGATAATAGTGTGAAATTGAAGTACCTAGATTACATAATAATTTAAGATAAAGGTACTCACCTATAACAGTCAAGTTAACATGTGTAATCTTCGTAGGCGACCGCAGAAAATCCACTCTACAATGAAACAAACCCTCGTCCAAATTTTTCACTGGCGATATCGTCAACAACGCCTGGTCACCGGCCACTCTTAAAAAATACCGATTTTGTAGAACAGGATCGGCCGTGTGTTGCGGATACGAGCCGCGCGCTTCGTACTTGTAAATCGGCGATTCCTCTTCGCCGCGGTACCACAAAATGTTACTGATTTTGTCCGGATAGTCACTGGCTACCAGAGTGCACGGTAAATTCGCCGTGCTGCCTTCGCTGGCTTCCGCGAACTCGGTTGCCAGTTCGGCCACCGAACACGTTACGAGGAGCACTAGCACGACAACCAGAAACCCCGCGCTGGACATTTTTCGTTCCTACATGACCGGGACCGGTTAATTATTTATAACGACACTGGATGGCGATGATTGGTTGATCATTCGTGCATTTAAAGGTGTTCTTCTAACATTGTTTTGAGCTTATCTGAAACAAATAATGAAATCAATAAGATAAATTTGGAAACTCATGATTTCGAGGAACATATAGTTTCAATGTGGCGTTCAAGCCCTGGAGAAAATTCTTTTGTAGTAGTATAACTATCATAGTTCTGAACCATCACCTTACCTGAGTAAAGTGTTTCAAACCTACTTATTTGTATGTAGTAAACCTCACGATTAGTAAACTGGGGCGAAATAATTAAAAATTCATAAAACCCAAACGAAAATCAATTAGGTACGTGCAGTGAACTTATTTGATTGCACAATAATTTAAAAACTTTGATCTAGCTTAGGAATAAGAAACTTCTCATCCAATGAATCTTGTTAAAAGATTATTATCAGAACCATAAGTTATAAAATGGTCAAAAACAAAAACTCGCCTGCTGACAGAATAAAGTGACCTAATGGACATTGTTAGATCTCTTTGGCAACGTTACATTTCCCTCCATAAAATGTTACCTTGACATTACGATCATATGAAATTTCTTTGGGTTATTTTTCTAGAAATACATATCTACATCCGAAATGCATTATCAACTTGTTTTTAAGAATTTTTCTTGCGCCATCAATCCCAACATGATTGATTATTGTCGAGTAATTTATCATAAAATACGTCAACATATAGGTAGCTATATAGGTATCCATGTATTTTGTGTAATTCTTAAGATGTATGTATGTTCTTTTCATACAATGAAAATGAAGATTTTAATTTTTTAGCTAACGTTCAATATTAGCCAAAATTGTTATTACCAACATATCGATCGATATCCTCCTAAAAAAAATTAAAATTATATCGTCGTCTGCCTCAAAAGGATCTCAACCCCGGCGACATAAAACAGACCCCACGAAGAATATCTACACGTAAAAAAAAATTCGCCGAGACCCACGTCGTTATTATAATTGGATTTTGGGGGACGCAAACGTTTATTAAGTTTAGCCGTCGACAAAAATGAGAATCTTATAAATATTTCTCGAACCTAACAATAAAAAATTGTTCGTATCAGGGAAAGATCAACAATGACCACCTGCCTGCCTGGATGAATTTATGTTTATGGCGCCTGGAAAAGACTTTTTTTTAAGATTGATGGTTTCTGGATGAATGGTGTTTTTTTTTATGTAATAGAAAAAGCAACTAATTTTTGGTCAAATGTGTAATAACTAAGTTACTACGTCTGCAAGTAAGAAAGCTGAGAATGAACTTTTCGTACATGATATGATAGTGTGGATTCAAAGCGGTCCCAAAGAATCACTTGAAGCCATGAAAAATTTCCAGAAAACTATGAAATTGTATCATCTATAGATTGTAGATTGTAATGTTTGGGGTGTTTAGGTAATGAACCTCTCCGCTCTGCGACCTGATTAGACCTATTGTGCTTTCCCTTGTATCCAGTGGATTTCCGGATTAAAGATTTTGGCCTGGTGCTATAACGTTCCTGAGATTGGCTTCTCTCACATACACATCCGTTAATTAGGGCTGCTCCAGATGGAGTCAAAAATTCAAGACTTCCAAAACTCCACACAGAGCCAAGTACCTACAAGCCGTAGTTATATACCACCTCCCACTGGCAATAAAGTTGGTACATGAGAAGCATTAGTCGAGAAACTTATAAGTCACCAAATCCAGAAGAGGTCAAATATTGGCAAAACCTTAATGTATTTCCATATTTACCCCAGGACACCCAAATTTAAGTTCCACGAAATGGATTGATGAGATTGAGCAGTTGGGTACTGTTAATGATTGGGACGACACCACCATGGTTTTTGTAATGCAAAATCGTCTAGGTGGGCTGGCCAGAAGATGGTATGACAATCTACCCTCATATCAATTTTCTTGGACTGAATGGAAAGAAATTTTAATTATATATCAAGACTTTGCCGTGACATTGCGAGCTCTTGTAAATCGATTCAAGTTACGCGAAGAATCCTGGGATCGGTATTATTTTGACAAGATGGAGCTAATCAGTGCCTGTGAAGTAACTGGCAAAAAGGCAGTGTCATGAGTCATCGATGGTATTCCTGGCGCAAGTATTCAGGCAGGAGCTAGAGCGGGAAGGTATGTGACACCCGATCAACTATATGCTTAGTATCTGTCCTCACTCGCACCAGAAATACCAACACCTTTTACCTCAAAGCCAGTTGAAGAACGTCTGCGTTTGGGTGTGTTCCAACGAAAAGCGCACAAACGTATTGTCGCTCCAAGATCTTCCAAACAATTAAAACCTAAACCATTTAGATGTTACAACTGCAAAGATTGGGTTGTCAATATTTCCATACTTAGATCTGGCGAGTGTTTATCACCAGATTGAAATAGAAGTCATCCATCTCAAAGACCGCTTTTATTAAGCCAGATGGCCACTACGAGTACCTTAGGGTCCCATTTGGCTTATGTAATGCGCCTGCAATATTTCAGCGAACTATGAATAAAGTCTTAGGAAATTTGAGGTATGGAAAGGCCATTGCATACATGGATGATATTTTGTTGCCAAGCAAGGATTTTGATACAATTCTAAGAGAGGTGTTTCGAGCATCAGCTGTTCATTACGTTTGTTAAAATATCATTTTTTCAAAGAAAGGGTCGAATATTTAGGTCATGAAGTTACTAAAGAGGGAGCGCAGCCAGGAAAAGGTAAAACTGGAGTAGCTCGTAATTTTCCAGTCCCCTCAGATGTTCGATCTGTTCGTCAGTTTTTGGGTCTCTCTGGTTATTTCATGAAGTACGTGAGGAGCTTAGCTATAGTCGCTAGACCTCTAACTTTTCTGACCAAAAAATAAGCTAAATTTGATTGAAATATTGAACAAAGTAGAGCTTTCAATACTCTTAAAGAAATTTCAGTATCGAGACCTGTACTAACAATATACGATTCAGAATTACGGACAGAAGTACACACTGATGCTTTCCAATGGGGCATAGGAGGAATTCTGTTTCAACAACAAGCGAATGGTAGGTACCTTGAAGCCAGTTATATATTATTCCAAACAAATGACAAAATAACAGCAAAGATACCATTCCTATGAGTTTGAGTTCATGGCAGTCGTAAATACTTTAAGGCATTTTGGATTTATTTGAGGTGAAAGCAAGAAGGTTCTGCCTAAGTGAAGTAAAACCTCTAAAATACAGGCTTTAATAAACTCAGAATATTAATATACAGAGCATATAACTAACATTGACAAACTGTCAAGGTTGACAAATAGTAAAGGTAACAAGATATGAAATACAGGACATTTAAAAGTTTCTAAATATATAACATTCGCCCCTAGTCGGTTTTATATTCTTTCAAGACAGGAGGATTCTTTTGACATTTTGGTCGGTTCAAGGGATAGTCAGTTATATTTTCTACAACTTCATCGCCGAGATTCCTTAATGGTGTTACAGGTATCCCATCAAGATTTCCAGCATCAGAATCGTTGTGAATGGGATCTGGTTCACTACATTGGTCGTTATTTTGATCATTAGGTTCGTTTCTATATTATCTACATTCTACATTCATATCTTCATTTAACGTTTCTTGATGCAGAACAGAATCTCCTCTTGGCGCAAGGTGGCGTGTTGACACAGTTGTTTCTTTACCATTAGCTAATCTGATGTGAGCATAATCAGAGTTAACTTTTAGGAGTTGCACTTCTTCCACGATTGGTTCATACTTGCGTTGTCTTACATGCTTTATTAGGAAGACTGGACCAGGAATACTCAACCAGGTTGGAATTGAAGAACCATTTGTAGATCTTCGAGGATGACAGAACATTCTTTCATGCGGTGAACAATTTGTTGCTGTACATAACAAAGACCTTATTGACTGTGAAGAGTCGACCAAAACCTGCTGCCAATGTCTTATATCCATGTTTCTTGATTTTAGAGCTAACTGAATGGTTTTCCATATAATGCCATTATACCGTTCACACTAACCGTTTCCTTGTGGGTTATAAGGAGTAGTGCGACTAGTTGCAATCCCATGTCGTATTAAGAATATTTTCAGTTCTTCAGACATAAATGATGTCCCTCTATAACTATGCAGGTATGATGGTGTCCCAAAAACAGCAAAAAGTTGAGTTAAGCAATTTATGATAGTTGATGAGGTCATATCAGGACAAGCAAAGCCAAATGGGAATCTAGAAAATTCATCCACAATAGTCAAAATATAGCGGTTTTGGTTCTCAGATGGCAATGGACCTTTAAAATCTACATTTATTCTTTCGAAAGGGGCAGTAGCTTTAATGATGGTCCCTTGATGTCTATGAAACCTTGGTTTGATCTCAGCACAAACGGGACAGGTGGCTGAAATTCTCTTGATATCGTCTAGTGAGAAAGGTAGATTCTTATATCGGACCCAGTGATAGAGTCTTGTTATACCAGGATGACAGAGAGAATTATGTAGATTATATAATGTTTTGTCACTAGAAGAAGATAAAATCGCAGAAGATATTCTTGAAAATGTATCTACCACGATATTTCGATTTTCAGATCTGTATAATGTCATATTTATAAGGTGATAGTTCCAGACGCCACCGCATTATTTTTTCATTTTTGATTTTAGAATATGCGGTAAAGTGCACTTACCGTACTTCACCGCACTTATTTGCAAATGGAAAGTGGAACTTTACTGCATAGTATGCGGTAAAGTAGACTTTGGCATTTATGATTAAAAATCCTTCCTTTTTCAGAAAATGGATTTTTGATCATTTCTAAATCTAATCTAATTTCATTAATTAATCTGATTCATTAATTAATTTCATTAATGCCTTTTTTTAGAGATGTAGATGCTCATAGGTAAAATTTTGTACCTAACAAATGCGGAAAGTGATACTTTACCGCACGCAACGGCAGTGTAAGTTAAGTAAATAACTATTCGCTATGTTTGGACGAAAGCACTGATCTGTCCGACATTAGCCAGCTTGTAATTTTCATCCGAACTTGAAAACTACTTCAGTGTAACAGAGGAGATGCTTGATTTTATTCCTCTCCATGGTACAACAAAGGGAATGGATATTTTTGCAGCTGTGAATAAGGTGGTGTCAGACTACGGGGGATTCGATAAATGTTCCTGTATTGTCACTGATGGAGCCAGAGCTATGACAGGAACTGAAATTGGATTTGCAGGACTTTTAAAACAAAATAACATCAACTGTCCTGTGATACAATGTATTGTTCACCAAGAGGCCCTCTGTGGAAAATCCTTACGTCAAATGAATGTCATGAAAGTGGTTGCTAATAGTTATTTACCTAACAAATGCGGAAAGTGATACTTTACCGCACGCAACGGCAGTTGGCCGAACGACGCGGAGCGGAGTTCGGTCAAGCCGTTAAGGGCGGTAAAGGCATTTTCCGCATGTGTTAGGTACAAAATTTTACCTATGAGCATCTACATCTCTAAAAAAAGGCATTGACATTTTCTGAAAAAGAGAGGATTTCTGATTAAAAATATCAAATTTTACTTTACCGCACACTTTGTAGTCCACTTTACCGCATACTATGCTGTAAAGTTAACTTTACCGCACACTATGCGGTAAAGTTACTTTACCGCATAGTGTTCGGTAAAGTGATACTTTCCATTTGCAAATACGTGCGGTAAAGTGCACTTTACCGCACGCTCGTAGGTAAAATAACTAATATTATTAGAGGAGGCAATCATGCTTTGACTCACAGAAAGTTTCGTGATTTTTTAGCCGATGTAGATGCTACATATGGGGACTTGTTACTCCATACCGCTATTCACTGGTTAAGCGCTGGAAACTGTTTGCAACGATTCTTCGCTCTACGCAAGGAAATTCCTATTTTGCTTAAAGATGAAGTCAAGTCCAATACTACGGAACTGGAGAATCAAATGGTAGATGCACAATTTTTGGCAGACCTTGCATTACATGTCACCCCATGTCACCCCAACGAATTGAATTTAAAGCTACAAGGAAAACAGCAGAATATTGCCAACTTATTTGGGCACATAAGTGGATTTAGGAATAAAATTAAGCTATTCAAGTCCTCATTAGAAAAAAATTATTTTTCAATCTTTTTCAAGTTGTAAAGAGCATTTTGAAGAAATGAAGGATTTTGAGGAAGTTTCAAATTTACCTCACATAAGATACATTGAGACAATTGCAGAAGAATTCGAAAATCGATTTAGCGACTTCAAAAAAATCGAAAGAGAGATTTCAATTTTCACTCTGCCCCTTACAATTTTAGTTGAGAATGTGAGCAGAGCGGACCGTCAACTGGAATTGTGTGATTTGCTATCAGATCCTTTTTACCACGGATGAACTGAAACTGGATTGGACCAGCTTTTCCAACATGAAATTTATAAAGTCAAAATATAGATGTTCTCTTTCTAATAAGTCACCTGCTCAGCTGCTTCGTTTATCAACAACAAATATTGAAGTTGATATTGATGCCTTAGTAAGTGAAAACCAACATCCTCAAGTTTCCCACTAAGTTTTTTTGTAATTTGTATTTTTTTGAGTAAATTGACGTTTTTTGTTTGGATTGGATTTGCAGGACTTATTAAGGACCTATTAAAACTCACGGATGAAGTTGCATACGAAGTATTTCATAATGCGGCCCTCCAAACCGAATTTTTGTTTAAAGCGGCTCTTGGGGCTCTTGAAGTTGGACAGCCCTGTTCTAGAGAAAAACGCCACTGGTTTTCCAGACTGTATAAATTGAGCAGCAATAGCATATTCCGATGCGTCAGTTTCAACAGTAAAAGTGGTTTCATCGTCAATGGAAATAACAACAGCGTTTTGTATATCAGTCTTCAACTGTTCAAATGCAGCAGCTTCACAAGCAGACAATGGAAACTTTTTAACTCGAATCAGTGGATGTATTTTCTCAGAAAACTTATGAATGAAATCGGAATAATGGGCAAACATGCCTTGAACTCTCCTGAGCGAAGCAGTATTAGTAGGTAGTGACAACTGAATCAGTGGTTTAGTCTGTCTATATCTGATATATTTGATTGATTTTCGTTCTATTGTATGCCCTAGTACATTGATTTTAGTCATGCCAAAGTTACATTTCTTTTTGTTAAGCGTCAGATTATATTTTTATTTAGAAGTAACAACTTCTAAAAATCGTTTAAGATTTGTATCGTGATGCTCTTTATACATACCACAGATGGTTACGTCATCAAGAAATGCATATGTGTCTTCTAAATGTTCTTGTTTGATAATGTTATTTATATTTCTCTGAAAACAAGCAACACCATTAGTCACTCCAAAAGGAATTCTAGTGAATTGGTATAGATTTCCACATACTTTAAAGGCAGTTTATATACGTTCATGCTCAAGAATTGGTATCTGTTGATATGCACTATGAAGATCTATCGAACTGAAATATTCATACTGAGAAATTTGGTTGACCATATCTTCAATCCTGGGTAACAGCTATGCATCCAAATGTGTATACCTATTTTTGGTCAATGAGTAGTCTATAACCATTCGCCTCTAATGATTTCCATTACTGGTCACTAGCACCTGGGCTCTCCACGGAGAATTGCTTGGCTCGATTATTTTCTCTTCTAAAAGTCTTTGCACTTCAGCTTCAATGAATTTTGAATCAACTGTGGAATATTTGCGAGATTTAATTGCAATAGGCTTACAATTTTCTGCCAAATGTTCGAATAATGGATATGGTTCTACCTTAGCGATAGTCAAATTACATATGGAGATCGGTGGTTTGCTCCCCCCGAAACTGAATTCTACTCCTGAATGATATTTGAGAATATCATGTCCAATTATAATATCAGCACATAGTTCTTCTAGAATATAAAGTCTGGTAGTTTATAGATATTGTCAAATATCTTTATATCAGCTTTGCAAAATCCACGTACCAAAGAGTTAAAATTTGAAGATGCCATTGTAACATTCAGTGTTGTAGGAAAAATTTTCATGTTTTTCTTTTACAACTGTACCGAAAATATTACCATCCCAACTTCCTGTGTCGACCAGTGACTTGACCATAAATCCATTGAATTGCATTTCGATTAGGGCTTTTAATAAACTACGAGATGTAATTCCAGATATCCCCATCAAAAGAGCAGCAGTTGTTATCTTAGTAGAACGGGGGTTTTGATTTTTCGATTGACAGACCTAGGTGAAATGACCTTTCTTTCCGCAGTTGTAACAAATAGAATTTTTCGCTGGACATTTATGTCTGGCATGTCTAAATCCACCACAAAAATAGAAGCGACCGCTACTATAGCATGGCCATTTTCGATCTGTACATTCGAAGAAGAATTGTCGGGAGTTTGATGACAGATCGCAGCATTCATATTTGAACAGAAAGGTGTAAGATAAGATTTGCAATGTTGCTAAGCCATTTCATGTTCCCAAAGTCTCTGTCTTATATGAGAAGAAGATAGACCAGTTATGAAAGTATTTCTGATGATCCATATTACCAAACAAATGTAGATGAAATACATATATTTTCATTTCTGTCGGTTTTCACGAAACCCGGTCTTTTTTTGTACATTGTCAGACTCGAAAAAAAAAGAGAAGATATCGATACTTGGTGGCACTGGGTGAATGCATTAAAGCTAATTAAACCTCCAGTCAGTCTTAAACGAGGCACTTTTGACAAAAACTTCAAAGAAACTCAAATAACGGCGTTGAGTGTTTGTAAACAAGATGGAAAAATTAGCGAAGAAGGAAAATGGCCGAAACTGGGTCAATTTTTAAGCTACCCAGGTTTCTTTTTAATTAAAGCATTTTCTATAGTCTTAAAAAAAAAAAGGAGGTTTTTAAATTTACAGCACTGTGTTGTTTTTTAAGCGGATAGAACAGGTAGAACAGATCGAAATTGATTTAATTTGCGAATTTTTTATATAAACATTTCAGCATTACAAATGACAAAAAAGTGACCAAAACTCCTCACATGTTTTCCTGGACGCCTTATGGAAAATGGTCCCCTGATAAAATATTATTTTCCGATTAATTCAGCTTTCGTTGAAAATGTTTTCGAACAATTTACCCTTCGCCGGATTTTATTATGCAAACACTAAAATCGTTTCTCTTCAAAATAACAAATTCGTTCCGACGACACGTAAAGGCGAAGCCTAATGGTCCTCACAATGACTAGGATCGTTACGGTTTTACGATTTGCTGTAGGTAACAAATAGAGATGTCTGAACTTTTTGCCAAAATCAAATAAATCAAATGCTCAATTATAAATTACATTCTAGCTAGTTTGGGATATGGTCCTAAGTATTTGGAAGTAGGTTCGTTCCATTTAAACAAAAAACTACATGTTTGAGATCGAGAGACATTTTGACATGAGAAGTATTTCATTCTAATTTATTGCCCTGCTCTTTTACAAAAAACAAAGTATAATTTTGGTGGGTTTAGCCAGATTTATTGGCAGCATCTTTATTCCATGAGTTCTCATTTCTCTCAGTTGGATTTTTAAATAATTCAGGTACAAAAATTCCACGTATTGATGAGCAAATCTGTGCTAATAAGTATAAGCCTCTTTATTTAATACACATTACAACATTGCGCCAACATAATGATGGCAATTTGCATGTAGGTATAGTAATATATGGTCTAAAGTACATAATAATATGTCATCCACGCTTCAGTGTAATTGGTTAGAACGCGACACCAGACAGCCGCAATTATGGTGAAGCCGAAGCGTTTAAATAATAGAATTGAGTGTAGAGATCCACATTGACGCAAAAAATTAAGAGGTAATAAAATTACAGTCATATCCAAATAAATTGAGTTATTATATTGGCATTATAGGGAGGAACCTGGGAAAATTAAATTGGATTGTCTGTGAATTGATCTTCAAATGTTAGTAAAATTTAAGTCGGCACATACCTTCTATTTGAAAGTAGTTGGCAAAAGGTTTTTTGAACTACTTGGGCCTATAACAGAAGGGTATACCTAGCAGTTTTTATTTTGTATATTCTATGAAAGTTGGTATAGATGTTTTTCGATTTCTGACGTGGTAATGTGTATGCTCCTTTATCATATGGCCTTGAGAATTACAAACTAACATCGAAATACAGGCAATAGATGTCAGCATTTAAACTTGCAATAAACTGATTTGTTCCCTTTCAATAATTGAACTTTGTAATTTCTTGCTATAATTAATCATAAGGATTCACTACAACATTCGTACCTTATATTGAGCAACTACCTACTTCACTAATCACAAATAGTCCTGATTGTTATTAAATCCTATAGTTTGCTAAAAAAAAAAATAAGCTAAACTTGAAGTTTTCCGTTTCACGCGTACAACACAAAATAAAAAGCCCAATATCGCACCATCAGGAACATATAAGAGCGCAACAGTTCTGCCGCCCCGCACTTGAAAGACTGCCGTCTCTCTGGCCCTGTTCTCCATTATTGCCGGCGGAATTTGATAAGGGGTTGCTGAGGGGTCGAATTGGGGGAAAATACTTTCGCACCGTCTCCCCACAATCGAATATTTTGGCGTAGGTCCAGTCCTGGTGCCTGCGAAGAAATGTGTATAGGGTGGGGTTTTCCGAACTTAATGTTAATTAGTTTTGTGGGGGAGAATGCAATAGTCATTCTTTGATTTATGGCTGCATTATAATTTCGACAGGGTAGAAAATTGGGGATGATGCTCCTTTTATCCTCGAATTGCTACAGGAAATTGGGGTAGGAATCGAATAATTAAGTTTGGCGCAATTCTAAGAATAAACCTTTGAATTCCTGATTTTCCGTTTGTTATTGCCCAAAGAAAATAGATTAGAAATAGTCTGTTCTCAGAGTCCTCGAAGTCTTTATCAGACGAGCTATTGACCGATGAAAGGGAGCTGTTTTGATGTTTGGCTTTGTCTTTGATGCAAATGTTATTTTATTGAATAAATTTATAAAATATGTAAACGTAGTCATGCAAATTTCCTCCTATGAAGTTTTGAAAACATATCAAATCTTATATTTGGTTTAGTTTTTATTTTAAAGCAAGTTTGCGTCCTAATAAGCAAAGTAAAGTTGTAGATTTGAAAAATATTTTATGCAGTAAAGTAATAGTATATTACATACCGAGTAGGGAAGTGTCGAGAGATTTATATAGTCAATCGAGACGCGAAACGTCGAGATTGACTATTAATCTCGAGACAGAAATGAAAACTTTCCGCCGAGGTTTGCATACTATTTTATTTGCAAGCACACCATTGATTATGATTAGTCAAGCAACTTTTTTAATATTAAAAAAATTAAAAAAACATGCCAAAATGTGTCATTCACTACTTTGACGTTTTTACCTGACATGTTCTCATTGTTGCCAGCAAAGGTAAATAAATAAGAGTGAGGGAAATCGGTGAGGGAAGTCGAATAGGGAAATCGGTGAGGGAAATCGAAGGGGGAAGTGACACAAGTAAAGTGTCACTTCCAAATTTTTAAAAAGTCAGTAATGACAAGATTACATATATGATTGCAAATAAAATTATTTAAATGAAATATATTCCATTAACATATTCCGGAAATAATGAAAATATCCGAATAGATGTAATTTTTCACGGTGTATGCATCAACTAATTATGCAAATCCATTTCGCGCCATTTCCCGCCCTTAAATACGAGCGGTGCAAAGGCAAATCGCTCGAAACAAGAGGCTATTTGCTCGCACAGTGCCGGGGGGGCTTAGCTCAGCTGGAAAGCCGGCACACTTGATTTTTGTATGTAAAGTTTGTATTGATCTCTACTACTTTTTTTTACGGTTTCCGCAAATAGTTTCTGTGACAGAACTTTGGCTAGGGTTGGGACAGCTAAAATTGCCTTGTTTAGTAGGCCGAATAAAGGGAATTGAATTTCGAAACGAGGCTCATTGCTAGTGGCTATTAGAAAGCTAATCAACAAGCGACGATTGAATTTAAATTATGAATGCCACACAATTACAGGGACGGGTGCATTATGGATAAATTATAAATATAAACTAAAGCCAGGAGAAAATCAAATGACTGAAATTTCAAATGAAATTCATAAATAAAATGGTAAAATAAAATATATCCAAACAAGGTCAATTGATTCCGACACCAGATGTTATCCATGTAGGCCAGTGCTGTATCAAATCTTAATGATCCAAGATCTAGGTTGATACTTCGCTGAAATACAGCTGGAGCATTTGTTAATCCGAATGGCATTCGTGTATACTCATAATGCTCATCCGGCATAATTAATGCTGTTTTTGCTCTAGACTCATCTAATATGAGTTGAAATTATGTATTACAATAATAATCCTAAGAATAGTTTCTGTATGTATATCTGTAATGTATTTATGCAAGAAGACGAACGATGTGTTTGTTCATTCGGATGATATTTTGGGTAAAGGACGTACCATTTCTGAACATTAAAGTTTTACTTCTGACTAGTTTTCCTAACCTAATATTGAGAATTCTGTTGTTTTCCAGCCACCTGTAGCGCTGTTATTTTTATGATTTTGGCAAGCTTGACAGACAAAGAAAGAAGAGACAGAACAAATTTGGGTACTTTTGACTTGCCCTTTTCTCTTTTGTCTTGGGACCGAAACAGGTCGTCCAGATTTTTTGAATTTTAAAAATTATCCTTGTTTTTGGCCATCAAGTCCATATTCTTGAAAATTAACTAGCCAGAAGAGTGCTCGATCGTGTCTACTAGAAGGTTTCCTGTAAAATCAACCGATTGTTGATTTCTGTGAAGATTTTTGAAAGTGAGGTTACTATCGGCCGTTCAGGTATATAAATTCGTTTTGCTCTCTGATGAATGAATCCTCATATCTCCTCAATTCATTGAGGCACCTTCGGCAGGACAAAACATCCGTGACAGCATTTCTCCAAGTGAAAATTGACAAATTTGAGACGAGAGATAATAATTATTAATTTAATTAATTAATTATTATCAGAGTCAGATATTATCTTTTATTATCGTTTTCTTTATCATTTGTTATCTATTAAGTATGCATTATTATAATTATTATAAATTTATTTCCTTAATATCGAGTACTGATCGATATAATATATTGTGGTTTCATTAACCTTTAAAAGGTTTATTTAACTTTTAATTTCAAATCAATAATGTGGTAGTTTTACAAGGTAAACTAATGTAAAATCTTTAGATAGGTTTTATGTTTGCCTATTTTGAACTTTAAAGGTAAGAAGGTTAAGCTCTTCCGGAAACCCTGACCCCTTGATTTCACCTAGCAGGTTTTTGATATTTAAAACTGCCTAGTGATGATTTTTTTTATTGATTTGATTGACTTACAGTCAAAAATTAAATGTTATTTTTATTTTGACTTCAACACTTAGACTTAGGTAAGCCTCATCGTAGGTATCTATTAAATTGTTTTTAAATTTCAATCTTTTGATATATCTATTTAAATTAAGTTTTGCTTCCCGTAAGCTACTTATAATTTTTTTTAATAAAATTGGATACTGACAATAAATACCTTTAAACAATTTAGTTGTTTCAATGTTAATGAACAAGTTCGCCATCCTTTAGCTAATTATTTGAATAGTGTCTAGTTTGGCTATTATTTGATAATCAAAATAATTTTATACAATCTATTTTCGCCCTCTTTTTACTCTACCAACACTAAGGACCACCCCAAGCTAAAGAACCACTGAGCATAGTCGAGTACAATTATGAGCATTCTTTTCGTTACAACTGTCGGATGATCGCTGTAAATATTTGTATCAGGTCCTTTCGGAACGTCCAATGCAGATGCAGATGCAGAAGAGAAGAGTATTCACAAGGCATATTTTCTAAAAGACAAACGTATTTTCAAAAATACAAAATATGGTAATAAGTGGATTGATACCAAAAAGAGCAAGAAAAGCTATTAAGTTTTACTATCATAACACAGCTGGCCATTTTGCATTAGAGAAAACTTTGTCTGTAATTTCTCAAACCTACTGGTTTTCCAGGATCCACAAGTATGTTCCACGATATATACAGAGTTGTTTTATGTGTGCTTATAACAAGGAACTATCGGGAAAACGTCCTGGTGTTTTGCATCCAATAGAGAAAATTGCTACTCCGATGGACACATTATATCTGGATCATTGAGGTTCGTTTGTAAAAAGTTGCAAGGGAAATTCATACCTGATTGCCGCAGTAGATTCTTTTACGAAGTACTTGTCCACCAAAGCAGTTTCAAATACCAAAGTGGGTCCTTTGATAAAATTCATGGAAGATATAAGTGACACCTTCGGAATACCAAGACGAATAATTTGTGATCAAGGAATTTGCTATTTTAGTAAAACTTTTAAGGAATACACTACGAAGTTCAATATCAAATTAGTTCAAAATGCTACAGCAACACCTCGTGCGAGTGGGCAAGTCAAAAGATATAATAGAACTTTGCTAACAGATCAATAACAGATGATGAACGGAAATGGGACGAGACTTTGACAAGAATAAGGGAAATAGCAAATGATGATAGAGTAAATAAATTAGAGAAACGGATGGTTCAAATGAAAGCTGCTATTGATCAAGATCAAGCAAAACAAGATATGATGCAGAGAGATTGAAGAACCGCAAATATGAAATTAGACAACAAGTTATGATGACACGAAATGTAGGGCAAATAAAGGGCAAAGTAGAAAGCTATTAGCAAAGTATGATGGACCTTACATTGTGACAGCTGATTTAGGCAGAGATCGATATGTGATAGAAAATTTGCCGGGTTCAAAGAGATGTCAAAAAAAAATACAGAGGAATATTTGCTGCAGAGTCTAGAGCAAAAACAGCATTCATTACGCCGGATGGGCATTATGAGTATACACGAATGCCATTTGGATTAGCAAATGCTCCAGCTGTATTTCAGCGAAGTATTAACCTAGTTCTTGCTAGCTTCTGCACTAGCCTACATCACTGACATCTTACTGATACATAAGATTCCGAATCGGAGGACGTGGAAAACGTTTCCTATGATTAACGTGTTAATGAAGAAAAAGTATCTTAACAGGGAAACGACTCCCAATAACAAAGTGCTCAACAATAAAACGTTTCTTCAGAAGGAAAAGATTCCCCAGAACAACGTGTTCATAAAGAAAACGTTTCTTTAAAAGGAAAAGATTCCCAAGAACAACGTGTTAATGGAGATAACGTTTTTTCAATGGAAAACGTTTCCAACGATGAAGTTGGTGATGGAGAAAAAGTTTCTCCATGTGAAAAAGTTCCCAAAAGGCCACTTGTTGAGGAGGAAAACGTTTTTTCCGTGGGAAAAGTTCTCTTTGAATCAAAAGTTGATTCAACAAGTGAGGAGATTTCACCGAAGAAATACAATACGCGCGCATGGATGGTGGGCAAAGTTCCCCAAAAGAGATACATCTCACCAATAACATTTATAAATCATGAAGAACACGTTTTTCCAGCAGAAAACGTTTTTGGATAGTGTCATTCGAATAATGGATAGAGTATAGTCTTTAGTTTAATAAATTAATTTGAATAGTTAATATTATCTAATATCATTGAAGATATCGTTAAGTTGCGCAACGTTGACAATCTCTGGGGTACAATTAGTAACCTAATAAAATATTATCCAAACTAAACCTCAATGACTATAATATGTAAATACAAACGAGGGAGATCCGCATAATTTTGTACAATTAAAAGCGCAGTAACACCACAGGGGCAACATTTCCGTCGTTATTTTCAGTTCAAAATAATTATTTTAAAGTAGATGATTTATTATTTTACAACAAATATATTCCGAACATTTCATGATAAAATAGTTTATTAATATTGAAGGTTTTAATGCGTTTATGAGCACATATAGTATGCGTAAATTAATTAAAAATATGCTAATAGGTATTAACTCTGCACAATAAAATGGCGTTTATGTTTTTGATAAATACTCTTGTCACGTGAATACAAATACAGAATAAACTGTTTACCTATCTTTAAATGCAGCAGGTTCGTTGTTTGAAAGCGGCTTCGTTTGGATGTTTGCTTGGTTCAACTGAAAATCGTTTTTGGGGCTAGCTCCGTCGTTTGACTACATTTGCACGCAAATATTTATATTTGTAAAAGGAAATTGGTTTATGCCGATAAAGCTAGAAAACTTACCATTAATTTATCGGTATGGGATGAAATAAATCAATATTCAAGTTCAATTTCCTTCTACAAAGGTGACAAAATTATGAGCAAGTTTTACAATGAAACATACATTAAATTATGCGAAGCAAACTTTTCCAACAAACTGTCACAAAATGCACTCGAGTTGTGTAACTAAATGCTACGTTGTGTATCCAGAAATATCACGTTAACGTCATAAAATTTTCCGACAACTCTTCGGATGCATTTTGAATAGAAATTTTTCCTACCTTGCGGAATTTAACGTATATATTTTCAACAAAATGAGTAAAATGTATCAAAACTTCCAGAACATTAAGTATTGAATAAACTGATGGCTATGAATATTGGATACATTTTTCATATTTTCACATATGTAAGTGTATGGGTAGCTCTTGAAATAGGTATTTACTACTAGAGGTCTTAATAGAATCAGTTCTATACAGATATCGATATTTTGCCAACAGATCGATCTAAAAAAAAAAAATCGAAACAACATCATCGAGCATAAAATCTAACGTGCCTTCTAAAGAATAAAGTGTTTTTTAAATAATCCATATCTCACTTTTATGTCTTAACTTCATTGAAGAGTTTCCTAGATAGTTCATTTTCTGCTATTATTTCACAACTTTGTTGGACATAAAATTTAACTCGTTCTCATCTTGGAGAAACTCGAGACAATAGATTATTTAGAATGCAATATTTTACTCGAAGAATCCAAATAATTATCTGGCTCCTTCAGTAGTGCGATAATTACTGAGAATATTTCTATTTTGAAGTTTCCCCCATCATGTAAACTTCCCGATCTTTGGGAATTCGATTTTCGATGTAAGGCCTCAAGCTATAAACTCGAAACCTGTGCTTGTTATAATTAGTTAACAGATCCGCCAGACTAATATAATATGATTCAATTAGCAATGGCGAAGCCGTAACCGAATACCTCATGTTCATGCCCCATCAAAATGTCATCAATTTTTAACCCGAGTTCGAAATTGTTAAATTTTCCCACTTTTTTTTTAATTTTTCCTCGCGCCGCGCCGTTAATCAACCATGTGCGGTTTTTCGATGAGAAGTATTTTTGGACTATCTATATGGATTGATATGTCAATGTCAAGTCTCTCTATATACAGCTTTTTAAGTTCTGAAAAATGCCTCATTTATAATTTCTACCAGTTTTGGAATCATGCTTTTCTAGCTACGTTTCGAATGTCACCATGCGTAATATCGCTAAATGATTCCTTTCACCTCAAGGTTTCGATTTCCATGTACCACGACCACGAGTACATTGCCAACGCTATTCTGCTTTTCAAATTACATTTTGTCTTTGCAATGTTATATTTCATATCAATCTTTCCACATGCCTCTGTGAGCTTTTTAGCTTGTTCACTAATGCGATCATGGTAAAAATAGATCGAGGATTACATGATATATGACTCATCAGTTTTCCAAAAGATACCTGGGCCAATTTGTTTCTTCTGTTTAGGTTGGTAGTTTGCATTTCTTTGTCGACAAGAATGAAAATCAAACTATCTAACTAAAGAGCAAGCCTGTTTAATGTTTCTCTATGAATAGCCTTCATAGACTTAAGGAAGAAGTTTGACATTGTGGGATACTGAGCAATGAGCATCATGAGGATACTTGAGAAAAGTGTTTAATATAGAATAGTTTTTCCTATAATTAGCTTTAGTTAAAGTCAATACGGCAACATCGCTTTGCCCGTACTCGTTAGCTAGGTGCTGCTCCGCAGCGAAAAATAGTATGACATTTGAAGTCTGTCAATATCGATCAATATTCATCAACAAGATGGAGAATAAATATTCGAGAATTGGTTGGCTGTTGTTCCTTTGATTTCTTGTAAAAAGGGAGAAATAAAATGGCCTTTTTCTACTTACAAAAGTTTGCTTAATTTACAAAAAGTGTTAACAGCAAATAACTGCAGCTCAGGCGTAGCCTGACATATTTATGGTCCTTCGAAAACGGATGTATTCGTCGTAAACAGTGAAAATTGGCTTGAAAATTTGGAAAACTGGAAATTCAAATATTGGTTTGGAAAATTGGAAATTCGAATATTGGTTTGGAAAATTGGAAATTCGAATATTGGCTCGGAAAATTGGAATATTGACTTGGAATATTGGCTGGGAAAACTGGAACTTGGAATATTGGAAATTACTATATTGGAAATTGATGGAACTGTTCGACATTGGTGTAATGGATTGGAGAAATGAGCACTCGTATCCATTATTATTGATAAAATTAAAACTAATTTGGTAAGTTGGCTTCACTTTGGGTTCCTATAATATTTATTGGTGAATATTATCCTCAGGTAGGTATAAGTATATATTTGGCTATTATTGTATATTGGTATTACATTGGTACATGTTTGGTACTGTAAGTTTTATATGGTATATAGGATTTTTGATGTTATAAGTTAGGTTATCATTTGTGGCATAAGATTGTACATTATTAGCTCTGCAAATTATGACATTGCATAGGAGTTATTGTGTGAATGGTATGACAATAAAGCTGTTCTTGTCAACAATTATTTAAAAACATTATTTGGCATTCCTAATATGTCAAAGGAAAGTTCAAATGACATTCATAGATTGCTGGATGGTATTGTAAAGGGTGCTCGATCTTTGGAGGCTCTTTCTGTTAATGTTGATTCTTGGGACATAATCATTACCTATCTATTTTATGTGCAACAAATTGGATTCCTCTACAGCTCGTAAATGGCAAGAGCACAAGAAAAAGAATGATTTACCAACCCTGGACGAATTTAAGTCCTTCCTAAAATCAAAAGCCGCGCTATTGGAAACATTGGAATCTAATAATTCAAAGGAAAGGAAAGTGCATTTTGGTAGCTTGTCTTTTTCGTGCCCTGTTGCATGGTGCGGTAAATTGTGAGGTCTTCCTAAAGTTATCAGTATATGATAGATATGAAAAGGCAAAAGCTTTGCGGCTTTGTCTGAATTGCTTGAGGATGAATCATGTGAGTAGGGATTGTAAATCCAGTGCTTGCCAGAAATGCAAATCGAAACACAACACCCTATTGCATTATCCCAAAAAAGTCCCTTCCCATGAAAAACCTAATACGAGTAATTCGAGTAATAATAATTTGTCAAGGTTCAAAGAAAGTGGTGGGGTTCCATCTGAGGATCAAAATACCATTTCTATGTCATCAGCTTGCAATGCTCATAGTGACATTTTGTTATCGACAGCTTTGGTGCAAGTTGTGACCTCTGCTTGTAGCTCACTTATTCTGGGTCTCAATCGAATTTTGTGACTGAAAAACTTTGCAATACTTTAGGAATTTCGAAAGAAAATATTAATGTTTCTGTCGTTGGTATTAACCAAACTGTTTCTTGTTTAAAATACAAATGTGAAGTTGAAATTCAATCGCTCCATAACAGCTTTGCAATGAAAATCTCCTGTTTAGTAGTTCCAAAAATAAGCAGTACACATTTGAATATTTTTCTCAACATACCCAAGCATTTAAAGTTAGCTGATCCTGGATTTGCTACTCCTGGCACTATCGATATGTTATTTGGTGCGGAAATATTTTATCACCTCTTATGCATTGGTCAGTTCAGTTTGGGCCCGCAGCAGCCTGTACTACAAAAAACAAGATTTGGATGGGTTGTTTCTGGACCTTTTTCTCCTGGGTTTTCTCAATCTGTTACTCATTGTAATTTAACTTTGAATGTCGAATTGCATACACAGCTGGAGAAGTTTTGGCAAATTGAAGGGCCACCCAGTACTCTGAGGCCAATTTTATCAAATGAAGACAAGGAATGTGAATCTCTTTTCACCCAGACCGTCAAAAGAGATGATTCTGGCCGATTTATTGTGTCGATTCCCTTTAAAAAATCTATATCTTTACTTGGGGACTCTAGATTATCTGCAAAAAGACAGTTTTTCGCTCTTGAAAGAAAACTGCAGAAAAACCCCAAGACAAAACAACTCTATCTGGATTTCATGAATGAATACAAAGCCATGGGTCACATGACATTAAATGATAAAGACGACTCTTCTGAAATTTCATATTTTTTGCCGCACCATAGTGTTCTGAACGATAATAATTCAACTACTCGCTTGAGGGTTGTTTTTAATGGATCTGCTCCATCCGATAGTGGATTCTCGTTGAATGATCTCCAATACACTGGTCCAAATCTTCAGGATGATCCCATCTCTATTTTGCTACGATTTAGAATCCATAATGTGGTAGTATCTGCGGATGTAGCCAAGATGTATCGTATGATTATGGTACATCCAGCACAAAGATGCTCACAAAGGATTTTTTGGAGATCTGATGTGACTGAGGAATTGAATGTATATAATTTAAACACCCTTACCTATTACATCTGCATCTTTCTTAGCTATACGTTATCTCAAGCAACTTGGGCTTGATTTTGAGAAGAAGTTACATTATATTATTTTAAACAGCTTCTTTGTGGACGACCTGCTCTTTGGAGCAGATACTGTTTAAAAAGCAGTTCTACTTAGCAACCAAGTGTCTTCCATTCTTAAAAGTGTGGTTGCTTTGAGTTGAGAAAATGGGTTTCCAATGTTCCTGAATTGTTGAATCTTATTGAAGGAAATAGTCTCACAAGTAGTAAGCAGGAATTTTTGTTTGGAAATAAAACTGAACATGACTCTCGGTCTTTATTGGTCTTCTAAGACTGATGTTCTTATGTATCAAATATCATTACCCCCAACATATAGTAAGTCTACTAAACGAGTAATCCTTTCTATTATTGCTAGGATATATGACCCACTTGGTTTAGTAGCCCCTTGCATTATACTAGCCAAAATTATGTTGCAAAAATTATGGTGTGAGAAGATTGGTTGGGATGACTCGCTTCCACAAAATATCCACTCTTCATGGCAAAGGTTGAGTAATCAGTTAATAAAATTGAATGAGCTTATGATACCTAGGCAAATGATTTTGCAGGATAGCATTTTGATTGAGTTACATGGATTTTGTGACAGCTCCATTGAAGCATATGGTGCATGCTTATATTTAAGGTCGGTTGATAAAAGCGACTTTTCTTTGGTTTATGGAAAATCTAAGGTAGCTCCTTTAAGGGTAGTGAGTGTGCCTAGATTAGAATTGTGTGGAGCCTTGGTGTTGGCTCAATTGGTGGATATTTTCAAACAGTCAGTTAATGTAAATCTTTGTAAAACTTATTTATGGACTGATTCCTCAGTAGTCCTTGGTTGGTTGGCATAATCACCCCATAATATGCAAACTTTTGTTGGTAATCGAGTGTCCAAAATACAGGCTTTAACTTCCATTGATGAATGGCATCATGTAAGCTCTAACCATAATCCTGCTGACATTTTATCAAGGGATATTCTTCCTGGAAATTTAATAAAATGCGACTGTTGGTGGAATGGACCTTAATAGTTAGAGGCCAAAATCTTCCGTCCAAATAGATTTGTTGCCCAAGATGAAAAGGCAAGTAAATACAAGTCATAGTGTTATTGAAAGGTTTCCTATGTATAGGTTCTCTAATTTTTCTCGCTTGAAACGCAGCTTTGCATATTTATGGCGTTTCTATTCTAACTGTAGGTTGAGCAAACCCCTCCAAAAGTCTGGCCCTCTTACTTCAGATGAACTAAATAATTCCGTTCAGTATTTACTTGTGATTTCACAAAAAGAAACTTATGTCTCAGAATACTCTGCATTGCTGAAAAAAGAATTTATAAGAAAAGGTCCCCTCAGTACCTTTAATCCCTTTATTGATGCTAACGGGGTTCTGAGGGTGGGTGGTAGGCTAAAGCTTTCTCAGATGGATTTTGCCAAAAAGCATCTTGCCGTAATATCTAGCAAACATGTATTTACAAAATTACTTTTTTTGTTTGAGCATAAAAACTTCCTTCATGCTGGTCCCCAGCAATTATTAGCTTCATTGAGAGAGCATTATTGGCCCATGGGTGGACGTAATCTTGCAAAAAAATTTTTTCATGGATGTATTACTTCTTTCAAGGTAAAACCTCTTCCGTCCTCTCAAATTATGAGACGGTGTTTCACCTACACCCCCATTTTACACTACTGGTGTGGACTATGCTGGCCCTTTCAATTTGAAAACAAAAAAGGGCGGAGGTGCCAAAAAACATTCAAATCCTATATCTGTGTCTTTGTGTGTTTCTGTACTCGAGCCATTCACTTGGAAATCGTTTCTGAACTGACCTCCGCTGCATTCATCGCTACCTTTAGGTGTTTTGTGTCTCGAAGAGGCAAGCCCTCTGTCATATTGTCAGACAATGGTTCAAATTTTATCGGAGCTAACAGCGAACTTAAAGAGCTTGGCTTACTTTTGCAGAATCAATCCGCTGAGTTGGCTGAAATATTCGAAGGTGTACAATGAAAATTTATACCTGCTAGGTCTCCAAACTTTGGCAGCATCTGGAAAGCGGGTGTGAAGGCTTGCAAGTTCCACCTAAAACGCATAATGGGTAATGCTTCTCTGACATTTGAGGAATTGTATACATTATTAACCCAAATTGAAGCTACTTCGAATTCGCGCCCATTAGTGCTAATTTCTCCGGATCCCAGTGATTTTAATGTGCTCACTCCAGCCCATTTTCTAATTGGCATTAACCTCTTTGCCTGACCCTAAGCTTCTCGACATTACTGACAATCGTTTGTCTAAATTCCAATATTTTCAGAAACTCTACCAAAAATTTTGGACACGCTGGTCAAATGAATATGTTGTTCTTCTTCAACAGCGGTTCAAGTGGAAGACTCCAGAAGCAAACATTAAAATTGGTGACTTAGTTATACTGCGAGAGGACAATTTACCTTCCCTAAATTGGCGGCTTGGTCGTGTTATCGAGTTGCATGTTGGACAAGATAGAAAGTGTCGTGTTGTGTCAGTTAAGACTTCTAACGGAGTGCTCAAACGGTCCATAACCAAGGTGTGCCCATTGCCACCAAATTTCGAATGATTAGTTGTGTTTTTTAGGTTTAATATAATTTTAGGTTTTCTTATTGTATTTTATTTTCATTTGTTTTTTATTATTATTAATGTATGTGCATAGGTATCACAAAGAATCCTGATCATGTTTTATTGTATTAATGCCACTGTATTTGAAAATTATTATTATTTTTTTATTGAAAGGACCCTTTCAAGGTGGGGGGTATGTTTAATATAGAATAGTTTTTCCTATAATTAGCTTTAGTTAAAGTCAATACGGCAACATCGCTTTGCCCGTACTCGTTAGCTAGGTGCTGCTTCGCAGCGAAAAATAGTATGACATTTGAAGTCTGTCAATATTGATCAATATTCATTAACAAGATGGAGAATAAATATTCGAGAATTGGTTGGCTATTGTTGCTTTGATTTCTTGTAAGAAGGGAGAAATAAAATGGCCTTTTTCTACTTACAAAAGTCTGTTTAATGTACAAAAAGTGTTAACAGCAAATAACTGCAGCTCAGGCGTAGCCTGACAAAATGCAATAATTGATCAAATCCTTATCCAGAAAATACAAGAAACGGGAAAATTACAGATTAAACAAAACAACTGAGAAATAGAAAGAGGAGCCAGGTAGAGGGACTTTACCTCTCGGAATTTTTTCGCTTTGGTACTTGGGACTCTATGATGATTTAAAGAGTTTGAGTTGGAAGAGCAAAGGACAAAACATTCAAGGAAAGAACCTCAACAACTTGAAATATACGCAATATTTGTAAGCAGCAAACAAGATACGATTAGAAATGAATAAAGAAAGGCAAAATTTATTACAAATCGAAACCTAATAAAAAGGTATCAAAGGACTAACAACCTCTGACAATCAGTTAGTGCCAACAAACCAAATTCAAGGAATGATTCGACTGGGAGAAGTCTCTGGATACTAAGTTAAGTCTAAACTATGCAGCGAATAAATTCTACCTGAAGGGCGCATAAACATAGAACCCAGACAAAAAGACATTCCATAAGGTACTAATACAACAAATAGCGAATAAATAAAGAATATTGGGGATAACACTTTCAAAGACAAACAGCCTTGAAATGGGGCTTGGTGAGTCATGTCACTTGGAATGATGACCGGGTGTGGAAAGACTAAAAAAAACTATATGAAACACTCAGTTGACCTAAATTGGTATCAGCTAGCTCAGAATGGAACCAAATGGAAATCCGTGAGAAGGGTCTATTATTCTTGCCCGTATAACATTAAAATTTAGACTTGATTCTGCAACAGAAGCAATTTGAATCAAGTCAAAAATGAGAAGCTCTTTTTTAAAAGGATGGAAACTGTTTTCTGTCTCTCTTAAAGCCATACAGGGCCTCTAAAATAATATTAAATGTGATTTTTACTACTTTATTTTGAAAACAGTCTCCAGTGAGTCTGTCAAATTTTAAAATAAACACTTCCCAAGAGTAATTAACCATCGTAAATACGAGCATCGACAGGCAGTTTATTTACAACCCGAATGACATAAACAATGAGGTTGCCTCACACTTTGCGTCGAGCACGTAATAAATTAAGCTATTAACCAGCTATCAAATTGGCTTTGACTTTGACTATGGCGCTAATATATTTTTAAGAGAAATCTTTGATGAATAGTTTGATACATTACAAAAACTGATGTGTTTTATTTAATTAGCCCAGCAAAAACTGAGATAATAATGATTGTTCATTTTAGTGTAAAATCTGCATAGTGAAGTAAGGCATTACAGTGCATGTACAAGTTGAAGTGGTGATTAAAACTTCTCGTTCCGCCATTACCGCATCCTGAGCGCAAACACTTCAATTATTGCAAATTCAAACTCTGCGGGTGCCAAAGCCCATTTTGAGCCCTTAGAGTTTGTAGCATTGTATTTTCAAAGTTATTGGTCATATGAGGAACGGTGTAACATAACTACTAACTGGGTCAATCATGGCTTTAAAACAATTATACTAATTGGTAGGTTACCTAACAGTGAATTGTACTTTAATTAAATTGTAGCTTTTTTTCTATGTTTGAGTATAAAACCAATTGTAGCTGCGCATAATAGATATAGGGAATATAAATAATTTTTCCATTATCCATTAGAATATGAAATCGTTATTCTCTATGGAGAGGTAGGTCTTTTTTGAAAACATTAAAATTATTCGCATTTCTTCTCGATTTCGTCTATATGAATTATTTATAAACCCTGATGTAATGTTTTGAAAATGGAAAATCTATTTTCCATGTAAAATATAGTTAAGCTTTCAAGTTGATTTCCAATAGGTAGCTTCGCAAAACTTTCGACAAGCAATAACAAATCGCGAAGTTTCCGAGAAGTTTCTTTATTATTTTTCATCAACGGGAAATTATGTTATGTAAACTTTTACAAAATTCAATTTTGCTAAATGCGAATTATGATGTATTGAAGCTAGGAAGTTTTCTTTATATTTTTATAAAGTTTCAATCGCATGATTAACCCAATTTTGATCGGAAGTCAATTATTTCTGTTGTGAAATAGAGTCGCTATTTCCTTCTTCTCTTCTTCTTTGAAAAAATTTATTCAAATTGAATATAATTCAGGGGTGAAGTCAAAATTGAGAGCAATAATTGTTATTCAAATTTGTTTTACTTTCGTGGGTTAGAGGACAGAACCAAAAAGAAAAAACTATCAAGCTTTCGGCAACGTTTTGGAATATATTTTTCCTTTTTCAAGCATTATTAAACTATTGTTTATGGAGTCCGTTCAGGGTGAGAAAAGGCACTTCAAATTTAAAATACCGAATTTTTGGGGGAAATTGATTGCTATCCCTAAAATATGGTGTCGAGTCTCCACGTGCCCAAAATCAATTTTGATAATTATGGAACAACCCTAGACTTACTGGAACAACGCTACCAAAATACACGATTGGTCATAAATACAAACTCCTCGATAAAATTATGGAACCACCATCAGTTACGCATGAGTCCGCAGAAAGAATTAAACAGCTTCACGATGTATCAATTGAATGTCTGGAAACAATAAAAAATCTAGGCATTGACACAGCATCATGGGATCCATTTTTGTAGGGAGAATCATAACTAAAAAATGGGACTCAGAAACCAATAAACTATACGAGCAACAATTACAAGATCCACAAAAAATTTCGTCCAGACAAGAAGTGTTCGAGCTCCTCAGAAACAGATTTCAATCTCTAGAATCTAAAAGTGGCGTGAAAAAAAAAAGTCCCTAAAGACTTACCGAGAGGTGAAGGAAGATTCAAATGTGCGGTATGCTAAAACCAGCACGCAGTTGTGTTTCGCCCCGAATTCAAGAAAAAATCAATGCCAGATCGAAATAAAATAATTAGAGAAAAACAGCTGTGCCAGAGCTGCTTAAGTCACATCGATAAATTCAGATGTTACAGCTCAGAAAAATGCAGAATCTGCAATCGGACGCACAACATATTACTTCATCAAAAAAATAATAGTAGATACCAAGGCCCCAGTAATACTGGAAATCAGAACAACCATCTTGGAACTTCAAGAAATCGAAGAAGCAATCACTACGCGACAAGCGACAGCCAGATAGAAATGAGCGAAGTCCTACTTGCCACGGCCCTAGTAGTAAGCCAAGCAGCCGACAGATCAGGAAAACTTCTGAGAGTTCATCGGAAAATATATTTTCCACTATAGGAGACTACTAGCTTTCATAAACCTAGCAATCCCTTAGTTTTTTTTGATTTTCTCAAAAACTAGAGGAGCACCTAATTTTTAATTAGAGGCCCTAATAAGCACCTAAAAAGCACCTAATTATTATATAGATCCCGAAGTTTTTATCCATTCTGACACACCAACATGTGAACGTAAAGCCAGCAGTACCCTAATAATTAAAAAAAAAATCTGTAACTCAGTTAATAATTAATCAATTATATTTTTTCTTCGACTATTTAGGAGCACTTAGATAGCACCTAATTCTGATACAAAAAAAAAATAATAAAAAATTACTATAGGGGCTGCTAGCATTCATAAACCTAGCACTCCCTTAGTTTTTCTTGATTTTCTCAAAAACTAAAGGAGCACCTAATTTTCAATTAGAGGCCCTAATTAGCACCTGAAACGCACCTAATTATTATAAAGATCCCGAAGTTTTTTTGCCATTCCGACACACCAACAAGTAAACGTAAAGCCAGTAGTCCCCTTATAATTAAAAAAAAGTCTGTAACTCAGTTAATGATTAATCAATTCTAGTTTTTCCTCGACTATTTAGGAGCACCTAAAAAGCACCTAATTCTGATACAAAATAAAATTTTGGAAAAATATTTTTTACTATAGGGGACTACTAGCTTTCATAAACCTAGCAATCCCTTAGTTTTTTTTTTTTGATTTGCTCAAAAACTAGAGGAGCACCTAATTTTTAATTAGAGGCCCTAATTAGCACCTAAAAAGCACCTAATTATTATATAGGTCCCGAATTTTTTTTTTGCCATTCTGACACACCAACAAGTAAACATAAAGCCAGCATTCCCCTAATATTTAAAAAAAAATCTGTAACTTAGTTAATAATTAATCAATTCTATTTTTTCTTCGACTATTTAGGAGCACCTTAAAAGCACCTAATTCTGATACAAAAGAAATTTTTGGAAAAATATTTTTCACTATAGGGGACTACTAGCTTTCATAAACCTAGCAATCCCTTAGTTTTTTTTGATTTTCTCAAAAACTAGAGGAGCACCTATTTTTTAATAAGAGGCCCTAATTAGCACCTAAAAACCACCTGATTATTATATAGATCCCGAAGTTTTCTTGCCATTCTGACACACCAACAAGTAAACGTAAAGTCAGCAGTCTCCTAATAATTAAAAAAAAATCTGTAACTCAGGTAATAATTAATCAATTCTATTTTTTCTTGGACTATTTAGGAGCACCTAAAAAGCACCTAATTCTGATACAAAGAAAAAAATTGAAAAAATATTTTTTACAATAGGGAATTGCTAGCTTTTATAAACTTAGCAGTCCCTTAGTTTTTTTTTTGATTTTCTCAGAAACTAAAGGAGCACCTAATTTTTAATTAGAGGCCCTAATTAGCACCTAAAAAGCACCTAATTATTATATAGTTCCCGAAGTTTTTTTCCACCTTGGGACTGCTAGGTTTATAGACCTCTAGAGTGGGATGAGCCAGTAAACCCAGGCATACAGGAGCGATGGCAACAATTCAGAAATGACGTTCAACACATCAAAAATATCAGAATTCCAAGATGGATTTATTATGATGAAACCAAAATATAAATAATCGGATTCTACGACGCTTCAGAAAAGGCAAATGGCGCAGTAGTGTACAGCAGAACCGTAGTGGCAGGGGAAGTCCACATTAACGTGCTACAAACAAAATCAAAAGTTGCTCCCCCAAGAAACAAAACCACATTGCCAAGACTCGAACTATGTGCAGCCGTACTATTGGCAATTTAATGGACAAAACAGTGAGAGCATTAGATTTTCCCGCAACAACATATGCATGGACAAATTCAATGATCACCCTTGGCTGGATAAAAGATACCCCACTGCGGTGGAAAACTTTTGTCGCAAATAGAGTTGTCGAAATTCGTTAGAACGAATGAGAATTCAGCCGGCATAATTTTCAGGGGATCTGATGTTAACATACTTCAAGACTTGCACTTATGATCGAATGGCCCCAAGTGATTAAAAACAAAAGATGATTGGCCAACGAATGTCAAAATTCCAAAAATAGATCAAGAAGTGAAAAAGGATGTTGAAAGTCCTATCATAGTGTCGGCGGTTTCCCAGAAAACCACAAGTAGAGCACCTAACGAAAGGGGAACTAGACAATACCTTAAAGGAAGTTGTGAGGAGTTCCCACAAGAATATTACGCACTAATGGAAAAGAAGAAATTTAATTCAAAAAGCAAACTGATAAACATAAAACAATACTGGATCAAGAAGGCATCATGAGAGTAGGAGGACGTCTAGAAAGCTCTAAACTACTGTCTAGTTACCAGAAACATCAAATGATTCTTCCTCGCAGAAACCACTTAACAGAACACACGAGAAAAATTCTGGATAATTTATGCGAAAAAAGCAGTGAAATTTACTATCAATAGATGTGTAAAATGCATCCACTACAAACAACAAACGGCGCATCAACAAATGGGATATCTGCCAAAATAACGAGTGACGCCATCACCACCCTTCTCTCACACAGGTTAGACCAACAAAATGACGAGGCCACAAATCATATGAAGGCTACATAGCCGTATTCGTGTGCTAGGCTACAAAAGCGATACACCTAGAAGTGGTGAATGATATGACGTCAGACACATTCCTAGCCGCATTTCGACGATTAACTGAACGGAGAGGGCACTGCAGTCACATGTATAGTGACAATGGAACAAACTTTGTGGAAACAGCCAATCACTTAGAGCGGGAAATCAAACAAATCACATAAGATCCAGAAACTCAAGTTCAAATCAATACTCTTGGTACCTACCCAGTGGCATTTCATCCCCCCGCATTTTGGAGGTATATGGAAAGCCGGAGTAAAGTCGATGAAATCACTTCAAAAGAATCATGAGACATACGACATTAACTTATGAAGAACTGCACACGCTGCTAAACCAGATTGAAGCTTGTTTTAATTCACATAGGTACCAATGATCAAATGGTCCTGACTCCAGGGGACTTCCCAATTGGACGATCAATGTTAGCCCCGCCGACTGATCCAATAAGCATAGATAAAAACGGTCACAATCAGAGATGGAAATTAGTTCAAAAAATGACTTATGGAAAAAATGGTCAACGGACTATCTTAATCAGCTTCAGATGAAATACAATACAAATGGAAAACTCCTCAAGAAAATTTAAAGATTGGCACAATAGTAGGGGACACTAGCCTAAAATGACGTACTCGGGTAAAATGGGTAAAATGACACATCGACCACTTTTCTACTTTGAGACGCGACAACGCCGCCCTAACTACCCACAAGAGTCTGGGGAACAGACAGACGGAGATTCATCGAAATTCGTAATAAGTGCTAGTCTCTGTATTTTAAACGAAAACAGAGCTGATTCAAACTAACCCTTCCTCTTAATAATCTTCAAAAGAAAAATAAAAACCTTAAGAAAAAACGTATTGCCTTTAACGAGAATTGAACCCGGCTCCATTAACTCCAAAAACAGTGCGTATGTGCGTATCCTCACTGCGCCACATTATGCCTCTGGAAGTATTTGTAGAAATCGAAGTAATAAAGTGCGCAAAACATTACCTTCTATAAACTATAACTATAAATTTGGCAACGGAGGGCATTTTAGCCAATGCTAAACGAACCCATTAAGATCGGTGCATCATTTCGGTGAATTTACCATCATGCGAAATATCGTTCGGCAGACAGCCGGAGCTACGAAGAATGTAGCTCCGGCTGTCTGCTCCCCAGACTCTTTTTTAAATACCCAATTGTAATTGTTTTTCATCTGTGACCTCAGTCAAGTTTATTTATCTTGGCAGGCAGTACGCATCTTGACGAAATATCGAAAAATCGTTTTTCTGGAATGAAAAAAAATAATTGTCCGCTGAACTATTTAGTTTGGCTGTAAGAATTGATGAGGTCCAATAAGCCCCCAAGTTGACTTAGTACAGTTAAACAAATACAGCTGTATGCAACATCCTCTTTCAACTTGAAAGCGCCTCTTAAAACTGGTCACTTTTAAAAATGTGTATTCTTTCTAAGCCATACAAATTTTTAAAGGTACCAGTTTTAAAAAGCGCTTTTAAGTTAAAAGAGGATGTTGCATACAGCTGATAGACTCTTTTTTTTTTATTTATTTCGATGTAATTAAACATTTGTTTTTTCTTTTGTAAATTGACATACCATTACTAATGACATTTCACAGAATATGGTGGGTAAACTTTTACTTTTACTTTTGTTTAGGTATTTTTTGTGATTTTACTTCTACTTTTTTTAGAATAAAACTCTTCTGATGTTTCTTTATTTTCAACCTTTTCTATAGGAAGACTAGTTATATCATGTTACCCTAGTATAAGCCTAAAATGACATTATTATTATTATTATTATTATTATTATTATTATTATTTTTTTTTCACCTTTAGAGCGATATATTCGAGTCGTAACCGGGCCGAAGTCAAGGTTACGTCTCGTGCAGCACATAACGCCGCACTATATGACACGTTCCAAGCACCACCGGTCTTTGCATTAGTCCGGCCAGTTCTCTGCCCAGGTCAAGTTTTTCTAGATTTTTAACAAGTCCTCTTTCTACTAAACCTGTGGCAGAAATTATGAACGGCAAGACTTCGATTTTCTTGAGATCGTAGATTCTTTTCAATTCGTATAACAAATCTTGGTACTTGGTGACTTTCGCTGTGTAGGAATTTATTATGTTGCTGTCTGCTGGTACTGCAAACTCAATGACAAATGCATATTTCCCTGTTTTGTTAATGTAAAGAATGTCTGGTTTGTTGTGAAGGATTTGCTTATCAGTTACGATCAGCGTGTCCCAGTAGATTTTTGTTGATTCATTTTCGATGACAGAGCTAGGGTTGTACTTGTAATACGGAGGAATTTCCTTGATTAGATGGTTCTTGTGACAAAGATGACTATGTACGATTTTCGCTACGTCATTATGCTTGTTCAAATACTCTTTTGGAGCAATTACACCACATCACGTGGCGTACATAGTACCTTGTCGCTACAACCTGGTCTTGTACCGCATTTATTGCCCCTTCAGTTTCTCGATTAAGCCAAGCCTTTTGAAGATAAAGGCACGAGGCTTCTTTGTCGATCTCGTTACTACGTAGAGCTGCTGCAAATCTGCCGTGTATTTCTTTTGATAGCCATTCTTGTATCATCTCTTCCTCATGGTTTATTATCTGGGGTTCCGCTGCATGTGTTAAATTGAGTGGGCTGAAGTTTTTGTCGGCACGAATGATTGCGGTGTGGACAGGTAAGTTGGAGTTTCTGAAATATTTTATCAAGTTTTCTTTTTGTTTCAGGTGACTCGTCTTCAGAGAACAGAGCCCGCGTCCACCATTCGTCCTGGAGATGTACAATCTAGCAGTAGAAGATATGGGGTGGTGACTACGGTACGAGGTAAATAGACTTCGGACTAATCGGTCTATTTTTTTCAGATCAGTATCAGACCAGTTGAGGACTCCAAACGTGAATACTACAAAAGGTATAGCCCAGGTGTTTATCGCATTGAAGGTGTTTTTTGCATTTAAATTAGTTTTTAGTAAGAGCTGTATTCTTTTCTTTAGCTGCTGTATGATGTTTTCCTTCATGTTTGATGCTTTTATGTTCAGCGCTTGCTGGAAACCCAGATACTTGTAAGTTTCATTTGTTGCTAGGTGCCGTCCATGAGCTTAAGAGCATCTCCCGCTTCCGGTTTGCCTTTTTTGACATGTAAGACAGCACATTTGTCCAGTCCAAATTCCATCTTTATGGTCTTGCTGAAATTTGACACAATTTCAAGTTGATTATGAAGCTGCTCACCGTTAGCTGCGTAACACTTGAAATCATCCATATAGAATCCATGGGTCAGTTTTTGACCTCGCGGTCCATCTATTTTATAGCCATATGGGTTTCGGTTAATCAGTGAACTCAGTGGGTTGAGAGCGAGACAAAACCACAAGGGGCTCAGACTGTCTCCTTGAAAGATTCCCCTTTTGACTTGAAAATATTGAGTGAGATACTGTTGTTTCTGTGCCCGGACTCCAAGCCTCGTTCTCCACTTTTGCATTAGATGTTTCAGTAGATTGACAACTGATGGGTCTATTTTGTAAATTTTGAGAACTTTTATTAACCAGCTGTGCGGCACGGAGTCAAAGGCGAAGGGGTAATCAGCCCAAGCTACCGAGAGGTTTCTTTGCTTCGTTCTTGCTTGGTTGGTTATAAATGAGTCGATTATAAGCAGCTGTTTCGTGCCCTGAGATTTCTTTTTACATCCCAGTTGTTCTGATGCAAGAATCTGGTTCTCAGTTACATGTTTCTCTATTTTTTGTGCAATCACTGATGTTAGGATCTTATACAACGTGGGCAAGCAAGTTATTGGGCGGTAATTTTTAGGATTTTGCAAATCTCCACCTTTCGGTAGCATGGTTGTGATGCCCTCCATGAGAAATTGCGGCATGAGGGTTGGATTCTCGATTATGGCCTGAAATTGGGATGCTATCGTTTCGTGCACTGTGGTAAAGTATTTCCACCAATAGTTTTGTATTTTTTCTGGTCCAGGGCATTTCCAATTCGCACAGTTTTTAACGGTTTTCTTGATATCGGCAACCTCAATTCTAAAGTTTTCCATAGCTGGTTTTCGTCCGTTTTCATCAGTTTCTTCCTGAATTCAATACGCATCCTGTTGGTGGCATTCAGGTATGGACCATATGTTCTCCCAGAATTTTAGCATGGTTTGTGGTTCAGGGGGTGGAGAGTTCTCATATTCCTCTTTGGGCTGGTTCAGTGATCTGTAAAACTCTTCCTGAAATAATTTGTTTTCTCTGTACCTGTGATTGCGTTTGTTGTATCGACGTATTCTTGCTCCTAGCACAGCTACCCTTTGCTTTTGTTTATCTAGGTAAGTATTAAGTTGTTGTTGGTAGTTCGCGGATTTCCTTTTGATTTTTGCTTCTTTCGCAATGGTCTTGATTTCTTTTTTTAATTTTCTTTTGTGTTCCTTGGGGTTGGTGAGGTAGGCTTGCAGTTTTCCGATTGTTTTTCTGATGTTATTTATTTTTCTCTCGATTCTTTCTTTCCATGGTGGTGAGCGATTAGTATTTGTTTTAACTTGTCTTTCTTTTCTTCCAGGTGTTCCTGTCAACGTCAGTACAGCATCCGCAGCGCAATAGACCAGTTCGTGGGTTTTCTCCAGAGTATCGCATTCCTGAATAATGTTTCTGAGAACGTTGTTGACTCCGGCGTCATTATTATTATTATTATTATTATTATTATTATTATTATTATTATTATTATTATTATTATTATTATTATTATTATTATTATTATTATTATTATTATTATTATTATTATTATTATTATTATTATTATTATTATTATTATTATTATTATTATTTACAAATGTAAAATTCTTTTTTCTACAACTGTCAAAAAATGATGATGTTCGCACACTCATGACAGTTTGCGAAGTCACACTTTTTTTCCCAGGTATTGATTTTTTTAAGTTCCCATGACGCCGTGCGCGAACTGTTCGCACACTGGGTGTCATGGTGACACATACCTGTCAGGAAACCAAAAATAATTAAAATTCACCTACTTTTATTTGAAAATGCAATTTTAGCTTCGAATGATCGATATTTAAATGGAGTTGTAGAAAAAATATTGTTTGCAACTCGGGCGCGAAATACTTTGGTGATCTCGACTATTTTTTTAACTCGGCTACGCCTCGTTAAAAAAATCAGATCTCGATCACCAAAGTAGCATTTCGCGCACTAGATACAAAAATAACTATTTTTTTTTTCTTTTGGTGTTTTTAATAGAAATCAGCATATACTAACGAACGCATTGAACTCTAAATGAACGCTTAGAAAAAAATAATCCAACTTTTGTGAAAAGTTTAGCTCAGGGTATGCCATTTTGAAGACATCAGCCCATCAAAATGGCCCTTAGGAAGAATCACAGAAGTACATCCAAGCCGAGACAGCATGGTACGAGTTACATCAATAAAAAAACGAGATACCGTTGAGGTAAAAAGGGCAATAACAAGTTTGGTCCTACTTGACCAAGAAAGTGACGAGAAAGTTGGATTCAAAACAAAGGTATTCAAACAAATAGTACGTCAACTAGTATCTATCAAAAACAGCATATGAAAATTAACCTATCTGACATCATGTTGATGTTGATGACAGGCATAATGTGTGTACCCACCAGTTTGGCAAACTACTCGATCCATATACCAGAAAGAGGAATCTACGTGGAGCATTTAGGCACCGCGAGAATAAACTTATTTCGGCTGCAACTGGACTTTAACAAAACCATAATTTACCAAGATGCAAGAGAAGTAGAATAGGTCGTCTCCCAATTTGACGAATTATGCAGTAGCACAAATAATCTAACAGAAGAAACACAATGCAGCGATCTAGTCAAATCAACGAAATGCAAGCGTGGTACAAAACAGTAGAGGTAAACGCACTCAACATTCATTTATCAAGTTCATACAATCTGGTAGCCAACGTCATAACCGAAATCCATAACCACTATACCAAGCTGTATCAAGTGATATTTGGTAGAGCAACAATTTTGGATCTAATAGCGCCATCATAAGTACAGGGTAATCTATTATAAATGTCACCCCCTCCTATCTTCTTCATTTGACGTTTTTGACAAAAGTGTCAAATACAAAAATTTCAGGTAGTTGTCAAAAGTTTTTAACTATACAGGGTGTCCCAGAATATGTGGGCAATCTCTCGGATTTAGATAGGACTCGAAAAAATAACATGACAACTTCCTATAAAAAAAAAAATCCTACGGCCTCCCCTACGAAGTTACGTGCCCCTAAAGGACGCCTATGAAAATCGGTTTTTTGTTGATAACTTTCAAAATACTTCGTGTAATTTTTTTTCTTTTAATATGATGGATACTAGGTTAGACTCCCTAAAATGGACCCTCTCAAACAAACTTGACCAATCTGGTTTGCCAGGGACGGACTAGCTTTAACGCAATAATAAAACTGAGGAAATATTAGTAGAAAGGATTAATTTTCACTTTCGCGAAATAAGGCCTAATATTGAAGCATTGTCGAAAGTCGAACAATATTTTATTAAAATAGGTATAGAATGCATAAGATTAGAAGGATCTCATGTTGAGTCGACATAAAAAATTATTTAATAAAAAACCATTAATACACAAAAACAGAGTTTTCTCGAAACCAGCTCATTTTTTTGACATCGAATAAGAGTACCTTTTTTCTAATTCAAGGTTGAAACAATCTAATAGCTATTTATACAACAAGTTACGAAATGAGTGTCTTTTAGGCACGCGACGTGAAAATTGTCCAACGAGGCGTAGCCGAGTTGGACAACACGTCGAGTGACTAAAAGACATCGTTTCGTTACGTGTTGTATACAAGATTTTTTCTACTGGCGTTTCATACTCAAAAAAAACATAATTTTATTCCTCGTAAATAAGAGCCGATCACGCCAAAAAAGTTTGGCACCTGCTTTTGATTGACATCTTTCATGAGGTTTTTTTGATTGAAAATTGAAATCCTATTGAAAAAAACAACAGAAAGTTCTGTTTTGAATAACCCAAACGTTTACTTTAGTAGTTAAAATAATTGCATTTACAACATTTATGAAAAAATAGACAAAATTCAAATCTGTGTTTTTTATTTCTGAACAATGAGTGACACTTTTAGGCACTAGTGCTTAAAAGTGTCACTTTTACGCACTAGTGCTTAAAAGAATGCCATTTAAAAACTAAAATGACAATCGAAAAGTCGCTATTATGAAACGTCAGTAGAAAAAAATATTATTGCTATGCCTATATCATACAAGGTGTAAAAAAAATTTGCAATATTGTGTTAAAGCTAGTCCGTCCCTGGCAAACTAGATTGGCCAAGTGTGTTTGAAAGGGTCCATTTTAAGAGGTCTTATCTAATATCCATCATATTAAAAGAAAAAAAAATTACACGAAGTATTTTGATAGTTAACAACAAAAAAACGATTTTCAGAGGCGTCCTTTAGGGGCACGTAACTTCGTAGGGGGGGCAGTAGGAATTTTTTTTTTATAGGAAGTTGTCATGTTATTTTTTTGTGTTCTATCTGAATCCGAGAGATTGCCCACATATTCTGGGACACCCTGTATATAACACTAAATTTGTTTTAGAGTACTCTAATAATTGGGTTTGCAACAATTGCATCCCGGGACACAGCACGTTTTCGGCATAATAAATTATAATTAATTGGTAATTTTTCTGACCGTCAAGTTTTGAAAATAGTTTTCTTCTTTCCTGGAATTCGGTCGTGCATTAAAACAAATTATTTCTGTGACGTTTTAGTATTTTCATTACCATCTTCAGACATACAATTCTAAAATAAATCTTTTCTATCAATTATCTCTAAAACTTTTCTTTATAACAAAAATCAAAGCGAGTAAAATGACAAAATACAAAGACAATATTACAGGAACATTGCATAATTTAATTTAATTATTAAATTAAAAATTTGAGGGTACGTAGAGAGGTACGTAGAGAGGTACGTAGAGAGGTACGTAGAGAGGTACGTAGAGAGGTACGTAGGTACCAGTAGTACATAGTACATAACTCTTCACTTTAAGCTCGAAACACAACCAATTAAGATCCAAAAAGTATTATTTTTTACAAACACACAAACCGGCACCGGCACTAATAAGCTATAAACAACAGTTTTAGAGGTTAAATACTCATCAGCTGTTACACGATTATGGAGACTGCCGACCACCAAGCAGTGTTGCCGGGTCTACGCTGTTCATGGCTGGATACGTAAAGGCGGTTGTGGTCAAGCCTTATTCACCTGAAATCTATAGTGAGGCTGCTATAGAATAGTAGCGAACAGACAAAGATTTAGGGTATTTCCGTCTTTTCAATGTTGAGAAGTGCCTTTTTCCATCCTGAACTGAAATATTTTCCGAAACATGGCCGAAATCTTGATAGTTTCTTCTTTTTGGTCCTGTCCTCTAACCCACAAAAGTAAAACATATCTTTACAAGGACACGGAATGATTGCAATTATTCAAATTGTTCGTCTGTAAAGTTTACATAAAAGTAATCTAAATAAATATTTTTCTACGTATACCGCAAAACCGCTGCCGGAGATTTTACACAGCTATTTATATTCTAACATGAAGACAGTTTCATTGGTGAGTTTGCTTGTATTGTACTACAGAGAAATAAAGAATTCTAAATGAGAAACTGATTTTTTTCGACAAGACAACGCAAATGTTCTTAAATTATGAAAATACAATCAATTCAGATATTCTAATTTTCTCGATTTGTTTGGTAACCTAATTAATATGAAACACTCGAAATCCAATCAACATTAGATTTATAGGTCACATCTTTTACGTTTCAGCTTCACCGCCATCTAAAACGAAATCAGGTAAAAAGAAGGGAACGAAATTGACGCCACTTTGAGGCTAACTTCGAGAAAAATAAATTCGCCTATTCTAGGCGAACGCCGTCTGAATAAATGATACCTCCCTTTCGGGGGTGCCTCGTTTTTTTCTAATTTTGGCACGAATCAAACTAGTATTAGTAGCCAGACCTATCAGTGCCAAGTCGTAAATAACTTCGCGTTTTTGGTAATTTAAATTCTACACCGGGCTCAAGAAAAATAGGTCGTTTTTGTCAAGAACCTGGATTTAGGACTTTTTTATAAATCATATTCTTGAATTGATGATGACATGATTGTATTTTTTTGTTTGAGTTTTCAAATTTTAACTTTCACAACTCAAGAGATTATCTTTTGTGTAAAAATCAACATTTCCGGATTAAACATTTTTAAGTCGCCTTAGTTTAAACTGTCTGTGCTCAATAATCCCTATAAATCCGTGCTCAACTTCGCGCATCGAAGATCTTAACAACTATGAGAGCTTAAGTGAGCTTCAAGCGACGTTGCTTTTAAGCGCCATTGTTTTAATACGTACTCTGGTTTTACACAAATTACGAAATATCGTTCTGAATGATCTCGGTTCTGTTGAGGGTTTTTTGCGTTAATAATTTGTCAACCAAGTTAAAAGAAGGTAAGCTTTGTAAATTTAATTAAAAATTCCATGGATTCCTTGTTTTTTTTTTTGCTATTTTTATAATTACATTTTTATTTTCAGTCTTTGTAATATTTTGTCTGTTCTAATTAATACAAAAAGCTATGAACATTTATCTGCAGCTTGTTCATTGGTCCATTGCGATTCTGGCACCGATAAATTTGGTTTTCTCTTTCAACTTTTTTATGCCTGCCGGAAAATTAGCCAGTTTTTACAAAGTGTTTGGTTCATTGCGCCTGCAAATTAGGGCCCAATTAGGTTCTTTGTAGCCCGATGGTAATAAATGAAATGTTTGACGAACTTTTGAAAAATGAATTATGGCTATGCCGCCTACATTTCACTATACAATTTGTTAATTATTATTGAAGACTTGTATGGTTTTAAATTAGTTTTTACTCAAAGTTAAACATCACACCGTAGACGATACATCCAATTTGAAACTTCATTATTCCGAGCGTAATTGAATTGTTGTTAATTGCAATTTGATGGTAAAACTAATTTCCAAAACTGAAACATTTATTAGACAAGAATAATTGTTTTCATTCAAATTTCAGAATGCAATATTTGAAAATAGAACAAAAGTTTTATGCAGCTACGAGTTGCGTCAAATACCCAGTGGCGGATCTAACATGAAGCAAACGACGCACTGTGCGTCGGGCCCCCAAAGCTGAGGGGCCCCCACACAACCGAATTTTAAAGGCAGCGATAAAAATGAATTTAAAAAAAATTAACTCATAAATATACAAAAAAAAAAACGAAAATTAAACTTTGAAGAAGATCCATAGATAATTTAGGATACTGGTCGGAGTACGGACATTATGGTGCTTTTTAGTTTTTGTTTTTGGTGCCAGTGTGCTGCGTGTGTGTAGGACTAAAGCCTAGTACTCATAACTGCGAAATTCGGATTTTTTTGACATTGCTTCGACAATTTGACGTTTGATACACGCATAAAACGTCAAATTGTCAACGCAATGTCAAAAAAATGCGAATTTCGCAGTTATGAGTACTAGGCTTAAGGGCGGGTATTATAAAACTATTTTGACAGATAACTGAAAGTTAACTCCTGGAATTACTGAGAAGTAACGTCATTCCAGAGGTTAGCATTTAGTTATTCTGTAAAAATAAATTTGTAATACTCACCCTAAGTGGAATAGGTGTCAGCGTTGCCAATTCAGCTGGAAATACGCAGCGTCCGCCAAGGAAAATAGTGGCTGTAACTTGAAACATTTCTCAAATTTTTTTCGTTTACCTTGTTTTCATAATATTATCTCATATGTTCTTAATAAACCTGTTAATTAATTAAGTTTGTTTTTATATTTGCCTTTAAAAAACTTCAAAAACAGTTTGAGACAGGGCCCCAAAAATTTTTTTTGCGTCGGGCCCCAAAGTTCTTAGGTCCGCCACTGCAAATACCATTTAGAGGCGCCACACATCAATTCGAAAAATAGGCATTCCCGCTTTTCAAGTTTTCAATACGTTTTCCGTGTCAGAACCTAGCGCGTTTTATTTCGCCTGCAACTTTTTCCTATAAATTCCGGATATATCCGAAAGTTTACTATGAGGAAAATGCGAAAAGTTTTCAAAAACAATTCTTTTTTTTTAGGTGAATTAGCATCTGAACGAACTGGAGCATATAGGAGGAAAACATAGCCGCCTATATCAATTTGAAATCAATTTTCTTAACCAGTTAATATGATGATCGTTCGATTGTGAATTTTTCTCGAATATACACTTGCAAATGTTTCGTTTAGTTTCCTTTTGCACTTGGTCTACATACATATAGGACTGCTTTTATTTGACACGTCCAGCTTTTAATACCTTCATGATTTTGATTATTAAAGGAAGTTCCATTGCGTGCTGATGCCTAATGCATGGAATATTGTCCTGTTAAGACTTATTGGATGAGAAAAGCTCGACGATCAGTGCTTAATTAAGCTGAAGTGGGACAAAGGCTAGCATAAAAGATCAATAATATCGAAACCTGACTGAATTAAAACCGTTTACTGTAAATGAAAAAAAAACAAGATAGAAAAACTTTTATTTATTCGACATCATGGCGGCTGTAATTGCGGTTTCACATCAATTCAAGTACTTACCCTTTCGATTCAATATTTTCGATAATGGCTCTTGATAAGAACGAATCTATAAAAGTAAGTGGTTTAATTAGTAAAGCCTGGGTAAAAATTAATTGAATATTTCTATTGAATTTTACCTTCTATGAAAAGCGTTTTGTTTTTGTGAAAACAAGTTTCGAACAAAAATAGGTGTCTGGCTAATATCCATTTTCAATTGAATTAAGTTTATTAACAAAGTTTTTGTAAGTTAATGAAAGTTTGGTTGTGATTTATGTGGTGAATTAAAACTAAAAAATAGATAGGGTCGTATTGTTTCGCCTACTTTATGTATTTCGGGTAGTCCATATAGTAGAATTTGAAAAAAGGATTCTGTTTCTGTTGTAACTCTGCATAAAGTCCGAGTTTTTTTAAGTTAATCTTCTTGCTTTGTTGATTAACTCGTAAAGGGGATTACATTGTGCTACTTTAAAATTGTTGTCAGCTAGGAAAGATTTTGTTTTTGTTCATTCTGAGGAAAACCACCTATTTGAAATATTATTCAAATCCTATTTTTTTTTTAAACGTTTAGTAAATAAAAACAAATGGTAAATGTTGCAACCATGTATGCGCTGGCCAGTAAGCACGAGCGTAGACGCGCCACACAAAAAGGTACCGAAGGATAGAGAAGGGAATGGAAGATTAGAGAAGTGTGCCTTGGACCGTTTGTCCGCCATTGTTCATAATTCAATTTTTATTTTGTATTAAACTGATTGTTCAATCCAATTTGTGATTAGTTTGTGTGTCATAAGGAGCCTTCACAGGTCAGTTGAATAATTATTGTTATTTTGTTTTTGAGAGTTCAATTTATACAAGTATTATTTTTTTCATTTTTATGTTTTTTGTTAGTTTATAACATTTTTTTTAAAACATGTGCATTGTTCATGTATTTAACGAAAATCGTTTCATGCTGTAAACAACGCAGATTAAAAAAATGTAAATTGAAAACTAAAGAAATTATGTGCTGTCTTTTGTACTGGGATTTTGATTTTTGGTAATCAGAACGTGCATTAGGGCCTTGTTGAATCTACTTTCCTACCCTGACGAGCGAATATCCTGGCAAACAAATTGAAAAATCAATCTAGAGATATTGGCTCAAAATAACAACTATAGCTGAGTAGTCTTCCGTAACCAAGGACCTCAGTACCTGCCGGCAGATGGGCTAACTAACCAAAAACTCTTCAGTATTGAATATAGGTAATGTTGATTGAATATAGTGTGTGGAATTAAAATTTTAGTAAAAGAACTGGGACGGTACCTAATCTAAACTGTCATTGACTCACAATTATTTATTAAAATGACACAGTATGTTTTGATTTTTGAGGAATGTTAGATCAAGGTTTTCTCTGCCGTGCTCTTTCCCCTCGTTAGTTCCAGGTCGAGAACGGTATATTTTTCTAATAATAAATTAGACGTTTCACAAATTTTTCGTTTATTTTACATATCACAACTTCCCTTTATATTTACTAATGTCGGGCGCATGTTAAGTAAGTAAAATTGAGTAAGTTTTCACAATGTAGGACCTATTTGTTTTCCATTTCGTTTTATAGAAGATTTGTTTAAAAGATGATGTAATAAAAATTCACACCGTTCAATCTTGCTGAACGAACCCGGGTATGTTATACTACAGTTCAGTTACTCTTGTTGAAGAACGGATCAGTGGGATACATATAGAACAAGTTCGAGAAAGAGCTGAAAGGAGCCAAGAGGAGATCTTGAAGAAAGTAGTGGGAGGATATAGAAAGTACCAAAGATTGTGCTAGTTCATTCAAAAACGGCCTCGGTGAATACACCAATACCGGGAAAGAGACGGCTAAGAAGCTCCTAAGAACCCACTTTCCCGACTCAAAGATGATTTATCAGACCAATGACATCAAAACACAGATAGACGGATCATCCCATTCATAAACTGATATTTGTTGTGTTGACAAGACCACCCATGGGCCAGAGGAGGTTAGTTGCTCGCAGGGTCGTGGTGGGGAGACATCATTGCTCAAAATGGCCTGAAAAAACCCCGCCCATACGTGAATATATCTCAAAAATTAATTGGATGAATAAATAAAATGACAATTTGACAAATAAACTGAGAATATTCGATACGAGCACTTTATTCTGGGAGTACCAATATCGTATTGGTCGTTTCTTGTTTAACGCTAATGAATAATTCCTGTTTGCGATAAAGATAGCTAGCTACTCCAACCAACACCTGCCTGCCATCGAACAAGCCGCTTCTGGGCGGCGTTTTGCTACAATCCGCTGTTGCCAAATTGAGTTCAGAAATAAAATTGAAAACGTTAATTAGAAAAGGAGGAAAATATATTATTTAGGGATACAAGACAAAATTTGGCATTCTCAGTGGTGGGGCTAGCACAAAGGCCCAAAAGAGACAGAGAGATGGTGTCATACGAAAATTTTGTTTATTGTTCGGTCTATCTGTTTTTTGATGTCATTGGATCGCACTCAGTGAATATGGAATGAGCCTAAGCCTCGAAGAGCGTCCAGGAACGGCTGGCTAACCTCGAAGAAAGTAGTCAACTATAAGAAAGTTGAATGGGCTATAAACACCTTTGATCCGTAGCAAGTCAACAGGGACTAATAGGATCTATCCCATAACGTAACGGACCGGAACTGAACCAGCACACAGGATGCAACATTCCAAACAATAGCCTAGCCTTTGGCTATATACCAAAGACTTGGAGGCATATTAGGGTAATGTTTATACCAAAGCCTTTCAAAATAGGACAGGACGACCACTACACCCAGACCAGTATGCACATTAGACAGGCATGTCAACAAAATTAGCGCTTCACCAGCTGGTCAGCATAATGGAAACTAGATTGAAAAACAGGGAAATGATGCTGGTCTTCTTTTTAGACATAGGGGGAGCTTCTAACAACATTCATTCCGACTCAATAACCAGATCTGTTAAGCACAGAGGAGTTGAGGACACCTGCTGTTTGTGGATCAACGCTATGCTAAGAGAAAGAATGGTATATAGGAACCACCGTCGCAGAGGAAACACTGGCGGCCCGAGTGTACCAGGGGGTGGGATATTATTCTCGCTCCTGTGGAATCTAATGACGGACGGTCTGCTTGGGGTGCTCACGGTAGGAGGGCACCGTGTCCTCGGATATGCTGACGACATAATTATCATTTCATGGGACAAATTCAACTCTACGGAGGCAGCAAATGCAAGACGCTTTAGGCCGAACAACAAGATGGCTGGATAGAAAAGGATTGAATATTAAAATGGTAGAAATTTCATCAACCAACGATGCAGAAAAAGGGTCGCAGAGCTGCTACAAATGAGCAGGAGCCGACTAAGGACTATCACGGGCCTTATGATAGGCAACACAGCATAGTGAAGGTCTACCGGAACAGGATGAACCTGTATGACTGAGACCTCAACTGCAGACTCTGCAATAAGGAACCCGGGAAAGCCAGACACATTTTGGTGAACTGCGAAGCAGTGGATCGCAGAAGACAGTATTTTCGAACAACCAAACGTAGACCCAGAAACAATCATGTCTCAGGCTTCAGTGCTACATGGGAACAATAAGTCGTACAGGATTGAGAGAGGAAAAAAAAAGATCCATCATAAAATAATGCAATGTTACTTAAATTCACATAATATTTATGATATGCTCTAACTCCTGAGTGTGCTGTTGACATAAATATACTGCTGCTTCTTTTTGACTGTAAAGATTTTAAAATCAATTTGGGAAAACTCACAAAGTGCTTGTGGCTGTTGATTGCTGAAGAAGCTACTATGAGTGCAGTCGTGTTGAACTCAACTTTTTGTTTTGCTGATGTTGTCTTTGCTGACTAATCATTTGTCATGTTCCACTTTGCTATTTAATACGAATTGAAAGTCCCTTACCTGATTAAATCGTCAGTCCAAAACTTTCGATGGAAATTAGCAGCACAAGTTGTACTTTTGAAATCTCCTGATAACTGAATCGAATTTCAATAGACTCTTCGAAAATAACAACTAAATTATGGATAATCTATTATTCATCGATCTAAAAACTCCATATCGGTTCTCGCAAAGCTTGCTACAAACTTGCCAAACATTGTTATCTAGGAGCGTTGGCAAAAACCCTTCAACACCTCGTGAGAAACTTGGCAATAGTTTTGAAACGATAAGTTCAATAGCGGAAGTAAACACATTTGTCTAGTTTCAAAAGACAAATTATTATTTCCCGAAACTAGAAAATCCTCATTGAAATAAGTTCGGTTTTGAATTGTGTGCAAAAGCCAGAAACTGCTTCGCAAAAAGTCCAATTTCTTCGTCAATTCTCTACCGATCCGATTTATTGCTCGAGACAAACCCCATAAAATTGTTTTTATTTTCTTTGGCAAATACGTCTATATCCTTTATGACGACGTCCTGGCTATAAAAACCGATTTTATGTGTCCGTCTTAAAACTACAAGTGGATATAAACTTTTAAAGCAAGCCGAGTGGGTTACATGGAATTTTCTATTTGATGAAGAAGTGGTAACTAGAAAATTTTAATAGTTTTTGTATGAATCATGAATGGGATTTGCTATACAGCAGTGACAAAGCTATTTCCTTTATTGATGCACTATCGTTTGTTGGCCTTATTTCCGAGAAATCCAGAAACTGCTGCCAACTTTTTCAGGGATGTTGAATTTTTTCCTGGATAACCGTCTTGGCTCGGTTTTGATCACGTTTCCAAGATGAACCAGATTTGTAGGACAGAATTTGAATAATTTTATAAATTTAGGCAATGTGTTTCTAGGTAGGCAATAAAGTTAAACAAAATTTCAAAATGAAACGTGATCTCGCATTATAAAATGTCGGGCCCAGAGGCGATTCGCATACTTTGAGTATAATAAATAAAGGCTTTTTGCAAGTTGGCACAAAATTTGCCGTTTACGATCGTTAAGATAAGAGAAGGCGTTCATTAAAACGAAAATATAGCGCATAAAGCTCGCCATGAAGTGCCTCTTTATTGCTTAAAAAGGCTTTTTCGAGAAAAATCAATTTTCTTGTAAAGTAAGTAATAGCTGCTATTATACTTAATTTATCTATTATAATAGTACTGTTGTTGTCTAACAACATAAATTTCGTTGAAACATTTATATTATAATCCTTTAAGAATCGATAATTATAATTAGTTTTATTCTAAATTTAGAAGATATAGAAGCTCAAAGCTGACATCAAATAATTCTGTCAGGTGTATGGGCAGCTACTGAAAAATATAATTGTTAGGGCGAGTCTATTTTCAATTGAAAGAAACAACTGATTTATATGGTTATCCGTTAATAATTATCTATATATATAACAATCAAAGTTCACGGGGTATCCGGATATGCGCTCCAAAACCACTTATCCGATTATGATGAAACTTTGGTAGGTTGTTATGGCTATCCCAAGGAAGGTTTGTGGATAGGTTACGCATCTCGGAAAAAGAAATTAATTTTGAATTAATTATTAATTTAATTGTAAACAAACTCATTCACATTACATAACAACATAACCCAACTTTTTTTGACAGCATGAAACAACGTTGCCATATTTCATTTATTTAGGCTTGCATTCAACCGACGTAACTTTATTATTTTTTGAACAAGAACGGCTGGACCGATCTTGAATTAATACCACGTATCTCTATATAAGGTGAATTCGATTGACCCAGATTAGATCGATTTGGGTTCAATTTAAGTGAACTTCTTCTGATCTAGATCATTTTTTTGTTGATGAGGGTGCACTGATCCAGCTTGAATCGAACACAGTGTGGTTCACTTAAATTGAACCAGATCGATCTAATCCGGTCAATCGAATCGGCTATAGAGGAGAGTGATATAGGCTATTTTTTATCCCGAAAAAAAAAGTTCGGTTGCGTAAAACTCTGATACACTGGATGGCCTATAAACAGCCCGGGGCGCTCTAGAGCAGCTCTGGAGTGCTTAAAATGCGTCCTAAACTCACTGGCAAGCGACTCTGATATCGGATTAAAAAAAAATAATAATAAATAGAAAATCAGCAACAAAATTTGAAAAGAAGTATATTATTTCAAAATGTATTTACACGCTGGCAACGCAGCGGGTCATTAGCTAGTACTTTATAAATAAGAAAATAAACAGATTTTCATTTCCTATAACCATGGTACAAATTTTCTAAACCCTAATCCAACACCTTTCAATACAAAAATAAACAGTCCTGAATTGATGCAATCGCGTACAGCCACCTTTACACTGTTTCTGAGGTTGTAAATCAAATGATGCAATCAAAAAGCCTTGTACCTTCATATACCTCGCCCTACTACGTTAGGTACAATATTTTTAAATCTTAAACACCTTTTATATCTCAAAACAATAATTCTTAATTTAGTTTAATTATTATAACTTCCCGCGCAGGCCTATTCTCTACGAACAGCAATTACATAGCAACCAGCAACCGGTCTTAAGTTGCTTTTTTAGAATAGAAAACTAGCGTTTGACAGCGGCAATTTCGCAATTCTCTGCGGTCGCAAGTTACAGAATAAGCTGGCCGTTCTATAAACGTCTAAAATCCCTGAAATCGCTTACTACCAAATTTTGTACAATACTTAATATATCAAAACAATGAACATTTTATCTTAATTCATTTAATTAGAAACCAAAATATCTAACTGATCATTTTCTAGACGAAACAAAACAGTTTATTCGATTATCCAAACTCTTCAGTAAAATTCATTTCAATTTACAATTATTTGAATTAAATTTCTCCATCTGTACCAAGCACAAAAATATTCAAAGTCAATTCACTCAAATTATTAATATTTCATTTCAACATTGATAAAGTCAAATAAACATATGTCACTAGAATACTAACAATTAAATTATCGCCTTTGAACTCACTTAATTATTCTAATTTCTTTTAATTATTTAGAGCTCGCACATAATGTTGAACGAATTTAAATGTTCTTTCTTTCACAATTTTAGAGGGTGTAGAGCTGTGTGCACGTTGAGGAGTAATGAAGAATGAAAAAGTTTTGTATTTCGTGCAAAATTCTTTAATAAATATCAGTGCAAAGCGCTTTCGGCCGTGGCCATCATCATGCATAAACGTGCAACCATACACAAAATGGCTGCACATCATTCATCACCTGTTGGTCTTCCACAAATTTAAAGAAATATTAATTTAAATTAAAAAACATCTTTCGATGTGATTGTAATTTGAGAGGACACAGCCTTTGCATAGTGCACCAGCGAAAAACCAAAGATCTTCCGATATTTTAATGTGTTAATTTTAATTTGTAATGTGATGTTTCGTTCCTTTACACCTATATGTTCAACGAGAAGACTCTTTGTACAAACCTGGCGAAGTGAGTAAATCTACTTTCTTTAGTAATTAATTTCTTCCTGTTGAATAATTTAAATTGATATAGATAAAATTTCTAAGATTTCAGATAATTTTCAAAAATTTTTAAAAAATTTTTTTTTTTTCAAATTTTCCAAAATTTCCAAACTTTCACAAAAATTTTCCAGTATCTTCAGAAAGTGTTTTTCCTTACTTTCAGGTTGCACTGATGATGGCCACGGCCGAAAGTGCACTGATATTTATTAAAGAATTTTGCACGAAATACAAAACTTTTTCATTCTTCATTTCACAATTTTCCCTTACTTTCTCAAAGTTCGATTTAACGCGTTTTCCCGAGGCAACAAAATAAAAGAAACTCTTCGCGAATTTAACTATCCGCACTGACTCATTAGGAACTGTAAACTTAAACTCAAGACTGAACTGAAGACTCAACTAGACTTACTGATCTTAAACTGTTTCCAAAATTCCGAAACCATATTTATATTTTTCATTCCCCCCAAAATATTCTGGAAACCGGGGCTACTTTACACAATACTGGCCATCGACCGTTCTTTTTTTTTTTTCTAGGAAATATAATTTATTTGTTTAAAACCGAATAATTATGTCGCAATTTCCTGGATTATCGGGGTCAACAGATTTGTTATTGTTGTAAGTATGTTAAGACAAATAACTCAAAGGATGCCGAAAAACTCGTGTCGGCCGTAAATCACCAATTTAATTTCTTTTACCTTGATTTTAATATTTTCATGGATTTGATTTATGGATTGAAGGTGATGACACGCGCTTGGTCACCAGCTTTTTCAAAATTTGAACGTATATAAATATTTAAATTAATTTGGAGTAAACGCTAATAATTTGTCTCATCATTTCCTAGTTTTATTGATGCTGATTTGAAATATTGGAGATTCAATTTTTGATTATTTGATTGCATTGAATTTTTACTGTTAAGACATTGTAAATTACGGCTCTATTTTTCCCGGGTCATCGCAAGTGTGTATGTTTGAAGATAAGGCTATATCTTACCTTTGGTTTACTCATCCTACATCAAATTAAATTTGCTCTCACCTGCTCTAAATGAGAGATTTCCCAAAATACCTATTAGGCCTAACCCAAGCCAAAAGCGAGTCGTTGACAAGGATTATACATTATCCACACTATTAAGCCCTCCAAGGCTTTCAAGCAGTTTCGCTATATTTATGCTCATTTTGCGACTTGAGATCGTGTATTTTTCTACAAAGAAAAAAAAACATCCCCCACAAAATCAGTACTTAAATTATTCCCGAAACGTTTCGAGGCGAACAAACGCGTTATGAATTAACTTGTCAAGAATATCGTTTTTTTCCGGCATTATTCTTCGAAGCCAAATTCATTTTTATTTTTGAAGTTGCTGGAGAGGGCAAAGGAAAATTTATTTTCGTTGTCATTTAGCACCGGTTTGAAAAATACTTTCTCATTGTCCCTATAATGACAGGTGATTTATATGTTTTTTTTGTTTGGATTATTTTTCTCGGAAAAAAATATTCCTTATTTGAATACATTTGCTTTAAATTTATTGCGATATGAGTATAATGGGCACTCAGCCCACAGCTCTTAAGAAATTGTGAAGAAGCAACCAATATTATAAAGCTTAAATGTGATTAAATTTTTGAATTGATGATTTCAGAAGACATTCGCAAAGTATTATTTCTTACACCACTTGTATCTTTGTAAATCTCACACAACATTGTTGCATCACAAGTAGCTTTATAAATTGAAATAAATCCTTTTGTTGTAGGTATAATAAAGAATAGGCTATTTGAGATTGTATTCAATGACAGGATTTCATATAAAATAGGAATTCCTTGAAGTTCTTGTGTGCAATAGAACGTGAAAGTCGAGGATTTTTCAATTGCACGCCGTATCGAAAAGAACCTCGAAGCTTTCAATTTTGCCACTTTCTTACAAAGCGTATAGTGAATTTCTCGAGGAATTTCCGAATGAGAACCTGCGACTCTATCTAGTTTATTTTTAATTTATTCATCCAGGAATATAGGATGCGTTCATAACAATAATAATAATCATGGCAAAGGAGGAAATTTACATGAGCTATCCGTTTTTCTTTCTTTTTCTCTTCTTTGAAAATGCTTTTCCAGGGCACATAGCAGCATAGCTGGGGCTTTATTTAAAGTTGAGGGAATACGCGCCTTTGTCTCGTCCGAATTGAGTTCTTTCAGCTTTTATCCCGATATAAGACTATGAAAGGGACTTTGAAGTATCGGAATTAAATGCATTATAACGAACAATGTTTTGCACTGTTCTAGTTAAATTTCGAGTGAATTTTTTTTCATTTTCTGTTGCTTTCTTTAAAGGTTCCCGCTCGGGGTTATATGAAATAACATGCAGATCGAGTTCATTTGGATATTGTGGGTGCAGCTGATGTTTTGATAGTTTGTAAAGTTTACAACTTAAATATTAGCTTGGCCTGATTAAAACAATATTGGAAGAATGAGAAAAAATATTTCGCCTGCATGTGAATCTGAGAGGTCATTGGATCTGTGTGTCTTTTTCAGAGTTCAGTAGCTTTATTTCACATGGGCTGCTGTCTTGGTGTTCTTGGAGTTCTCCTTTTTCGCATAGGTGAAATTCGAGAAGGATTTCCTAACATTCTTGGCCATAATGTGCTTAGTGCAATCCGTTTTTCAAAGGATATTTATTTTATGGACGGACTACCTTAAACTGACTCTGACTTTTGAATGGTATTGATCATAGGTGGAAATAATCAAAAGATTCAGGGTACATTATAGGTATGTGGACCAAATAAGTTATTTTATTGTTAGGAACAATTTATTCTAATTTCTACTAAAGACATTTGTTCATGACTTGATTAGTTATGTCTTTAATATAAAGAGAACTTTCTCTATAAGCAGATTTTTCTACTTTATGTGCGATTTGATTGATTTTTGATTATAGGAGTTTCTCATTATAATTTATTTGTTTCATCTACGCCAGTGAGTTAAGAAGCTCTTAACTCACGCATTTCGTGTGAGTTAAGAGCTTCTTAACTCACGCATTTTCATTACCGCACCCAGTGAGTTAAGAAGCTCTTAACTCACGCATTTTGAGTGAGTTAAGAGCTTCTTAACTCACGCATTTTCATTACCGCACTCTTTCTTAGGTTTTTGAAACTAGTGACATCAATATTATTTACTATCAAATTGATATGAAACCATGCATGGTATTATCGTGTTTTCATGGTAATTTGGTCAAGTTTATATTGTTATTTGAACAAAAGGTATGGAGTTGATTCGGGTAGCGGGTTTTTAGAATAGGTAATACAATTATTATTGAAATGAAATTTTTTTGTGTTTTTAAAGTTGAGAGCGTATGGCGTAGATAAAATATTGTACAATACAGGTGAGTTAACCTTCATTAAGATACTGGGATAATTCCAGAATTATCGTCCAATTTTCTTATGGAGAATTTCTTTGGGTTTCCGAATGCATGGGTTAGAAAGCTGAAATAAAGATTAGTAAGCATAAGCGTGTGGTTATAATATTCATATTTATTAGTACCATAGTAATATACTCATTATTTATTTAAATTAACTTGAGTATCAAAACTATATTTGTTTCTTAGAGGACGTTTGATATTGTCCATATGCATTTTGCCTAGAGTGTCTGTCGTAATGATTTTCCGTGTAGGGTCAACGGTCTCTATTTGTGTGGCTGCTTGAAATTTGTCTCCTAATTTTTGGCGTATATGTTTCCTTATGTATATCTTCTATTCTGGTTTAAATAATGTTGGCTTATCACAATTTTCATTGATTTTGCCAATTATTTTATTTTTTGTATCCATAAGACGCTCGTTCATGTTGGAATACACAAATTTTGTTCTATTTTGGTGCTCGTTGACGTTATCTGTTATTAGAAGTTGATTTAACTTAAGATCGAATGGTTCATTGGGACTAATGTCTCCTGTGATTATGTCAATGGCCTTGTGTTTGGTTACAGAGTGGATCGTATGCTAAGATTGCATGTTTAATTTTTTGGGTAATTGTCGTTTTGAGAAATCCTTGATTGTTAAAAAATCTTATGTGCTCAGATAAGGTTGAGTGAAGTCTTTCAATTACGCCGTTTGATTGAGGGTGTTCATGAGAACAAAAATGTAAGTGAAGTTGAAGTAATTCAGTAAGAACAGTATTTTTGAACTCAGTTCCATTGTCTGTGATTATTCGATGGAATACCATGATGTGAAAAGAAGGATATGAGATTATCACATATTTCGGTAGCGGATAAAGATGTAAGGGCATAAGCTTGGGTATATTTAGAAAAACTGTCTATTATGGTGAGACATTTAACCTTATCGAGAGTGTATGTATCAAGGTGGACGATGTCAAATGGTTTTGTTGTAGAAGGCGTGATGTTCATTTTAATATTTATTGGATGGCGTTCGTATTTGCTACGTGAGCAAATTTCACATTTATTGATGAATGATTGGATGGATTATTTTGAGTTGGGCCAATAATATTTTTCCTTAATTCGTCGCTCGGTTTCTTCGATGCCTCGGTGATTTGTCTTGCTCTCATGGTAAATTTTAATCACTTCTGCTATTTCTGTTTTGTTGTCGACATCAATTAATTTTATCAGGAATGTTTTGAATTTAATTGGCCATTTAAAGTTTTTTCTTATTATTTCGCAAAAAGGTTCATAAGTATCTGGGTTTTCGAAATAAATGGAATATAACTTTTCGGGTACTACATTTTCTTTAACAAATTGCATGATATCATTCTCAAAATTATTTCCGGATAGTTGGACTAGAAATCTTCTTTTCTTCTGGAATATTGCTTAATAAATTCTTCGATGTACGAGACTAAACTTGAGATGTTGGCGGCGTCTTTTGTGTGTAACTCAATGCGAATTAGCGCGTCAGCACTTGTGTTAAGTTTTTCTTTTTTATATTTTATTTGGAAGTAGAATTTTAGTAATTTTATTCGCCATCGTACTAATTTTGAAGTAGGATCTTTATGATTAAACAGCCATTGTGAGGGTTTATGGTCTGTTATAATGTTAAACTTTCGTCCATACAGCTATGGCTTAAAATATTTTGTCACCCACACTAGGCACAAACTCCTTTTCAATGGTAGAGTAGTTTTGTTCCGAGTTGTTCAATGTACGTGATGCTATTGCTATTGGCAAGTCATGACCTATCAGCCCTTGCGACAGTACGACGCCTAGCGCTACATTGCTAGCTTCACAGGTCAAATTGAAAGTTTCAGAAAAATCCGGGTAGCTACTGTAATATCGGTTCATTTGTCAACAGTTTTTTACATTTTTCAAAGCAATCAATAAACTCTTGGTTATGTTCAATCTTGGCTCCTTTTTCCAAAGGTTTGGTTAATGGTTTTGTTAATTTTGCAAAATTATTTATCAAGCGTCGATAATAACCTAGTAGTTCAAGAAATCCCTTATTTGCTTCGTTGTTTTTGGTATGGGATAGTTTTTGATTGCGTTGACTTTATGTGGATTATGACGTACTCCTTCAGGGGTTACAATATGTCCTTAGAAACTCGCTCTTATCTAATTGGATTTTGAAGTTCGTTTCTCTTAATCTTTGAAATACGGTTTCTAATCGCTCTAGGTGTTCTTGCAATGACGACGAGAAGTCTATAATGTCATCAAGGTAAACTAGGCACTTTTCGTTTTGGATTCCTCGTAGGATGCCGTTCATGACCCTTTGAAAGGTCGCTGGGGCGTTGGTGAGCCCGAATGGCATCCAGAAAAATTCGAAATGACAATTTTCTGTACTAAATGCTGTTTTTTCAATGTCTTTTTCACTCATTTGTATTTGGTGAAGACCACTAGCCAAATCTAAGGTTGTTTCTCTAATTTTTCTAGGAGGTCCGTGATATTGAGAAGAAAGTATCTATCTGGCAGGGTCTTTGCATTGACGCCTCTGAAGTCAATAACTACTCTCCATTTCTGCTACCCATAAGCGTTTGCTTTTTTCGGGATCACCCAAATAGGTGCAGACGAAGGAGAACTGCTTGGGCATATAATATTCTGGTACAACATTTTTCTTATTTGGGATTCGACCTCTTGCTTATGAATTAATGGGTACCTATATGTTTTTGTATATACAGGCTGTTCATCTATCGTTTTTATAGAGTGTTTTATTTTGCTTGTGCCTCCACCATATGTTGGACCTGGGGTTTATGAGGGGGTGAGAATCAAAACTAGAGCAAGTACAAAAATAGGAAAGTATATTTGAAATAAAGCTTACCACAAATACATTTTAGATATGGACATTGGCACTTATAATTATCACAGTACTAAAAGGCACTATTATTGCTGACTAACGCGGTTAATTCTCGGTCTGTAGACTACCCTCTCATCTTTCAAAAACCATTATTTCATATTAATACCGCGACCCTGGTGCATGATTGCTGATTATAACAATTACCAGTGATCCGTCGTTGACATTGACTTTCCATGGGCTCAGGTTCCTCATATAATTTATTAATAGCAACTTGCCACCGAATGTTATTTAAACGTGACGTGATCAATGATTTTCCTGGAACCCATGAACCTTTTTTGGAAGACGATTGGGTTTAATTAACCGAAGAGAGATGCCCTATTATCCTAGATACGACAATATACCTAAAAAAGTCCCTCAGTTGATGAATTTTGTGACAGATAATAAATAGATTGAAATTACAAAATGAAAAAACTTTACTTTCCCTAAAATTGTAGGTACGTATCCAAGGGTTAGTAGAAACGCTTAGACATTTCACCGGCAATTTCGGTAATTTTTACATGTAAGTCTCCCTAAGAAAATCGCAGATTCATTTTGATCAGTTTTGCACTCAGAAAGAACAGTCTGTTGTAAACAGGTCTGTTTGTGAGAAAAAAACTGCTCTGAAACAGACCTGTTTGAAATAGAATGTGGAAATGGCTGAAATTGCCGACCCTAGCTTTATCTACACTAAAGTTTCATTAGTATTTGTCTGATAAGTGAAATAAATAGCTTCAAAGCTAAACATAGTGTTTTGTTTAGCACTACTGAATTCTGATTAGTTACAGCGTTCGCTCTCGTGTGCTACTCCAATTCAGATCGTATAACGAATACGAATTTTGCATTCAGTAGCTCAAATATAAAGTTTCAAGATCCAAAAATACAAAGTTTATTACAGTACAAGGAGCTATAAAACGGGATGCTTCTAAAGTTGTACTCTCGAACTATGCGCCATAATAAAAATAGAAGGAATGCAATTTCTTAACAAGAGACTATATACGCGATAAAGTTTTACTACACTAGACGATATAAAGCTTGTGTGTCGTCATTTATAATACATGTAACAAAAGGCTCGGGGTATTAGAGCTACTGCATCGTTTTCAGTAAATTGAGAGGCGGTTGTAATATGCTAATTTTTTCCTGCACGGTAAAATATTAGGTACTTTGAAAAATTGCTCTTTAATAAAATGTCATTTATGGAAGTTAATAGAAATATGAAAATTTAAAGTTCCTAAGCTAGAAAACTTCTCTATATGAATTCAATGCAGCTTCTTGCTGGTATAAAATTGTATCCATATTTTCAACAACAATGGATTGGGATGCTGGGATGAAGGAATAGTAACTAAGTAGGTATATTGTATTTCTAAGAGGAAAAGTTGAACATTTCTGGACTGATAATACGGAGATAAGGGGATATAATTTCACCGTATTATTTATAATACTTGGAAGAATTTAAAAGAGGCCTACATCCAGAAATAAATTACTAGAGGCTGAAAGCAGAAGAAAAAAACATCAAATAGAAACCGAATAAATTGAATTGAGTAAATGAATATTATAGTAAAGCAACTGCCTGCATAATAGAGTATAAAAGTTAACTTTTCTAAAATTAACCGGTGCCACGTCAAACTATCAGAAGGCACGAAACCGCCCCACTAGCTACTTCATTACACTATAAAAATATACACAATAAACACAAACTTAATATTAAAAAAGCGCTCAGCCCAGCAGGCAGGCAGTGTCAGCTTTTTATAATTAAATCCCGCCAAAAGAAACCTTGTGAAGTCACGTTTTATATTCCGGGGGATGTTATTACCCGGCATATTCCCGGGGGCCTGAGTTGTTTTTCTCACTTTTTATTTTCGAGCAAAACGCCTGGGTTAAATACTTTTTATTTGTTAGAAATCATCGAGAAGGATGCCGGGCTTTACTTTTCTCCGAGACAATAGCCTTGAATTTCCTGCTGTAAACCGTGCTTAGAAATAATTAACTTTAAAGTTGAGCTTTCAGAGAATTGTTGGTCGATGAAACATTGTTTTGCTGTGTTTTGAATACACTTAGGGTTTGTTTATACAAACAAAAGAAGGACACGTGCTTGTAATGTGTGTTACATTTATGATGTAATTAACCTATTTTCTCTACATGAATTTCACATACAATAATTGTCCATTGTATGTTATGACCCGGGAAAAATAGACCCGTAATTTACAATGTCTTAATAGTAAAAATTAAATGTAAACAAATAATCAGAAATTGAATTTCCAATATTTTAAATCAGTATCAATAAAACTGGAAAATGATGAGACAAATTAGCGTTGACCCCAAATTAATTGAAATATTTAAATACGTTCAAATTTTATTAGTTAGTCACCAAGCGTGTGTAATCACATAAATCAAATCTATAAAAATAAGTAAAAAAATTGGTGATTTATAGCCGACACGAGTTTTTCGGCATCCTTTGAGTTATTCGTCCTCACAATCTTACAACAAATCTGTTGGCCCCGATAATCCAGGAAATTGCGACATAATTAGTCGGTTTTAAACAGATAAATATATTTCTTAGACGAAAAGAACGGTCAAACCCGGAATATTTTTGGGGGAACGAAAAATATAAAAACAGCGGTTTCAGAATTTTGGAATCAGTTTAAGTCCAGTTGAGTCTTTAGTTCAATCTTGAGTTTGTCTACAGTACCTAATGAGTCAGTGCGGATAAAATTCGCGAAGAGTTTATTTTATTTTGTAGCCTCGGGAAAATGAGGTAAATCGAATCTTTGAAAAAGTAATGGAAAATTGTGAAAGAAAGAACATTTAAATTCGTTCAACATTATGTGCGAGCTCTAAATAATCAAAAGAAATTAGAATAATTAAGTGACTTAAGGGCGATAATTTAAATGTAAGTACTCTAGTGACAAGTTTTATTTTAACTTTATCAATGATTGAAATGACTATGAGGTGAATTGACTATGAAACTCCATTGCTTAAATATTATTATCTTGAGTGAATTGACTTTGAATATTTTTGTGCTTAGTGTAGATAGAGAAATTGAATTCAAATGACTGTTAATTGAAAAGAATTTTAGTGAAGAGTTTGGATAATCGAATTGACTGTTTTGTTCCATCTAGTAAATGATTGTTCAATTATTTTGGTTTCCAATTAAATGAATTTAGATAAAATGTTCATTGTTTTGATATTATTTACTCTGGCTAAGTACACGATTTTGAGTGTAAGTATTTTTTTGGCAGTAAGCGAGTTCAGGGATTTTATACGCTTATAGAACAGGAAGTTATAATAATTAAACTAAATTATGAATTATTGTTTTGAGGTTTAAAAGATGTTTAGGATTTAAAAATATTGTACCTAACGTAGTAGGGCTATATGAAGTGTGTTATTAAAGTACAAGGCTTTTCGATTGCATCAAGTCAAAACTCTTTATTTTAGTAGCTGTCCAAGGAAATAATTACCATCAAATACGACCCCTCGCAATTTACCATCGAACCTAAAAAATAATGGAGTACTTGGCGCAGATGCTACATGTACATCCTATAACCAAAGAATAAATAGTCTAATGTTTCCCTTCGGCCCAAGTGCAACATATTATTCAAACATGGCAGAGGGATATAATGTAGATAAGGCTATATCTTGCAATTACATAAAATGAAACTAGTGCACACAAGAGTACGATCCTATCCAGCCAACAATAGCAAAAAAATGAACATAAATAATATCATATAGAGCTGATGCACAGGATTTATAGCCCACTTCAGTATTAAATCGAATCCAGGCTTGACCATTGGGCGGTCAGTATTTGCCTCAACACATACTCGTCCGCACAATAATTTGTTTTCGATTCAGATTTGATGGAGTGGTATTTCATGCCAAATACCATACTAAACAATTTATTTGCTCTTGCGGAATACACAGGCCTTATATACCATGTTCAGTGCGGGATTAAGCGGCAGGTACTTCGGACTATATGGCATTTCGGATTATACAAAATTAATCCAGAGGCATTATGTTATGTTTTAATAAAAGGATTTTAGTTATTATGTAGGCAGGTATGTTCTCTTTGTATGTATTAATCTCGACGAGAGGGTTAATTTTCCATGTAGAAATAATAACATATATTATTTTTATGGGCTCTTCAATAAGCTGCATTAACTGTGAGCTGTTTTAGGTTTTCAACGTAAATATGGTTATACCCCAAATTCCTAATTTGTAGAAGTATTTGTTTGTAAGCTAAAAACCAACCAAACAACAAAAACAGTGTTAATAAAACTTTTAAATTAATGTCTCAAAAACAGAGTTAATAACGAGTAATCTGCTTCTCTTGGGGAACGTAATACAATGGAAATTAAGCCTATCGCTTCAACCCTCTCAAAGCTTTTCTTTTCACGTTTATGATCCGTCTAGAGAAATAAAGCTCTAACTTTACCCTTCCTGACCCTCCAAGCATTTCGGACGGATTTTCGTTTCGTGATTAATAATTAGAGATAAATATCAGAAATAAAAGCTGTAAACTTGAATTTTTGCTTAGAAATCCAGATGATAAAAGGATCACCAAGTCCTTTTTAACTCATTACCCAAGTGACTCGATGTTCTTCTGTCTGTTCAAATATTTAAATTACTTTTTAGCGCGCTATGCAAAAGCATAATAGCTCCTCTGCAAAATTGTTCATGCTTATCTTGAAATTTATAATAAAACGACTTCAAGTTTTGTCTTTTTAGCAAGTCTCGGAATTATTCAAAAGACAACTAGGAATATTTTATTTTTATTTCTTACAACTTTGTACAAATTGCTTTGGACTTGGGCGTTAGGAATTATTATTTCTGGTAATAAATATGTACCTTAGATTTTTCCAGAAATGTTATGCCAATGGATCTAAAAAAAATAATATATTAAAACATCTTGGAAGAAATGTACGCAATTAAAACAAAAATCCAGGAAGAAGAGTATATGGAGCATAAAACGTTAATCGCTTGATGAACTGAAAAATTTAAAAGGTGCACTGATCTCTTTTGAAAGCCAAGTTTCCATAAAACCTTAAACAAGGGCCTCGGTGGGATTATGAGCCTCGAGCAACAACATTTTGCCTGTCTCTATCTCACGAACCTGTAATGGAACAGCATAGAAAGTGTGGTTGAGTATTCAATATAAACAATGGTGCAAGAATAAGGTGCAAATAAATTCCATTTCCATTTCATTATATTGAGACCTAATTTTATTAATATCCAAACATTAAATGAAGGCGCTTAAATGGAACACCGCGCACCGTTTAAGATCGAGAGCGAAAGTTTCATTGTGTTACTTCGGCAAAAAGGAGCTGGGGATTGTGGCAGTACAGGTTAATTATTATTAAGTTGAGACGCTCTTGATTTACAGCAGTTAGGGGAGGAAGCAGTAAGGCTCAATCTCTGCGAAATTTGGGAAGCTTTCATTAAGTACGGTAGATTTGTCATTTATGATTTAGTTGAGACAGATATTATGAATGGTGTGGACTATGGTTTTAAGTGGGAGGAATAGTATTTTACAAATTAAAAGAGTCTTGAAAGTTAACGTAGAATCTAAAAATCAAATAAAGTACAAGCTGTTGCACTGTGTACGGGCTGTACAGAGGTACAAGTTGTTAAGTTCTTTTATTTAGGGAGTAGAAACAAGTCTCTCGGCATCATTTTATTTTATTGTAACGTTTATTAAACAGGTCAGATCTTTTATCGGAGCAAACCTAATTTTACTCGTACTAAGAATTAGAAAGGGGTACGCAGGATCAGTTATGTATAAATCGAGCCCTTAGGATCGGAAACAGGAAGCAGTTATAATTTGTATAAATGATAACTTAATATAGAAGTAAGCGGTATTTGAATTGAGAATATTAAAATTTCATTATTATAAATAACATTTAGATCACAAATAGGAAAATACTTATAGGTATTTTCATTATTTGTTAAACTGGCTAGAAAAGTTAAATCTGAATCCAGCTTAACGTTGAGAGGTTCATTTCTCAAAACTGTAGGACTACATAGTTACATTTAAGTGAATCACATTTTGCTTGGCAAAAAGTACCTATTGAAGAAATATTCTTCAATTAATTCAGTTATAATATGTAATAATCAACTAATATGTTCCTTTACTGAAGTCGAATACGAAATCTCGGTCAATTGTCTTATTTAATTTTTCTCCATTTAATTTTAAAGAAACAGCAGAACTATTACAATTTTCAATTGCTGAAGACATTCCTCTTATGTGTTGTTGCATTAATATCTGAGTCTCATGATTTTTATTTTTCAAAGAATTAATTCTGTCATTTCAATAAACTGCATAGTCTGCATCTGGTGTACCGAACAACCATTCAAATGCAGTTGAAACTTCGGTTATTAAACCTCTGCGTTTACGTTTGGTTTCAAATGTATGAGCGACTAAATGAATAATAGTTTCAAGTTTCTTTTCTAATGTGTTAATTTGAGCATCAAACAAGGCGAGCGAATCCATGCAATGGAAACAATGCACGTTATTTCCAAGATTGGAATCATGACATATGTTTTTTGATTTTGCATATATTTTTTCCACAATTCGGAATTTATGAATGGAAAAGGAACTATTTGAAAACGAAAGGAGAATAAAATAAACATCGTATAATTTTACGGTGCCTAGAGAATGGTAAAAGATCCCTGCTTGGTTATTAATTGGTGTTATTTCATAAGCCTGCTCCTCCGGTGCGATAGGTGGGCGCGACACATCGTAATTATGAGAAGAGCACGTAGCATTTAATGTATCAGCCTCATTTTCGTCTAAAACAAATGGTTTTAATAAGTCCTTGTGATACGAAACTAGCTTATTTTTTATTTTTAAGAGAACCGAATTATTCGAGTTTATTTTTGTTATTTTATATGGTCCCTTATAATTCAAGGACAGTTTTTTACTTATTCCTTTGAAGCTTTACCTAGGACATAAACTTGGTCGCCTACAGAAAAATTAAAATCATTAATTTTTTTATCGTAGTAGGTTTTGGAATTCAATTTAGAATTGATGTATTCTCTAGAAATTTGAAACGATTTATTCAATCTCAACTGAAGTTGTTTGTTATAGGTATCATACGTGTGGTGGATTTCTTGGTCTTTTGTTATTCTATTGGGTTATGTTGCTTTATGGCCAAACACTAACTCATATGGTGTAAAATGAGTAGTTGAATGAACTATGTTTGAACCAAATCCAAGCGGCAGTAAATGACAAACTGGTCATTTTCATTACAACCTATCAAATGTCCTTCATGCATGGATATTTCAACCAATAGGAAGGCTGGTTTTTCTTTACAATTTGGGTTATTAAATGTCATTTACTGCCGCTTGGATTTGGAAATGGTGTAGAGCGTAATAGACTTTTATTGGTAAAATGCTTTAAATAATCTTTTAGCGTAGAATGAGAACGTTCCAAAACTCCATTACTCTGAGGTCTATAAACTGACGTGGTAATATGTTTTAGTTAAGAAAGACTATTAACTTCTTTAAGTAGATTGGACGTAAAATCAGTTCCATTGTCTTTCACAATAGTTTTTGGTAATCTAAAAATTAAAATAAAATATATTCTATTAAATTGTAATAGCCTACAAGACCTAGAAATTGTTCAATATTTTTTTGAGATTTGGGCATTGGGAAATTTAAAACACTTTCGATTTTCTTTTCATCTGGCTAAACGCCATTTTCTGAAATACTGTGAATTACTTTTTTCATGAAGTCACATTTATCAGGTTGTAATTTCAAATTATTTTGAAACAATCTCTGAAATATTAGTTTTAATTTTTGTTCATGATCGGAAATTAGATCATCGAGGTAAACAAAGCATTGCTTTCCCCGAAGTCCGATTAAAGCCGTATTCATTAATCTTTGAAACACTGCTGGTGCACATTCAATACCAAATGGCATTCGTAAAAACTCATGATGTGCATTAGGCTTAGAAAAAGTAGTTTTGGGTGCATCTTCCGGATCCATTTTGATTTGGTGGAAGCCTGAGGCTAGATCCAGAACTGTGAAATAAGACGAATGTCCTAACTGGTCTAAAATTTCGTCAATATTTGGAATTGGCTGAACTTGGCCTACAGTGACATCATTAAGGCATCTGAAATCGACTACAATCCGCCATCTGCGATGTCCAGATGAATCAATTCTTTTAGGTACCACCCACAGTGGTGCATTATATGGGGAAATAGATGGTTGAATTATCTTCTGTTTCAAAATTTTTTCAATTTGGTTTGAAATTTCAGATTCATGTCATTTTGGAAGTCTATAAATTTTGGAATGAATTGGGGTATCAGTAGTATTTATTTCACATTGAATCGCTTGAGTGAATGTAAAGTCATCATTTGGTAAATAAAAAATATGGTTGAATTCTCGTTTCTGATTGCGTAGCATTAAAAACGAAACAGTGATCTTTGTGGAATTTCTCGAGTTCCACGTTGATAAAGTTTACTTGCACGAAAAATATTCCTTAGACCAAACAACCTCGAAGGAAAGTTCATTGTGTACTGGAAAAACTTGATTAATTAGATCTCGCATCAAAAAAAAGAGTTGTTTAAAAATTAAGAAAAAAGTCAATCAAAAATCTGTGATACCAATTATCATGTTTTTATAATTTTCCTTCCATTATTTTTATTAATATTTCACAGACATGAGTGAAAAAAACATGATCCTCTTTTTTTAAATCACCTATCTCGTTACACTAAAATGCAAAAAAAAACGAGCCCTGTAATTCCCAGACAGATTTGTCTCTGTAGCTTTCACAGTGAAGGGACTTTCTGAAATAAAAAATCGAAAATTTATCATCAGGTAACTACGACAAATTTATATTTTTTGAGAAATGTTTTTCTTAGAGTTGATTAATGGTCCCTGTGAAAAATGTTAGCACAAAGGAATTAGTTGGGGCTGGTGCAACATTTTTTTTTTTGTCCGAGTTATGTACCCTTTTTATAAGGGAATGTGATTTTTAGTATAGACATGATTTTCTTTCTGTATAATTCTGTAGTGCTTTTTATGTTCCTGCAAAGTGTTTCTGTTAAGTGAAGTGGAAGTGTAGCCCCCTCTGACCCCAAAAAGTCTAAGGCAGAATGGATCTGAGGCGAAACGCAGTAGCTGCTGCCTCACATTGTACCAGCTAAACAACAACCCTTCGATGCCTACCAGTCCAGTCTCTTTTGTGTGGAAAAGTTCTACTTTTTACATGGCCATTTGTGCTAAAAGTAGTCAGCTTCCTTACCCTTGTGCAAATAAACTAAATTGGAAAATGTAACCTATTTCGATTCTATATCCCTCGAATCTTTCTGCATTCTATGAAAAGCACCACATATATACGTTGCAAACGAAACCAGAGAAAAGGGGGCCAAAAAAAGACTTATCTGTGAAATTTACCTTGGGGGTAAAATCCGAATCCTGCCCTAATCTTTGGCAGAGTGAAGAACGACGGTAATATCAAAAGGTTAATCAACACTTCTTTTAGGGATTTTTCAAAACCGCAGGCGTAAAATGATAAAGATTAAAGCAAGATATAGCCTTTGTTATCAATTTGATTCACAGGTAAAATTAAACTGCAAAATGCCTTAATTTGTGTAGGCATTAGTCTGGTACTTTATAATAAATGACAAAGGATAGAGACTCTTAAAATACAATTAACTTCACTTACATAAAAGACGATTTTTTAACTATTCAGTCTATAATTATAATAATAATAATAATAATAATAATAATAATAAATGGCTTTATTGCAATTCATCAATTCACAAGATCCAGATATATAATATTTAACAAACATTTTAGAATTACAAATGGCGGAGTTGAAGCACAGCTTCCTATCTCAACCAGAGCACAATAGTGCAAACATTATAGAACGAAATACAGAGTATTACTTTCAATCATAAGTCTATCGCAAGTCCTTAGACTAGTACCTATCACGGGTGCTAGTATAAAAAAAAAATATACGAATACACAAATATAAAGAATATAGAAAAAGATACAAAGTATAAAGTATACCTAAGGGAAATGTTAAACACCGAGTTAAACACATTATACAGGCCAGAGAGACAATGGGGGTTATGGTACGAGCTCAGACAAAAATTTTAATATTTTGTCTAGCAAATTGCTTAAAATTATACTCAGAGGTTGTTTTGTAATCAGCAGGAATTTTATTGTACATTTTTGATATTTGGTAGCTGAATGATCTCTCATACATGGATGTCGCATGCATGGGAGGAGTTATTGTAAATTTGTGTCTAAGCTCCAAGTTATGGGCATCATACCAAAACTTAATTTTATCATACAGATAGTCAGGACATCTTTTACAAATCAATTTGTTAAACAGAACCAAACTATGTAGTGCGCGTCTTTCATTCATTCTTAGCCATTTAATTTCGCACAACTTGGCACTCACACCCCTCTCACGGCCCCTAATACCACCTATCAACCTGATATACGAATTCTGCATGAGCTGAATTCTTCTGGCATCGGAAACCAGTAGACAGGGTCCGTACTGTACATCGCAGTAGTTAAAGTGAGATAAGACAATGGAGTCGCATAACACTTTCCTAAGATTCTCATTAAGCAGGGCTCGTTGGTTAAATATCAATTTGAGGTTGGCAAAAGCCCTCTTGACACAGTTATTAATATGCCCCGAGAATCTTAGATCAGTGTCCATGAGTAGACCCAGATTTTTTGCCGTACCACATGCACTTAAAACCAGGTTGCCAAGTCTTATTTTTAAAAGATTCAGGCTTTGTTCACGGCTCCGGATCCGGCCAAACAGCAGAACCTGCGACTTATTGGGATTTATTTCTAGGCAGTGCGCTTCAGAGGCCCTCTTAAGCGCATTCAGATCGTGCGTCAGTCTGTCGTTGGCTATCATTATTTGATCAGGCTTGAATGAGAGATAAAGCTGTGTGTCGTCACAATAGCAGTGTACAGTCGAGTATCGCAGACATGTGATAAGCTGCGATGTATAGAGGGAGAAAAATAGTGGCCCAAGGATAGAACCCTGAGGTACACCACAAGTCATCTCCACAGGCCGCGATATCTTGCCATTAAGCCTGACGATTTGGTTTCGTCCAGTGAGGTATGACCCAATAAGAACCCTTGAAGCATTGTCAAATCCCAGATAGTGAAGTATGCCCAAGAAAAGAGTATGGTTGAGACGATCGAAGACTTTCAAATAGTTCAGGAGAACCAATGCAGTCAAATCGCCACGATCCGAAGCCTTCAGAATGTCATCCGTCACCTTTAAGAGCGCCGTTGCGCAGCTGTAATTTTTGCGGAATCCAGATTGGACAGAGGGCAAGATTTGATGATGGAGCATGTATTCTCTCACTTGGCACTCAAGGAGCCTTTCGACGACCTTAGAAAGAGTAGGCAGTATGCTGATCGGCCTTAAGTCCTTCAGCTCGCTTGGGGAAGGCACCTTCGGAAGAGGCAAAACGTAGGAGGTTTTCCAGCATTCAGGAAAATATTGCGTCTCGATACAGAAATTGACTGGATGAACAATCACTGGTATGACATGAGGACAACAGTGAAGCAACATTGACAAACCAATGCCGTCATAACCAATGGCCGTTGACTTTATGGAAGATAAGGCCAATTCAACTTCCTCGGTCGTCACCAGTCTGAACGCAAAGCTGGCAGCATTGTCCCGTCCATTGTTAAGATAGTAGTTCAGGGTCTCTGGACTCGGATCGCCAGACTGAGCGGCACCTGCAAAAAACTCATTGATGTCGTCGGCATCGCCCAAGTTTTCAGGGACCACCCTCTTAGCTTTCGAATGAATATCGAGTTCCCTTAACAGTTTCCAGTTCTCCTTTGGCCTAGTGTTTTGAATATTTGTTTCAAGATATGCCCTTTTTCCCCTGTCAATAGCTATACTAACTGTATTTCTCAGATGTCTATAAGTCTCCCAGGCAGCAGCAGTTTTACTTCTTTTATATTTTGTTAAAGCTCTATCTCGAAGAGACATAAGATTCTTCAAGTCAGTGGTTAGCCAGGGAGCCCTATTTTTAGTAATTCGGGAGGTTTTTATTGGTGCATGCAAATTAAAAAGTTCCAAAAGACAGAAATTAAAAGCATTCACTTTTAGTTCGATATTAGGCAGATAATAAATATCCTCGAACCGTATACTTTGGAGATCCCTACAGAAAGCCGCACGATCAAAATTCCTATAGTCCCGATAAGTCGCAAGGAAGGGCTGCTGCTTAAAAGTCTCAAGTATTAGTTGACAAGTTATCAAGAAGTGGTCAGATCCATCAAAAGTGAGATCGACCCCAGAACTCTGAACCAGGTCCATATTAGAACACAAGATTAAATCAATAAGCGTAGCACTATTCGCCCCCCGTCTTGTAGGCTCAACCTGAGTTATGTTATATGCTGCCAAAAGCATCAAAAAGCGTTGTGTATGTACACAATCCAAATTCAACATGTTTAGATTGAAATCACCAGTGCAAATCAGGTTGTTACAGGTTAATGGGTTTTTACATATATTATTCTCAAACTCCTCGAAAAAATCGTGCATATTAACATAGCCAGGACGTCTATAAATGACGCCAAAAATCGTTTTTATTTTTTTAATTCTAAACTCTATCCAGACCTGCTCTGCATAGTCAGATTTGATATTAGGTATTACGTTGAATTTAACATATAGCAGTACACCGCCGCCACGACCGTCACCACGATCCTTCCTCACGAGCCTGAAGCCCTCGAAACTTACCACCCCATCAGGGGTCATATTTGTAAGCCAAGATTCCGAAACGGAAAAGATATCTATGTGATTATTTAAAATATAGTCCTTAATTCTATTCAATTCTATATCTATGAAGGTGAATATATTATAGAAAATAAGAGACGAGCTTCTTACCAAAAGTTAGAATGCCTAATTTACAATGAATTGTATTCTTTGATTTTGACTCAGTTTTGAGGCTGCAGGCATCTTTCATTTTCACACAAAGATTTTTTGATTCGTTAATTGAAGACCTTATTAAAGTAATTTTTTAAAAGTTAATAGTCTCTTTCTTTGTCCTATGTCGAACTTTCAACCAAAAATGAACTATTTTAATAAAAGATAAGAGATTCGTTCTGAAGCCCAAAGATACATTAAAACTTAGTAAGGGGTGAAACTCAACGAACCATTAAAGCGGCTCTCGTAATTACCATTATGATACTTCTAAGAGGAAGACTAAGGGCTCAAATTGATTATAATTAGGAGTAATTTCAAGGCGCCACGCTACGCTTTATAGTTGCCGATCAAAATGTTCCGGTCCTTTTCAAACGAGATTTTAATAAAAACAAATATCTATAGATGAAATTGATGATATATAGCGAACCGCATAATTCATACGAATAAATATTAATTATTATAGTTAAATATTATTTCAAAATTTCGCATATTATTAATGTGTGCGTTTTGGAATGTAATGCGGGGATGTATTGTTACTAATTCCTAATTAGTAAATAGCCCTATATCACCTCGACATTAATCATCATAACAATTAAAATTAATTTTAACTCGGCCCTTATTGAATTTGTGATAAATTCAAATTAAATTCTTTGTAATATATTAAAGTAGTATACAACAAAAGTTGTAGGGTGAGTTAAAGAGTTCAGCATTACTCGAAAATGAGGTTATTTGAGGATTATTATTAGATATGAGATACAAATTTTGCATCGAGTCAAAGTTAAGCTTCAATAATTTTCTCCAATAAATATTAAACTGTAAACAATTCTCGATAATAGGCCAATATCAGGCTTTCATTATTTGAAATTGATATGTATCGAGGGTCAAATTTCATTGTTTCACATAATTAGCCAAACTAAAAGTATAACATTTCCTCGATAATTAACTGATACTCAAGTTTCAAATAATCCATTCTATATTTTCAAGTATAAAATTTCATCATCTTTAACAATACGATTTGCACTTTTTCATCAGGTAATATTTTATAACATTTACAATTATTTAGGTTCAATATTATTTTAAAAATTAAGTCAATTGCCTTTAAACTGCTATTGAAGCGAGCAAGCGTATCACATCAAGTTCCTTTTGAACTAACCATTACAAATTGACATATAATCTACTACTGTGTGACTAGTTAATTCGGTGGAAATTCAAAGCTATATCTTCCCGCTGTTATTAATACTCACGCTTCCGTGGGCATTTTGTAGCTTTTGGTTTGATTTAGTAACCTAAATATATATCTATATCAATATATTTTAAAATATAACAATGAAAGAAGGCAGAGACAAAAAAAAACATAGCCCTTAAAATGTTATAGATTTAACAAGACGCCTCTGAGCTTTTAAGAAATGAAAGATCTCCAACCGTGAATAAACCTTAAAAGGAAACCCCTATTTCATTTTTCCTCCATTTTAAACCAGTTTTTGTCACCTTAATGTCATGGTCGCAGGAAAAAAGAAACAAATATATGAAGCTTTATTTTCAGAGAATGGTTTTTCAAAGAGGGAAATATATTTTACGAAAAAGAAAAATGAATTTAGAATGTTTTGTATATTTACATTCAAGTAGCTGTCTTTTCCTTATTCTGTGTAGTTTGGAATAGTATTAAAACGTTTTCATTCTATCCAGAGCATATACAGCAGGTACTCTGGATCCAAAAAAATGATGTCCAAGGCGAGTCTACCAAAATCCAGTGAAGCTCAAATCCATTAAACAGCAAGTAGACAGTTGAGCAAATGGAAATGAAAACCTTCGAGAAGAAATGAAACAATAATATAACGAAAAATCCTGAAAAATCAGACTAAGAATGATGAATGAAACAAGCTGACAGGCAGCAGCAGGATTTTGCCCCACAGAAGGTTGCAAATTTTTCCAAAAGAACATGAAAATAACGATTGCTAATGATGAAAACAAAATTGGAAGTTTTTTCATGAAACTTCCATTTTATTATAAAAACTAGATTTTAAACCTTCAAAGTATTTTGCTAATTAGTGAAAATTTTTCAAGTAAACAAAAAAACTGTAGCGATGCAATTAGTAAGCAAAAAAATGTTTTTCAATTAGGTAGTTGAAATAAAATCTGTTTGCCAGGCATTTTGTATAGATTTATGTTTTTTTTTTGAAACATTTCTAATTAAACGATCTTAATTGGATTGTACTATTTTCCGTTTGCAAATAAAAAAATATCAAAATTGCCTAACAATTCTCATAATATAGTGATTTATGATTGCAAGGACATAATCAAATAAAGTAGTCTTTATCACTTGGAATAAAATTATCCCTTGAAAGGGCTTTGCTAAAACAATACCAATTTGTAAGTTTGTATAATATTATTAGTCGTCTGTACCTACATGCATATTGTGGTGGAAAATACCTGAAGGCAGACATTATAGAGGTTTTGACAAATTTCCTCCAGGAACGTTTCGAACAAGGAAAGTTTGTGAACAATAAATTGACGTTGTGCACTCATAATTCAATAAAAAGTTGCATTCATCCATTAGCAACCGTAAAGGAATTGTCACGGTAAATGTTACATTCACCTAACATTAAGTTGGCTGTGTTTCTTGGAAAGGTAATGTCAAGACACAGTTGAGCAGAATTACTTATTTCTCTTTCAAAATGAGAGTATCTCAAGTATGCGATGCTGAGTGTTGTAACAACAACAATATTTTTCTGAAATAATTACAACAATACGAAAGTATGTTTAAAACTACAAATAAAACAATGACGCAAATTGTAATGTTCAATTAACAAATCACAAATTTATTATACCATCTCCATCTCTATTTTCATTATAAAGTCGTATTTTTCCATTTCACAATCAGCAAAATAATCTAAAATATCCACAAAGTTCAAAATAATACAAGTGCTGCCATCTATCCATCATCTGCGTAAAATGCAAATATCTTTTATTCATTTACCAGTACTGCCATCTAGTACCTGATGGATTTATTTTTCAAAATATGATTTTAATTATTTCGCATTTGACAGTCATTTGTATTTTCATTCAAAGAAATTATATTTATCTCACTTTTAGCAAATGGATATATTTCTGTCTTTCTCTAACCTCTGATTCTGAAATAATCATTTTTTGGCTTAATGACCTAATTAATTAACAGTTTTTTATTTTTGACATAACCTTAATTTAAGTTATTATAATTTGTAAACAATTAAAATAATTCTAGTGGATTTTTATCTATTCTCTTTTATTCCACGCGGTTTTTCATTGTGTTTTCGTTGTGAAGTGAATATGATCTTTTGGGTGTACTTGTCTGATTGGTTGAACTGGTTAAAATGCAGTTAAGTATAAAAAACACAAAATCGTTTTCCTGGGCTTTGGTTTCTAAAACGAGGTCTTTCATTGACGAAGTCTGGCAGGCAAGTCCTCTTTATTTTGAATAATTTTTGCTCTTAATTTTTGGATTCTCCCTTATAGATTTTTCTATATATTTTTCTATCAATGCATATTATCATATCATTATTAAGTTTTTACCTGATAAATCTTATCTTATCTGTTCTTGAAATATAAATATAATATTTTAATTTTTTTTATCTAATTGTTGGCTTCCATTTTGTGTGAGTGTCGATTGGTAGTGCCACGTTTATCTGAGGTAAGCCAGTTCAGATTTTTGGATTTTAAAAAGGTACTGCTGCTCTGGTTTTCAGAATCAATTGTTAGTGTGGGAATATTGGACCATTTGCTTTAAATAGAGTCGGTGAAAACCAAATTTTTGTGTCCATCCTTATCAACTCTTTATTGAATCCAGGCAGAGGCCTGAATAGCCATTTTCTGTTTGACTGCCTCAATTATTATCACGACTAAATGGTGTAATTTTTTAATAGAAATCCAGACAGGTCAAAAATACAAAAAAAAAGTTTTAATAAGAACATCTCAAGAATTTTGACATATTCTGGATTTGATTAATTTCAACCCCAGGTTTATCTTGTAGTATCTATAGTAGCTACCTGCTACCCTAATTTGAAAGGAAAATTTTGTCTATTCAGGGGAGAATCCAAAGATTTAATTTCTTATTGTTTCACCTCATTTTTGTTCATATTTTTGCCTGCCAGAGCTGCTGTCAGGAAAATAGCTCAATCATAACGAGCATTTTAATTTAATCTTGTTATTATTTTAATTTTATTATTATCTTTCCATCATTCTCAATTATTTAATTGTATTTTTTTTATATTAAAATATATTTTTTTTCAACTTGCAATAGCTGTTCATACCTGATTTTGTTGGAAGGGAGTGTACAACAATCGTTTTATATTGAATTTCAATTTCAATTTCCTTTGCAAGACACTCACTTTCTGACAGAATTCAGGGATTTAATATTCCAAATATTGGTGAACCTGATACTGCCTTATTCTTTTCTGGGTGCCTGCTCGACATAAAGATCACTGTTTGGAGTCTGGATCAACTGGAGTGACGTCACCCCAGCAATCTATCCTCTTCCTGGATACAGGAAACAACACGAAGAGCTCCAGTTCACGAAAGTGAAACCCCAACACCCATTGCTTCGGATTGGAAAGGTATATAGTATCAGATTCACCGGAAAAACCAAGTTGTCAACACTAAAATTTTACAGTAACATTTACTGTTACTCTATGTTACATATAACATTGTTGAATATCAAATAAAATTATTGTTTGTTGGATTTTGAGTGGTTCCATTTGCACATTAAGGGACTACATATTATCCTAATTTTTTGAATTCTACGACCCTAGGTTATCTTGTCTTAAAGTAACAAATTTTCAACCTTTCGAACTATCACAAAATATCTCTTTCTACTTAGACGTGATTTTCTAGAGCACAATTCTTCAAGGCTAACAAAGTCATGGTTATATGAGTCTAAGGCCCAAATCATTCACCTTCTGATAAACTCTCAGGTAGTTTAACTTATAGATAGTTACCCTAGCAAGTTTATCTAAGCAAACTAAATAGTTAACGAAAACGACCGAACTCTAACGACTCCTGTATCCGTTAATTAGTTTCCAAATCCAAATATATTTGCTCTCTCTTTGTTTTATTGACTCTAAAACTTCCATATCGTTCTTGGATTACTTCAAACGAACACTGATTGATTGGATGATCATATATGGATCATATTCATGGGTCAATTTTTGATTATTCCCGGCTTTTGATTCGAATCAAGTGCCAAGAATAAACACTTCATTGAACTGAACAATACTTCATAAGCAACTCTCTTAGAATTTTCAGCTGATCTTTTCTCATTTTAATTTTTGACTATTCTCGGCTCTTGATTCGAATCAAGAGCCGAGAATAATCACTTGATCAACCAGGATTTCAATTAAGCAACTCTTTTAGAATGTTGCTACCAGAAATTCCCCATTTTCTGCTCGATGTTCAATGTTTTATGTCAATAGGAAACGACAAACTAGCATCAGAATCGATTCGATTCATTAATCTTTTTCTATGTTCAATTTTTGATTATTCTCGGCTCTTGATTCAAATCAAGAGCCAGCACTAATCGCTCCATTGATTAAAACTTCATAAACAACTCTTCTAGAATATTACTACCATAAGTCAGCGATTTTCAACTGATCTTTCCTGATGTTGAATTTTTGACTATTCTCGGCTCTTGATTCAAATCAAGAGTCGGGAAAAATCACTTGGTCAACCAGGTTTTCAATAAAGCAACTATTTCAAAATGTTGCTACCATAAATTCCCGATTTTCTGTTGATGTTCAATGTTTTATGTCAATGGGAAACTACAAAATAGCATCAAAATTGATTCGATTCACTGATCTTTCTCCATTTTCAATTTTTGATTATTCCCGGCTCTTGATTTAAATCAAAAGCCGGAAAAAATCACTCGATCAACCAGGTTCTCAACGAAGCAACTCTTTCAGAATGTTGTTACCATAAATTCCCTATTTTCTGTTGATGTTCAATGTTTTATATCAATGGGAAAAGACAAAATAGCATCAAAATTGATTCAATCTACTGATTTTTTCCTATTTTCATTTTTTTATTATTCCCGGCTCTTGATTCAAATCAAGTGCCAGGAATCATCACTTCATTGATTAATACTTCATAGGCAACTTATTTAGAATATTGTTACCATAAGTCAGCGATTTTCAACTGATCTTTTCTAATGTTCAATTTTTGACTATTGATTCGAATCAAGAGCCGAGAATAATCACTTGATCAACCAGGTTTTCAATTAAGCAACTCTTTTAGAATGTTGCTACCATAAATTCCCCATTTTCTGCTCGATGTTCAATGTTTTATGTCAACGGGAAACTACAAAATATCATCAAAATTGAACCGATTTACTAATCTTTTTCTATGTAAAATTTTTGATTATTCTCGGCTCTTAATCCAAATCAAGTGTCAGGGAATAATCTCGGCTCTTGATTCGAAATAAGAGCCGAGAATAATGACTTGATCAACTAAGTTTTTAATGAAGCAACTCTTTTAGAATGTTGCTTTCATAAATTTCCCATTTTCTGCTCGATGTTCAATGTTTTATGTCAATGAAAAACTACAAAATAACATTAGCATCGATTCGATTTACTGATCTTTTTCCATGTTCAATCTTTAATTATTTCCGGCTCTTGATTCGAATCAAGTGACAGGAATGATCACTTCATTGATTGATACTTCATAAGCAACTCTTTTAGAATATTGCTACCATAACTCAGGGATTTTCAGCTGATCTTTTCTTATGTTCAATTTTTGACGTTTCTCGGCTCTTGATTCGAATCAAGAGCCTGGAATAATCACTTGATCAACCAGGTTTTCAATGAAGCACTTCTTTTAGAATGTTGCTACCATAAATTTCCCATTTTCTGCTCGATGTTCAATGTTTTATGTCAATAGGAAACTTCAAAATAACATCAGAATCAATTCGATTTACTGATCTTTTTTCATATTCAACTTTCGATTATTTTCAGCTCTTGATTCAAATTAAGAGCTAGGAATAATAACTTCATTGATTTATACTTCATAAGCAACTCTCTTAGCTGCTGCTTCCATAAATCAGGGATTTTCAGCTAATCTTTTCTAATGTTCAATTTTTGACTATTCTCGGCTCTTGATTCGAATCTAGAGCCGGGAATAATCACTCCAATAAACAGCTTTTCAATGGAGTAACTCTTTAAAAATGTTGTTCACCATAAAGTTCCCATTTTCTGCTCGATGTTCAATATTTTGTGTCAATGGGAAAGTACAAAATAGTATCAGAATCGATCTGATTTACTGATCTTGTCCTATGTCAATTTTTGACTCTTCTCGACTCTTGATTCGAATCAAGAGCCGGGAATATTCACTTGATTAACCAGGTTTTCAATGAAGCAACTCTATATAGACTCTGCCTTAAGGGTGCAGTACAAATCGGGACAAGATCATGCCTGACCCCGCCTCAAGCCAACCAACCAACCAATGGTGTTATTTTTATGTAAAAAATCATAAAAAAAGTATGATTGCGATCTTTAAATCGCTTAGGTGTGGTTCAAAATCTTTAAATTTGTTAAAAAAAAAACCAAAGTGAGAATAATCGTTTCTGTTCGCTTACCCTCTTCTTTGGTGCACTTTCCATCCAGATTACACATCTTTCTAAGCTGGTCGGTAACGTTAATTTTGATTTTTTCGCGGTAGAAATTATCTTTTAATCTCAGAGAAGCGGGTGCGGATTCCGGTTGACACGGCGAATTCTAGTACTGATGTGCTCCTTTTCTCGAGTACGAAACTGCGCGCATGCACCTTTTATGGGCTAGCGAACAGGTATTTCCGCGGTAGAAACTTCTTTTTAAATTTAAATATTATTATTAAGAACATAGAAATCTTTGGATTTGCTCCATTGATATTGAATAAAGAAAGTTTAATCTAATATTTAATGAATGGTTTTCCGAATTCTACTCACTGATCTCAAAAATAAATGGATAAACAATCGTACGGCTTGATTGGCTAAATTTGTGCGAAAATTTGGAGTCAATATACTACGAACAGTTGTGCAACGTAACAGCCTAACGCCTGCGCAGTGTTTATCTTTCGAACAACTGTTGTAAATTTTGAAATATCATTCATTTTCATTGGCTATATTTTGCGCACGCACAGTACATGTATCTACTGCGCACGCTCACAGCTGTCCCAGTTGATTACATTCTGACCTCGTAAATTAGCAACATTAGAAGCGTTCTTTCTTTACCCATTTATTTAATAGACCTATCTCGCATAATTAGAAAAAGAGAGCTTAATTGTTATAAATACAAGTTAGAAAGCAATAAAAGATGACATGCGCGCGCAACTCGTAGGCTGCAGTGTAGCCAGATTGTATTGTTGCAGAGCAAATATAGACAATACAAATCGAACATTATAACATTAAAGAAGTGATATAGTGTCAAGTGTTTTACAACGCTTTAAATCAGACCAAAGAAGAGCTTTAAAGTGGATGAACATCGTTTGCACTTTTATTTTGATAAATGTTTCATCCGGCAACATCGCTCAATGAAATTGCAAAGAAATATGTCAAGTATAATCTAACATAACCTTAAACGAAACTGCGGTGAGTTCAAGTAATATGTAAAGTATTATTTTACTCTTTGTCAAATTACACGTTACAAAAAAAGAAGGAACGATTCATTCTGAACTGGCCCCTGAATAAGAATATGACGCAAGCCTGTCACAAACTTGCTTCTCATTGAACGCTCACCTGCAGCCTACAAGCGACGCGCGCAGTCCAGGTAATAGGAGATCGGTCTATTGCCTTTTCAAAGTTTGTTCGATCTGTACCACACTTTCTGGATTAGTTAGGTATGCGTAGGTAGGAGCATTTTTAAATTTTATGTTCTATAACAAAAGTCATGAAGATTTGAGATAAACTGAAATAGTGAATATCAAATTAAGTAGTGAAGATATAAGGATAGGGCATGTAAAAACCTAAAATCAATATATCCTCTTTATACATTTCAAAGGATCGTCTAACTCGCTTAAATCCGAATCACATCTCTGATTCCAGTATCAGCTACAAACCTAATGGTTAGAAAACAAAGCTTTGCATCCCCTAATCCTTAAATTGCTTGCAAAAAGCGCCTGTACAAACTAGGGCTGTATATACAACATACAAAAGGAGGCATTTTCGTTTTTCAAAAAGAAGTTATTTTACGCTGTACGCGTTCCTTTACCTTGGGCTTATTATAGGTAAATTATCTTTCTTTATGCTTTACGTGCTGAAAAAATAGGCTCTCAGAAAAAGAGCATTATACAAAAGCAAACAAAATCTATTTTTTTTCTTCATTATATTATTTATTTTATTTTTTTCGAAGAGAGCGGCTCTATTTTAAATCATAAATTCTGTTATTTTTATGAAAGAGAAAAAGCTTTTCTACGTCAACGAGTTTTGGGCATCATTAAAATAACAATGGATCAGAAGACGATCGTTCTAAGGCATCTTACGATATTTTCCTTTGTAATCAAAGGAGTTTTTGTTTGGGAACTGAACAAAAATATTATTTTTTTTTACTATAAAGCTATATTTTGCTAGAATCCTCGTTAAATATTTTATTGTTCAAGTGAAACACATTATATTCTTTGTTAACCAGCTACAATATTACTATGTATAGTTTTTAGTTAGTAATTTGCATTGCGAAATAAGCCTCAGTTAACTTTGCATATTATGGTAGATGCGATTATATTATGCTTAAAATAGCTATAGTTGTGCTTATTTCAAAACTTATGTTAAACAACTATTTGTTAGCCAGATATAAAACAGTAATTTATGGGAGATGTTAAAGCTCCTATTTAAATATTAAATAGAATTGTGTCTTCTATTCATCCTTCGCTATTTTCTAAGTCTATAAATTTAACTTGAAGTCTAAAATCTTTATTTCAAGCGACCCAAAACGAAGTTTTCTGCGATCATTTCTGAAAATGATGAATAGCCTTTGCTATAAGATAAAGTAACAGCATTAAACGAACGAACAATTCATTTTTAATGAACCGACACACACGACTTGTTTTCTGATAAATGAGAGGGTTTTTTGTGTCTCCCGTTTTTTTTGGGTTTTTGAGTTTAGAATGTAATTGACTTTTCACTCATTTCTATTTACAAATTTTTATCCCAGCATAAAAATTCTTAAACATTTGCTCCGGGCAAACTGCAACTAAAGCAAGGATGCTCGGCACACTTAAAGCGACTGACAAGGCGTCGAGACGCTTATGATTTATGTATAATCTTCTTGAAAGCCAACTACCAAAGGCACCTTGGGAGCGTACAAACAATTTTTTACAATTCAACGAACAAAGTAGTTTGTAAATAGCCGTTAGGCAAGAATACCATTTTTTCTTTGATGATGAACACAAATAAAATTACTAGAATGAATTTTGAGAAATCAGAGGACACAATAGATATTTATGATTTAAAGAACATGTTTAAATATATGTTCACTTCAGTCTTCAAATTACTATGGAAGGTTTATACCCTTGAGTAGGAACTTTGCACAGATACCTTGAAAATGTTTGTCCGCCAATTTGTTTTTGGAGGTACCTTTTGTTGCCTTTCATGATCTTTCTTCCTATGATTGAAGTCAACGAATAATTATCTCATGCTTCGAGATTTTTCTCAAAATTTCATCTTTATAAATAACGACTTTATAAATAACGTCATTGAACCTTGGAAAAATAACGAGGCATACCATCATTAACCAGAACTTTTTACCTATTTGAATCTACTTGCCTCGATAAAGTCAGACAATGAAATAATATCCCTTACACAAATTGAAATCGTCTTTTCTTGAGATTAACTACTAACAAAGTTCGTCCAACTTGTTACCCATTGATTTTATGCAACTTTGTGACACGCCCTCGGACAAACTGGTATTTAAGTTGACTAGGATTAGAAGCTAAGGGATCAACAAATTTACTACCAACAAGATTTAGGACACGATCTTAACTAGCCTGCGCCCAAACTGGAGCCTGTTTACACTTAATCCGGTAATTTGATCAACCTTAAGGCAATTGAAGGGTCCCATTAAATTACTAGACCAAAACGGTTTGAATTTTATTTCAATTGAAACCCAAATTGTGGTACAATTCGATAACTTATCGTTCACTCCATTAAGTTAACTAACAAATTAAACTCTTAATTGGTTTCTCCAGTTTCAGTTAGGTAAGATATAGATATCTCCAAGTCTGCGGTTAATTTGTCATTCTAATTGCGCTCAAGTTGGATTCAGATTAAGAAATAAGTTGTTTATTGAGTAGACATTAGATTTTTTTGGACTAATAAACTATTGCGATAAGGTTTAGATAAGAATCAGATTTTGATGTGAAACATTTTCCAAGACAAAGTTCATAAGGCGCTGGCAATATATCACGGACTTTCAGTTTCTATAATAAGAATAATCAAGTTTCATGTTGTTCGCAAACCAAATTTAAAACATGAATTTTATGAAGAAGATTGTTCACTACACATTAAATTCCAGTGCCAAATCCTTTTAATTTGTGGTTATTTTCGAAATAACCACTAGCTGGGATCCTACATGTGTTTAATCTCGTTAGAAGAGCTTTACTTGATCCGCTTTAAACTGATTTCTATTTGGTTTGTCCGTTGAAAATCCTTTAACTTGTAACAAGAAATATTTCAACTTAAGAAATTTAGAATTTAAATTCGTCTTGCAGAAGCGAGCAGCCAAAAGGAAACATGCCGTTCCAGAAAACTAATAGCTTTCATGTCGAGGAAGAGGTATAGGCACGCCGAAAATTTCTCTTTCTAGGCAAATTTATGGGATATTTTACTGGTTTCTTGACATTTTGCCCCACTACGGAATAGTTTTCCCTCACTTACTAGACATCAGGTAGAAGGAGCACTTTATTAATAAAGACGTCTGACAATACACTTTGTCTTTACACCGGAGGTAGGAATTTTGTTGTTGAAGTGTTATGGTTTTACAGTATTAGCATAAAGTAAATTTATTTAATAACAAAATTGAACAAAGTAGACATCATCATGTAATAATGAAGAGAAATCATTGATTTTACCAATTCAAGTCACACCACACACAAATCGTAATTTCAATTTCAATTTTTCGAAACTATTACATATGTAATTTGATTCACATAATCCTATGATGTATGACAGACACTGAATATTCAATTCAATGGGCTTAACCGCAATGTTTGGATTTTTTTTTTGATGACATCAACACTTTTGAACAGGAAACAGAATTTCTGTATTCGATTTATCAACCATTAAATGCCCCAATGACTAATCATTGATGGACACTTTCAGTCACAATTATTGCTCCGTCAATTTGATAAATGACCAACCATGATATCTCCTATGTTAATTGAAAAGATGCATTAGTAACTGACTTGATTTTATTATACAAAAGGGCTGGGTATCGTGGAACATTCTCTCATAGAGAAGCTACCCTCAATAAATTATTGAAAGCTAATCAATAGTTAACCTCTGTCTATTCCTCTAAGGATTAAAGTCAAATGCCCTTTTGTGTCAATAAGATTCCAGTTATATGTTTGTTCGCACGACCACTTCGGCTGTGGAAGAGCGATTATTTATTTCGATAAAATAGTGTACCTAATAATTGCAAAAATGTCATAGGTTAAATGAGAAATACTTTACCTTAATACTGTATGGGGTATTCTAGATCCTACATAAATAGTTTGTACACTGAACATCCAAAAATCTGAACTAATTGTCAAGTAGTTTGTATATTACACTATTTTATCACAAGAAGTGAACAAGAATTAACTTTAAGTTCTAGAATAAAAACACTGCATAAAGTTTATAACTGTGAACAAGTCCTTAATATATGAGACACAAAAATGTCCAAAACATTCGTTGTTTTGTAATCCCTAAAAACAACTTCATCCATAAGTCCCGCCGGCTATCATTGGCGCATAATTTACTCCAAAGTCTCTTAAGCTTAATAGTCAAGAAACATTCACTCAAATAATTTCTTCAGATAAAAATGAGTGCTTTCCTTGAAAGCTGCCGCTTAATTTCGCCTGTCAGACGCTAAATTAATCCGCAACCTTGAGCCGACAGATCATCGAGATGCTGAGATGCTGGATAAAATCGGGAGCGAGCGCGAATAACCACCCGGAAAGCACCATTCGCGACTGCAGCATCGGCTCCGCCCGGATCGCGGGATCTCGTCCACCGGAGTAATCCGGGCGATAGCGAAAAGGTCCGAATACTTTGTGCACCGGAGCCTAGAATACGTTTGCGGCGGCCGTGAAAGCGGATACTGGAGGTCAGGATGCTCGATAAATGGATGCTGCTTTGAAGGGTTGGTTTATTTTTCAGTGAGACTTAAGTAGGTATATCTGTTGAACAACAGTTTATACTGCTATTATGAGAGTATCAAACCAATTTTCTTTTTCAGGGCAATTGACTACTCCTTGATAGGTAGGCATTACGTTATCATTCTAGTTTCTTGGTAATCGCCTTCTCTCATCAACGTCATTTCCAGATTATTAATTTTTTTCATATGGTTGAGTTTCTCCATTTTGTTTATATTTATTGTAATTATTTATATGTTCTTGTTCTATTATTTGTCTGTTCAGTTTGCTACTGTAGAGGAACTCTATATAAACCAATGAGCCGATACAGAAAAGCGTTGAAACAATACTAGGGATAAGTAGAATCACTGAGCAATGCCCTTTGGCGAGTGTTAATTGAATGAATATCCGAATCAGACCACTGACCAGTTTACTATACAATTATTCCGGCTGTTTGCAGAAAACATGAGTACTAAGAGTCAAAGCTGTATGGTTTTTTAAATTAAGCCAACAAGAAAGATTAAAATCTTTAAGATAGTTTTATCTTTATGTCTTTCTGAAGCAAGCCAACAAATTAGAATGCAATGGAATATAATAGAGGTGTATCTTCTAATCAAATCATAGAGGCCAACTTTAAAAGATATATTCAAAACAAAACAATACAAATAAATAACAACAAATATCACAACGTTATTCACATATCAAACTTGTAACAGGATAGCAACGCCAGCAAGCGTCCATTTCAAAGCTTTCTCTTTGGTTTTCAAGTTGAACGTCCATACAAAAGTGGGTCCTCGCATCCTGGTTTTATATACAGGACAATCATACATGTTACGCAGATCTTGTTTGTCTTGCGTAATGGCTTTTATGAAAATGACTGGAACTACGGGGAAGAGTTCTTTAAGTTTAGAATCTGCGATACTGTTCAATTGAAAATCCCATCTAAAAAATATAATAATAGTAAAATACTGAATTTATATTAATAATCATTCTTGCCTGGCTCCTTCCATAAATAATCCATGGACGTAAGAGCCTTCTCTAGGCGCGGCATTGAAGTCTTCTTTTTGTTTTTTAGTTACATCTGTCATTAAACACATTTTATCCAATGGCCATTCGTTTTTTCTTGCAGTCTGTTGCATAATGGCAGTTAAAAATGATTGAGGATTAAAAAATCCACCCAGCCACACAGTAGCTGGCATTGAAAAATCTGTAGTCCAACCTTCAAGCTCTTTAATTCTGAAATAATTCACTAATTATCATTACCCAAGTCCTCCTAGCCTACCTTAAGCTTAAATCTCCGACCCATTGTCCAAGTGGTAACAAACTAGGATAAGCTTTCACTGACCAAGACTCAGGAACAGCGTCCATAAAAAGCGACTCTTCTAGTTCCTCCATGTCGGATGTGATCGTTAGTTCGCCTTTGAGTCCGAGATCCAATTCGTGCAACGAACGTTTCATTTCTCTAGTTAACGTGTTCATTCTTTCGCACTCTTGAAAAGCTACAATTATGTAGGGAGTACGTTCTTCTACTTTAGCCATCATCTCTTGTACAGGAAATTCTTCTGGTAATTTGTCGTAGATTTCTTCTAGAGTATTGTGAACCTGCGTAGAAGAAAATGAAATTGAAACAGTTCTTTACTAACAATGACAATGAATGAGTGAATGAAAGTTCTCACCTTTTCTTCTCTGGACATTCCTCCACCGGCAGCAGCACTGGAATCGCGCGGTTGCATTTCAAAGATTGTTCTGAACATATTTTCGGAAGTACTAGCCAAAAACATAATTTCTGCATTCGGATGTAAACCGTATAAATAGGGACTCTCAGGCGGAAGCCTGTCATCAATATAACGATGATATCCTATGTAGTCGGTGTTTGGCGGAGCAAAAAAACCTGGAGCGAATTGAAGGTCTCCTTCAATCAATTCTGGCTGCATGTAGTTGAGTAAATAGCTTCGGCACAGTCTTCTGTCCCAATCGTCAGTTATGTGGCCGCCGTACATTATTTCTCCGAATAGATAGCGCAAGTCTTCCCACGGGACCTTTATTAGTAAAATATTTTTTTTTTACTTGCTAGTGTATTGGTAAACTATATCAAGATTTTATTGTCTTAATTAAACTGCTGGACAATTATTGCTTTCGAGAAAGGAAATTTTCGCTTAACTTTCAAGCTCAATATTTTTTCACGGGCTGACAGATTGACTTTTTGTGGAAAAAATTGCTATATGGAAACCAGAGGTCGATATTTTGGTTCCAAAAATATGAAGCTCGAAAGCTAGGCGAAATGTTCCTTGTGCTCGGAAGCAATTGTGCAGCAGTTTATTTTCCAGATTAAGGCTCAAAATTTGCACAGATGAGTTGTGCAAACTTTAACTCTCTATCTCGATGATCTTTTTTGCTTTAGAAATGTGGCCTTTTCAAAAGCTGATTCGTTGTTTCGAGAAAAATAAATTAAATGGAGTGAGTAGTCTATAATGTCACCACCCTGTACAGGGTGAGTCACCATATTTTGACACCCACCTGCAACCGTTATTACAGGTGATAGGTGAAAGGTGTAAATACAAAAGTTGTAGCATTTTATCTGAACCGCCAGAATTTTTAATTAGATTGAAGAAATGAGCAAAGCAAAGTGAAAAAACAATCGATGTTCACTTTTTTTAAATGGAATGCCCTTTATTTTCTTTCAAATTCTTAAAGCTCTCGTTTTCCTGATTCGGATTAAAAATATGTTAATGTTTCTTCCAATAGTTTTGGAAATATCTGGAATTTAGTTATTCAAAGACCTGTCACCTGTCACAGAACATTCTGATACGTGAATAGGTCTTAGAATAACTAAACTCCAGATATTTCCAAAACTATTGAAAGAAACATTAATATGTTAATCTACGTCGGTGTCATTATGACACATTTAGCATTGTCATTTGAATGTCATTAGGTCCTTTATAATAGCACTAGTGCGTTTAAGAATTCATAATAATACCCAAATTTTGAAATGAAAAATATACAAAAAGAAAGTTAGTTGCCAGAAGAACCTTTTCAATAATGCTGTCTCTATATTGGAAGAGACACTTTCGAACTCAGAATCACCAATAATAATATTATTTTCCACTATAAAATTGAATTTATGGCACAAAAATGGACTCCAATATTGAAGCTGCCAAAGTCAAAATTCTAAAAACCAACAAGCAGGTTCTCGACTAGTACGGGCACCTGCTAAATTTCAAATTTTAATTTGAAAAGTTTTTGCTATTTCAAGGCAAATCAAATCTATTTGGACTATTGTAGATTAAATTTTGAATGATACACGTTCGATATGAACTTTATTAATGAAACTTGTGTAACTAAACCACTCGGCTAACGCCTCGTGGTTTAACGTTACACGCGTTTCATTATGACGTTTATATCGAACTTGTGTCATTAATAACTATAATGTGTCTCTGTGTGCGTGACAGAAATCTTGGGTTCGTTTATTCCAAAATCAAAGACCAATTAACACAACAATGATTTATTCCACGTTACTACAAACTCTGACACTAATTACTTCACTAAGTAACTAAAATAACTTTTCTCTTTACAACTTTTACAATAATCACTATCTAAAACGTATCACAGCCAATCCTAAACTTAAAAACTACTAGCTAATACCGGCCTTTATACATCCGTAATTCATTCTTGTATAATCCGGAATAAACGCGATAACCTCTTTGCCCGAATAAAGCAGTCTTTTTTGGAATTTTAGGCATGGATTCTGTATACCATGGCGAAAGCGCATCGCGACATTGTCCTCCTCCTAAGGTTGATCGTCCCGATCAACTTCACGCCCATGATATTTCGTCAATCTGTCCAGATGTACATCTTACTCTTGGGGTTGCGCTGAACTCGATAAACCAAATTATTGCTCCTCTTGACTATTCTATAGGGTCCTTCCCATGCTGAAGACAATTTCGGCGATACTCCTTTCTTTCCTATTGGATTATGCAGCCACACTAGATCCCCTTCTTGAAATCTGGCTGAATTGGCTCTCAGGTCGTATCTGGTCTTCATTCGGTCACTGGCCAGCTGAATATGCTCCCGAGCAAAATCATGTATTCCCAGAAGTCGTGCCCTTACCTCATCGGCATAATCTCGAATTTCTTTTTGTTCTTCTTCAGGTATTCCAAACATCAGATCGCAAGGTAACCTGAGTTCCTGTCCAAAAACGATTCTAGCTGGACTTTCACCTGTTGGACCATTAAAAATAGAGGCAAGTATTTGTCCCAATTCGCTGGTTCTTTGCGATCACTTTTGTCAGTGTTCCTCTATGATCTTATTAAATCGTTCTATCATGCCATCAGACTATGGATGTAAAGGTGTCCTTGTCTTACGAATGCCTATGATTTCACAATTTTTCTTAAAGATAGCAGATTCGAAGTTTCGTCCCTGATCTGAATGCAACTCTAGTGGCACACCATGACGATTGGAAACTTCGTCCACTAACACCTGAGCAATAATGATGGCTACAGGATTTGTAAAATTTTCCTTTAAAAAAATCCATAATTCGGTGTAAAAATTGCAAAAAATTGAATTTTGTAGCTTCGAATTCACTTTACAAAATACACTCCGGCCTTATGTGATATTCATAAAGTGCATTTATGTGGTGTATGTGTTGTAATTTCTGAAAGGAAGACGTCCTGTTCTAGCCCACAAAACAAGTAAAATACCGATTTGTTGAAGTAGGAGAAATAATGGTTAACGTATTGAATTTTTGAGCTTCTGGACCAGCCTAAATGGAAGATTCGTCGTCGACGATGGGCCAAAACGAAGGCCAGATGGGCTCGCAAGCCGCCTCGTCATTAAATAACAAACAGAACAAGGATTGCCAGCAAAAGGACTACAGGCATACTACATTTTATCCAGCACAAATGGGCAAGAATAGCCTTTCTTCAAGGAGAACGCAAACGTCAAGAGAACCTCAAAAATTACCTAGTGCGTCGAATTAAGATGTTCGAATACGCCCTCAAGCAAGAAAGGGCGAAATTTCACAAAATGAAATATAGTACTGAGTACAGCAGGGCGACATGAATCCGCCTGTTATGGATGAATAGTGGTGAATCTCAGCTCGATCCTGATCAGAGCTACTTACCAGTTGGTAATTCTATTTTGAAGAATGGTAGAAAATTGCTGCGACAGTACTTATACGAAATTGGTTATACTGATAGAATAATAGATGTTAGATCAACCAGAGTCCGAGCACTTTTAGGATTAAATAACAACCACCCTGATCAAGAGGAAAGTTATAATGATGGATCTGTGAATGGAAATGAGTCGATTAAGAGAGTTAGCAAAACTCAGGGAAGAACACCGGCCAAAAAACCTCAACCAGGCTCTCTATCCACTGCTCTAACTGCTGGCCGCTGTTATGGCTAATTTGGATTTCCTGTCAAATACTGATCTTGACATGGATGACGATGAAGATATGAGCTATGATGGAAAAATGGATCATAGTGTTGAAATGGAGGATGAAGTCGAACCAAATAAAAAAGAATGCGAAGATGTCGACGCCTTAGCATTGGAAGTTTTTAATGAATTAAACAGGCTTTCATAGGTTGAGAAAAAAAAAAAAAAAAAAACAGAAACGAAAAATGCAGCCCGCCCTCCTGATTGGGATAAATCGCAAGTTCCCAAACGGCCAATAGGCATCTGTGATGAAGATAACATAGACGCGGCTCTGTGTTTTGGGCTGACCATCAATAATGACGCCGGGAGCACTTATGACATTGCAAGCAGTAAAGAGGCATTTCGTAAAACGTGGAATGCCAAATACACATTGAGAAGTCATTTTGATGGGGTTAGAGCATTTGGCTTTCATCCCACTGAACCAGTTCTATTAACGGCTAGTGAGGATCATGCTTTAAAATTATGGAATTTGCAAAAAACCATGCCTGCAAAGAAGAGCACTAGTTTAGATGTAGAACCTTTATACACCTTCCGGATGCATGCTGGTCCAGTACTGTCTCTAGCAATGTCTGGGAGTGGTGAACACTGTTACTCTGGCGGTTTAGATCGCCTCATTAACTGTTAGAATACTCCAAATTCGAACATAGATCCGTATGACCTTTTCGAACCAGTAGTTTTAAACACAACGTTGCACGGGCATTCTGATACAGTGTGGGGCTTGTCAGTTTTGAATCCCAAACAGCAGCTGGTCTCCTGTTCTTCGGATGGTACTGTCAAACTCTGGTCGCCCCATAATAAAGTCCAGTGACTGAATACATTTATCTCAGAACAGGATGGTGCTCCTTCCAGCGTCATCACATTGCGTCATTTTCGATAGTGAAACTGGCCAGTGGCCAACCAGTTTTGCGCTTGGAGTCCACTAGCCAGGATAGCGTCAATTTGAGTGCGAAAAAGATCTATATAATTGTTTGTCATCCAAGATTATCGCTCACCATCACAGCTCACGAGAATTTTGGGATAATCATACGGACAAATGGTTCATTCAATGGTAGCCCATTTGGATGCTGTGACTAGTTTGGCTCTGGATCCTAATTGATTCTATCTAGTTTCAGGGTCCCACGAATGGTCAATAAGATTATGGCACCTATACAACAAAACGTGCGTTCAAGAAATAACGGCTCATCGCAAAAAAATCGACGAGAGCATTTTAGATGTAGCTTTTAATTCATCTCGACCTTACGTAGCCAGCGAAGGTGCTGACGCTTTAGCCAAAGTTTTCGTTTAAGGAATAGGAAACAAATTTGTTTATATATTTCAATAACTGGCGGAGATGACAGGCAGAAGGGTAAATGATAAAAGTGGTGGAAGAATAGTGTTTTCTTGCAATAAGGGCAAATTTTATGGAAAAGCGGATATCGCAAACTTAGAGCTCAGGTTTAAGGCAATAGATAGTTAAAAAATTGTTGTCTCTCCCCTACTCACGATTTTTTTGACCATTCAATCCAATGACGTCACAAAAGTCTTACAATAGGCATCTATGAAAGTTTTTACCACAACATTTTTACCATGACTATTTCCCTCCTGTCAATTTTGATATTGTAGAAATAACGTGGTTTGAATCACCTAATATGTTTCAACGTGACATTTCATAGCTATTCAATGGCTTTTCCAGTCTGCCAACTAACTACTTAGGAAAGGAGGACCCGGTATTCAACTTTATTAATTTAATTGCCGATTCGATCGGATGTTTATTGCAATTCAGCAATAAATTCATATAAATAGTGGGCCAAGTCGAGCAACAGACAGACTTGAACCAGTGTTGGTACCGCCACTCTGAGAACACCCCTCTGGAATCAAGTCTCCCCAGTGCAAGTACCGCCACCCTGGGAAAGCCCCTCTAGATGAGGATCAGTTAAACGACGATTAGCATTCAACTAGCATTAAACCGACATTCCTTCCTAAGTAGCGTGAAACGTGTGGCCCTTTCCACGGAAGAGCATGCCTGGAGGATTCATGACGCAATGACTTCTTAGCAAATATACACTTTTTTATATAAAACTGAGCGAGTTTCTCTCCATCTATCCACCGTACACCCGTCGTCACAGAGAGGTTGTGACATTTGGTAGAGGTGCCGTCTCGAACCCGACGCCCAAGAACCGACGCCGTTAGGCGCCTTTAAAGCAAGCCAACGCCCACACCACGTCACGACCCGGTTACGTCGACAAGGGAGAAATTCACGACACCGTGGCAAAGGCGAAAAGATTAGACAAAAGGCACTCTTGAAAAGTCATAGCAGTAGAAAATATACGAAAAAGGCAAGGAAAAGATAAGGGACGTTTTGACGAACGACATAGAGAATTAGATTTCGTAGTTGAAGACAACGTTAAGATGTTCATACCAATTAGAAAGGTTGGAAGAAGCGAAAAGTTACTGTTAAGATGGTTTGGACCATACAACTTAATTAGAAAAATAGGAGAAGTGAATTACAAGGTAGAAAGGATAGGGTCCACGTGAGTAGGATGTTACCCTACAACGATCCATGGACAGAAGCTGCGCCTATTGAAGAAAAGGTAGAGGAGGAAGATACAGCTGAAAACGCAGAATCTGAGGTTGATGGACAAACAGAGGATGAAGACGACGAAGAAAAAATTGAAGAGGAAAATGAAAGCAGTGAAGCAAGAAACGAGGTACAGATAAAACATAAGCAAAACTATGAAGCAGGGAAATAGGAGGTAAAGATAGAATAAAAAATAGAGTAAGACAATAAATAGAGTATACAAGGAGGGATGGAGAGGATATATCGTTCCTCTCAATATAAGAGGAAATTAATGGATGACCTTATAATTCTGAGGGAAGATAGAGAATATGAAATACTTTTAAAAAAAAAGAATCAAAACACTCTTTCCGACGGAAGGGCTGGCCATTCCCTCCGTAGAAGCCGCCGAAGGAATCTTAGCGAGCTACAAAAAATATTTTTTGCATGTATTCACAAAACTTCAACCACGGACGGACATAGCAAAGCCGAAACCAGAACTGGAAGGATAACTGGTATCTTATGATAACTCTGAACTAAGTAGAAGCTCATGTCTGTATCAATAAACAGAATAAAGGTCGATTTATACATAGCAGGGACGTGACAGTGCCGTGACCGGCACGTGATTTCACCGGCCATAAACTCACAGTGATTTCTATTCATATTGGTCAGTGTCTCATCAGTGCCGTGGCAGTATAGTTTATATCCAAATGGAAATATTTTCAGATAAAGAACTTTTGGAGATCGCACTGGTTTTGGACGATTGGACGAGGAAATGAAAGAACAAGTAGAATAACAGGTAGAAAAACGACACTGGGTCTATCCTGCATGGAAAAAGAGAGGTACAGAAGGGGAATTTTATAACATTATACAATGAACTAGTAGACGATGCAGCAAAATTTTTTGAATACTTTAGGATGTCAGAAAATTCGTTCAACCTAGTGTTGTGCAAGATAGAAGTTCATTTGAAAAAGCATGACACCCTCCAGATAGCATTCTTGAAATCAGATTCCATCTATTTTGAGTTGCACAGGTCATACAAAACGAGATAACCACGGACTAACTCAATTTGTATGGCCGTGAAAATCCAAAAATATCGTCAGGAACTAATATAACGATCACATCACGTTACGGTGCCGGTGATAGCACGCCAAAACCATGAATATGCAAAATTGACCATTTTTACCTAAGTGAAACATCAAGCTCATTAGTAGTCATATTTGCCATGCCAAACTCAAGAATGTGTTTGCGCACCATAATTGGCCAAAACGTCAATATTTCAATTCACACAAAGCCTGATTTTTCCCTATCATTACAAACTTTAAAAGCAATTATCTCAAAACTATAATTTCGCACATTTATGGTTCTGGTATGGGACCAACGACCACTGTTTACACTGTCACGGTCGCGCGTCGGGCAGATGGGAATAGGTATAGTATTTTTAATACCCATTTAGAATAACCCCATCCTTATTTATCAATCACGAATCAGATGAAACAAAAAATTACCAACAAAAACGAACGTCGATTGCTAATACGTCAATTTCATGTCCAAATAGCAAATTCCTAACCTAATTTTATTTGTGTGTTCAAGAAGCGACATACGTGAAGTCACTAGAACGACACTAGACTTCGCCGGTGAAATCACGTGCCGGTTACGGCACTGTCACGTCACTGATATGTGTGAATCGACCTTAACAGTCCAGGAACCAGGCAACGACACTTTAGACCGTGGGATCGTACACCCCACAATCCAGCTGACTCACCAGGAAGTACTTGGAACCAGAACCAATCCACTTAAGAGACAGAATACAGTGTAGTAACCTGAATAATAATGCACCCTAACCCATCCCACCATAAAAAACTTTTGGTATTTTTAATTTTTAATTTTTTACTATAACTACTCGATATTTGGATTATTTTGTCAATTGATAGTTTATGAAAATTTAAGAGAATGTGAAATCTATTTTTCTCTAAAATTAACCGTTTAGGTTTTACAGCCTGTGAAAGTTGCAAAAAGTCAATTTTTAACTGTCATTTCTAAAACAGTTGAACTTAGGTATAGGGTACATCACATGAAATCTGCTCAAAATTTAACGTAAAATCCAAATATGCGATCACATACAGGGTGCCTCATTTAAAATAAGCAGTTGACGTCCGCTTCCGGTATGACCGGAAGAGTCATTATCTTGAAAATATTTCAGCCGGGTTGCCCCTATTGACATTAGTATACTGTGAAATTTTTAAAAACTTTTTGCATACAGTTTTCCCGGTGGGGTATATCCGTAATCTATTCTTGTATAATCCAGAATAAACGCGATAGTCTCTTTGCCCGAATAGAGCAGTCTTTCCTGGGGTTGTACTTCGAGTACATTTCGTACACGAAATTCGACTGATAGCAATGTAAATTAAATAGGGAGCATTCGAAATCGTATCAAATTTCCTATGCGAGAATATTCGAAAATACGATCTCTGGAATTTTAGGCATAGATTCTGTATACCATGGCGAAAGCGCATCGCGACAATATTATCGAATCAGAAAAACGAGAACTTATAAATAAAGTGCATTCCATTCAGAAAAAAGTGACCATTGACATTGGCCGCGTTCACCAGATACAAACGTTGGTAAACGGTTTGCGATTGTTCTGCTGAGCGCTACGTTGAATTTATGTTGAAACCAAACATGTTCTGCAAACGGTCGCCATTTTTGCAAGCATGACCTGTCATTTAGAGGGTGACGTTCTATCATTGAAAAGTTGAATCGTTCAGCAGAACCAAGAGTTTACCCAACGTATTCTGTTGGTATTTGTAAACAGTTCACAATCCGTTTTGGTTCTGGTGAACGTAGCCATATTTTTGTACTTTGTGTTGCTCATTTGCTCAATCTAATTAAAAATTCTGGCGATTTAGATAAAATGCTATAACTTTTGTATTTACACCTTTTACCTATCACCTGTAATTACGGCTGCAGGTGGGTGTCAAAATGTAGTGACTCACCCTGTACGTTATTTCTCCGAAACGCAAATTTCCCAACAGCTTTTTTTCAGAGGATAGATGTTTATGATACAAGTGGGGTAAGAACTTTATTAAGATAAGAGTGTAGCTTTTTTACAAAACGTCACAAATGCTTTTAAAGTGTTTGTGATACAATCGCAAACCTTCGTCGGTTGTCCAAAGTCAGAGTGGGTTAACGAAAGGTCACATTTCACACATTGATGATTAATGGTTTTTGGAATTCATTCATCCATTAAACATATGCATCATCGTATGATGTAAATCCTCTCTTACAATAAAGCAAGACTGCCGACAACGACAAAATTAATTAAAATAAAAATCATCCTTACCTTGTTATTGCTCTCCAAATAATTAAACAGTACGCTCACGCTGATCGTCAGATCGCCAACGTTGAACGGATAATTCCGATTCCAGCCCTGCGGACCGAATTTCCTGCGTTCGGCTACCACCGCGTGAAAATAGCAGAGGCCGAAAAGGATCACTTTGAATTCCGCCTCTTTCGAAGACATTTCCATTGTTTCCTGATTAAAATTGTCCAAAGCCTTGTGCAAATTGGCGTGCATCCCCGTCGGCGGTTCGTTAGTTATTTTAATCGACGACTCCAATATACCCTGAGGGATCACGCAGGAATGGGGATCGCCAGATGGTTCGGCGCTCAAGTATAATCTATAATTGTGATGACCTAAATATTGAACAATAGATTAAGAATTATCTCAGTGTCAGTGAAAAATAATTCTTACCTATCTCAGAGCATTGTTCCATCTTTTTTTCTAAAGTAGCCAACCATTTCATCACCAAATGAATATTTTGCAATATAACCCATTGACCTTTTTCCGCCGCTAAATCCATAGCGCCTTCCGCAACAACTTCCTGTCCTTGACCTAAAGATACGCTATGGAAGTTGGCCGCGTCAAACGTAAATCCTAATTTTTTGCCCATGGCTTCAACGTCTTTTAACGGATTAACTCCTGGTGATAAAATAAAGAAAACTGGCGTCGCTGCACTGGTTTCTTCGTAAGATTTTTCAAATGCCACACTCCTGGCTATTACATATTTGGTTCCCAGTTTTTCCTCAATATAAAGTGACACTGCGTATGTCATTCTGTCTGGCCGTAAGCACCTCATGATACACAATCGTTGCAAAGTTGTCTTATTTTTCCATTCTCCAGGAAATTTTTCCTTTTCCGGGCATTCGCTTTCCACAAACTTACGCCACCTTTTAGCCGATCCTTCCAAGTCTTTATCGATACTCTTGAATTCGTCCATTAAAGATAAAGCCTTGATACCGCCCCACGATATATTATTCAAAAAATCCACTGGCGACGATAAGTTAGCTATGACAGGAAATCTCAATAAGAAATCCAATTCTTCGGCATTTATTTCGCCCAATTGAATAAATATTTGAAAAGCCATTTGTGCCATGAATATTAACTTGTCGCACTCAAATAGCCCCCTAGATGTATACATATATACCGAAAATGTGATATTATCCAGCAAATTAAATACTCTGTCTTTCAGTTTTTCAGCCGGTGTGGCTTTTTTTAAAGCATCTTTAAAAACCACACTAAAAGCCTTCAAAGAAAATTGATAAATCATATTAATCCTAAACAAATCGTTCAAGATAAAATACAAAAGTGAGGCTCTCGCAGCACAAGGCCTATAATGCTCTCGAGCTTCATCAATTTTTACAGAAGTTATTTTAGCTTCCTCAACCTTGACAGCAATTTCATTGGCAGTCTTTTTGGTAGTTTCCAAATTCAATACCAATTCGACATCGCCCAAAATATTACCAGTCGCCGATGACAATCTATAGAGCAAATTATCTTCACAAGTCTTCAACGTAATCTTAAAATCGTTTTGCTGTTTAGTCAATGAAGACTTTAGAGCTTCCAAATCGGGACGTTCAGCTTTGACAACTTCAGCTAGTAATTGTTCTTCTAAACCATCACGAGTGACAGTGAAATTAATTAAAGTCGTTTGCGCTTGAATTTCGGGCTTATAATGAGGATTTGCCAGTTTTGTATGCAATATTAGTCGAAATTTTGGATCATAATCCACTTCCTTATCTCCAATTTTAATAACTTTGCCTTTTTTAATCAAAACTCTTCCCAAAACTGGATCCAATACCGCATCCAAAGTCTCTCCAATATTTTCTATTAAAATAATTGTGCCTTTAGTAATACAATCCTCAATCGCATCTAAATAAGTTCTCTGTGTAGTCCTTACTACTTTTAAATCATCTCCATATTTAGTTTTAATCCACTTAACTCCTTGAAGTTGTGGATCAATCATTAAAGGCCATCTACTCGAATTAGTTAATATGCTAGCATTTTCCGCAGACATTCTGTCAGTCGGCAATCCTTCATTATTCCATTGAGCAATCTTTGCATCGTCTGCCAATAAAGTCATAGGATCCAAGTCTGGAGTCATCGGAATTGGTATTTCTAAAGTTTTGAAAAAAGGCCTCCAATACTTTTCCAACATATCGGTTCGATATTTTTTCATGAAACATCCTAAATACGACAAAAATGCTGTTACGAGTAAAATATCTCCTGGTACTGTATTGATGGATGCAGTGTAGTCTTTGATAAGTTGCCTCCAACGGATATTCTCTGAAGCTAAGCCGTTTACAAGCCTATTGGCTAAGTCAATCATTTGAGCAGTAGCATCAGCTTCAGCTTGACATTTGAGTTTAGCATTGGTGGCTTCCTCAAACTCAGCTCTTAAAACCCCTAGCTGCTGTTCTAATAAATCTAGTTTTACTTTAAGTTCAGCCAATTTTCCTCTAGCTTCGGATAGTTCTCTGTTAGCTGCGGCCAAAGCTTTTCTTTTGGGTTCAACCACAACAAACACCTCGTAGAATTTGAGAATATTTATAACCCAAGCGCAAAGACCAGCAGCTGCAGCTGATTTAGTCATGACTTTTTCAGCATTAAATTCGGGATCTTTCAAATATTCCAATGTTGCTTTGACAACTTCCGCTTGCATATTTTCTTTGTCATAATAAATCAGATCGTTTAAAAATTGATCGACTTTGTTCATCATAATTTTGCACTCTTTCCAGCTTCTATCTTTGGGGATTTTTCCTTTTTTGGAAAATAATACTAAAACTGCTGCGCATACAGCTACAACTGCTTCGGGAGGACTACCGAATGATTTTAATTCGGTCAGATTGTTTTTATTCAATGTGTTTAAAGCTTGCTGAGCGGCTACTAGGGCAGGTTCGGCTTTAGCTAAGTCCTCAGCGCAAATTTTTGCTTTAACTGACACGTCCTCTTCGATGAGACGAACTTTGCCTTCTTCGTCACTGGCAATCGCTTGTTCTTTAGCCACTTTTTCATTTTCAACTGTCAACACGTCAATTAGAGCAGTAGCTGCAGCATTTTTTTCACCTAATTCGACTTCTTGGACTGCCAAAACATCTTTAAGTCCATCGACTTCTTCTGAGGTAGATGCCAATTTGGTCAAGCCGTTTTGCAATCTTGTAATATTACTATGAATACTTTCAGTTTTGTCTGTTAATAGTTTGCGATATAAATCGATTTGTTCCAAAAACGATTTCGGTGTTGTGTAGTTGTAGCGTTTTTCGTTTAGCAAATAAATTTCCGAAAAATTATTTACAACACCGTGTGCGTAGGACATAAATAGTGATACAGAATTGATTAGTTTGGGTGGCAAAACCTCAATTTCGGCCAAAAACCTTTTCGATACGGATTCTAAAGCTTCTTTAGGCCAGTCATGGAACCAATCTAATGAGGAGCAATTCACGAGAGCTGGAAATTTCCTGGCACGCACCCGCAAAGTAGAGCCGACAGGTGAAAAACATAAAACAATTTTCAAAAGCCTTCTGACTCTGTCGATGAAAAATTTCCAGCAATTTTCTCTGGTGTCTTGTAAACCAATACTTTTTACTTCACCACGCATGGCGCTTAAAACATTTTCAACATCTTCATCTGCTAGAAGTTCGCTTATTTCACCAGAAGCCAACACGTCATTGATCAAAACTAAATAAGATTCATCAGGTACTTGAGCGTCAGTCATCAGGAAAACAATACCCACACTTTTCAAGCCAACTTTCATGTACAAAGTAGCAATGTCAGCTTTCATGTCGACCATAGAATAGCCTTTTTTCAATTGAATTTGGAATACTTCGAATGAGGAAATGAAGGCAGCTAATCTCGTTAAAGATTGTTTACCAAAACCTCCAACTCCTACTAGTAATGCGTTGCCTCTAGGGGCTTCCAAAATACGGTTTATTCTACAAACATGATACATGGCGTCTTCAAAGAGTACCAAATTCATTGCTGCTACTAGATCGTTGTAGCCGTTGAGAGCTTCGTGGAGTAAGTGACTTAAATGATTGAAATCGGTTATTGGAAAATATTTCGGATCTCCAATACCTTCCGCAAAATGACAGTAAATTAGAGGTTTTTCAAAAACAACATTCTCGTCGATTTCTTCAAAACCTTTTTTAACCCCTTCAATTATTAATTTATTAAAAGTATCCATATCACGTCTTTCAACCAGTTTATCTCCATAAACCCTATTTGCTTCGTGCATCCACAATCTTATCAATAAGGATTGGTTTGTTATAGCGGCACCTGTTGTGAATAACATGCCTTGGAATATGTTGGATAAATCCCTTAGGGTAAACGTATAATGAAACTTCACTGCGGTTGGTAAAAATGATTGTCCAACTTTGACGTGGAGCCAAAAAGCAGCTTGCACTAACGTTGGACATAATTTCTGGACTGCCGTATTGAATTTGAAATGTGGATTGTCTAGATGTTGTTGGAATATTGAGTTGTAAATGTGCAAACAATTTTCTTCTGAAGGAAAACTGACAGCGAATACGCAAAAGTGCCTTTGAAGTCTTGGATCTATTGTGAAGGATCCTGCGGTTGGATTCATTGCTGATATAAATTGGACATTGTGGATTTCTTTCAAGGTCAATTTTTGCCTGTCGTACCAATGTTGATAGTCCATATATTGTTTTAATAATGTATGAGGCTGAACAGTGAAATATTTGTCAACTTCGGGCATATTCATATCGTCGATGAAGTAAATCATGGTTTTATTGCCTGGAGGGCCATACACTTTTCCAGCCTTTTTTTCCAAAGGTTTTTCAAGTATTTTTTGCAACATTTCTGATGTTGTATAAAAATTGAATGGCACATTTGTCACTGCATAACTTTCTGTTAAATTATTTAGCTTTTCTTGAATTATAACTGATTTTCCACTGCCTGCTGGACCAACTAGCATAACAGGTACTCTCATAGACATTAACAAATCGGCGAAAAATCGAATTCTACTAGTTTCAGCTGTGTTAACCAAAGTAGATTGTAGAGGAATGTCCATATCAAGTTCAAAATCTGGTACCAGTTCATTCCATGGAACAAACCGTTTAGTTTCTGCTTCGATATAATATTGGAATACGTTGCCTCCTATAGGGAATTTAACCGTTTTAAATTCGTTAGTGAACCATTTACTGAATTCATTTCTCCAATCGATAATTTGATCTTGAAACAAGGCCGAACCGAATGCCCAAACCACCGAAAACACAAAGTAAATTTCGTACCATTCTTTCGGACAATCTGGCGGGACATTTTGAGGCGTCAAAAAGCAATCCAGCAAACTCACCAGCATCATTAAATGTGCTATATCGGAAATGGGAGTGATTTTTTTCACTTTTTTATGGACAACCTCCAAGCAAGGCGGCACGTATTTGTCAAACAATATCATCAAGTTGGCTTTTTCGCTTTGTATGGTTCGAGTATCGATCCACGAGGCTATGAACGGGTTCCAGCCCAGATCGGCCGGATTTATGTATAAAATTCCAGCTCTGGAAACGGTTGCCGGCGTAGCTGTTCGTAGATTGGCTATTTCGAATAGTAATCTCATCGCACGAGTTAAGGCTATACGCTCGTTACTAGCAAGAGTCAGGACCTGAAAGAAAATTGATTTGTTTCATTGTATACTTTTTTCATATGATTAGTTTGAGTACGTGATGTTATTGTCCAAGAACCAGCAACGCTTTGTTGCCCCTGGTTGAAAAGCTACCTACGTTTTTTCTTGTTCTAAAATTATTCGTTAGCTGTTTGAAATATTGGATTCATTCAGGCGGTGCCAGCGGCTAAGTTCAGTCACTCAGCAGGGACTTTATTCTCGAAATAGAAGAGCAGCGTTCTCATGAGAACGAAGGTTTTGTCTTCGTCGTCCGTATTCATATTTCCATAACACTGACAAGGACTGAGCAATTCCTCGGTTTCGAGAATAAAGTCCCTGCTGAGTGGCTGAGCTTAACCGCTGGCACCGCCTGAATGTACCCATTGTTTTACTAACAAAATTGAAAATGGTACTATTAACGATCATTAGGTGTTTCTCCTTGGCCGGCTATCTGAACAAGAACAAGGACTCCTGGCACTAAATGATGCTAAAAATCCGAAATATATATATATAAATCAATATTTGTTTGCTTGCTTGCTTGCTGGGTTTCCGCCTATGCGCTCCTACACCACTTATCCGATTACGATGAAACTTTGGTAGGTTGTTATGGCCATCCCAAGAAAGGTTTGTGGATAAATAACGCATCTCGGAAAAAAAATTAATTTTGGATTAATTATTAATTTAATTGTAAACAAACCCATTCACATTACATCATAACAACATAACCCAACTTTTTTTTGACAGCATGAAACAATGTTGTCACATTTAATTTATTTAGGCTTGCCATTCAACCGACGTAACTTTATTATTTTTTGAATTCGAGAACGGCTGGACCGATCTTGAATTTAATACCACGTATCTCTATATAAGCCGAATTCGATTGACCTAGATTAGATCGATTTGGGTTCAATTCTTCTGGTTTAGATCATTTTTTTGTTGATGAAGATGCACTGATCCAACCTCAATCGAACACAGTGTGGTTCACTTAAATTGAACCAAATCGATCTAATCCGGTCGGCTATAGAGGGGAGTGATATAGGCTATTTTTTATCCCGAAAAAAAAGTTCAGTTGCGCGAAACTCTGATACACTGGAACGCCTATAAACAGCCCGGGGCGTTCTAGAGCAGCCCTGGAGTGCTTCTTAACCCAAAAGTAGATAAAATAGGTAAATTTCATATTATTGCTATGAATCATACTTTTTTAATTAAATTATAATGATTTAATAAAATACCGTATCATAAAGATCCAATAACTCTGCCTATAATCCCCCCTATAAAAATTATTAGTAAAGTTAATAATTTTATATACACAGGTGAAATAATAAAATAAGGGACTGGAAATAAACTGAACTCACTGGCAAGCGACTCTAGTTTGACCTGAATTTAATTCAGCTACTAGATACGTTAACACAACATTTAATAGGTATTTAACTCGGAGATATTTAATAATTCAGAGGCGGTACGAAGTTCCGCCGGGTCAGCTAGTTTGAAATAAAACACACGAATTAATTTTCTAATTGTGTTGCCGAACTTTTTGATGTGAAAGTCAGTTTTATTATTGAAACTTGTAAAACAAAAAACTGAAACTCAAACAAAATGTCCAACGTAGGTAACGTCAAGTTCGCTGCGAGCTTCTGCCTCGAGCGAGTTCCTCTCTTTCTCTCCAAAGACGCGCGAAGCGGCATCTGGTGTACCGTACCATTATTATGATTTTTGAAGAGCAGGATGTACACCGTCGAAACGAAATAAAACAACAGTTGTGTATTTCGGTGTAAATTATTTTGCTTCTTAAGTTTTGCCTGTCACAAGACTTTTTCATTTTTAATGACAAGTTCTATAGCCAAACATTAGGCCTTGCCATGGGTAACCCACTTTCACCACTCTTAGCTGACTTGTTTCTGGACAAATTAGAGAAAAATGCCGTCCCTTTACTACTTAATGAAAACAAAATATTGAATTGGTTTAGGTATGTTGACGATTGTTTTGCAATAGTTATTTGTGATCCTTTGCAAGTCTTGAACTCTCTCAACAACTTGCATCCATCCATTTTATTCACTTCAGAATCGGAAACCAACAGCAGCATCAACTTTCTAGATATCACCATTACAAAAAAGGACAACTGTCCATCCTTCAAAATATTTCGTAAAAATACACAAACAGATCACATCATCCCTTACCATTCCAACCATCCCCTTATCCACAAAATGGCTTCTTTCAACTGCTATATTAATCGTTTATTAAATATCCCTATGTCTCCTGAAGACATAAAAAATGAAACTAACATCATTAAACAAATTGCTTTTAACAATGGGTATGACCCGAATATAGTAGATAAACAAATTGCCAAAATTAAAACAAAAAGAGAAGCAATCCAAGCTTACAAGAGTCAACCCCAAAATCCCTCAACTAATAAATATGTTTCCCTTCCTTACCTTGGCCCTTTTTCCTATAAAATATCCAGGATACTAAGCGGTTCTCAAAACAATATCAAACTGTCTTTTAAGAGCACTAATTCATTAGGTTCCATTCTAATCAACAACAAGCAAACCATAGTCCATACCCAAAAAAGTGGAGTTTACAAACTCAAATGCTCAGATTGTCCTGCCACATATATTGGTAAAACCATTCGACCTCTTTCAACTCGCATAAAAGAGCATATCAATAGACCACGACACTCTGCGTTTGGTCACCACCTTAACTTCACGAAACATAATTTCTCCCCTTATGAGGACAGCAAAATAATTTTTCCACAGAGGTCAAACAACCCTAAATCTCTAGATTATAGAGAGGACCTTGAAATTGCCAGAGAAGTTAAAAACAACCCCACCCATTGCCTTAACATAAGGACCAATGAAACCAACCTCAGAAGTCCTACCTTCAAATTCTTTGCTGATAATACCTACCCATCCACTTCTACACAAACCTAGTCAATTTTCAATTTAAAAATTTCTTAGACAAACCCAGTCAATTATAGATCATACATCAAAATAATAATAAATTTTTTACGTATACATGCGATGATGGTTCTGGGGTTTTTTACATCGATAAATAATATTTGTTGCATTCCAAAAGACAACGTACTTTTATTAAGAGCGTACCATCCTCTTTTTTAAATTTTTTAAAATTACCATTTGTTCATCTTTTGTGTCTGTTTGTTTTATATACAAGAATTTTAAAGCGTGTTTTAATATTATTTAAGTCTCCGTTGTAATGTATCATTATTTGGTGTTTTGTTTTTTAATGTCCTATGTTGAGTCACGATTTCTATGACGAGTAAGTACTTAAGAACCAATTTTATTATAAAGACAATTAAACATGTACACTTTGCTTGTTATAGGGCGGCTCTGAAGATGGTCTAATAAGACCGAAAGCGCTCAGCCAATTTTATTAAATTTACACCGAAATACACAACTGTTGTTTTATTATTATGATTGTTAACGCAGAGGCGGTGTAAATTCACGGGTTTCTTAACACCTAACACCCCTCCTGCTGGGAACATGTCTCGGCATCAAAGTTTGGCGTGTTTATTACTACAAAACAACAACAATAAGTACATTTGAAAACGAAAAATAAATACACTTTTATTGGTTAATTGCTTCAGTTCATCCGTCTGGCAGACTGTAAATGTTGATGCAGTTGATTTGTGGTGGTTGGTTGCCTCAGTTCATCCATCTGGCAGGCTGTGAATGTTGATGCAGTTGATTTGTGGTGGTTGATTGCCTCAGTTCATCCGTCTGAGTGCAATTTATTGCAACTTATTCACAAATGTAGTCTTGCAAATATGCAGGAAGTTTCCATGTTCGTATTTTGTTCATTCTAGTTTGGGGTTGAGTTTGAGTGGTATCAGGCACTGATGATATAAAGCCTTCATCATTTCCAGAGTGACAGTCTTTCTCAAGTTCATCTAAGGATATAAGGAATTCTTCTATTTCTTTTCCTAGATGTCCTTCTTGGCCATGAAATTTGTCATTATCGGGAAAGTATTCAGTGTTGAACTCATTATTATTGAGCTGCCAATTGTCATCTTCGTAGTCGTCGTCGTCTTCTTTAGAGTCAAGGTTTGATATTTCATAACTTAGTGGTTGCTTTTCTGGAAGAAGGCGTAAGTAGTCAATGTGAACCTTGACGTCTGAATCGTTTCATCCTATTCTATAATAGAGTCCGATAAAACTTCTAAAACTTCATAAGGTCCCTCCCAAGCTAGACCAAATGCATCATTCTTGAAGCATGTTTGAATCTTCTACTTGAAAGCAATTTGGTTTCTTCTTCCTTCCAACATATTTTTTTCTGGTACTGGATTTGGTTCTCTCTCATTTTGGTAGCCTTTTCTTCTCTTACATGGCCGTGATTGACCACAGGAACTTTGAACACAGAGTGATTTCTTCCTCCTGGTGATGGAAGGGAGTATCCCAGAAGGGCTTGTGCGGGAGATTGTCCTGTTGCTGCATTGGTACGGTTCCTTAAACGCGGGGCACATACTTGGGCCAGTGCTCTATGCTTTCATTAAACAAAAATGCTCTAGTCTTTTTTATTTCTTGATTATTGTGGACTTTTTAAGATGATCCTAAAAAGAAATTTGGAAGGTGAGAATTCGTGAAAATTTTACAGTTACAGTTGAAGCAATTTCAAGTAGATGGCGCCACGGCAAAAAAACTACATTAGTAGCATCATTATTGTATATTTGTCTTTCTCTTTAGGGCCCCACAGACTGCGTTTTTGTTGGACGGATTTGTTCGACGAGTAAATCTGGTCGAGCAAAAACGACGCAAAACCGAAGTGTGTGTGCGAGAAATTGTCGTTTTTGCTAGCATACAAAACCGATGCAAATATCTGGCTTCGCCTGATTTTGTCCGTCGGATATGTTCGATATGTCAACAAATCTGAAGTGTGTGGGCCACGAACTTTAAAAACGACGGTTTTGTTTGTTGTGTGGTGCGTAGCTCGTAATTTTACATTATTGAAATTAAAAAATAAAATAAAAGCTTTCCAACATGACTGATGTTCGCCAAACTAAACCGAGGTCTGTGTGCAACTGCGATCTGTCGTTTTTGCTCGACCAGATTTGCTCGTCGAACAAAACCGTCAAACAAAAACGCAGTCTGTGGGGGCCTTTTCACTAAGTGTTTCACCGACAGATTTTGTTTTGAACAAAAATAAAATATTGAACCGTATGTGTAGACTGGCGCATTCGTCATTTTTAAAAATTAAATTTAAACATGGCGGCCTTAAATTTTTAAAAAATTGAGGTTAAGGTACCTTTTGTTTTTATTATATATTTTTTCTACAAACGTGTTAAAAATGCAATTTTTAACACCGCCCCGAAGCATTAAAAATGTTACTTTATCGCACTAGTGCCATAAAGTCTTTATAGCACTAGTGTTAAAAGTGAAACATCAAATTTTGAGAGCGGACGTCAAAAAAAGTTTGTATTTTCAGTTATTTACATTGATAATAATGGTGAAATTTGAACAACTGAGGTAGCCCGATTGGCCGCCTCATCTATATTTTTCGAAGGATCGATGCACCTCTCTTTTTCTTCTGTATTTTGTTGCATTTTTAGCAAAAAGCATTCCTGACCACGACATACTTTCAAGAAACTGACAAGACATTTCGTTACCTGTAAAACAAGGTGCTGGTTGTATGGATTTTTTGACAAATGTCAAATTCAAGAATTTTATGTAGGAAAAATGTTTCCAATTTATTATTCATTTAAAAATCCAATTTGTTAGTGGTTATTGCTTTTTATTGCCGTTTGTAGAAAAAATATTGTATGATATTTGTGTTAAAAGTATTTTTAAGGCACTTATGTGAATTGCAGAATTCGCTTCGCTCATTCTGCAAACTTTCACATGCGTGCCTTAAAAATGTACTTTTAACACTTATATCATAAATAACTATTATATTACGCATGCATCATAATCAACGATTATCGCACGCTGCAGCGTGCATAAAATGATGTTTATGATGCGCCTACCTTTTCAAACTTTTGCTATAGAAACGTTTGATCTACCTTCATTACCTAGATATACACCTGCCGTTGAAATTACTATTCATCAAAATGAATGAACACATTTAAAACATTTTTGAGATTATGATGCATTTGTAATATAAAATAGCGTATGATATGCGTGTATAAGAGGCCTTGCGACTTGCAAAACACTCCGCTGCGCGTCGTGTTTTGAAATATGTCGCGCGTGCTTTAAAGGCCCTCTTATACACTTATATCATAATATACTATTAATTTTTTAATTAGGTATATAATTTATGATCAAAATTTTTCGGGATTCTGGAGGTATGATATGAGGGGTGGTCCTGAATAATTCACTGTTATTCAACTTACCTTATAAACACGTTGGGCGCCATATTAACAATTATTAGGTGTCTCGCGTTTGCCGGCTAGCTGAAAAACAAGAACAAAGACTCCTGGCACTTAAAAATCCGAACAATTTGAAATAAAACACACGAATTACTTTTCTAATTGTGTTGCCGAACTTTTTGATGTGAAAACCCAGTTTTATTGTTGAAACTTGTAGAAAAAGAACTGAAACACAAACAAAATATCCAACGCAACGTTAAGTTTGCTGCAAGCTTCTGCCTCGGGCGAGTCCCTCTCTTTCTCTCCAAAGATGCGCGAAGCGGCATCTGGCGTACCGTACCATTATTATGGTTGTCAACGCAGGGTTCTTTAACACCTATCTATAACAGTACCTAGCTTCTGTAGCTGTGATCAGGGCAGATATACATTGCTGGCACTTAGACCAATACTTGGAACAAAATTTTCACTTACCTTGTTATCATCCATAAGAGTATTTAATGATTCAATCCACATAGGGTCAATATCACCGTCCAGCACAATCCATTTTGGTCCATCTCCACTTAAATTAGCTTGATCCCTCATTATCACTGAAAATAATCCATCTTTCCACTCTCTCGTTGCAGGATTGATGACTCCAAATAGTTCATCATTGGTAACTGCTTTGGGATTCAGATCACTATACAACGGTTTCAGTTTTTGATTGGCATAAGTTCGATTTAAGCATTTCCACACCATTGACTTGCCAGTGCCAGCAAATCCGATAATAAACACCGAATGTCTTACGGCAAACAGTTCTTCTAGCTGCACCACTTTAAGAATAAAGCCTTCTTCTTGTTGAAGTTTCATTTCGGATGCGGTCTTTTTTATCATTTTTTCAAACTCCAAATTACGCTTCCTTGGTACGTCCAGGGCTGGAAATAGATCACCAATAAGCCCCATAAACACTGGCGTATCATCCGTTATAATTTTCGGTATATTAAAATCTCTCAAAGCCCTCATTAGTACTTGGTCTTCTGGTCGTTGCTTGTCGCCTCTCTTCAGTGCGCCCGCCACTACCAAGACAGACTTAATAGCACGCAAACCCCAATCGTAATGGTCTTGTTTACTCAATAGCTCTCTACACAATGTGTATAAGGTAATAAACTTTCTGGCTAAAAGTCTGGCTTCTTGAAAACCTTCGGCTACCAACATGATTTCGCAAATCAGGGCAAAATCTGGAACGACCATAGCGCACGGTCGGAATAAGGCTTTCAGATTTTCTGGAAGTTCGGTACGACCGGCGTAACCAGGATTCATGGTTATAAAAAGACCAACCTAAAATGGTAAACGTCTCAGGTTTTTCAACAGAATTTAATATCAAAATAGGGTTGTTATTGTTGGTTGATATAAAACCCCAATTTCACAATGTACCATTTTTAAATTGAAGATTAGAAAAATGTTTCATCATCATCAACAATAAATATTTAGGTCGAGAAAATTTATTGGGTTAAAACTAAATACATATTGCCTAAACCAAATATTTAACTTACCGAGGGTATTAGCCCGACATCCTGTCCCAAAAACAGGAAGCGCGTTTTCTTATCTTTGATCGCGTCCTGTATAAGTTTGACTTGGACAGCTACCACTGACAATACTTCCACTGATATCCTGTTAAACTCGTCGAAACAACCCCAACATCCAGTTTGGGCCAAACCCTATACATATACGGATAATGAATTATAAATATTGGTTTTAGATTATTGGGCGAATATAAATTGACTATGTTTGAATCGGATGGATTATTATTAATCATTCGAAACTGATTTTGTTTCAAAAAGAAAATAATGTTAATACTGGCCGTACTAATATTGCTGAGAGGCTTATGCGAAATTAGGGCGATGAAAGCCATCCAAGCTCATTTTGGAGAAACTTGTGCAAGTGCGGTTTAAATTGAAATCCCTGTAGAACTGTTAAAGTTTTAATCTCTTGAGAAAACTTTCGGTATACAGTAATTTGGAAAACAGTTTATTGTGTGCTAAGTATAAGTGAATATAATTTCCCTTGACAAATTCCGATCGTTATACACTTGACTGAGTCGAGAAACATTTTGAAATAAAGATTATATTAAAAGACTTTATAACTGCTTGTGCTCTTGTTAAACTTTGGTCCGGATGCGCTGTAAACTTAGGAAGAAGTCATCAGATAATAAAGATTGTAACAGTTATTGATTCGTTTTGGAATGTAGGTATTCTGTAGTCTTATGAGGACTCCTATAATGCACTCATTATTTTGAAAACTTAATGAAAAGCTCTAAAGTCAAAGCATATTAGACTAGAAACTGCGCAAATATAATTTAAAAACAGATAATGTAAACACAGTAAAATCTGGTTATTCAAGCGGAACTCAATATTCGCGTCTGCACAAATCCTAAATGTCCGTTTTCGATTCAGGCCAAACATAGAACGTATTTAACTTGACGCCGAACCCTTTTATATACATATAACCAACGATAGAACTCCAAGTACCTATGTGTCGTAGGTATAGGAAACGATTCTGTTTATAGAAATATATAACCTCGCTCCGAGCTAGTCGTCTTATAGAGACATATCAAATATTTGGAAAGCGCTTCTCAAGCAAAACAAACACCCTCAGGTTTATAGTCCCTCTCTCCTTTCTTGACAACCGTCGGCAGGAAATTAACGCAAAGTCGAACAAAACTAGGATTTTGTAATGATACAAGTACTTGCCTTGTAAATATTTCCAATAGATTTATAGTCCATTTGCTCGGAACAGTTAAACACGTAAACCATCATTCCAAGGGCTTTGCCCAAATCCTTTGTAGTTTCAGTTTTGCCAGTCCCTGCGGGACCTGCAGGCGCACCGCCCATGATCAAATGCAAACTTTGAGTTAAAGTTATATAACATCTAAAAAAAAATTTAAGATGCTTTTTTCCATAAAACAAAATGGTAATCGTATCCTATGATATTGTGGATTAAATACAGTAGTGCTACTAACCTGTCAGTTAACGGTGTAATAACCAGCCTAGGAGTATTGCCCAAATATTCATAAGAATACCTAAATTGAGCGTCACAAATATTAGCGAAACAATCTTTTTCTCTGTCGTCCCAACGATGTCTCAATTGACTTTGCCACTGAAACGCTTGCGAATTCTCCACCTAATTTTCAAGAAAATTGATGTACTCCTCGAATAAGTTGAAATTTATCGACTCTACCTTTATGACGATCATTTTAGCCACCACATCTCGAGAGTGTACATCGATCGTGCAAATGGTCATGATTTTTTGTCGCTCGCCGGCAGTCAGATCGCCGAGCAACAGGTTGATGAGGGCGACCAACTGGTTAATTTGTTTCTTTTGATAGTCTTTGAGTGCATTTTCGTAGCCCTCTTCTAAACGGGCGAATGCCATATTTACTTCGGTTGTCCACCAGATTTGTGTTCCTATATAATAGTTTTATTTAGGAAAATTCAATAAGTTTGCAAAAATTAATGATAGGCGAGTCTCCAAAGAGATTTATTTTGTAAACAAAAAACAAGATAAGGAATGGTCAAATATTGATTTAATGAATATGTGTCTTGTAACTCTTTGTCAATTATTTTAGAAAAAACTTGTAATAAGTATCCAAACAGGTCTGTAATGGCTTGGATTATCTGCGTCCAAGTAGTTACTATATGTTGTATGTCTTGTTGCATGTCCAACATGACGAACATGAAAATTATGTGACAGTATCAGTCAAGAAACGAATAGAATTACCCAAGAAGCAAGAGAGCCGTTACGAACACACGCAGACGTAAATCAAAAACTCAAACATAAAAAGTGTTTCAATTGCAAAGACTATGGACATATGTTTAGGGACTGTCCCAAGCCTAAAAAGGAGTGCTCAATTTGTAAACAGGTAGGGAATTTATCCTCAAATTGTTACAAGATCAGGCCAAGTACTTCACATAAAGCGCTAATGTGCGAAACCAAACCTGATTCAAAGTCAGACGGTTATTATGTGACTTGTGAAGTAAACGGACATAGTTTGAATGGTTTTATTGATTCTGGATGCGAGGTCGTATTAATTCGTGAATCGGATGCAAAAACTGTTGGCCTTACTTGGTCCCCTTGCACTGTTACTCTAAATGGATAATGAAGGGCAATTACAAAGGTTTTGGGCAATGTCAAAACCAATCTAAGAGTAGATTTTTTGGAAGTTGAAATTTATGTCTTTATTGTTCCCAATCAATCGCAGAATATGTCAGTTTTAATTGGTAGGTCAGTATTGAAGAAAAGTGATGCGATAAAAGTAGTTGGCAAAGGAACTGTTAGACTTTTCAGCAGTGGTTCAACTGACTTATCAAAAATTGATGAACTTATTCCACCTAAAAAGATAGTTTTGATGTTTCCACTAAAATTTACCCAAACCACATAGGATTGGTGAGTTGTATGATGGAGATGCCCATATGTGTCATATCTTCAGGAGATTTGAAAATTCCAATTTTAAATGTTTCAAAAGATGTGATCTGTTTTGGACCAAAAAGGGAATATGCAAGAGGTGTTCCTTTCGCTCCTGATGACGAAAATGTAAGTACCTGTTCAAAAGTAAATATTTGTAATTTGGAAAAATTTTCCTCAAATGATTTAACCACTTGTTTGTCAGAAAAGTTATCTAGAACCGATTTAAATAATCTTGTATTATTGTTAAACAAAGTATCGCGATTGTTTTGCGGAAAATTTGAAAGAACTAGGTCACATTGGATCCGAGGAAATGGAAATTCGTTTAAATTGTGAAAATCCTGTGAAATATAGACCATATAGACTTTCTGTGCATGAAAGGGAGAAGGTGCGCAAAATAGTTAATGAACTACTGTCAGCCGATATTATACGAGTCCAGATGGCCTTATTCAAGTCCAATTGTATTGGTTAAGAAGAAAACTGGTGAAACACGCATATGCGTTTATGCGTATATTACCGCGCTGTTAACGCAAAAACAATGAAAGGCTGCTATCTTTTACCAAGAGTGGACGACCATTTAGAGATTTTAAAGGGATGCAAGTATTTTCCGACCTTGGACTCTTGGAAATCGCGAGCGGTTACCACCAAATACCAATGGCGGAGAACTCCCGAGAAAAACAGGATTCGTAACTCCTGATGGTCACTATGAATATTTAAGGATGCCGTTTGGATTAGTCAATGCTCCAGCGGTGTTTCAACGGACGATTAACCAGATCCTAGGCTCCATGAGATTTTTTACTGCCTTAGCATACATGGATGACATCTTGGTTCCTTCTCCTAGTGTTGCGTCTGGGTTGGTTGCTCTTGGGGATGTATTTGAAACCTTCCGAAATGCAGGTGTCACTTTGCGACTGTCAAAATGTAATTTCTTTAAGGAGCAAATTGATTATTTGGGACATGAGATTAGTGCTGCCGGTATCCGACCCGGTACTTCGAAAATTTCTGCAGTAGAGAAATTTCCTGTTTCAAAAAATGTGCATCAGATTTGACAATTCATCGGTCTATGCAGCTATTTCAGGAAATATGTGAGAGTTTTTGCACAAATTGCCCGCCCTTTGACCTCCCTTACCAAAAATGATGTACAATTACAATTTGACCGGGGTATAGAGCGGGATGGTGCTTTTGCGAAACTTAGAGGAGTTTTGATCAAGAGACCTATGCTTCGTAAATTGGGCTTGGTGGAATTTTGTTACAAAAACTGGAAGATGGCAACCTAAAGCCAGTATTTATCTTCAGCCGACAGACTGCAAAGGAACACGAAAAGTATCACTCGTACGAACTCGAAACGTTAGCAGTGGTTTGCTCGTTACAGAGGTTCCGAGTATACCTATTAGGGCTATCGTTCAAAGTAATAATTGACTGTAGTGCCTTGAGAACTACAATGTCAAAGCATGATGTGATTCCGCGCATTGCACGGTGGTGGCTTTCCATCCAAGAATTCAATTTCAGTGTAGAGTATCGGCAAGGATCAAAAATGTCACATGTGGATGCATTGAGCCGAAACCCAATTGCAGAAGCCTATGAAAGATTAGAAATTATTGATATTTTTCAAGTAGATATCACACAAGATGATTGGGTGTTATCAGCGCAACTGAAAGATAGCACATGCCAGGAGTTGATTGAAATATTGTTGAGGAAACCAGTAAACAGTGACGAAAAACAGGTTCACAAAGATTATTCGCTGAAAGACAATAAACCTTATCGGAAAACATCTGATGGTTTACGATGGTACGTTCCCAAGGCGGGCAGACGCGTAGTGACAATGTGCCATCATGACAATGTGGGCCATTTTGCGACCGAAAAAACTCTGAAAAATATGGGTAGTAAGTATTGATTTCCACGAATGCGAAAATATGTGGACCGCTATATTTCTGCTTGTCTACAATCTGCATACAACAAAACACCTACAGGTCAACAAGAGAGATTTGTCCATAAAATAGTAAAGGTACCAATCACAATGCATAGTTTTCACATTGATCATGTTGGACCGTTTGTGAAGAGCATGAGGAAAAATGCATACTTGATAGTAGGAGTAGATGCTTTCACGAAGTTTCTTCATGCCAACCCAGTTCCAAGTACCAAAACGAAACCAGTAATAAACTTTTTAGAGACAATTTTTCTGACTTTTGGTACTCCTAGACGCATCACTTGTGACAGAGGATCTTGTTTTACAAGTAATTCTTTTATCAGCTTTAACAAGGCGCTAGGAATCAATTGGTATTTAATGCAACAGCCACACCACGTGCCAACGGGCAAGTGGAAAAATATAACAGTACTTTGTTGAAGGCCATTTCAACATCTTACGAAGATGGAAGAAAGTGGGACGTGGGACGAGTCAATTAAGTCTATTGTTTTTCGAATTAATTCTGCAGTAAACAGTTCCACTGGGAAAAGTCTCTGTAAACTGCTTTTTGGATACAAACCAAGAGCATTGGGTGATTCATTTCTGAGTACAACTGTCACAGAGGACGCTGTTGAAAATAACATCACACAATCTAGGCAGGAAGCTGCTTCAAAAATTCAAAATGGCTCAAGATAAGAAAAAAAAACACTTTGATGCTGAAAGAAAGAAATGTCATAAGTATGTGGTAGGGGAACAAATTGTTCTGAAGAGGACAAGCTCTGCAAATGAGGGTAGAAGCAAAAAGTTGCTGCCTAAGTTTAGTGGTCCTTACCAAATTAAGGAGGTTCTAGATCATGATCGTTATATTGTAGAGGACCTGCCAGGGTCAAGTCGTGCACGTAAGAGATATGAAGATGTCAGTTCAGCTGACCGTATGAAGCCGTTTAATGCCGCATTTCAGGGCAGTAGTAAGACGGATTCAGACTATGAAATCTCAGAGGAGAAATTGCTAGAGGAGAAATTCTTAGAGGAGAATGTCTCAGAGAAAGATGCAGATGTAACTAATTTGTTGGTTACTGAAGAATTTGTTTTTTTTTATGATGATTGGCGAGCGTTGTGGATTTTTGGCCACAGCCACAGATAATCAAAATTTGAACTATTACCGGTTTTTGATTCTCTGGAAAACTTTTCTGGAGCTCCGCAGCTTCTAATTGGCTCAAGAAAAATTATCCAATGGATCAAGAGTCACAGATAATCAAAATTTGAACTATTACCGGCTCTTGATTCTCTGGAAAACTTTCCTGGAGCGAATCATTTTATTTGATTTCGGTTCAAAGGTTTATTAAACGACAAATTATCGAGTAGAAAAAATCTTATGTTTTTTTCATTGCAAGGATAGGGGACCTAATTGTGATATTTGCTTATGGGCCCAGTGCATCCAAGGTCCAAGCGCCGCTACTGATCTGGCTCCATCCATAGGGCAATGAACTGAAGTCATACATAGAAAAGTTGAAATGGAAGTTTTGGGAAATAGTATTATTTGTTCTGTTTCTTCAGTTGGGAATTGCATAGATTAAATTTATGTTCGAGAAAGAAATCTCATCACTGAAGTCATCGGAATGCAGGTGGATGAAGAAGATAATTGTTTCCCCAATGAAGAACTTCTTCATTGTTTTAGACGAGGGGTAAACCGCAAGGGAAATGTGAATGTGGATATGAATGAGGAAATCTAGGACAATCAGGGGAAATCATAGAGAAATCGGAGGAAATCAAAGGAAATCTTGAGGAACCCAAGAAAAATCTTGAGGGAATCATGAGAAATCTTAAGGAAACCAGTCAATCTCTAGATCTAACGCATGCGCAGTTTTCAAAAATCTTTATAATTTGAAGGAGAACTCCAGAAGAAACCAGGGGAAATCCTCCATGAATTCCATTAGAATCGCTATCTGGTATAGGAAAACTGACCTGCGGTTTACCCCCAGTTTTGGATCTGTACAAAATTAGCTCCATGCTGGATTTCCCGATGAGGACGCATAGAGTGGCCTGCAAGTTCCTCTGATCTAACGCCACTTTATTTGTTTTATAGGAGACATATTAAGTCGGTATAGTGTGAAACAACTTCACTACGCCAGTTTTTAGCTTGGAGTCTGCGAAAGAAGAAGAAGGATAAGTGGAAGAAGGAGGAAGAGGAGGAGAAGGAGGTGTAACAACCTCGGCAAAAAAAAAAACTAGTGTTCAGTTAATTGCATTCCAGCATTGACCATGACCTGCTAAGCGGTAGCTGATACTAATCGTTTCCTCAATGAAGAACTTCTTCATTATTTTAGACGGGGGTTAACCGCAAGGGAAATGTGAATGTGAATATGAATGAGGAAATCTGATCCAACGCCACTTGATTTGTTTTATAGGAGACATATTAAGTCGGTATAGTGTTAAACAACTTCACTACGCCAGTTTCTAGCTTGGAGTCTGTGAAAGAAGAAGAATAAGGATAATTGGAAGGAGGACGAAGAGGAGGAGAAGGAGGTATAACAACCTTGGTATAAAAAAAAAAAACTAGTGTTCAGTTAATTGCATTCCAGCATTGACCATGACCTGGTAAGGGGTAGCTGATACTAATCGTTTCTTCAATGAAGAACTTCTTCATTGTTTTAGACGAGGGGTTAACCGCAAGGGAATTGTGAATGTGAATATGAATGAGGAAATCTAAGACAAGCAGGGGAAATCATAGAGAAATCGGAGGGAATCGAGGGAAATCTTGAGGAACCCTAGAAAAATCTTAAGGGAATCATGAGACATCTTAAGGAAACCAGTCAATCTCTAGATTTAACGCATGCGCAGTTTTCTAAAATCTTTATAATTTGAGGTTATGTCATCAGTGGAACTCTTGGGCGATCTTACTGGTAATCAGGAGAAACCAGGGAAAATCCTCCATGAATTCCATTAGAATCGCTATCTGATATAGAAAAACTGACCTGCGGTTTACCCCCAGTTTTGAATCTGTACAAAATTAGCTCCATTCTGGATTTCCCAAAGAGGATGCATACAGTGGTCTGCAAGCTCCCACGATCCAACGCCACTTGATTTGTTTTATAGGAGACATATTAAGTCGGTATAGTGTGTAACAACTTCACTACGCCAGTTTTTAGCTTGGAGTCTGCGAAAGAAGAAAAAGGATAAGTGGAAGGAGGAGGAAGGGGAGGAGAAGGTGTAACAACCTCGGCAAAAAAAAAACTAGTGTTCAGTTAATTGCATTCCAGCATTGACCATGACCTGGTAAGGGGTAGCTGATACTAATCGTTTCCCCAATGAAGAACTTCTTCATTGTTTAAGACGAGGGGTTAACCGCAAGGGAAATGTGAATGTGAATGTGAATATGAATGAGGAAATCCAAGACAATCAGGGGAAATCATAGAGAAATCGGAGGAAATCAAAGGAAATCTTGAGGAACCCAAGAAAAATCTTAAGGGAATCATGGGAAATCTTGAGGAAATCAGTCAATCTGCTAGATCTAATGTATGCGCAGTTTCCAAAAATCTTTATAATTTGAGATTATGTCAAAATCATCCCATGATTTCCCCTAAAATCGCAATCTGGTGTAACCCCTCAGTTTTGGGTCTGTACAAAATTGAATCAATGCTGGATTTCCCGGAGAGGACTCATCGAGTGTATTGCAAGTTCCCTCAATCTAGCGCCACTTGATTTGTTTCATAGGAGACATATTAGTGTAAAACAACTTCACTACGCGCCAGTCTTCAGCTTGGAGTCTGCGGAAGGAGAAGGACAAGTGGAAGGAGGAGGAAGAGGAGAAGGAGAATGCGTAACAATCTTGTTGAAAAAAGTACTGTTCAGTTAATTGTAAAGGCCCTTCCTAGGGTACGGCGAGTGCAGAATATTGACTCATCAAAGGCTATGAGAAGACAGTATTGACCATGACCTGGTAAGAATGTTACGTGTCTAAAGCTACATGGGGTAGTTAAGAGAGAAAAGAGTGAAGGGAGGGATATGACTCTTGAAGGTGGCCTAAAGAAGAAATCCGACTTATAGGGAAGCTCCGACTAGCCCGCAAAATTCCGGTGAGTGGGGTGGATCTAAATAAAGGCGCCACCTGTTTTCAACCCTGCAGTAAGTCGGTTTCTGAACGAAAGATATTTCAAAACAGGAAACAGCCTATAGCATACAAAGAATCAAATCAACACCAAAGAAAGGAAGGTTTGAAGGCGATCATCTTTAACTGAAATCCCCTAGGATTGGAGAACTCGTGATCACACCGCAATCTGAAAAGAACTAAATGTCAAAAATCAACTGTAAATGGAAAATAAAAGAAAATCACTGAATATTAAATTGTATGGTTTTGTTTATCTTGCTTGATTCGCTCCGTTCAGGATTTAACAATGATGTTTATCAGTTTAATAAAAAAAAAAAGGTACTTTGGCATAATTATCCATACCCCAATATGTTCAGTATTAAAAATAACCTTAGATTTAAAATAAATTCAATACACAATCAAAAACGTTGCTTTCCCTCGAAATAGGCCTATTTTCCCGGTTTACAGAGTACCTTTTCTATTTTAGGTTGAGCCTAAAACTTTTAATAAGAACATACAAGAATAAATAGTTATTACCTTAACTCCAATAATTCAAAACAAAACACCAAAGTTTTTATTGGTAATTAAGGCCTCTATCTGGCTATACATTGTTCTGATTGTTAAAAACCCTTGGTATGCTGAACAATACTTATGATGGTAATAATTTCGGGGTGAGTTTTTCTTTTGACCCCATAGCTTCACTACCAATCAGCTGGAGTGTATCCATCTGATTTCAGGACCCAGGACAACACACACATGTGACCCAACTAACTTACAAGGTGTTCCTTGATTGTTTGCTGTTTGCAAGTCTTACAGCGATCCAGGAATCTACCTGACGTGGAGTAAGGATCGAGGGTCCTCCCCAAATCTTCTTGGTAATTAGGGATATTCTAGCAACTAGAGGGGTGGCAGTAAGGCCGACTGGAATGGTTCAGAAGGTACCTCTGGAGTACTGGGTGTTGATGGGAAACCGGCACTCGGGTATCGGAGGAGAAACAAGGCCTCCAATACGAGGTAGAATAAAAGTGAAGAGAGACTAAAGGAAAAAAAGGCCTAAAAAAAAACAAGATTTTCGCACATGGTAAGCAAACAGCAAATATAGTAAAGAAGTATTCTAAAAGTACTTTAACGTTGTAGAATTTATCCAAAAGAAGAATAGCAGAAAATGAAAACTCACCAAAATACTTTGGCCTTTTCCAAACACAGCACACAAAGAAAAACGGCTAAATTTGAGACTCTAACCCTTTAAAACTCACACAACTAAATATGCCTATAGTGGCACTGTGGTGCTATAATCTCAGCAACCCATAATTGCCAGCAAAAACGCTTAGAGAAAACTCTCAACGTGCTCTTGAAAGCTGCCCTCTTTTCTACCAAAAAAACATATTTTTAATCCTTTCTCTTCCAGAAAAAATCCTTAAGGAATTTCTACAGAATCTATTGGGGGACACTGGTACTGCTATACGGACTGAATGCCTGGTACCCACCAAATAGAGGAAACTGTAATGGTACAAAGAAAGGTACGGAAATCTGTAATAGAACCATCGGTACTATAAATCAAGTGTAGGAATCTGTAATAATATGAAATGTTTAAATAAATAACCACAATTATTGTTAGATGGTAATGGTTAGATGAAAAATAGCGAAATGAAAACTGTATAGTTGAAATGACAACTTAGTAATAAATTTATAGATGGGTGTACTTTTACTTGAGGGGGAAAAATAATCCCGTAACAAGAAGTCACTGAAACTTGGTCAAATCTGAATATTTTGGCACCAAAATCAAGGAAAAATTAAATGATGTATCACTACCAATAATACTTTCTCAGTTTGAGTTTGCCAGATTTTGACAGTTTCTAAGACATACTTTCTATCTACAGCAGTTATTAGGGTAGAAAATTTGATCACCAATTAATGCAGGTTGAGCAGGATAATCATTAATCCACAATTCTCTCGGTTTCTCGTCATAAGTGATGACAGCTTCCCCAAACAACTGATGAAGAGTCAAACGCATCACGTCAATGACGCGATTGAGCCACTGTTCCACTTTGCCGCTGCAATCGCAAACGTTAGCGAATGTCACGTGTTCCTCGTTTTCCTTGGAAATCATTTCTTTTGCTCGTTTACTATTTTTTCCGCCTTCCTGTATGAACACCAGCTTGGCCAACGAGTCGAAAAGTTTGGTTAAATGCCGTTGAATTAGATCAGGTTGATTGCCGTTGGATAAAATATCCAATAAATCAGCTGATGATACGAAGTAGAATCTGGGAAAGGCTAGACGTTTAGTTTCGAGATAATCGTTTAACGCCTTTTCACATAACGTCAATTCTTTAAGCAAACTTTCCAATTTTTCATAAAGCCCTTGTTTGTTAGTTGCTTTTACTATGTTTGGTGTCTTTAGCATGTCACTCAAAACATCTTTGAATTCCCTGTCGATCCTATCAAATCGCTTTGAATCTTCCGGCAATTGACTTCTAATATCTTCCGAACCGATAAAGATACTTTCCAAATACATCCATTTACGTTGCACATCAAAATATACTTGTATTACTTGGTCGGCGTTGCCCAATTTTTTTTGCCAATCGGATACTTCTTCAAGGAAAAAATCTATAAACTTCGACGTCATCATATTCTGCAACGCAACTTGGTTTTCTTCTAGTGTTTCTATTACTTCTTCGGTGACTGTCAGTAATCTCAACTTGGTACGTTCGTGAGCTTCGGTACCAAATTCCAAAACATTCCAAGTAGCATTCAGTTCTTTCAAGACTTTCTCCATGGCCATTTCCTTCACGGATTTATCAACGATATTTTTAACTTCGTCTTCAAATTCGTGCAGATTCAAATCGAGCAGATCGCTTAAGGTCGTGTCATCGTTCATGACAAATTTTACCTGTTGGAAAGGAAGGAAAAATTAAAAAAATTATATTTTCTGTTTTTTTTTTGGATAATTATTATTTGTAAAAATATAAAAAATGTTCAGTGTATAAATAAATTGTGTCATGGATGATTATGATCTTGTCCCATTATTTGTCTATGAAGTGTATGAGTTGAGGTACTCACTGTATAAATTAATTTTGATAGTTGTTTTCCCACCTGATGTAAAGCAGCACAAATAAAATTTAAATTTTATTGAAGTATTAAAAAAAAAATTAGGTTCTTACTTTTGTAGCCTGCATCAATTGTATCCAATGTCTGTCTCTAATAGCTGGATTTTGTAGCTCAGTAACAGCTCTCAATGACGTCAACATATTCTTAATGGTAGCATCCATTTGAATATAGGCATCCCAGCCTTTAATCTCCTTATCCATTTGCCTGATTTCTTTGCCGTACTTTTTGCATTCCATTTCCATGTTTTCCACGTCAATTTTCTTCCACGGGGTCAATTTCCATTCGTCGATGCACGAGCGGCAGACCATAATAAAGTCCCAAATTACTTTTACTTGCTTGAGTTCTTTGCGCGTAGCTTTTATAGCTTTAAACTCGGGAAATGAGAGTTCGAAAAGATTGGATTGTTCTTCGAGCTTGTCTCGTTCGGCTTCCAGCTCGGCCGCTTCGCTGTGCGTTTTGTCCAAAAGCGTGTAGACTTTCGGACAGTCCCAATAGAAGAAACGCTGACTTTTGAATAGGTCTCGGTACATGTTTTGGCGGATTTCGAAAAGGTTGATACGACGTTTGATTGCGTTGACCTGGAGCGCTTGCAATGGGCCTACTGTTTGTTTTGTTGTGGCTGCAACCTATTAGAACGATTTTGAATTTTTCATCAACTACTTATATTGATATTGGAAAAACACTAACCTTTTTGCAATGAATCCATTTATCGGGAATTTCTTGCAACTGCACAGTAACTTCTTCCGGAAACTCGACATTATACTCTTTCAACAAGTCCATAATTTGTTTGAGAGGCTCAAACATTGCGTCAGTCTCAACTTGTCTTTCTTTAACTTTGAACAGATAGCCCATGACTTTCAATAGTCCGTCATAGTCGTCTTCTGTGAGTGGAACCTATAAAAATTATTGCTATATTTTCAAGTCTGTAATTAAAAAGTGATTGTTTACCTGCATCGCTGCCACTGCTTCCTTAATAAATGTCTCCAAATTATTCAAACTTTCGATAACGTGATTGTAAAGATGTTGCTTGAACAAATTTCCCCATTTGCAAACTGTATTTAAAATAGCTTGCCTTAAAGGACGTAGATCGACGCATAACCAGGGTACTAGGATTTTTTCACTTGGTATTTTTTCAACCTAAAATAATTTTGTTTAATACCTTCTCATCTATGTACATATAGTGCTTGTATACTTTCTTATACAACTCCTCATAAAAATCAATTTGTTCCTTGAACTGAGCTATAGTTGGTGGGCTTATTTTAATAGCGTCGGAACCTTCCTCATGAACTCTATCCATTTCGTCCGGCGTAAGCGTTCTGCCATAAAGTAAAAATTGTCTTAAAACTTCTTGCCTGTCTTCGTCCCACAACGTATAGTATTCATCAAACTCTTTTTGGTACGTGTGGGCGGCATCAACTCCTTCCATAACTTTGGAGCAAATGTCGTTTTTTTCTTGTGCTATTGCTGAATCTTCTCTTATCGATTCTAGATAGTTTTCGCCTACTTTTTCTGGATCGGAGAACGTCATTTGACGACACATGCTGTAGATATCCTCCAAGAGATCTAGAATACGGTGGAAGTTATTAATTATTTTGTTCCATACCGATAGATTGGACTAGAATATAATAGGTGTAAGGTGGTTTCTTTTGTGTTCAGTCCTCTTCAAGGTAGAGGAAACAAACAAAAACCAACTGTTCATTCTTCTCGAAGAAAATGCTCTTAGACAATGAAAGAAAGGAAAGGTTTTGTCGGTATGAATAATGTATTCAAATAAGAGTTTTAAAAAGACAATTGTTTGAGATTATGAACTCCTATTTGTTTCATCGTCTTGAAGGCTTCTTCTAGGGCTGCTTGGTTAATTTCTTGAAGTTCCAGTGTTGTTTCATTCTCTGGAAGTTCAGGGATGTCAATTTTTCGAATCTTCAGTTCAAAATTGAAGTTCTTGCTGGTTTTTGAAAATGTTTGATTTTGTATTTTTACAAAGCATTTTTCAAAAGAAACTAATGTTGGTTTGGTTATAATATCCATATAATTTGTCATATTCGGTAACTATCGTCGGAGTTTTCTTAGGGATGACTAATAGTTGTCCATTCGAGAATTGTCTCATTGTTGTTTTCACATATTTCACTATGATGAAAGGTCCATCAGTAATCAGGGCACAGACACATGATTCTTCTTGCTTGAGCTCTTCTTGTTTACAAAGTTACATATTTTTAACTTTTGGGCATTCTCATAAAGTATTGTAGTAAATGTCCGTAGTAATAGGTAAGGATACTTATTCCTAATGGTAAGTTCTTGGATAGAAATTGGATAAATCCAGCTGTTTCGTAAACAATTTGTCTTGAATTTCTTTTTTTTTTAATTTGTGAGGGATTCTGACAAACTTGTTTTTTTTGGAGTTTCAAACTTGTTATAGTTTCACGTATAGTGTCGAATGGAATCTTTCGATTGGACTATTCGAGTTTGGATTTCTTGAAGTTGTGTAATGAAATTCAATTTTCTATAAGGTACAGGATGTTTTTTTTTATATATTGACACCCCACCTACAGACTTTACCTTTACAGGTAGAAGAAAGGTGTTAATACAAAAGTGGTACAGTTTTGGCTAAATTTTTAGAACCCATGTTCAGAAACAAAAATTGAATGTCAGAAACGGGATGCCTTATATTTGGCTCCATATTCTTGAAGAGCACAATGCCATGATTCCAAAAATATATAGTTTGTCTATATTTGGTTGAGCCGTCTCCAACATATTTGGTTCTAAAATTTTTGAAAATACTATCAGAGAAACCAAGTACCTCAAATTTTACCTGCAGCTTTCACCTGTTCAGGTAGAATGGTTCACAAAATCAGTTGTAAACCAAATTCAAATAAACTTATTAATAAGAAATTATAAATTTGGTATATCAGATGTCAGGTAACTGATACCGTTGCTGGAAAGAATTATGTTCGAAGTATGTGTGTGTGGAGCGAAACAATGATTACATGAGCTAGATTTTTAAGATACAATACCAAATTGTATAACAATATAATTATCAAGGTTAGTGCATGAAAATCATGAGGTTTAGGACAAAAATCAAACTCCTGGATTAAAAATTCGCCGACGTTTCGGCCTTATATTAGGCCTTTTTCAGGGCTCCTCTGCAAATTAGGAGCTTTCGTAAACACTAACTCTAAAAACTCCATATTGTCTGTCTGTCTGTCTATTTCACCATTTCGAGCCCATACTCTACACTGCAGCCTTATAGGCTTATTGTATTTCATTTGTATGGGCTCTACTCCTTCTCATTCATACTTGGAGATCATGATTGGCGGCAGCACGGGCGACCTACCTACCGTACTACTGCGGTCACCCATCCAATCTCCATACCGACACCACGTTGCTTGGCTAGAGTAGGCCGTCTTGCGTCCTCCTTTAAGAATCAACGTGCCGGTAATTCCATATTGTACAATAAATTACGGGAAGAGATTTCGACGACACACTAGCAACCTAATTCAACTCTGGTTGGTAGGGGCGGGGCTAAGAGGAAATAAAAAAAAATCCAGTGTATTGCGGTTTTTACAAAGCAACTGATTACACTAAATAATACGATACGTCGAGTATATCACTACGCAGTAGCTAAAAATCACTTGTATACTACCCCATTTAGCACGAAATTTTAAGATGTGACAGAATTATTCACCCTACCAAAATATCAATTCTTACATAGGTAACATTATGTCATCATTGGTCTGTTAACTACACTGTTCTTTCCAATGTTAGTTCTTGATGATGTTATGTGCAGATTGCCACGCTGTCTAGTACAATAACCATGAATGTCAGTATTTTTTATAGGTTTGATATTTGCCCTGTTTTGTGTATAATCTTTTGCATAACTTTGGATTCTCCTAGGTGCACTATTTGTTCAATTTTCAACAACTTAATTTCCTTATAGATTTGGGACGTTGGATAGACTCTTGGGAAATGAAATAGGTGATTTTATGAATCTATTTTGCAGCCTTTTACAGTTTTTGGAGTTGCAGCCCAAACAGTAGGTACACATGTATCGCAGATATGATTTAAAAATTGCTACATATATTGCAGTCTTCGTGCAATCGGGTAGAATGTTTACAATTTTTTTTTATTTACACCACATGCATCAGCTAGTTTCTTCCTCAATAAGTTCACATGTAATTTGAATGTGAAGTCTTTGTCAATAGTAAGCCCCAAGTATTTGTAGTAGAGTCAACGATTTTTAATGCTGTATTATTAATCCTTATGTCTATAGAATTGATTATTGTTTTTTTTTTGTTCAGGAACACTGTTTTATTTATGTTAATCTTCAAGTGGTTTTTGAGAAGCCATTTATAGGTAGATAGGGAGCGATTAACGGTCTGCTGTAAGTCTTGAATATTTGGATCCTCGAAAAGCAACACTGTATCATCAGCAAATGTTATACAGGGCTTTCATTTCAAAACTTGCCACCCACGTTATCTGCGTAAAGAGGCATATTTGTGGAAATCGCCGAAACACCTCAACAAATTTATTGGGGGGGGGGGAGGTATTTTACGTTAAACTGGACTTCCTTCCTTCAACACTCTAAGTGCGCTTTCACATTGACACCGCTCGAGCGGTGAGCGTTGCGCGATGCCGCTGTAGCGATGTCCAAAAATAATTTTAACATTATATTTCAAATGAACATGTTAACACCGCGCGACACACCTTAGTGTGAACTTGTTCATTTGAAATATAATGTTAAAATTATTTTCGGGCATCACTACAGCGGCATCGCGCAACGCTCACCGCTCGAGCGGTGTCAATGTGAACGCGCACTAAACCGTAGGGCTACCACCCCAAATTTTTCAAATGAGACAGGGGGTTGAGTGCTAGATCATTTTAATGGGCTCGTTTACCTGTTGCTGTAATAAAAAGGTAGGTAAAGACGCACACCTGCTTTAAAGATAAATAGGCATTTTTAAACATTGAAATGGGTGTTATCACAGTTTGTGTTATTCTGCAACCCTGAGGTCAAGAGTCAATTAAAGGCGATTAACCAGTCGGTTATATTGACAGATGAATAATGCATTTAACGTCATTTATTACCGATTGGTTGACAAATGACGTTTGCTTCATTGGTTATCTGTCATTTATGACCAATTGGTTAATCGCGTTTAATCGATGAAGGTCAAATTCAAAAAATAGGATGACAAAATGTACCGATTGAACAGCCCTTTGAAATGGTCTATCACTCGACCCTCTGTCTCATATGGAAATTTTTGGATGATAGCCCTGGGGGTTAGAGGGTTGAAGGAAGGAAGTCCAGTTTCACGTGAAAAACCTTCCCCCCAATAAATGTAATGACGTTTTCCAGCGTTTTCCACGAATATGCCTATTTACGTAGATAACGTGGGTGGCAAGTTTCGAAATGAAAGCCCAAGGAAAAACATCCCTGCTACCAAAGGAGGGTGACACGAACAACCCAGCAAACTATCGATGTATATATATTTACAGTTCAGATTTGCACTTGAAAGACTGTGCACATACAAAAGACAGTAGAGGTCCTAGGACTGAGCCTTGTGGAACTCCACTGTTTGTAATAATTACCACACTATCGCGTTGATTGACCACTGTATATTGCTACCGCTTAGTGACATAAGATTTCATAAGATTGTCTGCTACTCCTCTAATTCCCATAACTTCCAACTTTCTCAAAAGAATTTTAGTGTTAACGGTATCGAACGCTTTTTGAAGGTCTATGAAAACAGCAATCTCATAATTGCCCCTGTCCAAGCTACTCGAAATATACTCGATCATGTCAACTGCTGCCACCTGCGTATTTGCAGCCTTTTAGAAACCGTATTGTTGCAAATCAAATTTAAAGTTTTTTCAATGAAGTCACAGCATATTCTAATCTTTATTATATTCTCTAAAATTTTAGACAAGGTTGATATCAGAGCGATAGGTCTCTTGTTGCCAGAGTCATGTTGACTGCCAACTTTATGGATTGGAATTATTTTGGTTCGTTTAAGACAATTTGGATAGCGATCGGTTGACAAAACCTCATTAGTTAACCTTGCCAACACTGGAATTATTAGATTCTTTATATGTCAATTAAAAGGCGATTAACCACTCGGTTATATTGACAGATAAACAATGCATTTAACGTCATGTATTACCAATTGGTTGACAAATGACGTTTGCTTCATTGGTTATCTGTCAACTATGACCGACCGGTTAATCGCCTTTAATCGATGATAGTTTGTAAATCAGTGGTTGTGATTTCGTCTGGTTCAGGAGATGCTTTTCTATTCAGTTCACGAATAACTTCGTCCATTTCTAGTTCAGTGCAAAGTTTCAAAAATATGGATTGCTGTTCATATACTTCTCTTCAATGAGTTCCGCCCGTTCATATTGCAATATTTGATTTTCAACCTCCCTGCCAATAGTGCCTCCTACATCTCGAAAATAAGTATTTGAACAGTCTGCAATTCCTTGATCATCTTCAATACAGTTATCATTAATTAATAAGAAATCTATAATATTTGCCTGTCTCATAATCAAATTCGAATCGCCATAGGACTGATTTAGAATTTGGTTCTTTAACGTTAAATAGCCATTGTGAGGGTTTGTGATCTGACAAAATTGTGAATTTTCTACCAAAAAAAAAAGGTCAAAAATATGTTGTTGCCCATACGATTGCTAAAAGTTCTTTTTCAATCGTCGAATAATTATATTCAGCTGGGTTTTAAGGCAATGGGAAGATCAGCTTCGACAGGACCTTGAGATAAGAAAGGTTTCCTAAAGTCAGGATGTTGTAATATGGGGTCATTATTAATATATTTTTACAAGTTTCAAAGCTATTGAGAAATTCTGAATTGTGTATTATTTTTTTGTCTTTTTTCAACCAAGATATCATTGGGTTTTGTCAATTTGGCAAAATTCTAGATTTGGTTTTATTCCATTTGCAGTAATTGCGTGTCCTAAGAATTCGACTGCCTGTAGGAATTCTGATTTGTCTAATTGTAATTTTTAAATTAAACTTCTCGAGTCTCTCAAATACTTTCTTCAAATTTTTCACATGTTCATGAAGTGAAGTTGAAAAGATTATTATATCATCCATGTAGATATATTCTATTTTGTAATCCTAGTAATACATTATCCATCACTCTTTGGAAGGTTGCTGGTGCGTTCTTTAATCCAAATGGCATTCTGTTAAATTCATCATGGCCATTTTCAACATTAAATACTGTTCTTGGGTATCAAATTTTCATGCATCTCAACTTGATGAAAGCCAGAGGCTAAATCCAGTGTCGTAAAATAATTACCACGACCAAGTCGGTCTAATATATCAGGAATATCTTAGGGTAGTGGATATCTATCATCAATAGTTTTTTCGTTTATCTTTCGATAATCAACGACCATTCTCCATTTTTTAATGCCTGCGGCATCTTCTATTTTAGATAATATCCACACACACAGGGGAGAATTTACTTCTTGTTTATGCACATGTGGATATCTATACGTGTGTGCACTGGTATTGCATTTTTTGTTTCAATTTTATGTTTGACTCAATAAGTGAATGTCAATTTTTCGTTTGGCTCGTATAAAAATTCAGGGAAAGCTTTAATTACATGTTTTAAAGCATCAAATTGCTCTGAGTTTAAATGACTGATACGCAGTGACCTAATAGGGTCATTTGCATATTCATCATTCTGTAATGAAGTCATTTGTTCTATATTAAATATCTCAAACTGTTCATCAGCATAAGGTAAACTTATATCCGCCAAGTTATTTATATTGTCACGGCTCTGGGGTGCGTGACAGAAAAGGGTAGTTACCTCCTATCATTAAAATTATACTGACCATTATTTTTCGATATAGTGAGGCCTAAAACTTAGCCATGTCATATTGGTTGCATTGAAAATTGTTTCCTGGTTTATTTAAATTAATTTAAAATTTAAACATTTTTTGTCCTTGTCGAATTGTTGGTCTCTTTCTCCCATGACGTCACTAGGCGGGCATGCGCAAAGCAGTTGTAAACAAATCCATCAACATATGCAATTTTGTGAGGTTATATTGCTTTGTTATTATTTTGGAATGTCGTTGACCGTTGTTATATTTTCATTATTTTTCGAGTTTTTCAACGGTTTTTCCGAGGTTTCAAGAAAAATATTTAAAAGAAACGTGTTATAAATTCAAGGTAAGTCATTGTTTCTCATTATTTGATGTTATTAAGGTCTCAAATAGAGCATGCATTTCAGTTTCAGTGTACCCACCTAAGTCCTATCTACTGTTGACTATTTGGCTATGGAATGTTTTGTGCCTTCTTGTAAAAACAGTAATCTAAATTTGAAGAAAAACTTTATAGCTGTCCCCAAAAATGAACAAAAAGAAGAAGTTGGTGTTTAGCTGTGGAAAGAGTTAATGTATTGTCTAGTATTTCTGGTGGAATTTATTGCTGCGAAGATCATATCAATGTAAGTAAACTTAGTTGCCAAATTTCATTTTATAAACACCTATTTTCTGTTTTACATTATTTCAAAAATATGAACATTATCATTATATTATGTTTATAGATGGAACAAGATTGTGATAACTAGATGCAGTTTAGGATGACAAACTGCAAATTACTTATGAAGAAAAAAGTGGTTCCACATATTAATTTAGGCAGAATCCGAGTTTGTGAAGAAACTGAATAAAAGAATTGCCAGCTTACGAATCCATATTGAAAGAGTGATACAAAGATTGTGAGAATTAACAATACTCGAAGGACATTGCTGCATTGACGATTAGCTTGTGGCAAAAACTGATTATTTAATAATTATTGCTTGTGGAATAGTGAATTTGCAGGGACCATTATTCAAATAAATTTTATGTCGAAGCTAGAAAAAAATGCTTTTTTGAATATATTGTATAAAAAACAATACCTATTACTTTTTTTACTGCCAAAATAGTACATTATACACCTAGAAACTAAAGTGGTACTTTTAATCCCGAAGTGAGGGCTATAATTTGTTTAGGGATTAAAAAACACTTTAGTCCTGAGGTGTATACACTATCATATGCACTTTAGGGATTTTAAAAGGGTACTTTTGATCCCTCTAAAGTACATAAAATAGTGTATACATCTCAGGACTAAAGTATTTTTTATTCCCTCAACTTTGGAGTAGTACCCTTTTATTCCCTGTTCCATTTACTCCACGGGAAATGAAGTAAAAAGTAAATCTCTTGGGAAATAAAGTGAAATTTAATCAATCCTGGGGATTAAAAGGGTACTTTTAATGCATAAATAATGTAAAGAAGAAAACTACCAGACTCTCAAATCAATCATATATTTTTATTCAAAATGACTGAAAATACATTTTTCTTCCAAAATTCTTCAGCTGATTCAATAATTACTTTAATAAACCTAATGTTTAAGTCTAATTCAAAAATTGTCACTTCATTATCCTCTCGAAATTTGGGACTTGCCACACAAAACAGTCCTTTTTATCTGTTACACAATAACATTTGTAACTGAAGACTGAAGTTGGCACATGTATTTCGTCAATATATTTCCATTTTCCTTAATGTAGTTTTTCACAGTCTCCTTACTAGGACATTAAACTTCAATCACAAATTCTTTGCTCATTCCATCCGGCGATGCTCCTAATAGAGGATATTCTGCTGTCTCTTTTCAACTGCACATTAATGCACATAGCCAATAGCATTGTCACCATAACTGGCTCTCGCTGACCTAAAAATATATGAAACTATAAAACTGTTACGCTGCTACTAAAAATGTAATATAATAATGGGCCGAAGCTAAACCAATACAATAATTATGCCAATATTTCACTACCCACCTTTAGGTTTTGACCTCGGTTTTGACTCCTCTTATTTCTGCACTTAAATAATCCGTATTTTTGGCAAATAACTCTTGCAACATCACATAATTTAGTTCAGGTTGATTTTCGCTGGAGGCTTTGATAAATCCAATATCCATCTTCTCACATAAACCGACCAAATAAACGGGTGAAATAAGTATTTATTTTTAATTTTATAAATCAACCAGACTAGACAGGCGAATCAAAATAAACAAAATAACTGACATAACCTCTAAAAGAAGACAGGAGATGGGCCAGTGACATTGCAGCCAACTAGACAACTAGGAAATTTTGTCAGTGATGCAAACTTAAATTTAGAAATACAGTGCGCAAGCTCGCCTTGTGACGTCATTACAATTTAAAAAATAACGAATAATAGTAAAATTTCAAATTGAAATATCTCCTTTAATATTATTCTAAAAAATGCGGGAAAAAAACCAAGAATAGATTTTGATGTGCCTAATTCAATGAAAAAATAAAAAAAAATCATGAAACGACCCTAATATTGGGTTCACTAATTAACTCAAACAACTTAACTCTTCACAACTCTTTTAATATTCACTATCTAAATCCTATCACAGTCAATCCTAAACTAAAAACTACTATCTAATACCGGCCTTCATATATCCGTAATCCATTCTTGTAAAATCCAGAATAAACGCGATAGCCCTTCTTCCCGCATAGCACTGTAAAATCTAGAATCAGCTGTCTAATTCTGTATACCCTGGCACTTCCGCCAGATTTTCGCGACAATATTATACGAGACAATAATAGGCTTATTCATTAAAGTTGTGTACTTCTAAAGGCACCATCTCATTCATGACTGTTGTTATTGTCGAGGGAATATAATATATTTCATTTTTTATTGGAGGTGTAAGAATTTCAACGCCATCAGCTTTATTTGTACTGAAATAACATACTTGAATTGAGTTGCTGAGAATCTGAAAATTCTGATTTTCGAAATCTTTTCTATACATATTGAAATTGTTGTTTTATTATTAGAAAGAAGCATATTAGAAAAATCTATATTTAAATTATTTTCTTGCAATGCAATTTGATTCCAATAATTCCATCAAAATAGTCATGGAAATTATACATTATCATTTCAATATTGTTTTGAATATTATATTCTTGTAAAATTGGGACATGATTTTTCTTTGGGATTCTTTTGGTCCCATAAAAGTTGTTAACTTATTTCGTGAATTAATTATAGAATTTGAAAAATATTCTTCGGCGATTAAGGGTCTTATTACATAGAGGTATGACTTCCTTAACGATCAATAATTGACAGGTTGGATGGTCTATTTGAATAAAAGGTAGTTGGCTGATGTAATAAGTATTTAAAGTTAATGCTGACTCATTGCATCCAAGGCTGGTAACTGAAAATTTTCGTCTTTAGTTTCGACTTGATTTTCTTCAGAATTTGTCTCTTTATAATAATTTCGTCTTCAGTTTCGAAATTTTCGTCAGGGTCAGGTAATTATATTTCAAAGATATTATTAATCTCTTCAATTGTATATTTTGAAGGGCCTGTCTGTGGGTCAGCTTTGGAATAAATATTGGGTCTGTACCGATGTTGATTTTGTGCTCGAGGTTGCACTGAAACTCCGGACATAGATGTCGGTTTTGAAAATTGTTGATTAGTGTCTTTTCGAAAGGCATTATTGTAATTTTTCTCAAAAGTTCCTGAGTGGTTGGACTTGGTACATAGTCCTTTTTATGTGTTATGTTAATAGGTTGGGAAGGAAACTGTGGTTTCTGTGGTACATAGAGTGTTTTTTGTGTATATTGAGGTTTTTGTTGACTATATGTCTGGTGTGAACAAAATTGCGTATTATTATTTTTGAAAATTGAAAAATTTCGATTTTGATTTTGAATGATTTAGCAACTATACAGGGTGGTCCTTCGGGAATGACATCGATTGCTTATGGGAAAACTGTGAAAGGTAAAAATTTGAAAATTTGGCAACATAGCAATGTCGATGGGGGACATCTAGGTAAAATATTTTCAAGATGGCGGCATTTCCGGTCATACCGGAAGTTGATACCAACTCGGTTATTTTAAATAGAACACCCCATATATTAATGTATTTTTGGATTCTACATAAAATTCTGAGCAGATTTCATGTAATATACCCTATACCTAAGTTCAACTGTTTTGGAAATATTGACAGTTGAAAATTGACTTTTTGCAACTTTGACAAGCTGTAAAACCTAATTGGTTAATTTTAGAGGAAAACCGATTTCACATTCCTATCTTAGATTTTTATAAACTATCATTTGACATCAACTTTGAATTAAATCCATGATTAAAAATTTCAGTTAAATTTAATCTCCGTTTAAGTTCAAAGTTGGTGTCAAATGATAGTTTATCAAAATCTAAGATAGGAATGTGAAATCGGTTTTCCTCTAAAATTAACCAATTAGGTTTTACAGCTTGTCAAAGTTGCAAAAAGTCAATTTTCAACTGTCAATATTTCCAAAACAGTTGAACTTAGGTATAGGGTATATTACATGAAATCTGCTCAGAATTTTATGTAGAATCCAAAAATACATTAATATATGGGGTGTTCTATTTAAAATAACCGAGTTGGTATCAACTTCCGGTATGACCGGAAATGCCGCCATCTTGAAAATATTTTACCTAGATGTCCCCCATCGACATTGCTATGTTGCCAAATTTTCAAATTTTTACCTTTCACAGTTTTCCCATAAGCAATCGATGTCATTCCCGGAGGACCACCCGGTATAGATGTTTACTTCACAACAATGTATTTAAAAAATCATCGTGGAAAAGGATAAGCTCGTTAAAGCATATAAAAAAAATGAATAATTGAATATTAATTAGCCTGGCAATTGGTAAATAATATAACCTATATTTACCTTCTACAAATGTAATAAAATTCGATGGTTCTTCCAAATCAATCGAAGGAATAAAAACTATAACAGGTTCGTGTAGTTCCATAACAAGTTCCAAAAGAGGACTTGGAGTATAGTCGGCCATTTCATTCAGAATCGATAATTGATTTAATTTTACGGCGTCCACCATTAGTTTTTCAATTATACTATCAAGATTTCGCAGATATAAAATCCACATTTCTCGTTTTCGTTCTTTTTGTTGGGCCAACGCTTCTAATCTAGCAGCTTCTTCGGCTTCTAATGCCAGTTCCTCTGGGGATTTCTGAACCGGTTTTGGCTTCTTGACTTTTTTCGGTTTTTCTTTTTTGCCTTTTTTCTTATCAGCTAGTTCAGTTTTCGTTGTCAAAGCAGCTAAAAACGATTGAATTATTCCAATAAAAATTAGTTTCTATAAACAGAAAAAAATCATACTGTCAGGTTCAGGTTCAGGTTCAGGCTCCATAGGTTCGTGAAAGAATAATTCGTAATTTTCCTTGACAATTCTTTGAAGTTCTTCGGATGAGGCGAACACTTGTTCTTGACGTTTTTGCAGTCGTTCGCTTCTATCTTCAAGATAAAGCAAGTTTTCTTTTTTGCCATCTTTACGTTCGAATAAAAGTTGGCGACCCCACGCGTTTATACCGTTTATTAGATTTTTAACGTTTGCCTGGGCCTTTTTCACTCTGTCGGTCAACTCTTTGGTAGAATTGAAAATTTCTTGTATAATGTCGATATCTGAAAGTAGTCTTTGTTTATATATTAGATTGAATAGATCAATATTTACTATTGGTATCCCAAGTATATTGCTCTGTTACTTGCAAAAGTAACTCATCAATACCCAAAAGATCGGGTTCAATCAAATTAAACTCCTCGGGGGTAGTTTTTTGCATCAAATAATTATACCATTCAACGATTCGTTTCAATTTCATAATGGACGAAAACAATTCTTCGCTTTTCTCAAACAATTCGTTCGCCTCTGGAGGTAGATTTTCGATGTCCATATTTTTCAAATATTTCATTTCCCTTAGAATCGCTTGTAGTTGGTCATCGAAATTCAGTAGCAACATTTCATTTTGATCGCGAACTACTTGAAATTTTGACATACTATGACTGATTTGCTCGGGAACTTTTGCGAACCAATCTTGTAACAGATTTGTTTGTTCTGTTGTTAATAATTGTATCATTTCGTCGTATTTTTTAAAAACAACCTAATAAGCAACATGTTAAGTAAATTACTTATTTGCTGATAATATTTACCTGTGTATATTCTTCTTCCAGAATTTCATGTTCAATCAATCTGAACTCTTCAGCAGGCTTAGAAATTCTCAAATATAATCGTTGTAGCCACAAAATTGTTCCAGCTACAGGAGGATAATTTTTGTCAATAGGTGCTCCCTCCTTTTTAGCAGTATCATAAAGCTCTTTAACCGTATTCAGTTCCTTATCAAACATTTCTGTGATAACCGGATATTTGACTGTAACCAAATCGGTAATGTATGGCCTAGAAAACATATTTGCCGCCAGATTGAGATATTTGAAAATGTTTTCCAAATTGAAACAATCGTCGAATGCTTGCCTGAATATGGCAGCCAATCGTTTATCGTAATCGGCACAAATTTCTTGGAAATTATTAAAATCTTTTATCAAAGAAGCGTCTTTCGTATCCATAACGTCGTATTGAATATTTTGAAATAAATTATAAGATTTATTAAATTCCTCAAATATTTCTAGGCATTTGGCTGACAAATATCTGCCTTTAATACCGCCGATTTCGACTTTTTCCAATTTTGAAAAATCGAGATAAGTTTGTAAAATCGTTTTAATGACGTTCAAACGTTGTAGGAAATCTAGTAATCGTTGAAACACATTTCGTCTGTGGAAATTCCATGACTTTTTCTCAGGGACTTCGTCAGTTGGCTCAATGGGCGGTTTATAATAGGAATCTAAATTTTCTCGGACGTATTCGAAAGCGTCTTGGAATTTTTCCAAAATGTGAATGGTCACGTTGATCTTTTCGTACATTTCGTCGGCTTCACCTTGAAAAATACTGCTAGGATCTAAAGTTCTTTCTGCCGAGTCTATTAGGAGATTTACAATCATTCTGAATAGGATCACAATTCGGTCACTGCGTGCGTAGTATTTTGAATGGGTCCATACCAAACCAACACAATGGACCTTAAGAATACATATAGGTATTTTGAATAATTATAAATATTAACACAATTATTATCTAGTAGAACAGTCATTGGCTTGACTGTAGGCCATTTGATTAAAATTACCAATAAATAGGTAATTTAAGACTCACCAAAGGTTTGACATAGGGTTCGCATTCCAAAAATTCATTTTCGTCAAATTTTCCAAAACAGGGCGCCAATGCTTTAAGATGTTTCAATATATCTCTTGCCTCAACAAGAGCCGCTACGATTTCCTTGAACAGATTATTGAACGCCTTGGAATAAGTGCTTTTTGTTAATTCTAAGTATTCACCCATTTTCTAAAAAAATGAGTATTCTACGTATAGGTAACTGTGGTTATTATAAAATGCCTATCAAATCACCTCAAATTATGCAAGATTATTGGTAGAAGATATATCCATATATTAAGTTGAATTATAACTTGTATGAAGTGATCCTCAAAAAATCGTTAAAAGATATTTATCTTCTACTATACCTTGACTCTGGGATCACACAATTGATCATAAATCGACTCCATGTTTTTAACTCGTGCATTCCAGAATTCGATTTCTTGTTGCGGCACCGGTTTGGCACCGTTGGCGAAACACAGTTGCGAAGTTTGCTTCAAAATCTCGCCGCAAACCGTGGTCCATTTCATGACCGCATTTTCCATTGTCGTTTTCAGCGGCAAATTCACTTCTTCGCCGTCGGTGTCTATAAAAGCTTGGATCGCTTGGAAAACCGTCGACATGCCCTGCGGCATCGGCAGGATTACTTGACTTTTCATTGCTCCCTTAATCTGGAACGTACACGGTTTTTGTTGAGCGTAGAGGGCAGAGAAGGATATTTATGTAGGCGTGAGTGAATGATGAAAAACCAAAAAGGAAAAGACAGGATTTCCAGCGGAATATAGAAGTTTTACTTACATTTACTAAGACAACACAAAGATATTTCCCTTTTGCTGGAATTTAAATTTAAAAAATTATGGATAACAACGCTTTCTGGAACCCGCCAGAGTTAAGGAACGCTAGAATGTATTAGTTTAAGTGTCTATTATTGTAGTTTGTAATCAAGTTCTTTCATTACACCCTTGTATATGGGCAATTTTGTTTCTGTAAAAAATAATACACCTGTTATGTCATGTGATTTTGTCAATATCACGAGATTATTTGATTGTAATCAGGAAGCTGCGTGGAGTTGATTAAACTAGATCTATCACATCCACTTCAGGTGCTTTGCTTACAAAAATGAAAACCTTTGTATATGTAGATGATTCTTACCTGATCGACTGTATTCTTAAAAGTTCTTATGTGTGCGACCACATCCTGAGCCACCACCCTAGGCCAACCTTTTTGATTATCGGTGTTTGACATTAGCGGCACAAACACTCCTTCTACAAGCACCGATAAATCTTCAATAGGTTTTCCGGACATGTCTCCAAACGTGAGTACATCTCGGAAATTTTCCATTGTTACAGCTTCTTCTTTTTTTCTTATGAAATAAGTAAACTTTTGCTTAACTTGGGCATTGAACGAGGTGAACGGGGTAAGAAGTCCCGTGCTCGGTATTGTCAGTAGGAGCATTTTTTGAGAGGGGTTTTCAAAGAACTTTAAAATCATTTTCTGAAAAAGAGTGATGGTTTAGTAGACTCATCTATCAGAGATGAAATTTGGGGTAGAACCATTAGAAAAAAAAATTCATCTTACCCGATTTTCATCAATCGCAATCATCTTATTCCATCTTTCCTGTTTGAGTTTGTAAGACTTCGTGAGATAATTGAGTAAGAATTCCAGCCGTTCATCCTCGGCCTCTTCTCCTACATCCTGCCCTTTCTTTTTGTCGTCGCCCATTTCACGATGAGCAATAAACGCGACAGCCGGCGCCAAATCACATATTTTTTCGAGCGAAAAATGGTTTGAGTCCTGTCAAGTTTGATAAAAGATAAATAGCCACGCACAGTGCTAGGCAACCGGAGGCTATTGATAATGCTGGTCGATAACACCTGCCTGCAGGTGTAAATTTACGGGCGTATTGGACAATAGTGGTTTTCTAAACCCATTTTCTACTTTGTGCCTCATAAAGTAATATTGAAAATGCGGCATAATCAATTTTATTTATTACAATAATTGGATTTTTCACGACCTAAATCTTTTGTGACAAAATTTGAAATGTTATGTAAGGATTGATATTTTGGTAGCCTAGTCACATCTTAAAATTTCGTGGTAAATTATGCTGAAAAGTAAATTTGATCTGAAAAGTAAATAACAGTTTTCTGAACCGGAGGCAATCTGAACGAAATCTTCTTTCTTCTCTTCTTGGAGTGGGTATTGAAAAGTGTTATTAGAGACTCAAAATTGGTACCACTTACCACTTTTCTGCTGAAGCTGGAAACACCTTCTTTAACCGAACAAACCGGCACGTAATATCTTTCGATGCTACCACCAGTGTTTTAATGGGAATTTTAAAACCAGAAAAGAAAAGACTAATTTTGAAAGATTAAAATTAATTTATTTATGAGTGGTGGAACTATCACCTCTTTGGAGAGCTTACACTAAAACACCGGGCGGCAGATGAATTAGAGGATGAGAAACGGATCGAGAGCTCGTTGAGATTTTGCGACATAAATTTCCGGCGATAACTAATAGTAAAAACTAGTGACGAATTGGCGATAACTAAAGTTAACTGGCCTCAACATCTGTTTAAATAAGCGGAAGGAACCCCCCTCTGGGTACCACTTTGGAAGCCCATTGGCTAACCCTTGGTACCGGGCTTGCGAGAATGGACAAAGTCAAAGATCTCCAACCCTCTTAGCTTTCAGCAATTCGCTGGAAGTACCTTCTGATTTCTTGTTGATTTCCCATTGGTTCTCAAGTTTATTCAACCTTCCCCATTCAAACTGCTCCACCCTGTGATGCAGCTTGATGCCTCTCCAACAGAGTTCGCTAGTTACCTACATGTGGTCGAATTCTTAAATAAACATTTAATATTTCCCTTTTAATTGAAAACCTTTCCTTTTCTAATTACCTAATATGCTTTCTATTCTTATTTCTTAATTGCTAAACTAGTCGAATAAATGAAATAAAGGTTCCCTGATTTCTAACCTAATTATCAAGGGTGTGAAATGAACTAAACTATCCTCTATTAATTTAAGAATAAAATAATTGAGTAATCACTCCTATCTCCTACATATTTCTTAATTATAACTAAGCATTTGACTATCTTACAGTTAACATTTCACCCAAGTAATAACCCTTAATAATTATATTGCTATACAATTTATTATTTTATCTTAAAAATCCAGCTCATGTAATTATTGCTTTGCTAAACACACACATGCTTCGAATATAAATAATTCTTTCCAGCGGTATCAGTTAGGTACCTGACATCTGGGTTCGTCATAAAACGTGGGTATTCAGAAGATTATCCTTGACTTTGAATAAATTATTACAACCACATGGGATCTGGTTCAGTCGACAGATTAGTTTAAAGATTAGTGTTTATCTAGGAAAACATAAATTTTCTCTATATATTTGTCAATTTCGGGTTACAGCAATAATAATCTTGAATCTATAAAATTCGATACTTTTCTGGCTTTAAAGTGATTTTTACCCTCGAACAGATTGTTCGCAGAACTCCATAATGTGTTTGTAAATTTCATTAGGGTCACATTTTAACTATCTTTGAAAATGAAACTTTTCTCACGAAAGATGAGCTTGAACTAAGAATATGAATTTGCTATTGATTTTGTTACACTTATTAGACAAAGCAGCATAGGTATATTTAATAATAAAGTTCTGATTAGGTGCATATTGTACAAACATTAATTATATTCCTAGAATATCATTTTATTGTTGAGGACAATATTTCAAAATTGGCATTTAATAATCGAGCATGTTGTGCAAATATTATGTTGGTATCTGAACAAATGATAGGATATTGATTTGATTTCACCATGCATTGAATTGACCTTTAGTTTCGACGCCATATTGCGGTGCGCGAACATAGTTGCCAAAAGAAGAAAACTAAAATTACTAGCGGGCTGTCAACATTAAAAACAAAAGTAACTAATAGCGATTTCCATTTGTCGAACCAGTGCAAAAAAAATGTATCGTTATCATTACATCTTACATGCTTTTAGAAAAAGATGTTGATACACTCAGTGCGCACTCTTTGGCACTGACTGACAAATGGAAATTGCCATAAATGATTGATCCTCGGTATCCTTTTTGTTTGTTTACTTTTTCTCTCTGATTCTATAAACAAACATTATTTCTATTCTGCCCAATACAAGCTAAAATTGATGGCTTTTCTTTCCAAAAACATTCGTAATAGGCGGCAAATTTAAATTTTAAATTTAATTTATTCAGTAACTTTTGTTTTTAATGTTGACAGTACGCTAGTAATTTTTTTTTTTTCTACTTTTGGCAGCTATGTTCGCGCACCGCAATATGGCGTCCAAACAAAAGGTCAATTGCCTAATTTCGAGAATTGTTTCAAAGGACAACATTTCCACCTGTTTCAATAACAACTTTTTTAGAATGACCTGAGAGTGGAAAATCTTTGAAAAATATTTCTAATTTCTACCAGAAAGCAAAAATTGTATGTTCTTTCTTAGAAAAAAAAAATAGTAAACTACTCGTTGATAAGATATGCTTAGATCTGCTTTTACTATCTAGAAGCTAATGATTTCTGAAAAAGGCCTTTCTTTCAAAAAGAATAAATAAAGGCCAAAGGCCAAATAAAAGTATCTCATAGTTAATCCTCAAAGCGGCGAAAGACATAATTCACACATACATACAGGATGTTTTTCGTGAAGCAAATTGTTTTTTATCGGTTATTATGAAGAGATTTGATAACTGGCACTTTAATTTTGAAGTGCCGTACAAAATGACGCTATTAAGTTTCCAATCCAATGTTTGTTCTTTAGGGTCGCCAAGTAATTTTCTTTCGAACCCAATAAATCTACTTCTTATTTTTCATAAGGACAGGATATGATATACGTCACTGCTTTAGTAAGATCAGATTCATCTGAAATATGAAGATAACAAAGAGGGATAGGTACCTACTTCTGTATCCCCATAATATTATATTTTGTAGGGAAGAAGGAGTTGTAATATTAATGATCATTTCCAATTACACATATACAAAGGAATTGAAAGCGGCATGTTTGCCATGTTTACTCGAGCACAGAGAATTTCAGTATAAGGACGCATTCCTTTATTTTTAAATGTGTGCCCTGAGGATGCAATTAATACGGTTGAATTATAAGTGGACTGTATAGCGAATATTGCGTCCTTATTACACGAAAAAAAATAAGAAATTGAGTGAGGTCATGCAAAAAGGTTGTTTGTCGCTTTCCGAATTTGGCTTCTGTGGTCTTGTAACTTTCGGGCGCTCCTTGAAGGCTTAATTACACGATCAATTATTAAACGGCGAAAAATGGACAAGAAACTCAACGGTCGCGAAAATCTTTTGCGAAAGGGACCGCCGAATGGAGTGGGTTCGCACCAGACCAAATCTATCGTATCGATGGTACTGTCGGTACTGTTCTACCTTTTTCGCTAGGCATTCCTAGAAGGTGCGCAATGCGGTTCTATCCTTCAGCGATATATGGAACGCAAAATGCATGCTTCTATTATACCGGGTCGAATTTGACCCACAAGAAAGTTAAGGCGAAATCATTGCATCAACACGCCCATCAAAAATTCCTTTTGCCTGGCTCATCAGCAAGCCCTGTAAAAACGCACCACACTGCAAAAAGTATCATTATTTACATCACTGACATATATCAATCTGTAATTTTAAAAACCGGGAAGTAATTTTAAAAACCGGGGAACAATTTCAAACATGTTTGTGAAGCTGCTGCTTACGAGACAAAAACAAAACAAAAAAACTCAATTGGAACATGTTTATGAAGACCACACAACCTTACACCTGACTTTGCTACTCACGAGACAAAGGCCAAAAAAAAATTAATTTGGAACATGTTTGTGAAGACCGCAGCCTTACACCTGGTGTGGGACCCCAAATTCAGAAACTTGGCAAGATGTTAAATATGGCTAGCGGTGACTTTAGTTTCTGAGTGGAGACACAGATTAATGTGGGTCCTATATTTGCGGGTGGAGAGTAAAACACAGAAATATTGTGGTCAATTAAAATAATGTTCATTTTATTAAAATAAATAAAACTTATTATTAAATAACAGGCGTCGGTCATAAATAATCTTACAATAAAATTATTCAATCTCTAATAAGCATCTAATTAAATGTTAAAGAAAATTTATATGATTCCAAGTATTTTCCTTATTTTCCCCTACTGAAATACTTTTATTATATATAGATAAGCGTAAAAGTTCCCTTGTATGCAACAAATTACTAAAATTTTAATTTACAGTTTCACTCGACTCACTTTCTTGCCTTCACAATTTCTGGCTGAACATTAAAAAAAACTCTACATACATTTAACAATAATATATTTACTACTGGCCACACCTAATTACCTGGAATTCTTATTGGTCGAAGGAATTTACTTATGAACATCTAATAAAACTCGAATATTTTCGCGCTGCCCCGTTTTTTCACGTCGTGCTTCTTCTCTCGATTAATTCGACAACTCCTTCACGGTAGGTACTGCTTTTCGTTTACGGACTTTATTTCTGCCGTAGTTCTGACTTTTAGGACACAGGTCGGGGATTCTAAAATCACGATTCGACATACGATTCGACAACGAGACGATTTTTCCGACGATTCTAGGTTAGAAATCTCATTGGAATTATACCTTTCGACACGACAAGGCCGGTATCGTTGTCGAGTCGTGTGTCGAATCGTGATTTTAGAATCTCGGCCCAGGTCTCTCGATTATCGATTATTACTTGTTTCTTGATTAGGTACTCAATCGAACACTGGTTTACAGACGTAGCTCTTCCCGTTCACTCGCTCTTTCCCGAACACTGCTTTTCTCCTGCCAAAGTCGCCTTTTTATATCATTGTTTCCCCATTGTCTTGAATTTCTTTGTTTTTTCTGACCTCGATTTTACGTAGTTGAATCATCCGATCAATTAGTGTATCTGGTCCCCTTTTAATTAATCATCGAGGGCGTCGCTAAGTGGTTTGTTAAGTGAGTATCATCATATAGGCTCGTGCATGATTTATTAATCCTTCTAGGAATTTTTCGGTTCCTTTGGAATGTTAATTGTTGAAAGCACTTAAAAAAAGGTCCATGAACTTTTGCTTTATTCACATTCCAATGTATTAGTCAATTATTTTGTTTAATTCCCATTGGCTGATCATTCTTGAGAGGAAAGGTATCGGCTTTCAATAATTTCTGGATATCGATGTTCACATAAATTTCAATTGAAGTTTCTGGTTGTACTGTCTGAGTGATAATCTCTCCTGGGATGGTTGTTTGGTAAGTCCTTGTTATTCTTGATTAAAATTTCTGTAGTCACTACACTGGCTTTGCTGCTTACTAGACAAAAACCAAAAAGAAAACTAAATTGAAACATATTTGTAAAGACCATAGCCTTACATCTGGCTTTGTTGCTTACGAGACAAAGGCCAGTAGAAAAATTAATTTGGAACATATTTGTGAAGACCTCAGCCTTACACCTAGCCTTGCTGCTTGCGAGACAAAAACCAAGAAAAATAAACCCAAATTAACTGACCTTCATTCGAGTCATTTTCATCATTTTTTTTCCAGGAATTCCAGAATTTCTTGCATATCACAAGACTGAGTCCATTGTACGGGCCATGCTCTAAGTTGCTCCTTTGCAGCCTTGGTTATCCCATTTGTACCAACCTTCCTAATTTCATACCTGTTTTCTAGACACTACAAAACTTTATACGGTCCCAAAAACTCGTAATCGCTCTCGCTGATATGCATCTGCGAATCCCTGTGCATTAACACGAAGTTACCTGGAGTATGTATGTAACATTATCTCGACGCTTTTGGTTCCTGGTACCCAAAACGGAAGTTGAAGCAAGCTTCTCAGCTATACGCTGTCTGTCCAAACTACGATTGCGAACTGGGGGCTTGTTTCATAAAAATTAAGAGTTGAGAAGTGAAAAGTAAATGCCGTTTTTGTTTCAAAATAAATTTGCGTCTACTCCTCACTATTCATGAAGAATTGACCGGTATAGTATACAAAATATTAGCCAATAAAAAGACACTTCCATAATTTGCTTAATTGTTAATCCACCCTACTTTGCTCCAAGTCGGTATTCAGAATCATGTCCAGGGAAGTAAATTTTTCTTCTGACATCCTGAATCTGGTGTTTGCATAAAAAGGTCTATTTTCCAACCACCAGTAGCTTCAAATAAATTTGTAGGTTCACTGTGCCAAATTGTAGGTTTATTGTGCCAAATGTTTTACCTTAGTCTCTTCCTACATTTCTTTTTTCTTTGTGGCACATCTCCTTAATCGGAAGAAGAATCACTGCTAAATAGTAGATTTTGCATAAGATGTGTACACTATACGTATTTGAAATAGAATTGAGGTTCTTCGTGGGAGTGGAGAGTGTTTATGAAATGAAATTGAAAATTTCGGAAACTATCCAACTCTTCAGCTCGTCATTCTTCAACCCTTTACTCCTCAACTCTTCAAAACTTTTATGAAATGAAATGTGAGATTATGTCGCTCCTCACTCAACTCTTCACCTTTTCATTTTTATAGAACAGGCCTCTGGTGTCATATGGGAATAATGTACAGTGAATTGTATAACCAACAAAAGTTACAATGAAGTCGTATTTGTAGATTTTTTCGTTGTAGTATTTAGAACCAGCTGTATTTTCCATAGCCCGTTTAACCATTCTGACTTAATCTGTGTTTCAATCCTAAGGAGGTTTCTGATGGTCCTCATATAACGCTCTGCCTGACCATTTCCCCTATGAACATCAGGTGTTATGAAGTGGTGTTCAATGTTCCATTGCTCCAAGTATTTTGGGAACGTTGTATTTTTAAATGATGTGCCACAATCCATGATTATTTTCATGGGTGTTCCAAACAACGCTAAGACGTTTTGCAATTTTTCACGCGTTTCAGATGTTGTAATTGTTTTTAGGGGTAACAAGAGGCAGTATTTGGTAAATGCGTCAACAATAACGAGTATATGCTAAAAACCATCTGTGGATACAAGCAATGGTCCTAGGCAATCAATACGCAAAGTATGGAATGGTTCTTTTGGCTTTTTCACTGGATTTAATTATGAAACCCTGGAGTGGTGCAGTTCTTGTTTTGTTGACTGCACATACAACACAATGCTTAGTGTATCGTTTTACAAACACTTAGGCTAGTAAAACTAGGTGGGCAACTATAAACAAATTCGCTACAAGCTGATTTTTGCGCCATTGTGTTCCTTTTAGTATTTTTTATAATGAGTTAAAAATCCCAAAAAATCCGATAGGGGGCGCAACCCCAAAACCATCCCCAACGGTACATTTTTTAGGTTTGTTGGAATTTTCTCAAAAATGGTAAGTTTAAACAAAAAAGTACAAGGCACGTTTTTTGTAGAGTACAAAATTTCGAATCAAATGGTATACCCATTTGTATAATTTGAAAAAGTTTTAGTGTTGATACAGACCTTAGAATTTAACAGTTTTTTATTTTAGTGACAAACACCAATAAAATATTTCGTTTTTGTTATGAATCATTTGTTATTTGGTCAACTTTGAGAAAAAATACGTATAAACTATGTAATGAATTCTTTATACATCTCAAATAACAGCGAACTAACATGTTAAAATCAATAATAATTACCGGTGAGGGAGAGGGGAGCATCGCGATCAGAACGCGACATCTTTTTAAGATGCGGTGACTCGGTTCAGTGTTCTATGTTTATTCGAGTCTACTCATCCTTTTTATAGTTCCAAATTCATTGTTCGAATATTTCCGGTTATTGATTGGTTTCAAGATTCAATTTTTCAATTTTCTCGGTTTTTGATTGGCTTAAAAATTCAATATGTATTTGTAAATCCTCGACTCTCAATTTACTTTGAAATTCAATTTTCAAATATTCCCGGCTCTTGATTGGCTTGGTTTGACGTTTTAAAATTCAATGTTTGAATATTTCCGAATCCTAATTGGCCTAAAAATTCAATTTTTTAATTTTCCCGGCTTTTGATTGGCTTAAAAATTCAATATTTGTGAATTCCCGGCTCTTGATTTGCTTTAAAATTCAATTTTTGGAATATTCCCGGCACTTGATTTGCTTTAAAATTCAATTTTCGAATATTCCCGGGTCTTGAGTGGCTTAATTTAACGTTTTAAAATTCAATTTTCGAAAATTTCCGTTTCTTAATTGGTTTAAAAATTCAATTTTTCCAATTTTTCCGGCTTCTGATTGGCTTAAAAATACAATATTTGTAAATTAACGGCTCTTGATTTGCTTTAAAAATCAATTTTCGAATATTCCCGGCTCTTGATTTACTCAATTTGACGTTTTAAAATTCCATGTTCGAATATTTCCGGTTATTGATTGGCTTAAAAATCAAATTTTTCAATTTTCCCGGCTTCGGATTGGCTTAAAAAATCAATATTTGTAAATTCCCGGCTTTTGATTTTCTTTAAAATTCAATTTTCAAATATTCCCGACTCTTGATTGGCTTTATTTAACGTTTTAAAAGTCAATGTTCGAATATTTCCGATTCTTAATTGGCTTGAAAATTCATTTTTTCATTTTTCCGGCTTGTGATTGGCTTAAAAATTCATTATTTGTAAATTCCCGGCTCTTGATTTGCTTTAAAATTCAATTTTTTAAATATTCCCGGTTCTTGATTGGCTTAATTTGACGTTTTAAAATTCATCGTTCGAATATTTCCGATTCTTAATTGGTTTAAAAATCAAATTTTTCAATTTTCCCGGCTTCGGATTGACTTAAAAAATCAATATTTGTAAATTCCCGGCTTTTGATTTTCTTTAAAATTCAATTTTCAAATATTCTCGACTCTTGATTGGCTTTATTTAACGTTTTAAAAGTCAATGTTCGAATATTTCCGATTTTTAATTGGCGTGAAAATTCATTTTTTCATTTTCCCGGCTTCTGATTGGCTTAAAAATTCAATATTTCTAAATTCCCGGCTCTTGATTTGCTTTAAAATTCAATTTTTTAAATATTCCCGGTTCTGGATTGACTTAATTTGACGTTTTAAAATTCATCGTTCGAATATTTCCGATTCTTAATTGGCTTAAAAATTCAATTTTTCAATTTTCCCGACTTTTGATTGGTTATAACAATAAATATTCCGAATTGTAAACACCAGTTAAGTAATATAGGCAAATATCACTAAATAAGACCAATACAAATTTAAATCTTACTTTTTTATATTTTTATACTCTCTTATATCTTAAGCTTATTTAGATAATCAACTGTGTTATACCAAAAAATTCCAAATTTTGTGCTCTACAAAAAAGGTTTCTTGCAAATTTTTCGAAAAACTTGGTGATTTTAAGAAAATTGCAAAAAACTTAAAAAATGTACTTTTGGGGATGATTTAGGGGCTGCGCCCCATTTCAGATTGTTTGGGATTTTTAGCCAGTTATTTAAAACTTCAAAATAAACACAATGGCGCCAAAATTAGCTTGTAGCGAATTTGTTTGAGGTTCAGCTGAAAATAAGCTAGTTTTACTAGCCTAACTCGCATATGTGAGGAAACCAGAAGTGTTCAGAGATCGAATCATAAGTCTTTTGATAGCCAACATCGCATCGCTCATCGTGGAAAATTCGAAGGAGGCTCAAGCGACTCTGTCTAGGAACAAACCAATGTTTGTTGTTCCGTCAGGGTTAGAATGCTTATGATACAGCATGTCCTCCTTTTCAACGTACTGATTTGAGTCGAGGTCGCCGTTTCTAAGTTGTTTTATTAGGTTTCGTATTTCTTCGCTACCTTTTTGTTCCATATATTGGCAATCGTTATTCGTGACTCTCCGGATAATGGGATTTCTCCTAAGGTAATCAGTACATGTGGTAAACTGCTTCCTTAAACGGTAGATTTATCTCAAAATCGAAATCTTGCAAATATACCCATCATCGGGATAATAAATCTTTTTTGATAATTGTCGCCTTAATGGAATCACAGTCGGTAATTATCACAAATCTCACACCAAGCAAGTAAGTGCGAAACTGTTTGACAGCTTGAACTTTCGCTAAGGTTTCCAATTCGTAAGAATGGTATTTGGATTCACACTCTGTAGTCTTTTTACTGAAATAAGATACCAACCCCACCCAGATGAAAATCGTAAATACGCCACTAACTCCGGGTTCTGAATTGCTAGCAACGGCCTCGATGTTAGGTGCTCGATCACATACCGTCGTCGTGCAATCTCCTGTTCTTCGTTCCACTGAACTGACACGTTTTGTTTGGTCAGCTTCGTTATACATGCTGTTTTTCTAGCAAAATCAAGCACAAACTTCCTGAAATATCCTGCAAAACCCATGAACTGACGAACCTGTTTGACGTTTTCTGGTACAGAAACTCCAACAGTGCTTGTATCTTTGATTTTCCCGGTCTGATACCATCACCTGAAATTTCCCTACCGAGATATTCTAAAGTAGGCTGAAGAAATCGACATTTCTGAATATTCAAGGAGAACCCGGCAGTACCTACTGCTTCTAGGACAAGAGGTAAATGGACTACGCCTTCCTCTGGTGTATGACTAGGAATTAAAATGTTATCCATGTAGACCAAAACGCAGAATCTTTCAATTTTCCGAGAGCAAGGTTAACTGCTCTCTAGAATGCGGCAGGTGCATTAGCAAGGCCAAAAGGCATCCTTAATTATTCGAAATGCCCTTCGGGAGTCATGAAAGCTATTTTCTGGATCGATTCTTCATCGACCCTGTCTTAACCTGTCCAATTGATCCTTAATAAGTGGCAAAGGATATCTGTCTTTAATAGTCATTCGATTGAGTTCTCGGAAGTCTATACACATGCGGTAGGCGCCTTTTTTCTTTCTCACCAATAGGATGGGACTGGCAAATGGGAATTCACTCACAAATCATCAATTATTCCACAAACAACTTCTTTTTCAGTGGCTGACAATCAATATGGGGGACGATTAATCACAACATCTTTTTCCAACCGGATCTTCAAAGTGACATTGTTAACTGCATCAGCTGCTGTGGTTCCACTTGTAATCATACCGCCGAAGTCGTCCAGTAGGTACTTCCTTTAGTTTATGCTGGAATTACGAAGGAACAATAACATCAAATTTCCCAAAAGCGAAAGTGTCTAAAATCCTATTTATTCCTGGCAGTTGTAGACGTTCTGTTCGTGAACCTTGATGATCAGTGATAGTAACCAAGCTTTGATCCTCGAGGATATCACGTCCAATCAAAACATCATAATCCAAACATATGTCAGAAACAAAGAAGTATGTTATGGGAATTTCGATTCCAGAGATTTTTGTAAAATCTGTGAACTTCTTTGTGGCAGTAATAGTGACAAGGCAATTCCTTTGAGCACCATGTTACAAGAGATTACCTTTTCTTCAAACAGATAAGGAAATTTTTCTGACATTAAACACAAATCTGCACCTGTGTCAATTAGAGCCCAAAATCGACATTTTGAAGTCTGCCTCTAAAGTCGTCTTTTGGATAAAGACATTTCAAAGACGTCTTCAACGAGATGTCCTAAAGACGTCTTTGAATCTCTCTTCAATACCTAAACCATTATTTCCTTTTAGGCCTGGTTATATCAAATAGTTGTCTAAGATGTGAATTAACGATATCTTATAGACATTTCCTAAACCACGTCTTCCAGGTTACAGACGCTTTTTTTTTTGGTCTTCGGTGTTGCGACGTAATGCAGACCTAAAAAATAAGTAGGTGCGTTTTTGTAGGCTGTCTGGGAAACCACAATAAAATTCTTGTGAGAGGAAAGACTTTTACTTCTTTGTCCTTTGGATAATTAGGACTCCACATCAGGACTCCATGAATGTCTGTGAATGGAAAATTCTTGTGAGAGGAAAGACTTTTACTTCTTTGTCCTTTGGATAATTAGGACTCCAGATCAGGACTCCATGAATGTCTGTGAATGGGACAGTTCTAAATGCTACCAGACGAAAACCTTATTTTTTTAGGTAGGTAGGTACCTACTTCAAAAGTCTACTCAAAATGCACTATTTCAGTTATTGAAGTTATATTGCTTTAAACTGCTAACTAGGGAATCAAAACAATATTTCATCTATTATATTAGTCAAAACAATAACCGATTTTTCCATTATCTACTTTCCTCGGGAAAACATATTCATTCCGATTTCATAAAACTTCTTTTTATTGCTCCACAATATTTCATTTGTTTAATCAACAACCCGTAAATAAATTTTTTATTGTTATCGAGGGTTAGACGACGTTTTAATTACCTCTGGCGTCCCTATATAAAAAGAACCCTTTATTGCCCTTGCGGTGTTATGTCAGCAAGAGGTGTTCGCGTTGCATTGTACGTTGAAAAAGTATTTTACGGGAAATTGGGCAGGTGCTGAACGGAACCGACTAAAAACGTAAAAGGAACTCGATCCGTCCGGCCAGGTTGCATTCAATTTAAAATGGGTGAGTTTTAATTTATTGATTGGATTTTGTTCGGTTGTGGCGAAAATTGCCCGGAGCATACAACGCTTTCTCTCACTAATAAAATACAATAATTGTTTCGAGTGTATTTTATTTTTTGGAATTTGTTGAACATTTCTAGAACTGGAAATATAGTTTTATTTCATTTCTGAACAGAATATTGATGAGAATCATTAAAGTTTTAACAAAGTTACTCGATAATCTGATAAGCAAGGAATTATAGACTTCTATGTCCATTTAACAGAAAATTAATCGCTATGGGTGTTACAAATTATTCCTATAGAGGCTCAAAGTACTAATACTAATTTCCTTAAGGCTGAGACCACAGGAGTATAATTCATTTTTATTCCTCTTTAAACCCTTTCATAATTTTGAGTCCTCAATACAGGGATTCCTTTAGTTTTCAGGGCCCACATTTACTTTGCCGCTCTAGTCATCATTGTAATGGCTCACCAAGCTGTTTCTGCACCGTACTTGGATCCAATTGACGAATGCATTCTGATCTGTGATGCTTGTTTCAAAGGAGATCCTCTGTTAAACTGTGCCAATGATTGTCTAATGCGGACCGGAGATGTGCATCAACGTTGGAAAAGTCACTGTTCTCTTTTTGATAGAAGAATGCCCAACGTACAAATGATTTAGATTTTGAATAATATTTATGTCTTATAACAAAACAATTAGCACTTCTGCCAATAATGTAATTAAAGGTTGATAATATAAATGTTTGCAAATTTTTTACTTATTAATTTTACCCAAAAACAATTATTATTAATACCATATAGTTTATTCTTAAAAACTATTTCCTCAGCAGTTTAAAAATAATAACAAAATATACAAAAATATTTTATTCATATAACAAATTTATGATTCGACCTTCGTTTTCGTTTTCGGTTTCTTCAATTTTTTAAGCCCGTCTAAATTCCCTTTGAGTAAACTGCTATAAGCTACCTGAAATTTGTTAACGTCTTTCTGATGTATTACCGTAGCTATTTTTTTAGATCGAAATTTCGCTCGTACTAAGCACATGTGTTCCGTAGCTTCTGGCAGCGGTGGTTTGTCTTCTCTTGGAATGGGACGAGTACGACCATCATCTGAAAAAGTATTCTCAGTATTTGACAGGGTTGGCAGGATATATATCAGCGATAAATATCCTGATATATATCTTGATAAATGTCATGATATTTATGCTATAAATATCGTGATATATATCAATAATATGTATTTGTATGGCCTTTTTTTTTCTATCTTATAGTTTTATTATTTTATTTATGAGAAGGAAATCACAGCGATTTTATTTATTTTTATTTGTTTAGGTATAAGAAATATTAGGTTTTTAGGGTGGGTATTATGAAACTATTTTGACAGATAACTAAAAGTTAACTTGGAATTACTATGAGAAGTAACGTCATTCCAGAAATTAACTTCTAATTATTCTATCGAAATAGTTTTATAATACCCGCCCTAAGTTGTAGATTTCTGTTTGTTGTTGAGTTTAGAGTTGTCATTTTTTGTTGTTGTTGAACCACGGCTTAAGGCAAACATAAGTAGTATTTAATAACATTGTGTTCCATATTCTTGAACTCGGATTTTCATTTACCTACTACACTTTACATTCCTATATGTATGTTTGGAAAATAGGACAGGAGCACTAAAACTTGTTATCGCCATACCAACTTTACATGTTTGTAACATTCTATTAAATTCACCATAAAGTTATTTTGAATTTTTTATAGTATAGATAACAGAAAACAGATGAACTAATTAAAATAATAAAAAATATAAATAAATATCCAAATTTTGATATATATCCGATATATATCCGATATATATCGATATATATCTGATATTTGGATATTTATATAAATATCATGATATTTGCCAACCCTGGTATTTGATAGAGGAAAGTTTCAGTGTGAATTTTTTTTAAATATAAGCCCAAAACATATTAGGATAGAATCTGGGGACTGAAAACTAGAGGAAGGTATTTTTATGTTTTAAAATAGTGAATATTCAAAAGAGAATATAAAAACAAATGTTTAAAGTTCCACAAATGTTAACTGTCCTTGCTAATTTCAATTTCTACCTTAAAATGTATCTGTGTCAATGATCTATTATCACAGATAGACAGAGTATTCCATTCATAAAATACTATTTGTTGTGTTGACAACATGTTTATAGGCCAGGGGAGATTTGGGGTGCGGGCGGTCCATAGTGGGGATAAGTCGCCCGATCTTAGTCCGGCCTCAACAGGACTTTATACCTGCGTTAGAAAGAGAAAATAAATATTCCTACAACTAAATGTGGCATTTTAGTAGTGGAGGAGTTTCGTCAGGATAGAAAGAATCGGACATGTTGTCAACATATATTTTTGTTTATAAATCCGTCTATCTGTGGTTGTAGGTCATTAATCTGTGTTTACTGAAAAGTATATAAAATTCTAGAGCTAAGTTTATATTGAAAAAAAATATAACATCAATTCATTTCGTTTGTAATAGATAGGTTGCAAGGCACATTCAATAAAATAGTGTTTAGTAGTCAACCTCCAGATTAACATAATTCAATACTTACATCTTTTAAATGTCATAGTAACTGATCCATCTAAACGGGCTTTTTGGAACAGTCTGGTTAGTTCGGATAAAAACTGCAAAGAAGAATTAAAATAAACAAACCTAAATTTCACAAAATTAATTCTATTAAGTATGGGAATGCGACCAGAACACAATTTGGATACAATATTATACAGGGCATACCATTTAAAATGAAACAAGCTAGATATCTGATGTCAATTTTATTAATTCAAAAATCGCTTGTACATACACGTAATTTGATTGTGTGAGTGTTTGAAACATTTTCAGCACTAACTTAACCCTCTAGGGGGGTGGGACCAACCCTAACCATTCCAAATGGAACAGAGGGTCGAGTGATACCTGTTTTAAGAGAGTGTTCAATTTTCTTTCAAATGATATCAAATGAAAGAGGATTGAACGCTCTTTTAAAAGAGGTATCACTCGACCTTCTGTTCCATTTACAATATTAAGGGTTGGTCCCACCCCGCCTAGGGGGTTTAAGTTGAAGTGCTAAAAATAGTTGCAGCAAACTTCCCCCTTTGAAAATCAAATTACGTATACTAGTGATTTAAAAAAAAAAACTTGGCATCAGATATTTAGCCAGTTTTGTTGTAAATGGTACACCCTATATCATATGGGACAGGAAGTCTTCTCCTTGTGGCCAAATCCCATACAATTGAAGCATTGTGATTAAAGACAGAAAGCTCCAACTACATATTCAATTAAAATGATGTATTTATCCATGATCTCCTTTTTTAGAGAATTTGACTGAAGATTAATTTAAGCTTCCTATACAGATTGACCAAACTCTTGTGTCGTCAACATCCACCTCCAGGTTATCCCCTCCAATTAGGTTGCCAAATTGTTATGGATTGATTTTATCTTGTTATGACTTTGCTGTCGAAAAACTGAAGTTTTCAAGAATCAAAAGACTACTGTCAACGCCGGTTTTGTAAAACAAACGGTAGACGCGTTGCAATGGATTGGCATGTCATCACTTGCAGGTATATCATATGAGTTAGAAGCAGATAGATATATAAACAAGCTGCACCTGTGTGCATTTCTTCATTACTTTCGTCCAGTGAATGGTGGGTTCAGGCAGGAAGGCGGGTCTTGCTTACACCTCTGATGCATCCCCACCATGACCCGCCCTTGAGCAGCTCACCACCCCTGGCCCATGGGGGTCTTATAATCACAATCACAACAAACAAGGATGTTGAACCCCCAGGTAGGCCCCACTGCACTATTCCACCTCGATATTGCTGGTCGACAAGCAATTTGCATATTGTTTCTCGAGGTTTTCAATAAATTTAAATAAATAAGATTTTGAAAAACTTACAGTTTCATTTTCCAATAGAACCATTGTAAAATGCTATTGGTTTTATGTAAATATTTAAACTATTTATTTGGGTATTAGGTTTTTATACTGTTTTTTTCCTTATAAATGATTTTGTCTATTTTTTCCATATGTATTTTTTTGGTTATAATATTTTGACAGTTTGAATTTGACGTAGTCAGAAACCACTGTAGTCAGAAAAAATGTCGTGTTTTTTAAATAGCTTTGTTCGAGGAACACATTTAGAACAATTATGAACCAGTTCAGGATTTTATTTCACCGCGAACGATTTCGGAACACGAACAAAAACTTGGGATTTTCTCTTACTCTTTTGATGAAGTCTTGGAACTGAGCTCAGAATCAACTGGAAACTGATTCTAGTTGATCCGCGAACACAGAGCAGTAGCTTTGTGCTCCAGGCTCCAGCACAGCAGGAAACCACAATGACCGTCATGATGCTGCTCAAAAACTAAAATTCGTGTGTAGAATCAGAAGCTCGTATGTACAGAGTAGTTTCGAAATAAACCGTGCGTTCGGTATTTTGATCTGAGTTCTCCGAGCTTGAATATACCGTTTGTTTATTTAAAAAGTGTACTCGGTGCAAGCTCATTCGCGTTCGTTAAATTTCTGGCACACTGTTTGTTGTTTGTGTTGTTCGGGGCAGCACTTCCTGCTTTGGAGCGTTCATTTGTGTGCCTTTTATATGGGTGTATCTGATTGTGTATCTGCCATAATCTGAAATATTACAGCTTAGTTCGAGTTAGTGCGACACAAAGAAACAAACCTAGCGTTAAACTGCTCTGTTCGCTTGTTGGTCACGTGATTACGACGGCTCCGCTCAGCACGCTCTGCTCTTTGAGCAAAATACCGAACGCAAGGTAATCATCGGACGGTTTTTGACGTGTTAAAACAGAACTGGAAAGTGTAATTTGGAAACTGGAAATTACTGGTTCTGGAACGGTTCTCATGTCGGTTGGAACAGAGCTGATAGCGCTTTCGACTTTTGCGTCAAAACTGCACCCGTTTGATGGAAAAGCGATCCGAAACGCATTTCACATGTTCGGCTTAGAACGTAGCGTTGCTCCCGGCGAGATTTGTGTTCGACAAACTCTCTCAAATCTCACACGGAACGCTTCTTGATGCTCCGTCAAATTCGATGGAACAAAGGATTCAACCAAAACTAAAGTACGTTCGATTATGATTTCAAATGATGTGCTCTCGTTTGGATTCTAATCGCTCTCGGAGCACTTTCGCTCAGAGAGTAGTTGCACGAACCCGGAATAATTCCGGAAGCATTTCAGACTGAATAGAAGCGTCTCATAAATTGAGCTTTTCAATAGACCCCAACAAACCAAACGCAGTCGGCAAATGAGCGGCCGCCAGCCGGCACGTTCGGTATTCTGGTGGCTGATGTAGCCACTTATCTGAACCTCCATCGGTCCAGTTCGGGTATACCGGGAACGGTTTTTACGCTTTCAGGCCGAAGGTGGCTAATACTCGGAAACTCGCTACCGGGAAGCCCTATTTCGTGCCAAAGCAGATCCGCAGTAGGCTTTGCCAGTTACGTAGTCCATCTTCCGGACCACATACGGTTAAGAAGCGGTTTACCGCTAGGGGACCTCGTGTCATGCGCGATTGAATTTCGCGCCGTTTCATGAATGACTCGGATCGCTGAGAGGGCGTTCGTGTCTCCCTCTCCACTTAACCGAATCGTTGTCATCGCGGCACGGCGTCCATTGTGTTGTGTGTTGTGTTTGCTTTCAGCTTAGCTTGACTTTTTTGTTTTTTTTCGAAAATAATAGAGAGATATCGGTAAAACAGATAGCGCGTATGGGCGGTAATAACGTCAGGAGTTATTTTTTTAAAGTAAAGCGGTATCATACTTTCAAATTAGAGTTATCGGAAAACAGTTTAACGTAAAATTTGCCTGTTCGCATTCGTTATTTTAAAACCGTAGTCTAACTTGTACCTTGTTTTGATTTGATTTGTGTTGTCTGTTGTTCATGGTCAGGGACAGAGGATTTGCTTTTTTACTATTTTTTGAACAATCCATATTCACTTGAATACAGCAAAAATAATAAAATAAACAATAAACATAACATAACCCATTATTCCACGGCGTTATTTTTAGACGTTATTCGAAATAGCGCCTAACGTAAATGCTGGGTAAATTACGTTAAGCGGTAACGTTATTTTAGTACGTAGTGTTAAAAATCGAATCGCGCATAGGTTTAATGTCAAAATAACGTTGGCGCTAATACTGCATGACACTATTTGGGTTACCGATATCTCTCTAATATATTTTATAGGACTTTCTTTAAGAATTTTTTTATTCTCTTTGCATTATCCCCGTTGTTCTTAAATGTGTTAAGTTGTGTGCCGTTAAAGTGCGATACTGATTATCAATTTATCGATGATTTTTGTGTTTTGCTTCCAAGCTTGCTGCGTCGTGTCCACCTCTGCCAGATAATAAAGGTACCTGAAAGTTTATCAGAAGGTGAATAAACCGAGCCATAGTTGTCTAAATTTAAAACTGTGCCATTGTTGATTTCCTATTATTAGAAACTATGTTTTTTTGTTACATTTGTAGTGTATACCCATTGACACATTCTAGTCATGATGTGAACTATAAAAAAATTGTGCTTCTTTTTCCCTAGATATTTTTTTTGAGAGCTAGAATAAGTATATTTCAGTGTATTTTTTTCTAGCCGATTATTCTATGTATAATAATTTGTTGCATTTATTATTATTTTATACCTATTATTATTATTTATTTAGTAAGTTTTTTTTTGGTTTCGTTTTTCAAAACTAAGCATTTTAGTCATGATCATGATGTGTACGTATTTTGCATTCCTTCAAGTATGTAAGTTATTTTTGTCGTGTGACTTATAAACCAGAGGTTGCTGAAAATTGTTTTCTTTTTTATATCTACTTCTACATACTAAAGCAGCTTTTTTATAGTACCTATTTAAAACTTTTTTTAAAATAAAAACCTATAATTTTCATAGTGTGAATACCAGGGTTATTGGTAATTCATGGAGATGTGATAAGGGAGGAGGTAAAATAAGTGAATTTAACTGTAACATGATTTATGCAAATCTCAATTTTTTTAAAGATATTTCAGTGCTTTTGTTTGTTTTAAAAACTGACCTAATTGCCTTGAAAATTAATTTGCAAAAAATCTTACCGTACATTTTTTTAACTTTAAACATAAGACCATACCATGTTGGACAAGTAACCCAGTACAGAAATTGAGAAAATTCACGGCGCCTGCGCCTGTTTTTGGCAGATAATAATGGCGGTTTATAAGAGGATAGCCCCTTGCGAGCCGCGGATGGCCTGCCGAGCCTCTACCGGCTCGGCTATCTACCATCGGCCCGTCGTCGGTTATTCCAAGCTTTGCCGAGGCTAAAGGTTGGCTAGCCGACTTTTAGCCACCTTACGGCCTGGCGGACATGCCCTACCTACACGCCGAGCCGGCCGACGTAGGCGGGCCGCACACGGCAAATCGCTTTCGTTCCGTTTTCGGACCAGCCAGTTCGTGTTTGTTGGGACCTTTCTCTCTCTGGCGTCGACGTCGGGCAGCGACGTCACAGATCTCTGCGGGAGTGCTCTGGGAGCGAATATAATACAAACGAAGGCACACCATTTGAAAAAAAAGAGCGCTTTGTGCCAGATTTGCGAGCCTTCCATTAGATTTACGTGTTCGACTTGAGCAATAGGGCGCTCCCAAATCTCGCGCGGAACGCTCTTTCTTGCTCCGTCAAATTCGATGGATCAAAGGGTTTGATCAAGACAATAAAATACGGTCGGCTATTGATTTCAAATGGTGTGCATTCGTTTGGATTCCAGTCGCTCTCGGAGTAGTTCCGCTGAGAGAGTAGTTGCACGAACCAGGAATAATCCCGAAACAGTTCAGACTGAATCGGAACGCCTCATAAATAATAACATTTTCGGTTTTACTGCTCTCGGCATACCATCTGAAATCAATAGCCCGTGCGAGATTCGAGAGCCTTCTATTGCTCAACGCTCCGTTTGAAGTTTGAAGCCGAACATGTGATTCGTTTCGGATCGCTTTTCGATTAATCGAGTGCAGTTTTCAGGCAAAAGTCGAAAGTGCTATAAGTTTATTCGGAGAAGCGTAACTTTGGTTGAGTTCCGCTTTACACTCTGTTAACTCCGAGCCCGCTCGAAACGATATGAACCTGTTCGTTTTAGCTCTCAGAGTGTTCTCTTTTGCGTTCGGGTTATAATCGAGCACGTACCCAGCTCGCTCACTTTTCCGGACACTTTTGAAAAATTATAACCTAAAAGTGTCAAAAAAAATTAATTCGGTTCGAGTTTCCGTTTTTTTTCCCTGCTGAGCTGCTTTCTTTTCACGGGCTTGGGCGCCCCAGGTCGCCTTGGATCACAATTTTTTTCTTCTTCTTCTCTTTTCGCTTTCTTTTCACGGGCTGACGCGCCCCAGGGTGTCGAAGCCTGATGGGGTTTCAAAGCTCTGGAAAGAAAGCACCTTTCTCTTCTACTTTTATTTGGCGTTCATTACTAAAGCTGCTCTCTTTCCACGGGCTTGGGCGCTCCAGGGCGCCCTGGATCACGATTTTGAAATGTATCAACCGTTCTATTTAATCGGGGCGTCAAGCCCCGGGGTTGTCTATCCCCACCGCTAGCGCCTCGTTCAAGACACATACTTTGTAATTTAAGTGAGATTTTTGAACACAAAGTTTGTTCTTTAATTACCCTTCTTTTTTGAGCGTGCGCTGGCGCTGATGCGCCCCAGGGCGTCAAAGCCTGGGGTTTCAAAGCTCTGGAAAAAAAGCACCTCGTTTACTACACCTTTTCCACATGTAATTGCGAATATAGCAATTTATATTGCGAATTCATGAATTGATTTTGCGAATAGTCAAGTGATATTGCGAGTATATTGAATAGTTATTGGGAAAAGTTAAGTGTAATTGCGAAAATATCAAATGTAATTGAGAAAAGTTAAGTGTAATTGGGAATATATTAGATAGAATTGGGGATAATCAAATGAAATTTGGAATATATCAAATGTAATTGCGAATTAATCAAATATAATTAAGACATAATCAAATATTTTCTCTGTCGACTCTTTCTTGTCATCGTTGATCGGTTGATCTGCATATTATAACACATTTATTGCGAAATCCCATTTTTGTGTCGCCTTTCTTTGACATAAAACTACCTATATGTATGTAAACAAAAGCTTTCTTCAACAACAGACTTAGTTTTTTTAGCAACAACATACAGATGTTGATTGAAAAATTAAAAGGCTCAATTACATCTGATTTATTACTAATTTTATTTGATTTTCCCCAATTACATATGATATATTCGCAATTACACTTAACTATCCTCAATTGACGTTTTCAATTAAAAGAGATGGACGATAAGTATGAAAACATTCATTTTCCCGCCAACATTTACTTGCTTGTCAATGTCAATGTGTATTAGGTGCAATACCCTCGTTTTTTTTCGAATCTAACTTCACCGATGAGTTAGCTATCTTTGTTAAGTGAATGGAAAATGACAATGGGCGACATAGAATGGTGGATCCGTCGGTAAAATTTGATAAGAATAGAAACGCTGGGTTTGAATTTGGAAAGAAACTGTGGGAAAAGTTAATGCTTCATTCGCAGAACTTCGCTATGGTGGTGGATTATTTTGGAAGCAAACAGCTTCTGGAAACTAATCTTGAACGTGGATTACTTTGTATACTTGATGGGCCATGGATTTCTCTTTCTTTTGCGAGTATCCTTTCTGATTTTGTGTATCCAAATTTTGACAAGTGTAGGATTTGAGAAAAACACGTCCAACGTTAAATGGGAATTATTTTTATGAAAATGCACACTACACAGAAGCACCATTGTTAGAAAAAACCTTGGAAAACCGAGGAAATAATAGTTTCTTTCAAAAGTCTTGTCTACAAACCCCTGTCAACAGCTGTCAACTATTGTTTTCATGCTCTTTTGGCGTCTGACAGTTTGATGTCAGAGAGAGAGGATTTTAAATTGAAAAGGTCACATTTGATGTGTTCGCAATTATATTTAACTTTTCTCAATTGCATTTAATATATCAATATCAAGTGACTATTCTCAATTAGATTTGATTTATTCGCAATATTATTTTACTATTCCTAAAATTAAGTGATATATTCGCAATTACAGATGAAAAAGGTGTAGTAAAATAAAATATCGACGAAAAAGATGAAAAAAACGAACTCGGCTCTGTTAAAATTTTGGAGCAAATCGACGATAAAGATGACAAAAACGAACTCGGCCTGGATAACGTGAGCTTGCACGAGTTTATTTGATTGGCACGGTGCACTTTCTGTGATATCATATTACACCATGATCGCTCTGCTTGAGCGTCAATAATTTGTATTCCTCACACCTAAGAGGAGTTCTGGAACAGCTCCCGAGTTTTACGCGCTTATTCCTTCCGAAAAGTGTTTGTTGCACCCGAAGTGCTCAAGCCTGAACTAAATCATTCAAATTCACGAAAGCCAGCGCATCTGGTTCCTTTCAAATCGGGGCCGACAAACATCGGAGTCAGTAGCTCTAGTGTTCTAAACTCTTGAAAGGAATACAACTATTCCAATTGGTCAATCCAAATGCAGCCACGAGAGTACAACATGTCAAATAAACGCAAAAGTGACTGATTATAGAAGATACTCCGTTATTCGTCTTGAAATACTGAGCGCTCGGAGCATCTTTGGTCTTTTTTTTTGATGAGATGATCGGGGATAAAGAAAAAAAAAACAATAAAGCAGCTCCAAATGTCTACTCGAACTTTACCACTATCGTATCGTGGGTCTGGAATCTGGGCCCAGTTCCTACTCGGAACTGATCTGATAGATCTCGAATCGTCGGAGGACAATTATTTTAACCCGAACAGTTCCAGACTTGTTCGACGAAACCCGAACGTTATGTTTTTACCAGTGTTTACTCTTGTCATGAACATATCAACATAACCTCAACCTCAACTCAAATTCAAATCACAAAACCAAAACATTTAAAAATGAAAAATTAACTTGCTCGGCCTTTGAAAATGTTGTGTTTCCGTTACGTAAAGTGTCCAATTTCTCGTCGGTTTTCCTCAGCAGCTAATGCCCTTCCGAAGGACGTAACAATACTCAATACTCCATACACAAAAGACGATTATACAAACGTAACAAGTCGAATTGTGTCTCATATTGAAAGAAATTTACACTTGCAACAGAACCACCCGTTGAATTTGGTTCAACTAAGGATCGTGGACTATTTTTACAAGTCGTTTTTAAACGCAAGAAGAAATCCTTTATTTTCTGTGCATAGATCATTGAGCCCAATAGTAACTGTGAACCAAAATTTTGATAGTCTTCTAATACCTAAAGATCATGTTTCGAGATCAAAAAGTGACTGTTATTACATCAATAGAGATTATCTGCTTAGGGCTCACATGACTGCCCATCAAGCTGAGCTGTTATTAGGGGGCCTAAATAACTTTTTAATAGTTGGGGATGTGTACAGAAGAGACGAAATCGACAGAACTCATTATCCAGTATTTCATCAATTGGATGCTGTAAGACTTAAAACACGAGATGAACTATTCCCCAATGATTCTAGTTTACAACTTTTTGAAGCTGGTAATAATACAGATAGCTTTGGAGGCCAGGAAAAACAAGCCTGTCATACATTGGAAGCTGCTAAACTTATGGAACATGAGCTAAAAGCCACTTTAGAGGGTCTAGGAAAACATTTATTTGGTGATGTTGAATATCGTTGGGTTGATACAGTTTTTCCTTTTACCCAGCCAAGCTGGGAGTTGGAAGTATTTTATAATGGTGGTTGGTTGGAAGTTCTAGGTTGTGGCATTATGAGACAGCCAATTCTTACTAATTCTGGAGTCAAAGATCGTATAGGATGGGCTTTTGGTATTGGTTTAGAACGCATTGCAATGTGCTTATATAAAATACCTGATATAAGATTATTTTGGTCAAAGGATTCAGGATTTTTAAACCAATTTAAAACTGATGATATCTCTAAATCAATAACTTATAAAGAAATTTCTCAATTTCCACAATGTATTAATGACTTGAGCTTTTGGTTGCCTGATGATGAATTTTCAAGTAATGATTTTTATGATTTAGTTCGTAATGAAGGTGGCGATCTTGTTGAGCAGGTTCAATTAATTGATAGTTTTACACATCCAAAGTCAAAGAAGATGAGCCATTGTTATAGGATTACTTATAGGCATATGGAAAAGACACTGACACAGAGTGAAGTGAACGCTGTTCATCAAAAAATTGCTGATGCTGCAACTTCAAAACTGTTTGTTACTATCAGATAATTTAGAGTTAAAGGAGGTTGTTTAATAAATTATTTATTTTTATGGGTTTTTTTTTATTCCCCATGCGATTATCAAATGGCAATATTGGGCACTGGCTTGAACTAGTGAACAGCAAGCTGGATGCATGCAGGTGACCAGGTCACATTTGCACCAATTTCACCAAAAACTGGCTCTAGTCCAAAAAATAGAGCTTGACGCTTTAGGAGCTACTAAGTGCACTTGGTTTGGAAAGTCAAAAAGATCAAGCAACTGGCGTAGGGAACGAATTAACCCTGATGTGACTACAAAAGCATATATGGCAACCAGAAAGCAGATTTTCCTGCAAAACAAAACCCAGAACTGAACATGTAGGCCGAGTGCTGGGCTCATTGAGGATTATGAAAGTCTAGCTCAAATTGAGAAATATACTGGTATACAGAAGTATTAAATTATAATTATATTTCTTTGAGCTTTTTTTTTTCAAGAAAGGCTTGATAAGTTTGATGTCTTAATTCCATGGGCAACTGATTACATGACTTGGAAGCGCTCATTATTAATGTCTCTATATTTACAATCCAACATTTATTCTGCTGGGTATTAAAATTATATTTGCCTGTATTGTATAAATTCTTCTCCCGCTATTTCTAAGAAATATAATTATTTGTTCAACCGAAGGTGTCCCAATTTTCTTAATTATTGGAGGCCAGGGATATCGTAAAAATCTGAGGCGGCATGTTTTCTTTTGGTAAAAACCCTTAGAAGAATTCTCTAGGAAATCTAGATTTGATAAAAGTTTGAATTTTGACTGGCTCTTGATCAGCTCCAGGAAAGTTTTTCAAAGAATCAAGAGCCAGTAATAATTCAAATTTTGATTATCTGGCTCTTTGATCCATTGGATAATTTTTCTAGAGCCAATTAGGAAACGGAAGAAGAAGTTTTGATTATTATCAACTTAAGAGCTGCTAATGATCATTGGAAATTTTGACAATACCGGCTCTTGATTGGCTCTAGGAAGCTTTACCAAAGAATCAAGAGCCGGTGATAGTTCGAAGTTTGAATATGTGTAGTTTCTTTATCCATTGGATAATTTTTCAGGAGCATGTTAATACCGAACATCCATATTGAATGATGATGCTGTGCTATGTCTGACAGACAGAATGGAAAGATCATGCATTTATGCTGACTTATGGAATGTCTCAAGTAATTTTTCCATATCTTTTATTTACTAATGACCTTTCAGTGGTGGCAACTTGAAAGAATCTACGTTAAGTATAGCGATCGATATCGGTCATTATATTTTTCAATTTTATTTTTATTTTAAATAAAATGGGGCCCTTTCGGACCCCCTTCGTGCTCAGGCCCTTAAGCATCACTTATATCCTCTTATGCATATCGACGCCACTGTTTTTAACAGTGTTGCCAATGTGTGAGCATTTGCTCACATTTGTGAGCATTTTATAGATCTGGGGGTAAAAATGGGAGCATTGGCAAGATGTGAGCATTTTGTCGGCATTGTCAGTTTGTATGTGTTGTTTTTGCATAAAATTTTTACGAACGTAATATCATGTCCCCAATTATTAAATTTAAATAATTTTTATACACCACCTAGGTCACTGCGATGCTCAGATTTATTTTACTGTAACTTTTATAATACAAACTATGCTGTGAATTCCCCAATATCTCAAATGCAAAAAACATACAACTCATATTTTAGCCACATAGATATTTATTACCTTAGGTTAAGAACCGTTAATAATAACGGGAACATTAGTTTTAGGCTTAAGAACGATGTATACTGCATATACCTCTATCTATTATAGATCATTACATTTTAGTGTACTCTGTAAGTTGTAATGTTTAAGTACATTATGTAGAGCGCAATAAACAAAATAAATAAAAATAAATAAATTGTCAAGAGGCCATTTTAGAAACGCTGATTCCATCCAAGGATGATACACACTCACTGCTACACGATGGCCTATTCTCATAAGGCCTGTATGTAACAAATCCCCGATACCAAAATACCAGTTGTGACGTAGACAGAATGTCATTTCTTGCAATTCTTGCCTTGACGTAGGCTGTTTAAACAGCTGACGACTTAGTTATGACCTCGGAAATAGAAGCACACCAATATGCGGCGGGGATTACAAAAACGAGACTGATAAGCATTCCTTATGCTCCATTCTCACTTGCGCGAAATTCGCTCTTTTTTGACATTGCATCGACAAATTGAAGTTTGATACATGCATAAAACGTCAAATTGTCGAAATATCCCCTCGTTTTTATTTTAATCGGTGACTTCACCGATGAATTAGCTATCTTCGTTTAGTGAATGGAAAATGACAATGACCGACATAGAATGGAGGATCCATCGGTAAAATTTGATGAGAATAGAAACGCAGGGAATATCAAAAAAGAGCGAATTTCGCGCAACTCAGAATGAGGCATTAGAGTGTATATTGTGTATTCTCCTTGGATTGCAACAGCCGATCACCAGCTGTTTGTTATTTATCCTTTTCTAATGAACACGATTGAAAAAAGACAATGTACATCAGCCTGGTGATCCCGTAGTCAAATGTCAAATGTCATACTTAATACTGGAAAACTCCAAAACTATTGACATTTTGACATTGACGTTATTTTCAGTACATGTGAGCATAATGTGAGCGTTTACACTACAAATGAGGAGCATTTTGATAACTTCCTGTTGGCAACACTGGTTTTTAAGGTATTTGAAGCAAGTATATCATGCCAGACCAAACAGCTATCCACAATTTAGAGTAGCTGTAGGCTGTAGACTCTTGATCGAGTGAACCACAATTTACGTTTGTAGAAATTATAATGATCCAACATTGTATTTGCTTTTTGCGCCTTTTATAAGAGCTTGATGAGCACGTCTTGAGAAAATTGAATTCAAAATCAATGTTTCCATGGAAACCTAATTTATTTATTGATATTGACTGACCTGTCATGCCAGAGTTATTGATTTAATCAAAAGAAACAAGAAATAAAAACGTAGTTCAATTAAACCCTTCAAAATGTCCCAAGGAAACCGTGAATTGGGTGATTTGTATGCCCAGCTGCAGAACGATTTAAATTCAGATAAGCGTTATTGGGTTAGGAATGACGCAAAATTGAGGGCTGTAGTCACTGCAAAATCTTATGATGAATTCCGGTGAGTTTATTCAAAGTACTTTTGTCTCCACAAATATGCAATAATGCTTGCATAAAAACTAAGTAAATCATTGTTTTCTTGTTCATGTGGAATCTTTTCCTGATAAAGCAATATTTATTGATGAAATTTTTTATTTATCAACACTTGAAAGATAAAAAATATTTATCACTAAAAAAATATCAACTTTAATTGGTTAAAAATACATATTTTATAGTGATTATGTGGATGCAGCACATTTGAAATCCTTATCGAAAGAAGACTACAAAAAGAAGGCAAACACTAGCTGGAATAAATCTGCCACTTAATATCTGCTAAATTAAATAAAATACTCAATTTGTTATTAAAGTATTAATAATAAAAGCTTTTTATTTACTCCAACATAAGTAGATTTTATATAAATCCCAAACACCACAAAATAATGAACATTTTACACAATTTTTTTTTCAAACATGTTTTAAGTATGAGAATAAATGCATATTATAATAAAATATAGATAATAATAGAACAAAATAACCTGAAGCTTTTCTGCAGTTGCATTTGAATCACCACTGAAAAGTTCTAGGCACAAGACTAATAAAAAAGAATATGACAAAAACCTATATCTAGCAAAAATATCATCATCAAAGACACCAGTATCAACTTATTTCCTGGGCTGTTGAATGATGTGAGTGTTCGATTTGTTAGAATGAGCTACCGGTGGTTTCTCTCTGTGGAAACTCTGCACAGCCTCAGGAGTAAAGTCTGCATGGCCTTTAACAACTGCACCAGATACAGTGATGCTTTTCGGTGGGCTTCCAGATACAGTGATACCAGTGGTGTCTTCTCCTAGACCACCAGAATCTTTGCGGGTTTTGTGTTGGGTAATTCTCATACCACCAGCTTTAACTAAAAGATTAACCAGTATATTAGGAATATTTGCGCCTTGGCCTTGAGCTACTTGTAATTATTTTTAGTAGTTTTGCAAGTTACAAAATAACCTTAAAAGTATGAGAATTTTGGGATTTCATTAAAGATAAATATTTTTAAGTGAAGAGACGTGAATAATTACCTGCTGGAGGGTGGCCAGCCTTCAAGACACATTCTTCCTTGGGGCTCGACATTTCTATCTCTTTGCACAAATAAAACTGGAAACTTTTGCAAAATATGGAAAGTTTATACACGTAGACAGAACTGATAAAATGCAAGCAATGCAAAATTGTGAAATATTAAAAGCTCAGCTGTTTGAATTAATTACTTATCGCAATTTAAAATTTTTGGTAAACAACCACGTGAACAATAAACACAAAAATAGGGAGCCTGGGAGGAAGTTCGGTGTTGCCAAGTTGCATTAACTTCAATCCAATATGAGTGGGTTCTATTCAGTCAGAACGATTTGAGTTTACTCCCGGTTCTAGAACTTTTCAGTAGTAAGCACCGATAAAAACATTTTACTTTCGGGTTTCGTCGAACAAGTCTGGAACTGTTCGGGTTAAAATACATGTCCTCCGACGATTCGAGATCTATCAGATTTGTTCCGAGTAGGAACTAGGCCCGGATTCCGGACCCACTGATTCGATAGTGGTAAAGTTCGAGTAGACATTCGGAGCTGCTGTATTGTTTTTTTTTTATCCCCGATCTTCTCATCAAAAGAAAAAAAGTCCAAAGATGCTCCGAGCGCTCAGTGTTCCAAGACGAACTTCTATAATCAGTTACTTTTGCAAGTTTATTTGACATGTTACACTCTCGTGGCTGCATTTGGGTTGACCAATGGGAATAGTTGTATTCCTTTCAAGAGTTTACTCGCTTCGGTGTTAGTCGACCACGATTTGAAAGGAGCAGATGCGCTGGCTTCCGTGCATTTGAATACTTTAGTAAATTAGTTCAGGCTAGAGCACTTCGGGTGCAAATACACTTTTCGAAAGGCGTAAAACCCGGGAGCTGTTCCAGAGCTCCTCCTAGGTGTGAAAGGAAAACAACTATTGACGCTCGAGCAGAGCGATCATGGAGTAACATAACATCACAGAAAGTGCACCGTGTCAAATCAAATAAACTCGTACAACCTGACATGGAAAAGAGAGCGAGCTCAGGTTACGTGCTCGATTATAACCTGAACGCAAAAGAGAACACTGAGAGCCAAAACGAACAGGATCATATCATTTCGAGCGCGCTCGGAGTGTACCGAGTGTCAAGCCGAACTCAGCCAAAGTTACGTTTCCCCGAATAAACTTATAGCACTTTCGACTTTTGCCTGAAAACTGCACCCGAAACGAATTCACATGTTCGGCTTGAAACGGAGCGTTGAGCAATAGAAGTGAAGTGCTATGCCCGAACTCACTATTTAATGCATGAAAGCCAGCGCATCTATTCCTTCCAAATCGGGGTCGTCTAACACCGGAGCGAGTAGTTCTAGTGTTCTAAGCTCTTGAAGGGAATACAACTATTGAGGTAGCACTATTCAGGTTCCTATGGCCGTTTGCACTTGAAGTCAAAACCTCTTTCAAGCAACCATGGCACTTTTCTACCTCAATGGGTGGTAGAGAGCGGTTTTTGTTTCCTGTTCCAAAATCGTTTGTGATATGGCTGGGTTCGGTAAATGCATCTGCGAGCAAATTTTGACGGAGGTTACTTTTTTGTCCATTGAACTCTTACGCATACGATCTACGAAAATTCTGAATATGTTCCAAACTTTGGTATCTCGGTTCGAATATATCCGCGAACGCGGACTTTTGCCGCAAAATTGCACCCGAGTAATCAAAAAGGGATTCGAAATGGATTCAAATGTTCGGTTTTAAAGCTACATCCTCAATCAATCTGGTAGCGAAGTAGCACTTCGGCACGCGTGCTGGAAAATTTATACCCATCCTCAATTCTGTCAATGTATGTAATGGTAATTTACCTTGCGTTCGGTATTTTGTTCCAAGAGCATGCAGAGCGGAGCTGTAATAATGTGACCAGCGAGCGCACAGAGCCGTATCAGACGGCTCGAAATTTCAATGAATGTAAATGAGCCTGCACCGAGTACACTTTCTGAATATACGAACGGTAAATTCATGCTCCAAATACCGAACGTACGGGTAATGTACTGCGCATGACACAAGTTGTCACATATCGAAAAAGCTTGCAGCTTGCAATTCGAAGTCGGCGTGCATGTTAGCACGAAATTGAATTGAGGATGCCAACGATAAACAACTTTGTCCTAGCATGCGTGCCGAAGTGCCACTTCGCTACCAGATTGATTGAGGATGGGCCTTAAAACGGAGCGTATTGCTCTCGGCGAAATTCAGGTATTCGACTTGAGCAATAAAACGCTCTTCTATCTTGCACGGAGCGCCCTTTCCTTTCTTGCTTCATCACATTCGATGGATCAGAGAGTTTGATTAAAGTACGTTCGGCTATTGATATCAGATCATTGTTTCAGATGGTGTGCCCGCGTTTGGATTATAATCGCTCTTGGAGCACTCCCGCAGAGATCTGTGACGTGACTGCCTAGACGGGGAGCGCTCTGGGAAGTAGTAAAGCCAAAAACACCCGAAAAAGTTTTCGGCTTTACTCAGCGCTCCTCGTTTAGGCGATGACGTCACATATCTCTGCGGTAGTGCTCCAACAGCGATTACAATCCAAACGAGGCACACCATTTGAAACCAATAACCGAACGCTGTTTATTGTTTTGATCAAACTCTTCGATCCATCGAATTTGACTAGCAAGGAAGCGCGCTCCGTGCGAGATTTGAAAGCGTTCTATTGCTCAAGTCGAACACGTGAATCTCGCCGAGAATAGCGCTCCGTTTCAAGCGGAACATGTTAATCCGTTTCGGATCGCTATTTGATCAATCGAATGCAGTTTTGAGCCAGAAGTCGAAAGCGCTATTATAAATTATTGCTAAATTTTTGGTTACACTTCGTTACTCGCGAATCGAGGTTCAACTGCAACCCGTTCCTGATCGATTCTATTCTACCGGTTCCAATGCCCCTACTCCCTGCTTAAAGTTGAGATTAGGTTTATTCGGACCATTGGTTCAGAATCAGTTCTGGAATGAACTACGCTTGCGCAATTGTTTAATATTTAGTTTATCCATTCTATCTGGAGTGCGTTCAAGGACGGCAATGCTAATGCCAAAACCTACTTTTCCCCCTCCACCTGTAATGCCGAACCACGTAGTTTGGAGCCGAACTCGAACGCAAAATGCCAATTTTGGCTTGGCTGTAGCCATTCCTGAACGCAGCCCTGTAATTTTGGAAAGGGGTTGAATAGGATTATTAAAAAAGTAAAATTGTGAAATTAATTTTGGAATATCTAAATTAGGGTTACTTTTCATGCATCCGTTTATCCGTCAATCTGTTGATCCGAAAGTATTCCTATTGGCCCAATATTTTGGCGCCAGAATATTGGATCAATAGGAATACTTCCTGATTCTGGCGCCAAAATATTGGGCCAATAGGAATACTTTCGGATAAACGGATTGACGGATAAACGGATGCATGAAAAGTAAGGGAGGATTTTCATGCATCCGTTTTTCCGTCGAAATATGTCCGTTTAACATTATATTTTGACATATTTATATACGATTATGTCAGAATCGTATATAAATATGTCAAAATAGAAGACTTTTCGGACATATTTCGACGGAAAAACGGATGCATGAAAATCCTCCCTTAAGCCTAGTACTCATAACTGCGAAATTCGCATTTTTTTGACATTGCGTTGAAAATTTGACGTTTTATGCGTGTATCAAAAGTCAAATTGTCGAAGCAATGTCAAAAAAATGCGAATTTCGCAGTTATGAGTACTAGGCTTTAGGGAGGATTTTCATGCATCCGTTTTTCCGTCGAAATACCCTAATCTATACGAAAACCCTTTTTTTCAAGCAATGGCGTGTTCGATATCAAAAGTATTGAGGTCCTTATCCTTGAAAAAGGGGAGCAGCGTTTCCAGGAGAATGAGTGTTCCGTCTTTCTCAGCGATATGCAACTTAGAGGTGGAGAACTATCGATGGCGCTATCGATAACTATCGATAGTATTGACTATCGAAATATATCGATAGTTTTTTTTAACTATCGATAGTTTTCGATAGTAGCTGTAGCGCTTATTAGTAAGCGAAAGTTAGGGTAGGTGCACAAAACTGAACTGCAAAAATGCAAAACAAAACAGTTTTAACTGGTTTGGAAACCTTATTTTTCAGGGACAATGGAAAGTTTTCCCGTCTAAAAGCCAAAAATGTTGAAATGATAATGATAATGATTTTATACGAAATTTCTAGGCTTTTAGAATAAGATATTTTTTAGTTTTAGAAAAAAATATTTTCTCCGCAAATGAAAGATCAAAGGCGGGATTCTGTAACAGATAAAGTTCGTTATTCCTATCGCTTTGGCATTTGGCTGTCTTCTTCTCTCTTTTCGAAATCAATAGAGGGGACGTACGTCAATAGAGATAGCGAAAATCATGCGAAATCTCTATTCCTTTCAGAATTTCACTGCAGATATTGATGTTAAAGTTTAATATTTAGCTATTTCCTAGAATCAAAGATTTTTAGTACACAGATACCTTTCTTTCTACCTTATAACTTGTATTTAAAAACTATCGAAAACTATCGATATTTATCGATAGTCAAGGTCCCGACTATCGATAACTATCGATGGTCATGACTATCGATAGTTCTCCACCTCTAATGCAACTGATAATATGAGTAACGAAGACGGAACACTCGTTCTACTGGTAACGCTGCTTCCCTAGCTATTTCAAGAATAAGGACCCAGATCGAGAAAATATTGCCAACCAGTGCAACAGTCATTTGACACTCGACACTATAGTTCCTAGTACAGTGACTCTATCACCCACATCAGTGGCGACAATTGCTGTCTTATTTTTGATTGGTTCTAAAATCCCATATATTTATATTGAAAACGCCGCCATCTTGTTCCCAACATCCATCATAAATCATGGAAAACAACGTATTTGATGGACCTAATAATAGTCATTAAATACAATTTCATTTTTTTATGATAGATGTCCATTTAAATCCTATATATTAATATTTAAAAGTAACAAGAAGTTGGGAACAAAATGGCGGCGGGACCTCTATTGTCGCCACTGTATGTAAAGGTTTATTTAGCCACTGTAGTTCCTAGTTCCAAAGAGTCAGTCGGGACGGCACTAGATTAGAGCTATTTTTCAACGAAAGAAAATGTCAAATGATTATTGTCCTGGATATAATCCGAATCCTTTATAATAATAACAATCTCCAGACTGTTGAATGGGATTTACTCCAAATTATTGATTATACACTAATTATTGTGGTGCCATCTATTATTGAGCTATTAAACGTCAAAAACTACAGTCGCCATTTTAAAAAACATAGAGATGTGGTGGTTTCTTTCATTCTCTCGAATCAGTCGAATCTCTCGCAGGTCACATCAAATCGTATCAAATCTATATGGTCTGTCTCAACCAATGAACTATAACCAAAAACTGGAATGCTAACACATAAGGACGAACGTGAAGCCTAGTGCGGCTGCTGCGGAGGGGATACCTGTTTTTGTCGCACTCATTATGTTAAATGGCGAAAATTGCTTCCAACACGTATTCCAGTCGATGAAACCTGTGAAGGGAAATATGACAAAACTATCGAAAACGTCATATGTCAGCGAGCAACAGAAAAAAACAACATTCCCCTTTGTGGCATCTGTCTTTCATGGCTACATTTTTTTGGCAGATATGGCAATGTGTGCGCATTCCAGTTTTTAGCTATAGTTCATTGGTCTCAACTTCCGTTACACAACATCCAATTTACAACGTCCAAAATAAGTTTCGCTTCAAAAAATCCAAATTTTGATCGCATATTCAGATTCCAGGAACTGAATTTGAACTCTCCTGTCACCCTGTGTCGTGTCCAATAGTCGTGTCGGTCATACGCAAAATTGACCTGTGTAGATGGCGCTAGAATGAAAAAAAAAAAACTTTTTCCTACGAGCGTGCGCAAAGAAGTACTTTTCCGCACGCATTCCAGGGCTCAAAGTTACACTTTTCCGCACTCAGTGCGGATACAGGCCTTATCCGCACTGAGTGCCGAAAAGTAAAAATACTTGTCAAGCAACAATAAGTGCACCTGTCGACTTTGACACATGATGACAAATTTTTTCTCGGTTTCTATATCAGCCAACATCAATACAAACACCAAATATAAATTAACCTTGACACATTGTCAGATTTGTTCTCTATTTATATGCAAGAATCTACAAACTTTATCATCAAATTTAAATGCTTTAAGATGAACAGCTCTGACGAGGATTTTCTGTTATTTTTTTTATTAGGTAATTTTTTGATAAATGTATAGGTTCGCTTCAAGTTAATTAAAAATAATTGAACAAATTATGGGTTTAAAAAAAAAAAAAAATCTTGTTACCTACCTGATATGAAGCTCGTAGGAAAAATGTTGTTCCTAACACGTGCGCAAAGTGTCTTTTCCGCACGCAAACACGTATCCGAACTCCGCTTCGCGTCGTTCGTATAACTGTGTTTGCGTGCGGAAAAGTGACACTTTGCGCACTTGTTAGGAAAATAACTATTTTCTACAGCCGTGCGGAAAAATCGTTTTCCACACTGATATGCGTGCGGAAAATGAGTTTTCCCACACGGAGCGGTAAAACTTTTTTTTGTGACATACCTATCAGTGCGGAAAAAGTTTTTCCGCACGGCTGTCAGTGCGGAAAAAATTTTACCGCACTGATATGTCAAAAAAAAAAAGAAAAATTTAACATTTTTTCGCCTGTAGGAAAAATATTGTACCTAACATTTGCGGAAAATATTTTTCCGCACTTGTTAGGTAAATAGCTATTTCGTACTAGTGAAATATCTAAAATTGGTAGGTAAAATCACCAATGTATGTATGAATATTAACTTGCATCTCATAGAAAAAATAGTGTTCTTAACTCGTGCGGAATGTCTATTTTCCTCACCCGATTGCTTGGCCGTTCAACTGCAATCGCACACTTTCGCACGCTCGTATGAAAAGTTGTGTTTCCACCATGATATATTTCGTACTCGAAGGAAAACAAAAAGTCCATATTTCAATTAAATTCTTTTAAATTTGAATGTTGAAATTTCCCAGCTTGGATTTAAACCAAATTTTTCTAGAGCCCAGAGTAGACAGTAGAGCTGACAACACTGGACGAAATGTCCCATGTCTCATCACTCGGTCCATGCCATGGCCTAGAGGTGGAGAACTATCGATCGTTGGCACCATCGATAGTAATCGATAGTTAAGGCTCATACCATCGATAACTATCGATAGTATTCGATAGTTTTACAAAATTAGATTATTTCAATTTTATACCTATTAAATTTGGGTGGACGAAGAAAAACTAAAATATATGATATCCCTATTCATTAACTACTGAAGTGAAGATGAAAAATGAAAACATGCCAGTTTCTCATTAGCATGTCACCCCCGGGCCCCGGGTTAAGCATAACTCCAGGGTAAAAATTGCAACTGGACACGTTTACCCAGAAGTTGAAATCAACCCGGAGGTGACTCGCTGAGAAACCGACCCTAAAAAATTCCAATTTCTGAAATAATTTCCTTACAATTTTCATCAAAATAAACGAAACGGTGCAGTTCGCACTACCTATGTGACGCACTCGCTCGCACTACTCGGATACGAGACTAAAAGCGTTTTCTATTAGCAGAACCAGTGCATTTTTCTGTTTCTGTGCTTTTCTTTCACATGCTGATTGAATCAAACACAAACAAATACACTCACTACGCACTGAGAGCCGCTATAAGCTACTATCGAAAACTATCGATAGTCGGTAGGGAACAATCGATAGCGCTTCGATAGTTGATACTATCGATAGTGCTCGATAGTACAATCGATAGTTCTCCACCACTACCATGGCCACCCATGATGGTCATTTGAAAAAATTTAAAATCCCAAAAGCAACCAATAAAGAAAGCCCCATAAATCACAAATAAAAACAATAAACGAACTATCGAATTAAATAAAAATTAAAACAACGAGAAACAAAAACAATTTAGGAAATTTACTGCTACATATAATAACTTATTAATTGATTTATGTATTGATTGATGGTCATCGATTGGAAGACCAAAATAGAATATTTTATAGGCTAAAAACCTAATTTCTGGTATGTAAAGAATCTCCGCAGAGAGGTACATAATTATTATTATTAGAAAGCAGCTCCCAACAATAATTTTGCAATTCAAAAATCAATTAACAATTTGTTTGGGCTCGAACAGATAGACAGAGACTATTATTTTTGAAGGAGTCCAGCAGGAAAGTGTGTGTTTGCTGCCACCTAGGCAAGCGAGAGAGTCTGGGGAAGGGCGCAAGGCCGATCCAGCGTCCTGGTTTCCCGAATCTATGTCACGGCAACATCCAGTACGCAGGGCCGGTGCCTGTGGGAGCGACAGGGAGGATCGGTGTGTGTGTTAAATAACGTCGAAACGAGCCGAGCGCGCGACCTTCATGGCTGTCAACGGAGCCAGAGCTTCTATCCCAACAATTTCTGGATTTGTTTCCGATTTTATTTAACCTCATGTAGCTGGTACGGTTTTTTCGAGTGTGCGGGTGTGGTGCGATAATACCTTTCTATATACTTTTTACGAACAGTCCAGTTTTGTTTGTTTGGTTTGGTGCCTCCTGGAAAAGGTATACAAGCGCGCCAAGAGGGGGCCATGTTCACGGGCACGGTACGTGTGAAAATATGCGAGGCTCAGGCTTTACGTCCGACCGATTGTTCCAAACGGCACGCGTTCGGAAAGGCTGATGAACAGCCTCTGGACCCGTACGTGACGGTCGACGTGGACGACACCCAGTTTGCACAATCCACAACAAAACAGAAAACGTTCGATCCTGTCTGGAACGAGTTGTTCGAGCACAGTGTCGAAAATGCAAAGACACTCACCCTCACTGTTTTTCACGATGCAGCGATACCCCCTGATGTTTTCGTTGCTAATTGTACTATCACTTTGGAGGAACTTCTCAACAGGGACAAAGACGAATCGGATTTTTGGGTGAGATTTCCAGGAAAAATACCACTATACTATATCAATTAATCATTTGTTTTGATTACCAACCTGGGACAAAGTAATCATCGTGACCAACTTGACATTTATGATTGATAAGGCACTTTTCTTATCATTTGATAATTATTACAAAATAAGTTATATATATTACTTACTACAACTAGTAAGGCAACTACTACAATCAATTCGATTATTAATTTGGGTTATTATCGGATCAATAGTCCAGGAGGTGGCGCCAAAAACATGCAAGAGTTTTCGCAAGGCGGATATTTTCAAAATAGGTCGTACTTTAGTGCTAGAATGCTAGTGTACAGTCAGCACTCACAGTTCCGGGACAGCTGGCTCTGGGACGCGGGCAAAGTTGTAATTTTAAGAAGCATCTAAACTGTTTTCTCAAAGCTCAAAATTTATAGCAATTTTGCACATTATCTGTTTGAAGGTCACAGATAACGTATGTAAATCGTCAGACGTCTAGTTCGTTGCAAAAAGGGGGTCAGACGTCCTCAAAGTTCTTATTTTATGGCATTTTCTTCAAATATATTTGTCAAATACCTGCAAAAATATATTTTGACAGGACACCGAAGAAAATGCCATAAAATAAGAACTTTGAGGACGTCTGACCCCCTTTTTGCAACGAACTAGACGTCTGACGATTTACATACGTTTATCTGTGACCTTCAAACAGATAATGTGCAAAATTTCTATAAATTTTGAGCTTTGAGAAAACAGTTTAGATGCTTCTTAAAATCACAACTTTGCCCGCGTCCCAGTGCCAGCTGTCCCGGAACTGTGAGTGCTGACTGTACACTAGCATTCTAGCACTAAAGTACGACCTATTTTGAAAATATCCGCCTTGCGAAAACTCTTGCATGTTTTTGACGCCAGCTCCCCAACTAACACTTACCAGATGACATCAGTAATTGTTATGTTTTGAGATTTGGCAAATACAATATCCAGAAAAAAATATGATGATTCATTTCGTTTTTAATAAAAATTCACGCTGACAATAATTAATCATAAGATTTATTTAATTGCTTCTAGTTACTTGTCAATAGCTATGGCCAAATTAATCATCATGAACAGCTTCTTGTTCACCTAGATACCTATAATCTTTTTATATTTTTCTATTTATAAATAAATACAACAATATAAAATTTTATCAAAATTACATTAAATAATGAATTTGGTACTATTGAGTTTTTAGGCACTACATATATTTCAGTGGGTTTGTCTATTTCGAACATTCAGTTATATAAGATCTTAGAGCAGGAGTTACCTTCTTCATCATCATTTCCGAACCCCCTTGTTTTCAGGGTTTCAAGGTTCAACCGGGATTTTGTATCATCATAATGGTGCATTCCTCCTTTTGCCTGATAAGACCAATGAGCTGAAGAAATTTGTTCTCTATGGGTTCAATGAAGTCTACACAGTACCAAAACTGTTGCTATTTTGAAATTATCTAATTTATTATCCATCTATAACTTGATCTATACATTGAACTACAGAAAGACAAAATTATTATTATATAACATATATTCAACAAGTCACTCAGTTTGGGTGAATTTCCTAAACTCTGGAAGCAGAGCTTCACCATACCCATTCATAAATCTGGCGATAAAATGGATATTTCAAAATACAGACCCATTATCATCCAAAACACCTTCCCAAAGGTATTTGAGAGCATAGTGACAAAGTTTTTAACTCCAAAAATCAATCCCTGTCTAATTGAGCAGCAGACCGGTTTCCGTCCAAAATGCTCAACTGAAACCAATCTCCTGTCCTACCAGGACAAAGTTTCAAGAATTCTTGAGGATGGCGAATCAGTTCACTCCATATATACCGATTTTGCAAAGGCCTTTGACCGTGTCAACCATGCCGTTCTGCTTGCTAAGCTTGAAAGTGCTGGAATCTCCGGTACTTTGTTGAAGTGGATTAGCGACTATCTTGGGGAGAGAACTCAAATAATCAAAGTTAACAACTTCTTCTCACACGAAATTGACATCCCATCGGGCGTTCCACAGGGTTCTCACTTGGGACCTCTGCTGTTCAACGTTTTTATTAACGATATCAAGTCTTGTTTTATTAACAGTGAGTTCCTGTGCTTTGCGGATGATTTAAAGGTGTTCACCCGGGTCTCTTCTATTGAAGACTGTGCCAGACTACAATCTGACCTCGACAGACTCTCTGAGTGGTGCGCTTTGAGCGGCATGGAGCTCAATGCTTCCAAATGCAAAGCCATTGTTTTCTCCAAGGGTCGTAGCCCTCCACAATTCGCGTACCATATAAACAACATTCCGCTTGAAACTGTCTCACAACAACGAGATCTTGGTGTCATTTTTGACAGCAGTCTCAATTTTATCACCCATATTTCAGACATCACAACAAGGTCGTTAAAACTTGTAGGCTTCATTAAGAGGTGTTCGAGAGATTTTACAAGCATAGATTCTATCAGATACCTTTATTGCTCAATGGTGAGGCCCCTGATGGAGTACTGCTCCTCTGTCTGGTCACCAATGTATTCTAATCATATCAGAGCCCTAGAGCTAGTGCAGCGCAAATTCGTACGTTATTTAGCCTTCAAGGCAGGTATTCCTTCGCCTGAGAACTATGTGTATGACTATGACGACCTATACAGACGCTTCAATCTACAACCCTTGGCAGCTAGACGCAATCAAAGAGATTTATATACTTTTTACAAGGTACTGAACTCCATTAGTGATTCCGCATACCTACTGTCCAGAATAGGGCTTCACGTCCCAGCAAGGGACACCCGCTCTGCCATAACCTTCTCAGAAAGAAATCACCGTACAAACTATGGTTTCAATACATTCATCTCCAGAACTTCTCGATTAGGTAACACCCATGGTAGCCTGGATTTTTTTGGACCCATAAATAGCTTTAAAAGAGAGCTTAACTCTCTAATGTAATTCTCCTTGTTTGTTTGTGATGCCAAGTTCGATAGCTAAGAATTTCTAGTCATCTTGATCAGTCATTATTTATGTTTGTCCTCTATTTTCTTATACCTATAACTGATTTAATGTTTTACTGTTAATAATTTATATGTATTTTTATCCTGTCACTACGCCAAGTATTACTGGCCTATGTTTATTTAGTTGTAAGGTACTTAATGTTTCTTGTTGTTTTTTTTTTAATGGGTCTTGCCCGTAAATAAATAAATAAATAAATAAATAAATAATTCTTTCAAATTTTTTGTGAAAATGGGCAAAATGTTGGTGATTCTCTTATATGTAATGGTAATTCCACAACCATGCAATTCATTTCACATAGTTGATAAAATTTGTGTATTAATTTTCTGACATTATTCTTCAATCTTAGAGCATGCTTTTCTTGTTTTAAATTCCTATTTATGATTATTCCCAGATATTTAGTATCAGACAGCTCGTGTATAGGACTCTCTAGCCCAGTCACAGCAATCGAGGAGAAATCAGGACGGCTAGCCGACATTGGAGAAAACGCTATATAATTTGTTTTATTTGTATTTAAGTAATTTAGCCATTTTCCACATATTGTAAGACTGTCTCCACACGTCCCTGCACCTCTTCCCAACACTCCCCTGAAAATTGCAGAATCGAGTTAATGTGGGTTATAAATAAAATTGGACCTAGGACTGTTCCTTGTGGAACTCCCATAATAACACTCAGAGGGTCACTGTACGAGCTTCTGATTTTCAGTTTTTGTTTCCTATACATCAGATATGATCTAAAGACATCAAACACGACCCTTCTGACACCGTACTGTTCAAGTTCACTTAAAAGTATGTCATGAGGAATCGTGTCAAAGGCCTTCGCCAAATCAAGGAAAACCGCTGTATTTTTTTCCATTATCAAGGTCCGCGGTTATCTGGCCAACCAGCTCACACATAGCATCGCAGGTACACAGTCCATTGACAAAACTAATCTGGGTTTTACTTAGGGTATTATTACTATTTAGAAATTGTAAAAATCTCTCAGACATTTTTCAAAGATTTTGCCAATATTATTCATGACACTTATAGGACAGTAGTTATTGATATCATGTTTATCACCTGTCTTATAGATGGGACTAACAACCGTTGTTTTAAATTGTTCAGGGACCTATACAAATTAAACATTTTTATAATTTTTTATGGGATATCATCAATCCCAGGTGAGGTGTCATTTTTCAAGGAGTTAATTTGAATAATAAGTTCTTTAGGGCTAACTGGATACAAAAATAGTGATGAATTAGAGGTATAGTCAACTTTAAATTCTCTTTCTATTGGGATTCTGTCTGCCATTAGGGTACCCACCTCAATTAAAAATTTATTATAAAAAATGGCCATTTGCTTATCCGTTTCAAATTCTTCTTTGTTATCGGAATAAATGGTAATTTTATTATTATTTTTATTTTTTTCTTCATCAGTAGCCTCAGATACAATTTTTTCAATATTGTTTTTATTATTTCCTATTTTGTTTTTGTAGTAACTAACTAAGTACATTTTGCCAGTTTTGTCTTTCAAATAACTCAATAAGTTTTCTATAATCAACTTTTTGTACTTCATTTCTCCTCCTAGAGCCCTCCTGTAAGAGATAATTCTCCAGTGTGTCCATTGTTAGATTAAGCATTACAGGATAATGATCAGTCAAATCTGAGTTCAGGACAAAAGCTTGTGAATTTATCTTTCTGCCTTCAACGGTTTTCTAATGAAAATTATGATAAATGCGTGAAGAAGTTGTGGTTGTTACAGTGGTATAGCAATTTATCAAGGACTAAAAGCCAAAACGATTTAATGTTAAAATGTATAGATTTGAAAGTTCTTTGTCATTATCACAAATATTAAAATTTGTGTCGCCGACGGAAATTTCGATTTGTTTATCTGAAGTTACTTTCAAAATATGCCTCAATATCCTGTAAACATGTTTTCATTTGTAGAAAGTGCCCTGTACACACAATTAACACCGAAAGTTATATTTCCTGTAGTAAAATTAATCTTATTCAATGTTACAGAAGACCTAATAAGCTTATAACTATCTATATGTACTTATATTCAAATAGTCCCTTGTACCATTATTTCTGTTGAAGCTTGCATCATCATAATAGGCAGTAAACCCATTAGCTATCTTAAACTGCATGTACTGTGAATCGACCAGTTGGAAGCACTTGCTGAGAACAATAATGTCACAGTATGTTAACTCAAAAGTATTCAACATTACAAGGAGACTGTCAAAATTCTTCTTAACGCTTTTTATATGGATGTGTAAAATGAAAAGACACTCATTCCCACTAAAGTTTGCTTGAGATTTCCGTTCAATGACATTTATGCTCTCCCGTGGAAGTCTTAGGTTACAATTCAAGTCTTCTAAACTATTTAGAACATCCACTTCTAGTTGGGCAGCCATTATTGTTGTCTATAATCTATTTTACTTTTAAGTACATCTATTAGGTACTTATATTTGTAAGAGGGACATTCCATACAGGTTGCTTCATGCTCAGTGTTGTATCCTGTTTTAAACTTTTTATTTGCAGCTTCATGGTTTCCACACTTTTTAGAAGTTTTTGGGCATTCTCTTGTATCATGTTCTTCCATACAGTATTCACAGATAGTTTTATTGAGGCATTCATTGTTCTTGTGATAATAGCCTTGACACTTGAAGCATCTTGGTATACTCATATCCTCGTAAAGACTGTATCTTTCCCACTCTAGATAAACTCTTTTGTTACTAATCATTTTATGGAACAGATTTGTTGAACATGCCATATAAGTATGGTTTTGAATTTACTATTTTTACGTTGCCTTATGTAAGTTACTCTTATCTCATCCACATCCGCAATAAAATGGTTTTGTTCACGCAGTGCCTGTGCTATCTCCTCTTCTGACAGGTCTTCATCATAACCCACAACCTTCACTTTAGGTTTTTTGAGTTTAGTCTCATGAATTTCATAGTTGTTTCCTAAAGTTTTTTCGGCTTCCGCTTTCAGTTTGTCTAGTTGTTTCGTAGTATGTAGAAATACATAATAATATATGTATTGATTTAATTTCTTCAGTAGATCAGCTGTTTATTTCTTCATTTAGAAATACATCTAGAAATACAGGAAAAAATGCACAAATGTAAAGTATGCCCAACTTAAGTGGACTTTGATAAAAGTATCAAATCAAAATTAATTATCGATTTTTTCGCATCTAAGTGCGAAAAAATTCATAATTATATTTCTGAGCCTGAGATCCACTTGCGATTTGTTTTGTTTGAAGAAAAGACCCTACTCAATTAATCCTGAAAGTGTGAAGTCCTTCTGATTGCTTGAAGTGTTTTTCAGAAGCTTCCAATAGTGATTTAAAAGAAATTTTGTATGATTTTATTGCATCTAACTGAGAAAAAAATTCATAATTCCATTTCTGGCCTTGAGATCCATTCGCGGTTTGTTCTGTTTGATAAAAAACCCCTACTCAATAAATCCTGAAAGTTTGAAGTCCCTCTGATTTCTTGAAGTATTTTTCCGAGTATTTTTCAGAAGCTTCTAATGGTGATTTAATAGAAATTTTGTATAATTTTATCTCAAATTTTACTAAATCTAACTGAGAAAAAATTCATAATTCCATTTCTGGCCTTGAGATCCATTTGCGGTTTCTTCTGTTTGATAAAAAACCCCTATTCCAAAAATTCTGAAAGTTTGAAGTCCCTCTGATTGCTTGAAGTATTTCCAGAAGCTTTTAAAGGTGATTCAATAAAAAATTTACAAGGTTTTTTGTATTTAAGTGAGAAAAAAATTCATAATTCCATTTCTAACCCTGAGATCCATTCGCAGTTGGTTCAGTTTGATAAAAAGACCTTACTCGATAAATCCTGAAAATTTGAATTTTCTCTGATTCCTTGAAGTATTTTTCAGAAGCTTCCAATGCTGATTTGATAAAAAAAAATTATGATTTTATTGTATCTAAGTGAGTCCCCTATAGTAAAAAATATTTTTTCGAAATTTTCTTTTGTATCAGAATTAGTGCTTTTTAGGTGCTCCTAAATAGTTGAAGAAAAAATAGAATTGATTAATTATTAACTGAGTTACGGATTTTTTTTTCATTATAAGGGGACTGCTGGCTTTACGTTTACTTGTTGGTGTGTCAGAATGGCAAAAAAACTTCGGGATCTATATAATAATTAGGTCGAGAATTAGGTGCTTTTTAGGTGCTAATTAGGGCCTCTAATGGAAAATTAGGTGCTCCTCTAGTTTTTGAGAAAATCAAAAAAAACTAAGGGATTGCTAGGTTTATGAAAGCTAGTAGTCCCCTATAGTGAAAAATATTTTTCCAAAATTTTCTTTTGTATCAGAACTGGGCGCTTTTTAGGTGCTCCTAAATAGTCGAAGAAAAAATGGAATTGATTAATTAATAACTGAGTTACAGACTTTTTTTTTTTAATTATTAGGGGACTGCTGGCTTTACGTTTACATGTTGGTATGTCAGAATGGCAAAAAAACTTGGGGATCTATATAATAATTAGGTGCTTTTTAGGTGCTAATTGGGGCCTCTAATTAAAAATTAGGTGCTCCTCTAGTTTTTTAGAAAATCAAAAAAAACTAAGGGATTGCTAGGTTTATGAAAGCTAGTAGTCCCCTATAGTAAAAAATATTTTTCCAAAATTTTCTTTCGTATCAGAATTAGGTGCTTTCTAGGTGCTCCCTCGGGTGCTCCTAATTAGTTTAAGAAAAAATAGAATTGATTAATTCGAGGATTAATATAGATCCCGAAGTTTTGTTGCCATTCTGACACACCAAGATGTAAACGTAAAGCCAGCAGTCCCCTAATAATTAAAAAAAAAATCTGTAACTCGGTTAATAATTAATCAATTCTATTTTTTTTTCGACTATTTAGGACCACCTAAAAAGCACCTAATTCTGATACAAAAGAAAAATTTGAAAAAATATTTTTATTATAGGCGACAGCTAGCTTTCATAAACCTAGCAGTCCCTTAGTTTTTTTTGATTTCCCCAAAAACTAAAGGAGCACCTAATTTTTGATTAGAGACCCTGATAAGCACCTAAAAAGCACCTAATTATTTTAAAGATTTCGGAGTTTTTTTCCATTCTGATACACCACTAGTAAACGTAAAGCCAGCAGTCCCCTAATAATGAAAAAAAAAATCTGTAACTCAGTTAATAATCAATCGCTCCAATTTTTTCTTCGACTATTCAGGAGCACCTAAAAAGCACCTAATTCTGATACAAACGAAAAATTTGAAAAAATATTTTTTACTTTAGGGGACTGCTAGTTTCCATTAACCTAGCAGTCCCTTTGCAGCACCTAAAAAGCACATAATTATTATTATTATATAGACCCCGAAAATTTTTTTCTATTCTGACACATCACCAAGTAAAAGTGAAGCCAACAATTTCCTAATAATGAAAAAAATCTGTAAGTAATTCAGTTAATAATTAACTGATTCAAGTTTTTTTTCGACTATTTGGGAGCACTTAAATAGCACCTAATTCTGATACAAAAAAAAAATACTATAGGGGACTGCTAGCATTCATAAACCTAGCAATCTCTTAGTTTTTCTTGATTTTCTCAAAAACTAAAGGAGCACCTAATTTTTAATTAGAGGCCCTAATTAGCACCTAAAAAGCACCTAATTATTATATAGATCCCGAAGTTTTGTTGCCATTCTAACACACCAAGATGTAAACGTAAAGCCAGCAGTCCCCTAATCATTAAAAAAAAATCTGTAACTCAGTTAATAATTAATCAATTCTATTTTTTCTTTGACTATTTAGGAGTACCTAAAAAGCACCTAATTCTGATACAAAAGAAATTTTTGGAAAAATATTTTTCACTATAGGGGACTACTAGCTTTCATAAACCTAGCAATCCCTTAGTTTTTTTTGATTTTCTCAGAAACTAGAGGAGCACCTAATTTTTAATTAGAGGCCCTAATTAGCACCTAATTATTATATAGATCCCGAAGATTTTTGCCATTCTGACACACCAACAAGTAAACATAAAGCCAGCAGTCCCCTAATAATTAAAAAAAAAATTTGTAACTCAGTTAATAATTAATCAATTCTATTTTTTCTGGGACTATTTAGGAGCACCTAGCACCTAAAAAGCTCCTAATTCTGATACAAAAAAAAAAATTGAAAAAATATTTTTACTATATATATGCTAGGTTTTATAAACCTAGCAGTTCCTTAGTTTTTTTTTGATTTTCTCAAAAACTAAAGGAGCACCTAATTTTTAATTAGAGGCCCTAATTAGCACCTAATTATTATATAGTTCCCGAAGTTTTTTTCCACCTTGGGACTGCTAGGTTTATAGACCTATTTTGCAGAAGCTTTAAAAGGTGATTTATTAGAGATTTCACAAGACTTTTGTGCATTTACGTGAGAAAAAAATCATAATTTCATTCCTGAGCCTGAGATCCACTCGCGGTTTGTTTTTTTATTTTATACGAGGAAACTACCCTATAAATCCTGAAAGTTTGAAGTCCCTCTGATTGCTTGAAGTACTTTTCAATTTTTTTTGGCCAGTCGATATCGCTGGTACCCTCTTCCACAAAGTGCAATTTTTAAGATGCAATTTCTAGAAAATTTAAAAAAAATTATACATTTTTGTGAAGTAGAAAAATCAGGCTTTCTAACGATGACAAAATAGGTGTTCAGGGTGTTTCATTGAAATAGGGCAGTAATTTTATATCAAAAAATCGCATTTCTGTAAGACCAAATTTCAGGATTTTTCAACCCTATGAATAAATCCTTATTCTCCCAGAACAAGCCACATCTCGTTATCTGTTCTCGTTTTCGAGATATTTACCTGCTAAGTGCAGCGAGATCAATCGTTTGTTAAGTCCTTGTTTTTTAGCACAGAATAACCTCTTATCGTGCCAGACAAAAACAATATCATTGACATTGAAACAATCTAAGGTTTCTGTTAACTAATAAAGACATAACTAACAATTGATCTAGCTGCACTAATGTGTTTCTACATTTTTACTATATTTTATATTTTCATTGGTTTAAAATTGGTATAGTAAATTGATTCTTGACAATCAATGAATGACCAGTGACATAATTAAAAGATGCTTTCTTAAAATTTCAGGTCAATTTGTTCGAATTAAGCCATTCAAATATAATTTTGTCTATAAAGTTTAGACCAAAATAAACAATTATATCATCTACAAATAATTTAATTTTAAGTATGATACCTATTGAGTTAATGTGAATTCGAAAAAATAGACCACATTTAATTTTTTCTGAGAACTTCTAATGTGACAAATTTGAACAAATTGAGGAAGATTTGCCAAATATTTTAAAGTTGGAATCATTCCAATCCTGATTGTTTTAATTATTTTTACTGATATTGTGTCATAAACACTTGATTCCAAATTGGTAATTATTTCATCAATTTTACTGTCTTCAATTTCTTTAGTCAGGATCATTGAATTTTCACAAACTAATTTTTTATCATTAATGTTTTATGTTTTCCATATTAAGTAATTCAAAGATGGTCAATTATACAATTTGATTTTGTTTTATTTTTCATCAATGTATTTATTTTATATTATTCCAGATATCCTTTTGATTATTTGGTATAAATTTTCCCTTAAAATCTTCTTGTTTAGGTTGCCATTCTAATCATCACTTCTATTTGTACTATTTAGTTATTCTCACAGCTTGAAAAAAAAATCCTAAAAAGCCTCTTTTCCAGGATGATATACTTAAATTTGTACCTATTGTTGATTATTTATTCCGTGCAAATTGTTCAATAAATTTATATGTAATATATCCAGTGTAAGAATGCTAACGAATACAAATCTAGATATTATCAATCGACGCTCCATGTATATTCATAATCATCATAACTAAGATAGAAAAAATTATCCAAAATTAGATTTACTGCTTGCAGGCAGTAGAGCCGAAAACTCGCAGTGAAACTGCGCACTTCTTATTTTACTGGAAAATTTACAAATATTCAATTACAAAGCGTATATGAGTCACGGATGAAAATTATTGTGGAATTTAAGTATATTGGTCTATGAATCAGCCGAAAATAAAGTTTTTATGCAGGCAATTAAATACTACAGAAATTGTGCCTCCATTTCTTTGGTATTGATGTAATAACTTAGAAAATGAGGTATCTATTTACGAAGCTCTTCTTGGTATTTCCAAGTTCAGCTTTTTTATCTGGCTTCCAATTTACTGACAACAACTGACTAATTTTTTTTTGTTTAAGGTTAACTTAGAGCCCACTGGTCGCCTACGAGTAAAGATTGACCTAAAAAACACACCAAACGGTGAGCTACTGGAATTTCATTTTAAATTGAGTATTGTAATAATAATGTTTTTTTTTAAAGAATATGGAGTCAAACCCAGGGAATTCAAAGAAAGGCAGGGGTTCAACAGGCGCCGCGGCGCCATGCGTCGAAGAGTCCATCAAGTCAACGGACACAAATTTATGGCCACATTCTTAAGACAACCGACTTTTTGTTCACTTTGTAGAGAATTTATTTGGTGAGTAATGGATTTGGCTGTTAAAGTGTGTCACAATTATCTGCACACGGTCAATGGTTTCTAATTAGCAATTTTAGGATAAAATGGGTGTTTACTATTATTCTACGTAATGACTAAATCACTCAGTTAATAATTTGTGGTTTCGTTTTCAGGGGTTTGGGCAAACAAGGCTATCAGTGTCAAGGTATGATTATGTGTCTAAAGCATGCTTTCATTATTATTTCAGCTTTAATGCTTATTTTTATTTAAAAAAATAAAGGTGTTTGATTTTTGAATTTTATCAGTAAATACAAATATTTTATACCTACTAATGTGACAAAACATTTTTATTATCATCCAAAAACCTTTCAAAACATTATGCTTTTGCTATAAAATTATCCATTAATTTTATTATGATGCAACGCAAAATGTCAGTTGCACCCGCAAATATATCAGTTTATTTCTTCCTGTATTTATTGATTTTTTGTATTTTTTATTATTTTTTTTTATTTGCAGCACCATTGCACTGGCATGGCTGTCTTAGCTTTTTCTTTTTTGTAAGTTAACTACACATTTTTTTTTTAAACTTGTTAAAAGCATCCAAAAAAAATTTATTGATTTGTATGAGTAGTTGCTTCCTCTATCATATTCTAATACCAAGGGTGGTTTTGGGTTATACGTAGATATTAAAAACTATTTTCTTTGGATGCTTTCCGCCTTCTTTTACTAATATTATTGTACACATTAACCAAATCCTCTAGGGTTGAAAACACAAAATTAATTATATTTTTCAGTCTGCACCTGCGTTGTCCATAAAAGATGCCACCACGTTGTGTTAACAAAATGCCCTGGCATGAAAGAAGATGTGGGTGCAACGGTAGGTGAATTTTTTTTATCATAAATAACATTAAAACTACAAATCGTCAAAATCAATATCAGGAATATCAACCAACATATCTTGGGGCACAGGCGAAGTTGTAGTCCTATCTTCTTCCTCGCCTACTTGCTTTCCTTCTTCATACTGCTGTTGCAAATATTCAATTATATCCAACAGCGATTCTTCAGAATCCTTAACTAGCAAGGAAATAGGCTCTGGTGGCAACAGATCCATTTTGTATTCGGTTATGTCTCTTGCTTTCCAAATTGGAACTACATTATAAAAAAATTAATATGTTAAAAAGGTTCAACATCTACGTATGTACCTATTCCAATTGGTGCGCCAAGTTCTCCCGGAGATTCACTGGATCCTTCAATTTTCAATTCCTCATCAGCTCCAACATAATCAAAAGCTGGATCTCGCATGTTGATGTAAAAACCATGTTGCATATATTTTGCATCAAATGTAAAACAACCCTTGCCTTTTGGCAAGTTTTTTTCAAAACTACCATGATACCTTGATAAAAATCAATCGTTAATATATTATTCTAGTTTTTCAGCATTTATTACTTGTAATAAGGATAATTTATAATTCCTGGCCCTTCCATTCTCCCATTTTTCCATGTACCATAATGATTAACATTTATAGCCTTGTAGGTGTAAGTACCCAATCCATGTCTTAAGCCTTGATACCAAAACCCTTGATAAGTGTCACCGTTTATGTAATAATAATTGCCTTGACCATGTTTCAAGTCTTTTCTCCAATTTCCTACGTATTTGGATGCGTCTGGATAAATAAACTCGCCTTGTCCATGTTTGAGTCCTTTGCGCCATAAACCTTCGTATCTTGCGCCGTTTTTAAAACAGTACAATCCCTTACCATGTCGCTTTCCATGATAATATTCTCCTTCGTAAATGTCCCCGTTTGGTAATATAGCGTATCCTTTACCGTGCCGGTCTCCATGTTCATCTCTGGTACCCGTGTATTCTCCAAACGGGTACTTTTCCGCTCCCGCTTCTCCACCTTCTCCAGCAATAACACTTTCGTCTTCATCGTCAGACATTTTTTTTTTTGACAAATATGCTTTTTTACCTTTGTTTTATGTCATTGAGGTAAAAATATGATGATAGGTTTTATGAGGGCTTGTAAGAAGATGAAACTTTTTGAAATACATTAGAAAACCTCAGTGAGGTAAGACAGTCTAACTTCCAATTTGTAAAAAAGTTGTTAAAAATTGCTTTTTAATGATTTTTGTGTGTGCTGGTGAGTTTCTGAAATCACGAGTTTTGTGGCGGTTTGGCTTCTTAGCAAACATCTTTCACGAAACCAAATTTCAACGAATGGAAACCAAAATAGCCTGGATAAAACTTTTGAGAAACCTTGCCATAAGATGGACTTGTGTCAGTTGGTCTGATTCTTAGGATTATTTTCTAGCATTATCCCCAATCAAATAATTAGATTCAAATTAATTTTTCCAGCCTCAACAAAGTACAGGTTTCAACGTGAACATACCGCACCGTTTCGTCGTGCACAACTACAAAAGGTTCACGTTTTGCGACCATTGCGGTTCGCTGCTCTACGGCCTGATCAGACAAGGCCTACAGTGCGAGGCCTGCTCGCTGAACGTGCACAAACGGTGCCAGAAAAATGTCGCCAACAATTGCGGCATCAATACGAAACAAATGGCAGAAATACTATCGGCTATAGGTAAAAATCCAGAACCCGAACCTGAACCTTTGCCTGTGCTTAGTCCGTGGCTTAGTCCAATTACTGTATTTTTGCATGGTATGTTTTTGTTTTGTTTTATTTTTTTTAAATTATTATCAAATCGATTGCAGTCTTAATTTAAGAAGAAAATTTGCATGCTGTTTGTTACTTATTTCTGTTTGTTATTTGCTTTCCAAGTTTTATTATGCCACATAAAAAATGGAGCATCAAGATAATCAAAAACCAGTGAACCACCAATAGGAAAGAGCGATCATGTAGCAACCTTGGTCAAAATGCAAGTTAGCTTTATTCCCAATTCTGCAGATAAAGTTTTAGAATTGAAGGTTGCCGGCTGTGTGCACGCTTTAAAGTTGAGGAGGAGAATGAAAAGACTTTGTACTTTGTGCAGATTGTATTTATAAAAATTAGTGCAGAGTGCTTTCGGCCCTAGGCCATCTTCAGTGCCACCTGGAAGTAAGGAAGTGTTTTAACAGTTGCAATTTGTCTAATGTGGCGTCCTCCGTTGGGTGTCGACTCTATATGTACTCCAACTGACGGAGTAAGTAGGAAAACATTTTACCATATTTATCAGACTTGGTCTCCTCCTTACTTCCAGGTGGCACTGAAGATGGCCTAGGGCCGAAAGCGCTCTGCACTAATTTTTATAAATACAATTTGCACAAAGTACAAAGTCTTTTCCTTCTCCTCCTCATAAAGTTTTAAGCAATGAACCAGTACTTGGGTATTTAGAAGATCAGAACCTTAGAACCAACATGCAACGAAAAAGTTTGATTGTTACACAGGTATGCTATAGTAGACGAATTTATTCCTCTAACAAGTATGAAAATCATTCTTTAGAGCCTGGAAATCTTTGATAAAAAACCTAAATTTTGGGACCTATATCAAAATAAGAACTATTATCCAGAGACCCCGAAAAATGTATTGAACAAGAAATTGCAAAGAGTTAATCAGTAAATCTAATAAACAGTTCTTAAATGTTAGCAGGGACTTTCAACAAAGATATCTTCATTTACACTAAAGGTTAATACTGGAAAACATTATTCAGGATAACTTTCAAATGGGTCCCAAATCTTTTACTACAGACGACACAAATGAAGCCTTACCATTATTAACAAATTCTATCCAGCTGGAGCGGAAAATAACACAGGGTTGGCAAACATTTTTCTCTACTATATTTGGTTTTTGGATGGATTTTTGATTGATATTTCCATATAAATTAACACAAATATCGACAGTAGAATCCTACTTATAAATATTGTATACCTGCAAGAGGAAAAACAAAACAAAAATTTCTGTATTGACACACACAAACTCTTCACAAAAGAAAAACAGAATTTCCCTACAAATGTTCAATAAAGGACAAGTACAAAACCGTTTTTCAAAAATTCTCCTTTCACATAGAGAAAATTAAAATAAAATTCTGAAATCCATAACTAATGCTCTTGAACCGCCGGAATGTTCTAGAAGTATCAGAAATTTCTGATATTCCTAAACGTTCTTTGATACTTCTAATTGTAAATCTAAGGATTGAAACCTGTTCCAGAAGTGTTCTAATATGTTCATGAAAGTTTTAAGTTAGTTCCAAGGTGTCATGTGACGATTTTCGAGATATTCTGAAAGTTTCACTAGATTATTTCCAAAAGTTCTATATGATTTGAAAGGTGTTCTAGAGCATTCCTAAATACTCCTGAAAATTTTAATTTGGATCTAAACCTGAACTTTAAAGTATATCAAGCTTCCTTAAATGTTCCCAAAAGTTCGGAAGTGTTCTGGTCCGTCCTAGAATGTTTCTGAAATTCTAATTTGATTCTAAAGCATTCTGTAGCAATTTACAATATTCCTGACAATTTCAATTTGTATCAAACAAATGCAGGAGGATTTTAAATTGAATTGAAAGTGTTCTGAAGCTTGTCAAAGTTCTAAATTTGTTCTAAAGTGCTCTAGAGCGACTCAAAATGCTTGAAAATGTTCCAAATGGTCACGAGCGCATTATGAAGCTTTTCAAAATGCTTTCTAAAGGTTCCAATGTTGCTTGTTTAATGCTCTTGGAGCGCCAGGATGTTCTAGAACCTATCAGAAATCTTCCAAATATTCTTCAGCGCTTTTTGATACCTCTAATTGAAATTCAGAAGTGTTTTAGAGTGTTTTAATATGCTCATGGAAGTTAAAAGTTAATTCTAAAGTGACGTGTGACGATTTTCCAAATATTCTGAAAGTTTTCAGTTCTAGATTGTTAAATAAAGTGTTGTAAAGTGTTCCACAAGCTTTCCAAAATGTTGCCGAAAGTTCAGAAGTGTTCTGATCTGTTCCAGTATGTTTTTGAAATTCTAAATTTGTTGTAAAGCGTTCTATACCGTTTTACAATGTTTTTTAAGATTCCAATTTGTCTCAAACAAATGCAGGAGGATTGAAAATTGAATTGGAAGCCTTCTGAAGCTTATCAAAGTTCTGAATAGCTCTAGAGCATTTTAAAATGCTTGAAAATGTTGTAACTTGGAGCTAGCGCATTCTGAAGGTTTTCTAAATGCTTTCCAACGATTTTAATTGATTCCCTAATGGTTCTGAAGCACTGGAATTGTCTAGAAGTTATCAGGAATCTTCCAAATTTCTCATACTTCTGTAGTTATCTGTTCGAAAATGTTAGGTTTTAATCTCAGTTTTAATCCTCTGGGGTTTTAATACATAAGGAACCAGGTGATTGTCTATATTTTGTTTTGCACCCATACCTATCTCACCTGTTTGACGAGATGTCTAGAAATGTCAAATGTGATAGTTGTAGGTACCTATCAGATACTTTGCAATGAAGTTAGTTACAAGTATACAGGGTGGGTCACAGAAGTGTGACAAAGCATTTAAATGGAAAACCCTGTATATCATTGACCTATTGGATTAGCCTTTTCAAACCTGATTCCAAATATTCTAGGTGTTTTGGGTTTATTCCTCATAGTCCAGCCTCTGAATATCTCATTTTGAAGAAATAATATGGATTTTTCAAGGCGGATTTAAACAACTTTTTATAAATTTAAGTCGTAATTTTTTCATAATTTAATGCCTAATTTAATACATAACTCAAAACCCCAGTTTAAACAACTTCACAATTTAATACATAATTTTTGAAATTTCATCAATATTCTGAAATTTGACACTGGCAGAACTCGAAAAGTCCAGTTTTTTCATAATTTAATGCATAAAAGTTAAAAGTTGGGAACTTTTAAGGTTATCCATTATGAACTAAATTATGAATTGAGCATTAAATAGATGTATAAACGCTTCCATAGAAATTAATAAATTTAACTTTAAATCTTGTGCACTAAATTGAAGTTATGAAGTTTTTTAAACTCGCCTTTACTTGAATGATTACCTTCATTTTGCTGGTGGCCTTTATACTTCACCTTTTTCAATAAAAATGCAATTATTCTACCCCTTTTTTTCTTATTTTCTCCTGGACTATCAGGACTAAACCTAAAAAAACCTAGTAAAGCCTGTTTTTTTTAAAGATAATTCCCCAAGTCAAAAATTTAGTAACTATGTTGGCAGCATAAGCCTTTTCTACACAAAAAATTTGAAAGCATTGACAATTTTACATTGTATTGCCAACATAATGTCATTTTGACTTTTATCTTTAAAAAAAAACAGGCTTTATACATATTTGGAATCAAGTTTGAAAAGCTAATCCAATGGGTCAATAATATACGAGGTATGATCCATTCAAGAAAATTTAAGTTTGCATTGCCACACTTTTGTGACTCACCCCGTATACTTTTGAAACTCACTTCTAAAAGCTTTCTAATCAGGCCTATGATGTATCATTTTCGGTTATTTTAACAGCAACGTTAAGTTATCTGTCACTGTTTATTCTACACATAAAAATAGTGATAGGTATAGATTTTGAGCAATAACACAACTGTTAAAATAACAGGAGAGGATACATCATAGGCCTGAATATTTACAACCAATGACTTTACAACTAAACAGGAAAATACCAGTGGCGTACATTCGATGGACCTAAGAATAAAGAATCATACGAAAATATACAAAACTGTATGATTATTCAAAAACTGTACGTAGGAAACTGTATGATTATTCAAAAACTGTACATAGGATTGCATTCATACTAACATGGAAAGGTTGAGGAGGTAGTCAGAAACAGGAAAATATCAGTGGCGTACACTCGTACGACCTACTAATGGAGAACCATACGAAAATATACAAAACTGTATGATTATTCAAAAACTGTACATAGGATTGAATTCATACTAACATTCCTCTTCCAACAGGTGGGAGTGCAAAATATAGACCATCACTCGGTACCTATATCAAAAACACAAATATCCACTAAAAACATCAAAAATCCAATTCTTTATCCAGTATAATACAATTAGCCGGATTTTTGCCAACCCTGAAATAACACCAGTGTAATATACAATACTATTCATCAAAGTATAGAACAAGCTTTAAAGAACTTAAAAAGTGATTCTGAGCTGGGCCCCGTAATTTTTCTTCTGGAATGTTCTGAGTACAGCATAAGGTCTCATAATAGAAAAATATTTCAATGGTGGAACTTGGTTAGACTTATGAAAAATGTCAATAATATGCTGGACTTAGTGCTTTGGGTAGTCTCGCTAGAGGTGCACCTGCAATAGCAAAAACTGTTATAGAAGCATGACTAAAATTACAAGAAAATAGCCAATCAAAAGCTATGGAAAAAAATTGGGAAAAAAGGTGCGGAACTTTACTTGAGAAAAAATCCACAAGAATTTAATTCAAAGATAAGCTCTTAGCTAGCAATTACTGCCAAATAAGCCTAACATATAATTTAAATGCATGGAAAAGGTGAATATAAACAAAAATGGCACCACTCTACTGAAAACCCAAGGGATAAGTGAGTACCACTACGTAACCAGGAATTTTTACTTTGTAAACAAGTTAATGTGATGACAGGGAAAAAACAATAATTTTTCTACAGATAATAACCAAGTTCATTTAAAAACACAATATCAAGAACTTCAAGAAGATTTAATAACAGTGAAGAAATAGTCGAAAATTTGAAGACAACATAAGTACAAACATCACTAAGCATCCTTATATGTTGCATGTTGCATTCATCAAAATCGCCTGCAGTTTGAAATAAAAGTCACATATCTTTAAAATAGTTAAAAATGTTAATTCTTTCACTTATTCTATACTAAAACCATTTTGTTGACCCAGTATTGAAACTGTATAAAAAAAATTATTCCTCCGCAACTCTAGAACTTTTAGAAAATCTGTGAAATGCTGGCTCTGAAAGTGCATTATCAGCCCAAAAATGAACTTGATGAAAAATTCTTGCTAGTTTTCAACATAGATGCACATTATGGACAATATTTTTGGTATTTTCATTGCATGATTGAACCGTTTTCTATTGCAAACCAATGAGCTTATTTTTTGGTGTGTTTTTGCATAATAAAGAACCAACCATATGTTATTTATATGTTTTAAAATATCTCAAATCCTATTTAGGTGTATCACCAGATAGTAAAACTCCAATAAGAAGACCGAAAGTGGTACCAGCATCAGGAAATGGTGCTCCACTCGATGGCGGAGGTGACAATTCTACAGGACCCGTTAACGAAGCTAGTAACGATGAGAATTTATCAAAAATGATGGAAGAGAAAATGCACAATATTGGTAACTAAAAGAAAAATTGACAATTCTATTTTACTGTTGAGGTTTATTTTATTTCAGATGATAATAGTCAAGAAAAAACAGGAAGCAAAAATAGCATCGGTCTGAACGATTTTCATTTCATAAAAGTGTTAGGTAAAGGAAGTTTTGGTAAAGTAATGTTAGCGGAGAAGAAGGGGACTGATGAAGTTTACGCCGTAAAAGTCTTGAAAAAGGACGTTATTATTCAGGACGACGATGTTGACTGTACGATGACTGAAAAACGAATATTAACGTTGGCTGCGAAGCATCCTTTTTTGACGGCGATTCATTCTTGTTTCCAAACCAGGGATCGATTGTTCTTTGTTATGGAGTACGTCAACGGTGGAGATTTGATGTTTCAGATTCAGAGGGCGAAGAAATTTGACGAACCTAGAGCAAGGTAAGAACAAGAACTGGTTCATTGTAGTAAATTGTACAATTTACCCATTTTTTTTAGATTTTATGCAGCAGAAGTAACACTGGCCCTACAATTTTTGCACAGAAACGGTGTAGTGTACAGAGATTTGAAACTTGATAATATCCTCTTGGACGCTGAGGGCCATTGTAAGTTGGCGGATTTCGGTATGTGTAAAGAGGGGATATCCAATGGAGTAACGACCACGACTTTTTGCGGTACGCCGGATTACATAGCTCCTGAAATTTTACAGGTTTGTTTTACTTATATCATATTGAAAAATAAACATAGATGCAAAATTTTCTATAATTATGTAGGTACACATTAAGATTTTTCATCATTTGATACAGCTAGGTACATCAGATTGAAGTTTTTCACTTTTGAGACGCATAGTGGACTTTCTTTTAATGCTGGTAGAAACCATTAAAAATCATAGAAACAACGAGTGGAGCAAGAATTAGTCTTCCTGCTGATTAAATATAAATTTCATGCACCTAAATGGCCTTCGTGTATCTTGTTGGATTCTTTCAATTTATGTTTGCTATGTTGATCAGCCAACTAGGTTCACAGCTTTGTTATCATGTCTTCTATTGCTATAACATTGAAACATATGTAGTGGAATGTACTACTAATAATGCAAAATTGTCTAATTATTATGCAACTGCTTGAATAATTTGTTATGTGCTTAAATTGTCAATAGTATTAATACCAAAAGTCTTGAATCCATGCGAAAATACTTGAATTTTTAGTTAGGTACATACCTTTCAAGAAGTACAGATCTTTTTCTCCCGAAACTATTAACTTAAAATTTACAAGACACATAGTCCATAGTGTTTTTTATTGACTGAAATTCAATTTCGACTCTAAAACTTGAGTTACCAGTATTTTCAATAGTAATATAACTAGTGCAATGGAAATTATTGATAATTTTTGGGAAATTTGCCCGAATGCATTTTTAGTTGAAAAAGAGCACGAGTGCACATAATGCACGAGTGCCTTTTTCAGTGTAAATTAACGAATAACAGAGGTTAGATACCCAGGTCATCACAGGAAAATACCAATTGGGTCAAGATGAGTCACTCAAATATTCATCCAAATCATAGTAAGCTTTTTCTATCAACAAAAGCCTAACATTCTCCCTGAATTTTTTATAAAATTTGTCTGTAAGGATTGATGGTAGTTTATTGAACATCTTGACGCTTCTGTAAATTAATGAATTTTGAGTCAAGGAGTACCTGGGTATCGGCAATGGTACCCTGTTATAATTTCTAGTTGCGTAAGAACGTGCATTTTTTATGCATGATACAGATTGTTTCTAAAATAAAAAGACATACAAGGGTTAAAATGTTTTCTTTTTTAAATATTGGGCGGCAGGTGTTCTCTTAAAGCAATCCCACAAATGCATCGAACACAGCGCTTCTGAATTACAAAAACAGAGCGAAACCCATAGCGCAGATGAGATTCCACCAGGGCATAGTAAGTTGTTTTTTCCATAGACGTGCCCAGCTCAGAGCGGATGCGTCTAACAGCATAGGCACCTGAAGAAATCTTTTTGCTTAGGCTAAGAATGTGTTGATCAAATTTTAAATTGCTGTCAATCTTCAATCCAAGAAACTTGGTATTGTCACCAAGATTTATGGGTGGTTGTTCAGCTGCAAGCTATCAAAAACAAACTTGAAGCTGAGAATCTTAGTTTTTTCAACATTTAGACTCAAATAGTTTGCATCACACCATAATTTAATTTCCCGTAAATCATGTGACACAATCTCCTTTAATATGTTACAATCTCTATGGTGCTAGAAGGGTGTTACATCATCGGCAAATGCTGTAAATTTGCCTTTAATGGGCCAAGCACAGATCCCTGCGGAACGCCTGTGTTAATAGGCAAGAAAGAAGATGTTAAATTATTAGTTTTAACCATCTGACCTCTGTTCGACATGTAGGAGTCGAAGAATTTATAAGAAACTCCTCGTATTCCATAAGACATTTTTTTCAGCAAGATATCATGTCTAACACAGTCGAATGCTTTTGAGAAGTCGCAGAAAACCGCAGCTGTGACTTCTCTTTCATTTAGCTTCAAATACAGGCTCTCGAGAAAGCTAAAAACAGCATCAGTGGTGCCCTTACCCGCCTAGAAACCATATTGAGAACTACCTATTACATTATGATGATCTAAAAATATTACCAAACGTTCTTTCACAATTCTTTTGATAATTTTGGATAATGTGTTCAGTAGTGAAATTGGCCTGAAATTTGCAGGATCAGTATAGGCACCTGTCTTATGTAATGGGATTACTAGAGCAGTCTTCAGGAATTCCGGAAACTCTCCCATTACAAAACATGCATTAATACATTGTGCCAGTACAAAAAGTATGCCATCGTCCAGATTACGAAAAACTTTAGCCGGTATCTCATCAACTCCAGCAGAATTGTTTTTTTTGATGTTATGTATGATAGTTTTTAGTTCCACATCATTAGTTTCTCTTAAGATAAACGTTTCATTAACGTAATATTCCTGATTGAGGTAAGTCAAAGAATCTATTGAGGAAGGTAAGTTTTCAGAAATTTTTAAAGCAATGGAACAGTAAAATTTATTTAAATCACCTGGAAAAACCTCAGCTGACCGTCTCGCATGGCTATTTTTACCTCTCAAGTCATTGACAATAGACCAAGCTTCTTTAGCAGCATTCCTTGCATCATGCATTCTATTCCGGTAGTAGTTATGCTTTGCAGTCTTAAGAACTTTTCTATATATTTTACGATATTTGTTAAAGTAAGTAATAAAATCAATGTTTTTGGTAAATTTCGTAATATAGCTAAGAGATTTCAAATTTTAAGAAGATTTTTTTTTGGGTTTTCTTGCTCTCATCTTCCGCAGAGGAAAACTTGCGTCAAAACAGCTGTACAACCTGAAATGAAACTCCTCAAGTGGTCTTTCCGAATGCATTACACAATTCTAATCAACGTAACCGCACCTAGCACCAAATTCACCAAAGTTTTTGCTTGAAAATATTCTTCCGTATTTAGAAGGAACATTTTTAGACTTATTACAAAAAATCTTGCCAACAAGGCTTCATGATCTGAAAGCCTAGGCGTCGCAATAACATCACATCTCACGGAATCCTGACTCAAATTTGTACAAAAGTCGTCAATCACCGTAGCCAATGTATCAGTTATACGAGTAGGAGAGTTGACAAACATAATAAGGCCGTAGGAGCGTAACAAGTCTTTTAGAGCTATTGTGCCAGCACACTGGTTATTAATATAATTTATGTTAAGATCACCTGTTAAAATGATTTTGCAATTGGCTGGCAAACTAAGCAACAGTGATTCCAAGCGAATCAAAAAGCAGGTTACGCTAGTACCTGGAGCTCTATAAATACAAATTAAGTACAATCTATGTTTTTTTGTTAAGTGCCACAGAAAATTCAAATTCCCTTTCCATGCACAAGTTGTCAACAGACTATAATTGGAAATTGAGATAGAATGATTTTTTAATTAAAATTATTGTGCCCCCATACCCACCAGAACCTTCCCTTAAATAATGTGATACAATATAGTTGTCTTCCAAAGAAAACGGTTCCCAACATTCTAGCCAGTGCTCTGTTAGTAAGACCAAGTCTGGATTATTTTGACATTCTAAAAATACGAGAAGTTCGTCAATTTTGTTGCGCATAGACTTATCTATAAAGATGTCATTTAGTAAATTAAAAATATTGAAAAATTACTTGAGAAATTCCATGTCAGCATAGACTGCATGATCTTTCTATTTTGTCTATTAATAATAGGTTTCAGTAAATATATTTTGAAAAGAATTCTGCTCTAAAACCCTTTTTTTTATAGTGAATTTCAGTTATCCCAAGAATACTGCTTTAACACCCTACTGTATCTCGAAAACTAGTCATAGGATCAATTTGTGCCTATGGACACTTTAAATCAGAATGTTGAGAGTAGCATCATATCAAATTTTCAGAAAAATTGACCGAATCCCAAAATCTCATTTTGCCAAAATTCCATTAGACTGTCATTCTAGATAAATCTATTACCTAAACATTCGATTTGATCCTACATTAAACTATCTCATATCTATGGTTTTTTTTTTCAGGAACTCGAATACGGCGCAAGCGTAGATTGGTGGGCCCTGGGTGTCCTCATGTACGAAATGATGGCAGGACAGCCTCCGTTCGAAGCTGATAACGAAGACGACCTCTTCGAATCGATATTACACGATGACGTTTTGTATCCCGTGTGGCTGAGCAAGGAAGCTGTAAGTAACAACATTTTCCATACACATTCTATGTATTAATTGTCCTTTTCAGGTGAGTATTTTAAAAGGCTTCATGACGAAAAATCCAAACAGGCGCTTGGGTTGCGTGGTAAATCAGGGCTGTGAAGCTGCCATTCTTGTCCATCCGTTTTTCAAGGATATCGATTGGAATGCGTTGGAGAATAGGAAAGTTAAACCGCCGTTTAGGCCGAGAATTGTAAGTGAATTTGCTCTATATTGTGTATTTATTTATTTTGAGTACATGGAAAAGACACATTTTGACTTAATTTTTGACAGTGGGTGAATATCAACCTAGAGGGATTATTTTAAGCCAATATAGCGGCTGAATGTGTCTATAATAATCAAAACATCACTCTATGGGCTAGACCATTAACTATTTCCTTAAATAGAAAACAAACAAGCAAATAATCAATTATGTTTTTGTATAAACGTTAATGATAATGTTATCAGTGACCAATTTAATATATTTTGAGTTAAGGATTGTGTTATTTTATCTGTGATACAAATTTAAGCTTAATCATTCGAATTAGATTGGCTCTATTTCAAATTTTACTTTAGATTGCTTCAACTGTGACTTCATTGACCTGAAATAAAATTAGAAAATATTTAGGATTATAAAACAATAATTCATAGGAGAAGAGAATTTACATTTACATGGGGCGGCGTTGACAACGCATAAATTACAGCATCGGCCACATCTGGGCCATATAATGCGGGTATTGGTGTCTCGTTGGGTAGACCTGCTACTGCTTGGAACTCAGTTTTGACATAGCCAGGGCTGATACTCTAGAAAAATAATCAGAAAAATGTTGAGCCCCTTTATAACTAACACAGTACTGATTCTTACTGTTACTTTAATCCTCAACTTTTCATGTTTAAGTTCGCTCATCAAACTTCCGGCCAGGCAAGTTACTGCGTATTTGGTAGCTGGATACACGTTGAGTCCAGGAAAATCCATAATTTTATGTCCCAGGACGCTGTTGATGTGAATTATGTGACCCAGTGTATTGTTTGCCTTCATATTCTGGACAACTTCCCTTGTTGCTATACAGAGACCCAATATGTTCGTATCTGGAAAAAAAATATTAATTTTTTAATTAATTTTTTTATTTAATTCAATTTATTCACTCAGTAGCTGTTAAAAACTTAATTATGGTTATCAATGCACTTTAAACCATTTAACCTTCATATAAAAAAAAAACATTTTAATTACACCAATTAACATTAAATCAGGTACTTACCAAGTGTTGTTTTCCATGCCTGAGTATCTCCGTTAATTAATGTAGCTTCTTGCATCAATCCTGCATTATTAACCAAAATGTGGATTGGTCCTAATTTTTCAATAACTTGTCCAATTGCTTCTTTAATCTCCTCCTCCTTGGTCATGTCACATTTAAAAGCGTGAAGTTTACCTTTTTTGTTGCTCAACTTTTTGGCCAAGTCTTCCACACGGTTGATTCTTCGAGCAAGTCCAGCAACCTAGAAATATTTCTTTCATATATATATTTTTTTGAAATTTAAATAGATTTTTTCTACTGACGTTTCATAATAGCAACTTTTCGATTGTCATTTTAGTTTTGAAATGACATTCTTTTAAGCACTCAGTGCGTAAAAGTGACTTTTAGGCATTCAGTGCGTAAAAGTGACTTTCAAGTGCGTAAAAGTAACTTTCAAGTGCGTAAAAGTGACTTTCAAGTGCGTAAAAGTAACTTTTAAGCACTAGTGCCTAAAAGTGTCATTCATTGTTCAGAAATAAAAAACACACTAAACACAGATTTGAATTTTGTTTTGTATTTATTATGAATATTAGTCACCACCATGAAAGATGTCAAGCAAAAGCAGGTGACAAACATTGAAATAAAATAGTGTTTTTTTATTATGAAACGCAAGTAGAAAAAATCTTGTATACAATACGTTACGAAACGAAGTCTTTTAGTCACTCGACGTGTTGTCCAACTCGGCTTTGCCTCGTTGGACAATTTTCACGTCGCGTGCCTAAAAGACGCTCATTTCGCAACTTATTGTATAAATAGCTAATTTGTTTATCTTACAATAACTCCATTCTTGACCAAGTCCTCCACGATACTAGCTCCAATTCCAGCCGAAGCACCTGTGACTACGGCCACTTTACCCTGAAATCTCTCCATTGATAGAACCATTTTTAAATAAAATATTAAGCAATATTTTGTTCAGCTCAGTGTAACGATCCAAACCAAACTGACTGTGAGCTACGGTGTAGGCTGATATTTATTATGTCCTGTTTAAATTATTGATATTGTCATCGCATTCGATTTTGTCGAGCCAAGGTCCATTGTCCTTGATTGGGCACCACGTTTTATTTGTTTATTGGTAGCTGAGATTATAGACTCGTACATTTACAAACCATGGGGTTTTAAATAAGCTAGATTTTCAGAGTTATCGGATATTACTTTAACTACTTAAAGCCTTGACTCGGATATTTAAGAGAAAAACTAAATTTGAAAAAGCCCATTGAACATTCCACGAAATAACAAATACGAACAACAAGAGTTGTTTTTAAAAAAAATTATTTTACAAAAATTTAAATGAGACCAATAATTAGCAATTAAAATTTAACTACTGACTAACTAACCAATGGTTGTTGCTATATTTATATTAGGTCTCGGCTTGACATTTGATGCTGCTGACTCAGTTGATGATCATCAGATAACTCCTCCACCTTCTTTAGGGGTAGTTAGATTGACGGATGGGCTTCTGGACAGGCGGTGGTTTGCTTTCTTCCATTCCATTTATGTGTCTGCCCATGATATAATCAACTATGGTTATTTAGAATAACATAAATGGATAAAGTCCAAATACTGGGTGTTCTTGGAATTGTGGAGATGAATTTCGGAGGTTCATGATTATCGATTTTGTTTTTTACTTTGTGGAGCTGGTCAAATTTAATTTCCTGTAAATGAAAACTCAACTTAAGTACAGGAAAGCGTGGAGGCGTAGTTTTGATGATGCGATCGTTTCTGGTCATTTTGGCATCCAAATAGTAGGTTTATTAAATAGCTTTCGTGTAGCTTCAAGTGTTGGCACTTAAGCATTGCGATCTCTTCTTTTGGAAGAACGAATATCCACTTATTGGACGTATCAAGTTCATTGATTATTATCTCGGATATTTTGACATCGATTTGTTGGCTGGGATATTGGTGAACTGCAACAGCTGTACTTCGCAAGGACTATTGGTTTTGACGAGTGTGATTGATTTTCTATCAAATATTTATCTCGCGGAATTACTGCCTTAAATCGACCCTGGTATGAAATTGGTAAAGAATATAAGTGAAAATATTCGAAAATATTGGAATAGACTATGGGTTCTTCAAGCAAAGAGATGTTATTTTGTTGTTTAGAATAAAGCATTCAACATCAATTAGATTTTCGAAGAGAAAAATATTTTCCAAATTGGATTGGGCCAATATTTTTTTGCAGTTTGTTGAATTCTTTAGAAAGGTCATTCACTTTTATTATACTTGGGTGGAAGGTTTTTAATTTTGAGAAAGTAATAGAATTCTCTATATCTTGCAGAATTGAATCAATAATTTCATATACAGTGTGCGCCATAAACTTGGGTATTGGTTGGTGTTTGGCCCACTACAGAGATTGTTCGATTATAGTCAATGTATTACAGGGTATTTGATTATATTTGGACCCATACCTACAGCCTTTACTATTTAAGATGGAAAAAAATTTTAAATACAAAACTTGACAGTTTTTTTCTATATTTTCTTTAAATGGTATCAGAAAAAATAAAATCGCATCGGAAAATGGAGAAACGTAGACAACTTCGACTTTTTTTAATGGAACACCCTGTATATTTTGCGATAAAATGAAAAATCCTTTCTTCCTGATTCCATATATATATATATATATATATATATATATATATATATATATATATATATATATATATATATATATATAAATTATTTTGTTCCGCGTTTTTCAAAAACCCCTAATAACAAAAAGAGTAATATTGTGTATAAAATACCATGCGAAAATTGTGACTCCGTGTATATTGGTCAAACAAGTCAATATCTGGAAAACCGTATAAAGAGTCACAAATACGATAAAAAAAATTCCACTGCTTTGTCATCCCATGAAAAATCAAAAAATCACACCTTCTGCTATAATAATGCTGAAATATTGGCATTTGAACCTAATTTAAAAAAAAGAGAATTCCTTGAAATGGTATGCATAAAAAAACACAAAAATGCAATTAACGATAAGACTGATATAGACAACCTCTCGAAAATATATTCCAGTCTACTATAAACTCGTGCACACACAGTACTGTCCTGTCTTGTATATGTTTACCTACGTGTGAAACCTTTTTAAATTAAAAAAAAATATCGTGATGTTGATTGATGTTTTTAAAGTGTTTAAATGTTTGGATAAATCTACTTTCTAAGGTAAAGATTTTTTAAATATTTTTGTATGATTTTGTATGTGTATTTTCCTACTTTTCAGTTTTTGAAAAAGACCAAACCATGGTCGAAACGTTAAACTTATTATAATCTACAATAAAACTCTCTGCTGTTTTATTATGACCTAAAACCAATAAACTACAAAAATCTAAATATATATATATATATATTGATCACATTTGAGTGAGCCGTTTTTGAGATATACCTATATTTGACCTTGAATTTTAACTCTTGAAGGATCAAACATCAGAAGTTAATACTTTTATATCCTACTGAACTATTAAAACCATATAATACCTTGGTTACGATAATCATAAACAGGGTCTTAACTCCCAAGGGAGTTAAGGATTTTCATAACTCCCAAGGGAGTTAAGGAAGGGAGTTAAGGATATCATAACTCCCAAGGGAGTTAAGGATTTCCATAACTCCCGGTTTTACCTTGAATAGGTAACACTTTGACAAAAAATAGAGATTTTGATTTATGGTTTATTTCTTTTTAAAAATGGACAAAATACAGTAAATTCAGTAGGAAATAAAATTATCTATGTACCACGGGAATTATCAGGTGTTAATACCCACGGGCAATTGGAGTCCCCCGGGCCGAAGGCCCTCGGGACACAAACGTTGCCCTGGGATATTAACACCCTCATAATTCCCTTGATACATAAATAACTATTATTCAACTTTGTATAATCACAACAAAGTCTGACAGAATCGCCTTTTGGTATTACCACAATCGGAGACACCCATTCGGTTGGTTCCCTAACTTCTTCAATTATATTCAAATGTAATAGTTTATTGATTTCATCCTCTAATTTGTCTAACAACGGAAGTGGAACAATTCTAGGAGTAGATTGGATGAAAGGCTTAGCATCTGGAATAATTTTTAATGAAATCTCATCTTTAAATTCACATAAAATGTTAATTTTAGAAGTTAAAGTATTTGAGCTATTGGCCCAAAATAGGAACATTAAGATTTTCTAAGACATAAGCTTCAATATAGCAAGATTTTTGAGTATCATATTCCAATAAATTTATAAATACTCTACCCATAACACACAAAGATTCACCATTCGGACCTGATATAGTGTCATTACAAGGTAAAAGTATAGCCGATTGAGGCAAAAATTGTTTGGGAAGACATACTACATTAGCTCCAGTATCTACCAAAAAATTTACAGAATAATCAATAGTAATATAACTAGTGCAATGGAAATTATTGATAATTTTTGGGAAATTTGCCCGAATGCATTTTTCGTTGAAAAAGAGCACGAGTGCCTTTTTCAGTTAAAAACGCATGAGTGCAAATTTGTCGAAAATTATAAATATATTTCCATTGCACGAGTTGTATTTAATGAGAGAATTTCATAAATCAAAAATTTAAATTTTTTGTCAAAAAATGTCAAAACACCAGTTTTCGCACCAGTTAGTATGCAATTATCTGATAATTTGCACTAGTGCAAATTATCGCGTAATTACAATCTGATTAGTTCAAATCGACAATCAAAACATGTCAATTTATTGTTGGAAAACCAGTTTTGACAGATGTATGAAATTCTCTGAATTATTTATTTTTAAATCAACCATCCATTGTGATTGATTGTTAACAAATATTTTTACTATACAGGGTCCCAACTTTTTCATAGGGACAGCATTGATTGCTATCTCGGGAACGGTTGAGGTTACGAGGGCGTTTAAATTAGAAAAAAGTTGCCATTTTTGAAGAATGTTAATTATATAATACTTTTGAATTTGAACTATGTCTCTAAAATCAATAGATTATAAAATATTTGATAAAATTGGTTTTGCAAATTTTCGAAAATCACCCTGTATTTGCGAAACTAATAGAAATTTGGCAACAACGAATATATATTTTTAATATTCTTCAAAAATGGCAACTTTTTTCTAATTTAAACGCCCTCGTAACTTTAACCGTTCTCGAGATAGCAATACTGTCCCTATGAAATAGTTGGAACCCTGTATAAAAAGAATTTTTTGGGGCGCACTCAAAATCATTTGAGACATTGAGAAGGAGTACCTGAAGTACCTACTAGGATTATTACAGGCTTCGTCCAATTTTGGCAAATGTAGATTATTTTTTTTTTTTGAATGCACGACATTCGGTTCTTTGATTGTCAGTCCGGTGTCCCACTTTTTATGCTCACGACTCTCACGACTGTACATAAAGTTTGTTTTTTTTTTTAAAGATAAAAGTTAAAATGACATTATGTTGGCAATACAATATAAAATTGTCAATGCTTTCAAATTTTTTATGTACATAGAAAAGCCTTGTGTTGCCAACATAGTTACTTAATTTTTGACTTGGGGAATTATCTTTAAAAAAAAACAGACTTTAAAGTTTGTTTTTTTTTAAAGATAATTCCCCAAGTCAAAAATTTAGTAACTATGTTGGCAACACAAGCCTTTTCTCCATAAAAAAATGAAGCATTGACAATTTTACATTGTATTGCCAACATAAAGTCATTTTGACTTTTATCTTTAAAAAAAAAACAGATTTTATGTATATAGTCGTAATCAGGATAGAAAGTGAAGTTGACAGTTCGTATTGACATATCTAGTAACTTTTTCTTTAGGTTGCCAGCATGCGTAAGCGTTTTCATTCCGTCAGCTGGGATAAACGACAGGGTCGTATTTAGAAAAATGATTACATTCCAGAATAAAAATTTATTTTTAAGTTAAGTTATTATTAAACTTCTGCTTAATGATATTAAACATCTGTAATAGAACAAACGTAATACTTTCTAATAGTTGTTGCTGTAGCTGGCCGCCCAAGTATTGGCCCAAGTACTCTGTTGATTTTTAAAGGTTAGATGGTATATGCGAGCGGTTTATTGATGTTAGTTATTTCCTTGGGTAGCTACAGAATTAAATGGTGGAGGGGGTTTACTTGCAAAAGAGAGAAACAACTTCAGTATTTGCACACATATTATATGTATATTTAATTTTAAATAATAGAACCCAAATTTTTCCAATAATAATATACAGTACTAAAATTTCTACTTAAATTTTCCAGTAATAAAACTATACAGTACTAAAATTTCTACCCAAAAACTCTTCTCATGTGGCTTACATCAGGCTTTTCCATGAGGGCTCTTCTTGGATCATCCTTTTTAAAGGTAAATCCTAATGTGGGCAAAACCCTGCCTAAACTTGACTGGGAACCGTAATAAATTTCCCTTTCTTTCAGCCTATCACTTACAGTCGTAGGGGTAACATGCAATTCTAAAAACGAAAAATGCTTGTTTAAATATTGTAGTAGGTACTGTAGCAACAGCAAATATTACTGATTTTAGTTAGTATATCTTGTTCAATTAGCTTTGAGACTTTCGTCAATAATGACACCGAGTGTATTCTTATGGAATTTGCTGGTGGCACCATTATAACGTAACTATTTAACACCAGTCCCTATAACAAAAAGACTACTACCCAAAAATGAACTAAAATTACCCAGTCTAGTTTGTGAAATGGCTTGAACTTATAATTGAAGAAGGGAGGAGTATGCATTCTGTGTAATAATTTACTAAGAAAATCCGCCGAGTGCTTCCGGCCTCAAGTCATCACCAGTGCTGCTTCGTCGCAGGTACAAACATCACACACAAGAGAGAACTGACACAAGTGGACGTGCATAATTAAATTTAACTATTAATTAATCAATTACCTGTGTAGTAATGGGTTTTTTACCAAAAACTGCTAAATTATATAAAAAAGGAAGAATAACAGAGAGGTAGGCGACAAATGGGACATTACCCCTCTAAATAATTTATACAAGCATAATACTAGATGATACATTGAATAGGAAGTTTAATTAGTGATACCATGTTTAGAGGTACCAAAGTCCACTAGGAAATATGACAACACAAAATGCTATTATCTGAACAACAATAAACCCAACACACAAGATAAAGCATGCAGCAGAAGGTACAGAAGCTCTGCAAATATCTGAACCAAAACTGTGTAGGTACGTCAAAGAGGGAAATATGAATACTTATTCTTATGAAAGACTCCAATAACTCAGGTACCTATATTGAAAAGCAAGAAAACAATTCTAAAAAATGTCATGAAATTATGGAATGAAAGAAATCCTAGCAGCATCTTAATTTGTGTTGACCTGAAATAAAAAATAGTATTAAACTATGAAAAACATCTTAATTTGATCTGAGAAGTTCCAATGTTATCAGGTGTATTCTTTTTGAATAATCTACTGGGTAATGTTAATATGAAGTAACATTGAAACAACTCTATGTTCAAAGTAGAACATCAACTTACTCTCTGTATTCATTTTGTATATCTCTAATCGAATAGTCTGTTTGGCGCTTTCACTTGAATCAATTGTCTGCAACTTCTTAAGCCAGGGACACATCTATCATGCATTCTTCCGATCCGACTCCGATCATACAATCAAGGTCCCTATTCTTGGAACAGGGGAGAAGCGGAACACTCGTTCTCCTGGGAACGCTGCTTCCTGTTGTCCAAGAATAAGGACCCTCATTGTATGATCGGAGTCGGATCGGAAGGATGCATGATAGATGTGTCCCCGGCTTAACGCTTCCGCGTGACAGGGGTACTTTCAGACTCAACTGAACCATCCTTATATTTATAGACAGTGGTCTCACTTAGTTTCAAAACCTTAGCTGTCTCCTAGAAAGGTAATGGAACAGTAAATTACAATTTATTTATTAAAAATTAACAAAAGCCACTCGCTTCGAAAATATCCCCTTCCAAAACTTGTAGCTACATTTACTGAGATTAGGACGAAAACGTTTCTATGATCAATCAACAATAACTTTATTGTAATTAACTTACAGTTATGGGATTTTGATCTTCATGAGACACCTTGAAATGGTTGTATACGAGTTGTATAAATTGCTGAGCCATAGGGTTCCCATAAATTATTGGTCTCTACAAAAGGATTATTTGCTTATTTTTACTAAATTAGAAAACACTACCTTGTCACTTTCCCTCTTGCTTGGAAAAAAAAAGATTCGTCTCGTAAAGAAGAAGCATCAAGCAAATCATCTGAGATGCTGGAACAGGGCAAAGTCTCCAGGACCCTGGTACGATCGAACTTCTGCGAGGACTTTTCTGTCATCGCTAATAAGAAAACGGCACTTTTAAAATCGTAATATTTTGTAAGTATTAGGTTTAACTTACCTGAAGAAGATAAAGTAAACCTGATAAGTCTTGAAAGAGTCCAAAGTGAACACTTATAAAAAGACAAAACACTTAAATCCGAACTAAAACCAGGTTTAGGTACAGAACACTACATAAAAAACCAAAAAACCGATTGAGAATATAACAAAATATCAAAAAATAATGCAGAAAACGGCAATAAACTCAAACGATTTCGCGCAAAAATTCGAAATTCAAAATTCTAAGATCCGAATCTGATAATTTTATATGTCAAATTGAAATATCATGTATCGTTATTTGATGGTTGACAGAAAAAGGGACAGATCTAGGGATTTTATTTACTTTCAGCTGGTGAAAATAACGGTCAAAATTCAAACTCTATCGTGAATACGACTATACCAACTATATTTTTATAAAAACCTTACAATAATTTCGAACTCAGGTATGCACAGTAAGCTAATTTCGAGGATTAATTATGAAAACCTGGATTAGATACAGTTTTCTTATGCACCGCAAAAAAAATTCGGTTTAAGCTTCAAATTATCTAATCGGTCAACGATGCCTGGATTAGCGGAACAATCTTTGGCGGAACAGTGTCTAACCTGAAAGTATTTTTTGTCACCGATTTTGAAGTTTCTTTTACAATTTTTTCATTATTTTGGTGTAAAATTGTTTAATAAAATGTGTTTTTTTTTTTAAAGATAAAAGTCAAAATGACATTATGTTGGCAATACAATGTAAAATTGTCAATGCTTTCAAATTTTTTATGTAGAAAAAAGGCTTGTGTTGCCAACATAGTTACTAAAAATTTTGACTTAGGGAATTATCTTAAAAAAAAAACAGACTTTATGTATAGATCATGATCTAGATTAGATAATATCCTCTATAATATCATAAACTTTGGGTTTTCTCGCAGAGTCTATTATAGTCTACGAAAGAAGTGATTATTTCGACAATATGGACTATTATCACTCGTTTTTTCGAAGATTTCGTCTTACGAAACCTACAGATCCCAACTTCCTGGAGAACATAGAAGAAATTAAATTCCAAAATGATTTGTTACTTGATAGAAGAAAGTATGTCTTTCTGTTAATAAGTTGACTAGCTAGATTACCCCACCTCATGCACCTTTTTCAAATCCAACTTATTCTACGGGGAATGGCCCCGCTACATAAGCACTTGTTTGGCGATATGAGGTGTAGTGGGTAGTGGTATAACATCTACGGATAATAGCTAGTATCTAACCTTTCTAGCAGCACTGCACCTATCCTCTGCCATATAGGAGAGTATATAGGTGTAGTGCTGTTGAATTTTTCTGTTAATCGATTCTAAGCTCGAGACTTTCCGACATTGGAAACTTTGCATTTTTGTCTTCAATGATATTAGCGAATTTTGAAAGTATTTTCATGGGACTCTGCCTTTCTCCCGGGGGAAAGTTGGGGGGATTCTTTTGGTGTTTTCATCAGTCAATTTGAATATTTTCAGAAAATAATGAAAATCAAGTAAAAATTGAAATTCGAAACTGACAATATTGGGATGCCAACGTTGCCACACTTCCACTCCGGAATAGTTAATCCGCTTGAAGGTGCATAGCTATAGGCCAAAGTTTACAAAAACGGGATTGGGGAACTATAGGATTAGAATGAACAAACGGTGCATTCAGGCGTTATGATTGAAACCCTGATTCAAAATTTCAGCATTTAAGGTCAACAATCTCATTTCATGAACAACAAGTTTCTTGTCAAAATTTCCCATTACATTTAATGTTTGGAGAAAAATCCACTCTGCTTCAAAACCGTCCACTAACAATTGAAAGTTGTTCTTTCCGGTGAATCGCTGCGATGAAAAATTGATCGATCGATTCGTATCAATTCCCGGAAATCTGCTCCGACTGCGCCAAGTAATTTATAGGAACGACGAGAGTTGTTTTTAAAAAATGAGAGCAATAATAACCAATTAAAATTTAATCACTGACTAACTAATGGTTGTTGCTATATTTTTATTAGGTCTCGGCTTGACATTCAATGTTCAGCTGATGACCATCAGATAACTCACGCCTCACAAAAATTAAGTCAAATTGTCTTTAAAATTGATTCATTATTCCAAATACTAATATAATATTTGTAAAATAGCGTAACAGAAAAGATGTGGCTAACTTCGATGCCGAATTCACAAGGGAGGATCCAGTTTTGACGCCAGTAAGCAACGAGGTACTACAATCCATCAACCAAGAAGAATTCCGAGGTTTTTCAATCATAAACAGAGACTTCAATCCATCACGAATAGTGACTGACTAAAAACGCTAAAGTAATCTTTACTTGTTTTTGTTTTTAGCATTAAAACGGGAATTAGGTGGATTGTAAAAAAAAAATAATGTCCTCCTTTTTAATGCCCTGATATGATGATCAACTGGACTGGCATCGGTTTTTTTTTTTTAAACTTTGGTTGCCTTATTTTTGAAATGAAACAACGTGCAATATGATATGACAAAAATATTTGGGCAAGTTGAGATATTTTGCTTCTTGACTTGCCCTATATTATATTAAAAATACAGTAAGTATTTACATTTTGAGTTAAGTTGTTATGAGAACTAGAGAATTTCAAATGATTACATAAAGATGGCATATCTACAAATATACAAAGATGAAAAAGAAAATACGATTATAAAAAAAGTTAGAAGTTGGAAATTATTTTATAAAAGTTGATGATTGTGAAAGTTTAAATTTCCATTTGACTTGTTGGAATTGTTTGTAAAGGGTAACAGAATAATATTTGTTTATTTATGTTATATTTTTTTGATTATAGAGTTTATAGAGGCATTGAACATGTAGTCTCATATATAATTATTTAGTTCACGCAGTGTTTTGATATTTGCAAAAAGGAAACTTATTGAGAAAAATTTCATTTTTTTCTTTCAAATTATCACTATAGGATTATTATTACCATGAAACTAGTTTCCATTACAATTTTAATGAATCCTGCAGCGATTTTTAGAAAAAAAAAAACATGAAAATGTGTGAGGCTTTATATCATATAAAGCAATTTTTTTTTCTTTGTGTGCAATATTAAACCTTGATAAAGGATAGAGAAAGGTTTAATGCTAATAAACTAACAATTTCTAGTCATTCACTTGTTTTTGGCCTATGTAAATATTACTATGTATAGGTTTTTCTCGATATATGATAGATGTTGAGGCCAAAAGTATTCTTTTCATTGTGTTGCAATTTTATTTATTTGTAATATAATACAGAGTGGTCCTAAATTAATTCAAATTTTTCATGCTTTATAAGGATTTCTTTTAATTGGTATATTAGGAAACTCTGTATTTATTAAGCATTTATTATTTATTTTTGTATTAAGTACCAACAGAGTATTTTTTTAATTAACATAATTTATTTTTATTTTAAATCAAATTGTATATAATATAATATTTCGTTTGTGAAATATGAGGTTGGTTATTATTATTTTTTGTTAGATAAAATATATAGAAATAATAATATCATTAACACAAAAAGTTGTGACCCAAAGTTCACCCAACTTGTAATACGCACAGAAAAATTAATACTAGTTTAACCGATGTGTGAAAAATTGTAAAAGTGGTGTTAATAATTTAGAATTTTATTCACAAACTTTTGTTATAAACCCATAGTGGATGATTGAATATAATAATTTTGATTACAGATTATTCATTCATGTATAAGCTTGTTTGGTTTATAAAACTAACCAAACTAGCCTGATCTTGGCTAAATTTACATACTTACTTAAAATGCATAGTTTAGAAAATCTAAAATCTAACATAGACAGAAAGTTCATATTAACTATCCAATTTAGCCATAAGAATTTATAGACTTCCTACCACAAATTTAAGATATTATTTGTCAAGTTTACGCATTAGCTGAAACATAAAAAAAGAAACGTTCTTCGAAACCAATGTTTGGAAGCCGGCAATATCTTTGAACATTAAAAATACTAGAACAAGTACAACGAAACTAAAAAAAAAAATCAAGTTCCGATATTTCTAAAAAAGAAGATTCAAATGTCATTTCTTATCATCCACTTATCACGAGTAGCCAAGAAATATTTTTCAAAAATTTTGTGTTTTTTTTTTTTGTTCAAATAATTGTATTGTGATAAACTGTTGTGCAATCTTTAATAATTTAATGTTGTTAATTTGTGAACAATTGTGCATATATTTATCTATTTATATTATATAAAAAAGGAAATCATATTATATAAATAATGCTTAAGATAGAATCGTTTTTTTTTTTTTTTTTTAATTATTATTTTTAAAGTCTAAATTTCGTTAATTCTGGGGTACTGTAGATGTAATTGCCAATTACGTGGGTTACATATTCCCACAAAAAGGAATTACATCAATAAATTCCCCTGCCTATAAATATTTTTATGTTATGCTCCAAGCATTTTATGCATTTGATGAACCAACCATTTAAATGTAGCTAAATGTTTTTTTATAGGGAATTTTAAAAAGTTCTTCTAACGCATCTACCCTATAAATGATGCTTTACTAAAAAAAGAAAATGTGTAAAATAAATTAATAATTGAGATTATAATATAAAGAAAATAGAATATTAATTGCCATTAAAAAATAGAGAGACACATTCTAAAAAGAAAATACGTTTCAAAGAAATGTATTATATTGTTGAAGAAAAGTAAATATTAAATAAAATAAAATTATGTAATATTTAGATATTTATTAATGTGAGCTTAGTAATAGGATAAAATAATTGAAAAAAAAATTAACCTGCTATGTTAGTAAGTGTTTTAGATCTCTTTTTAAGTAACTTTTTTTGTAATAGTCCATGTATCTTAAAGAATTTTATTTAGATGAAGAGGATTGCATTGCAATGCAATTGCAGTGCAATTCCTTTCTGATGGATCCTGAATTAAAAAAAAAAAAATGATATTCCACAAAAAAAAAAACACGCTAATTTATTCATTAGTGCAGAATGTCTTTCATAATTAAATTTGTTTTTTTCTAAATAAGTAAGAGAGCTTAAAAGTCTTAAAACTTAAATAATGAGCGGCACTTTTGGTTAAATAAATTTTCTCGTCTCATTTGAGATTTATAGACTTATATAATGCAAGGTTTCCTCGAAGAAAAAATTAAATTAAGGATCAGATATGATACAAACATTATTTAGTTAACAAAAAATTTGCTTTTGCTGATCCTATTAAACTATTAACAAAAAAGATTTATTAAAAACACATTATAAAAAAAGAAAAAAAAAATAGTGAAAAGCTTTTAGGACTTTTCGTATGTTGTTTGTTTTTATATAAATTAATATAAATACGATATAAATTAATTTGAAAAAAAAGTAGCTTTGACCTAGGATGTATAGTAAAACAAAACAAACAAAAAAAAAATAGAAGGGCAAGTTCCATTGCCGGAAAAAAAAAACACGGAAAGTTATATTAAGCCAAATAATGTATTTCCAAAAACTCTATTGAAAATAAATAATTTATGTGTTAAAAAACCTTGTTATTTTATTTTTTATTACTAAAACCCTCTTTTAAACAAACTGTTGTGAATAATTATTATTATTATTGTTAACAGCAGTAGGCAGTTTTTAAAAAACCTATGGGATTTCCAGTATTTGGTTAGACAGCTTCTACAATCTTAGTTCTGTTCTTCTTCCCAATTCCTGGTCGAGGTGATTTTTGAATTGATTTCTGGAGGTGAAGTTAATGGTGTCAACACTCAGGCGTAGACTATAGCTTTGTTCCAACTCATCAAGAAACCGTACATTGTGTCACCATTCTGTGCTTAGAACCCTAGATTCCTATACAGAGTGGTTTCGAAACCGTTCATGGGACAGTTTTTGACGTGTTGGAACAAACCCTATACTAGTGGTAAGTAAATTTCTCAGCAGGAGCTTATTTATTGCATTTTTCTTCAGACAGAGCTTTTGATCATGACCTCATTTCTGTTGTGACTAAGGTGGAAGATGTCTCTGAGATTACAGGCATAGTAGTTATCATTGAGTATTTTATGTGTTTCAATGAGATCACCTCGTGATATCCTGTCCCTTAAAGTTGTGAGGTCTAATTTTACAAGCCTTTCCTCATAAGACAGATCTTTAAGTTCTTGCAGTACCTAATCTGGTTATTCTTCTTTGAAATCTCCATCTGCCCTATACATCTCTGACTTATTATGAGCTCTATATAGTTTGGACATATTCAAGTGTTGGTCTTTAACATACGACTTGTGAAGTTTCAAAAGCATTTATTTTGATAGGGCTTTAAAGGCTGCGTGAAAGAGGTAGATAGAACATTGAATTAGCCTTTTTGGAAATTTGTGTGATATGTGTGCAAACCAGCTAAGAACTTTTTGCCAAAACTGTGGGAATTAATTAGAGGAATTTGTGGGAAATTTAGAAAAATTTAAAGAAATTTATGGGAAATTAGAGGAATGTATAAGAAATCGAGGGAATTTATTGGTTTTAATACTGAGCGTAATAAAAATTGAAAAACACATTTCTTATCACGAATAATTTTAAGGATTTGCAGGCAATTTGCGAGCAGTTTGGAGGAATTTTTGAGGACTTTGGCATTTGTGATTGAGTTTATTCACTAAAGATTTATAGACGATTCAATTGGCTTTATTTCAAGCCTAATTACCTCATGATTCCCACCATTTCCACCTACATTTTGAGTCACGGAAGAGCCTAAAATTGATTTAACAAACAAGGCCGTATTTTATAATAATTCGCTCTCCATTTTTATTTTCTAAGTCCAATCCTCCAACTACTGAATGATAATATTTCAGAAGTAGAAAAAGGCCATATCATTGTGAATAAAATATGTTCGATAGAGAGAGAAATAAACCTTCTTTTTTTTTATAATTGACAGGTGACATATTTAGAAAGTTATATAAAGGTTACTACAATATTTCTGTTACTCTAGGTTACATGACCTAAATTTATATAGCGTGTTACTAAACAAAGGTTTTCGCAACTTATATAAATGCCCCGTTTAAGCTCTTTAAGGGGTTCATAAGAGTAACAGAAACGTTTCTGTTACCAAATATATAACTGTAGGTTATTTAAGATAGGTGATATAACATTTACGGTGAGTATTATACAAACAAAAATGTTTATTGGGAAGGGGTTATTCCTAGAAATTTTACCCCCACTTCAAAATGGTACGAAAATTGCCAGAACGGACCTTAGATTTTCTTATGGAGATTCACATGGGAAAATGACTGATTTTGTGCTAGAACCGGTGTTGCACCTTTACTCACATCTTTTGCACTTCCTTGGTAAAGTTTAACCATTATTAATTGAAATTTCATAAAAAAGGCGGCTCAGTTGATCTCTTTGAAGTCACGTGGGAATCCATAGGCGTCTAAATATTATTATCATGACAAATGAAAACAAATTGGTTAATAAAGAATAAACATACTTCAGATATTTCTATAAAAACTGAAATGACGAACGCCATTGCCCCGAAATTCTAGCTGATTTACCTCTAGAATACAGTGGAGTTAATACGTTAAATAAATGGGCAAAATTCATATAGTAGGTAATCCTTAAAATTCCGTTTTAAACTATTGAAATAAATCAAATATAAATATTGGAATGGGACTATTATTCCTTTATTAAAAATTCAAATTTGAAATTGATTTTCATTCAATTATCTGTGTAATTTTATACTTTTGTCCACTTCTAAAGAGAATATCTCACACTGTCAACAAGAGCGGCTTAGCTTTGTCGGCAAGCGACAAAGCCTAGCGGCGTCCCCAACAATTTTCAAGTTTTTTTGCCGGCGTGCGGCGTCTTTGTTATAGTGTACCAGGACTTGGCATAAAAATATAAAAATTATTTTATATTATTATAAGGGGTATTTTTCTAATTTTGAGTAGTCACCATAGAGATGCGATTTTCAATTGTTAATGGTTATACTTTAAAGGTATATACATTTTTTGAATATCATACAGTTTCCTATGCAGGTACAGTTTTTGAATAATCAAACAGTTTTGTATATTTTCGTATGGTTCTCCATCAGGGCCGTAGCCAGGGGGGGTATTGAGGGGCAATGCCCTACTTTCAAATAATCATGCCCTACCTTTAAAACGCAACATGCGTAGGTAGGCGAAATCGAGTAAGTGTTTCCGAAAACTCCTAAATGTATGCAATAATGTTTGACGTTTACCCAGAGGAAGTTTTTCGTTTTGAAAGAGTGCAAATGCAAGGATAATACGATAACACACACTACTACACAGGATTGCTTATCGGCCTCATTTGTGGAAATTGTGGCCATATGGTGTAACACTATTGACAACATCATCATCAACTACGTCGTCGTCGTCAGCTGTTTGTGCCAGCGGTCGTAGTTTAGAATATACATTTGTGTTGAAAATTTTTATCATGGGATCATAACCTGTGGTGAAAACAAACCCTACGTCAAGGCGAGAAACGACACGCTGCCTACGTAATCAGTGGTTCTTTGGCGTGGTGAAGGGGCTTGAGATTTGATATACACAGGCTTTATGATGATAAGCTATCCTGTAATAGTAGTAGTAGTTACGGCGAAAACCATTAACCCTTTTCACGTGGCTCCGGTTTAACAAACCGCAACATACCGCTCAAATTCGAGTGGTAGGTATCCATCACGTCACTTTGTGTTTAATATAGTATATTAACAGCGTAGGCCAACCACATGTTATGTTGGTTGCCTATCCATAATATCCAAATGCTGGTTTAATAGATGACCTACAAAAAAGATGTAAACTGTCGGACGGGCAACTGGCAACCTGAACCAGCTGGTGCGCGGGAGTGTTGTTCCTACTACTGAGAAGCTGGATGTTTTGATAATAAAATACTTAATTAATTGTGCTTGTTTTAATCATTAAACCTAAGTATTTTACATGGTGTCAGGTGTGGAAAGGTTTACTGTGCTAGCTAGTGAAAATTCCGTTTGTTTGTGCTTGTAGTTGAGGTTAGGAGCCTGAAACAAATTATTTCACTGTGTGGAATTCTTGACTATTCAGCACAAAATGGAAGGCATTTTTAAACCACCGGAGCCCCTAGTTCTTGATGGCAATGTGTCTGATAATTGGAAGCGCTTCTCACAAAAGTTTGATTTGTTCATGCTCGCAACTGATTTTGCATCAAAAGAAGAAGAAAAAAAGGTAGCTGTGTTCCTGAATCTTTTGGGAGATGAAGGCCTTGAACTTTTTAACAGTTTCACTTTTGCCACAGGTGATGAGAAAAAGCTAGATAAAGTCAGGCAGAAATTTGAAGAATACTGTGCCCCCAAAAAGAATCTAATATTTGAGAGATACAAGTTTAATTCATTAATCCAGAAAGATGGACAAACGTTCGATAACTTTTTAACAGAGTTACGCAGGGCTGTTAAAACTACAGAATATAAAGATTCTGATGATATGATTCGTGACAGAATAGTAATTGGGATTCTCGATAAAGGCACCCAGGAAAGGCTTTTAAGAGAGGCAAATTTAACTTTGACAAAGTGTATAGACTTTTGCAGGGCTATAGAGGCGAGTAAAAATCAGGCTAAAACTCTTCAAACTGAAACGCAAGTTAATGCAATAAAGTATGAAAGAAACAAAGTTGGGGAACAGACAGGTACAAAGCCCAAGACATGCAAATATTGTGGGTATATCCATCGAGCAAGTGGAATGTGCCCCGCATATAATAAAACATGTGCAAAGTGCCAGGCAAGAAATCATTTTGCCAAGATGTGCCCAAATGAACAGGAGAACAATAGGGACTTGAACAGAAACCGAGGCAGAAACTTTAAAACAAACAGACAGTATAGTGACAGGCAAGTGCATGAAGTGATGCAAAAAGAAGGTGAGAATGAGCATAGTGGAAGTGAGAGTGAAGACACAGAGTTTTATGTTGATTCTGTTATCAAGTTGATAGGAGCAGTTGAAAATCAAGAAAATAGAATAGGCAAATGTTGGACAAAAAAGGTATTTATTTATGATAAGATTGTTGAATTTAAAATCGATACAGGGGCAGAGATAAGCATACTACCATTGCATGTTTTTAAATCTTTGGACTTAAATATACCCATTAGTAATTCTAATATTTCATTGCTTTCATATGGAAGCTCAAAATTTAAGATTAGTGCAATTGGTGAGGTAATATTACCATGCAAAACTAGTAACTTGACTAGTGATGTCATAAGAAAAATTCTGTTTGTGATTGTTGATGTAAAAGGTCAAGTACCATTACTGGGACTAGCTGATTCTATTAGACTGAATGTTGTTAAGCGTATTGATAGTGTCGATGTAGATAATACGCCAGTATTTAGCACTGTAGATGATATTGAAAAAGAATTTCCGGAAGTTTTCACAGGGCTGGGGAAATTTCCCAATACCCATCACATATCATTAAGGGAAGGAGCAATTCCAAAAATTACTCCAATTAGACGTGTTCCAAGAATTTTGCATGACCGTTTAAGAAAAAAGTTGAATGATCTTGAACAAGAAGGTATAATAAAAAAAATTGATAAGCCAACTGAATGGTTAAGTGCTTTGGTAATTGTAGAGAAGAGTAATAAAGATTTGCGTTTATGCCTGGATCCAAAGCAATTGAATGAAGCCATCAGAAGGGAACATTTTTTGATCCCATCTTTGGAAGAAATTTCTTCAAAATTAGCAGGCAAACGTTTTTTCAGTGTTTTAGATATGCGTGATGGGTATTGGCAGATTGAACTTGACTCTTCCAGCTCTGATCTATGCACATTTGGTACCCCATTTGGACGCTACCAATTTTTGAGATTGCCCTTTGGAATTTCCTCAGCACCGGAGGTTTTCCAAAAAAAGAATTACGAGTTATTTGGAGATATTGAGGGTGTTGAGTTATATTTTGATGATCTCATTGTTACTGGCTCAACTGAAATGGAGCATGATTCCAATTTGAGAACAGTTTTACAGAGAGCTTCAAAATATAACATAAAATTCAATAAACTTAAAATTCAGCTAAAAAAACCAAGTGTAAAATTTTTAGGCCAGATATTCTCTAAGGATGGTATTACTATCAATAAGGCCTATGTAGAGGCAATAACTGAAATGCCTAATCCTGAAAATAAGACTGCATTATTGAGATTTTTAGGTATGGTGAAGTTTGTTGGTAGGTTCATACCAAATTTATCCAAAATAACTTCACCATTAAGAGAACTGACTAGAGAAGATGTTCAATGGCATTGGAATGAAAGCCACTCAACAGCTGTGTTGGAACTTAAGAATTTGCTCACCAGCGCCCCAATTTTAACTTTCTTTAATCCAGAAAAAAATATTATTATAGAAACAGATGCCTCCAAAGATGGCCTTGGTACATGTTTGCTGCAGGAAGGTCACCCTGTTGCTTTTGCATCAAGAAGCCTTACCAACACTGAAAAAAAATATGCGCAAATTGAGAAGGAAACTTTAGCAATCCTCTTTGCTGTGCAGAAATTCCATTTGTTTATATATGGCCTTGATGTAACAGTACACAGTGATCATAAACCTTTGGAGACAATTTTTAAAAAAGATCTTCATTCAGTCTCTCCTAGGTTACAAAGGATGAGATTGAAGATGTTGAATTATAATCTTAAAATAACTTATAAGCCTGGAAAGCAGATGTATATTTCTGACACTCTTTCCAGAGCATTTCTAAATATTACTGGGTTGAAGGCAGACTCTGAAATTGAATTTTCTATTCATACTGTTACAAAATACATTCCAATGTCAGATGAGCGGAAACAACAATTTAGAGAAGAAACAGTCAATGATCCTCAATTGAAGTTGGTTATTGATTTTCTCGATCATGGCTGGCCCATGCAAAAGTATAAAATTCCTGATAATGTCAAAATTTATGCAAAGCTCAAAGATAAAATCTTCCTTTCAGATAATTTATTATTTTTAGAGAATAAAATCATAGTGCCTACAAAATTAAGACCAGAAATGTTGAAAGTACTACACGAAGGTCATTTAGGAATAGAAAAAACAAAAAACCGAGCACGTCAAATATTTTACTGGCCTGGGCAAGCATTAGACATTGAATCATTTATAAAATCATGCAAAGTGTGTGAAAAATTTGCACGTAAAAATTGTAAAGAGACATTGTTGCAGTTTCATCTTCCCACTAGATGTTGGGAACGAATTGGAACAGATATTTTTTCTTTTGCGAATAAAAGTTATGTTGTATTATTTGATGCTTTTTCAAATTGGCTGGAACTTTTACCAATTAATGACAAGAGTGCACAAAGTGTAATAAATGAACTTAGGAGTGTGTTTGCGAGATTTGGTCCGCCAGATTTATTAGTATGTGACAATGTGCCATATAATAGTCATAGATTTATAACATTTTCACAAGATTGGAATTTTGAATTGTCATTTAGAAGTCCCAACTATCCTAGATCAAATGGCCTTGCAGAAAAAGCCGTTGACATATCAAAAAAACTTATAAAAAAATCTTTAGAGAAAGGAGAAGATCTTGAGTTGGCACTTTTGAATTATAGAAATGCCCCACTGAAAAACATGGGCTACTCCCCATCTCAGTTATTGAATAGTCGTATGACCAAAACCAGGATTCCAGTCTCTAATGAGTTATTGATGCCCAAATTATGTGAAAATGTTGTAACAAAAATAGAACGAAAACGTAATATCAATAAAAAATATTTTGATAAATCTGCAAAAGACTTGATACCGTTTAAGAGTGAAAATGATGTAACAATTTTCAATCACATTAACAAAACTTGGGAACCCGGGAAAATTATTTGTTCTCATAATGCCCCAAGATCCTATAATGTTAAAGATGCTAGTGGCAACATTATTAGACGCAATAGGGTTGATTTAAATCCAAGTTTAAACCCGGTTGAAAATGCCTATGCAAAGTACAATGATAGCGATGATGATCTCTCTGTCAATACTCCAACATTGACTCAGAATTGCGACTCTAATAATGATGCAACTAAAAACCTTGATGAAGAAATCTTAGCAAATAAGCCCTTATGTAGTAGATCTGGGCGAATGATTAAAAAGCCCGTTAGGCTAGATCTTTAGGAAGAAAGATGTTTAATATAGTATATTAACAGCGTAGGCCAACCACATGTTATGTTGGTTGCCTATCCATAATATCCAAATGCTGGTTTAATAGATGACCTACAAAAAAGATGTAAACTGTCGGACGGGCAACTGGCAACCTGAACCAGCTGGTGCGCGGGAGTGTTGTTCCTACTACTGAGAAGCTGGATGTTTTGATAATAAAATACTTAATTAATTGTGCTTGTTTTAATCATTAAACCTAAGTATTTTACACTTTGTAACCGGGTTAGAAAACGGTATGTCATTTCTCTAACCGTTTTGTGACCCTGCAGCCTTATTCTGTAACTTGCGACCGCAGATAATTGCGCAATAGTTGCTGTCAAGTCGCTGCCAAATGCGAGTTTTCGATTTAAAAAAAGCAACTTCCGACCGGTTGCTGGTTGCTATGTAATTGCTGTTCGTAGAGAATAAGCCTGCGGTTAGTTAAACCGGAGCCACGTGAAAAGAACTATTGGTGAAATTAGTGCAAAAAACATGTATTTCTGTCACTTTCTTTTACATGCTAGTAGAAGAGGACACGAATGCACTCAGTGCGCACTGAAATTACCTACAGTGACTCTATTACCCACAATTGCGACAATTGCTGATTTATTTTTGATTGGTTCTAAAATCCCATATATTTATATTGCAAACGCCGCCATCTTGTGCCCACCTATTGCTTATTTCAAATCTGAATATATGGGATCTAGGTGAACATCCATCATAAAACATGGAAAACAACGTATTTGATGGACCTAATAATAGTCATCAAATAAGTCGATTTCAATTTTTTATGATAGATGTCCATTTAAATCCTATATATTAATATTAAGAAGTAACAAGAGGTTGGGAACAAAATGGCTGCGGGACCTTGTTGTTTGCATTTTCCAAAACTAAAAAAAGTGATTATAAGTCTATATAAAAAGAAGAAAGCAATAGCAGCAACTTTAAGCATCATAATTGCCGAAAATTCCCCTGCTTGCACGAAAACTTTCAAGAAAAATGGCACCAAACCGATTGCATGCAATGCCATTCAAGTTTCAAGAATCTTGCAGAAATTAACGAATCAGCTGACTCACTTCTGCACATGCCCTCGTTCAAGTTTCTTGCATATTGCAGATAGAATTGCAAGCTGTAAAACGGCCTTTACAAAATCGTGACGTCAAAAAAGGTAGCCATCATGGAAGCATTGTTTTGGCGGGAAATTTTTTATTTAAAATTTAGTATTATTTTTTGGGTAACAAGGGCGGTATCAGTTAAATAAAAACTGGTCACATAAATATTGTGCAGTATAAACTATCGATTTAAAACAAATTTGGAAAATTTCAGTTCACTTGCAAGTTCCCTATTTTCTCTATGGTTAAACACTTGTCGAAAAATGCCAAAAATATGTCATTTTTGGTTATGAATTAAATTAATGTACCCGCAGATTCTGGAGATTTTTCTTGTACTACTTTTTTTTATCGGTCCTGTATCTCCGAAACTAATCATAGGATCTTTTTGGGCCTACGAGAACTTATGTTCAGGAAGTCGAGAAGCATAACATATTTCAATTCGATGACAATCGTGAAATTTATTTTTTCTCATAAGATCCGTGCATGCCCTATCACAAATTTGACTCTAGCTACGGCCCTGTTCTCCATTCATAGGTCGATCGAGTGTACGCCACTGGTATTTTCCAGGTTCTGACTACCCCCTCAATTTTTCCATGTTAGTATGAATTCAATCCTATGTAAGTAGAGTTTTTGAATAATCATACAGTTTCATATGTAGAGTTTTTGAATAATCATACAGTTTTGTATATTTTCGTATGGTTCTCCATCCATAGGTCGATCGACGATCGGGTGTCGATCGTTTTCGTTCTTTTGACAAAAATGCAACGTTGCCAGACTAGTAGGTCTATCAAATCAAATCATTTCCGAATCGAAAGTTCCTACAGAATTCCAAGGCGGTGTGGCAACACTGTTGGTTGTTTACTTTTTATCTTCTGACTTCTGATAATAAATTATTTGTTGGGTTATGTTTTCTTTTTTTTACACACATTCCTTTCGTTTAATTATTATTAAAATGATCCTGAACGAGAACGGTACAATAAACTCGTGCGTGATTTAATTTCGATGCAGTCAGCAGTTCGCGCCATTAAACGTGCAAAACCATGAAAAGTGACAATTTACCAATATTGGATTGGACCTTAGAATATACAAAATGTTATTTACAAAACCAGGGCCTGGCAGATAACAGTATCAGGATCCTTTGTGAGGAAAACAAAGTGGACGGAAAATGTTTGCTTTGCTTGAACGATAACGATTTTACTGTGGAGCCAATCAGTAAGTTGACTCTTCGAGACAGAAAAGCTCTGTATTGCACTTGCAAGGCTCTGCAAAGGGAGAACCACGATATACTGATAAAGTTGGGCATCGCTGATAGCCCGGAATCGAGCATATACTCCAACCATCAAAGTTGCAAACAAGAAAGTGAGTATGGGGATGTGGAACACATATCTCCGACACTGTCGGACGATGGCAGACCTCGTTTGCCTCCTGAAAAAACCAAAGCTTTCCTCAGCCTTTGCTATGTAGTAGCCGTCACCTGGATCACGGCTTTTGTAATGGTCATAGTTCACGATCGTGTTCCTGATATGAAGAAATATCCACCGCTTCCAGATATTTTTTTAGATAATGTTCCGCACATTCCTTGGGCCTTTGATATGTGCGAAGTTACTGGAACTTTGATGTTCACTATATGGCTTATTGTTTTATTATTTCATAAGCATAGGTAAGAGTTTTGTCCTTACTGGTTCATCAAAAATATAGAGGGGATTTAGCTTCAATAATAGCTACTCCAAATAACCTATATTTCTAATTCTTCTGTAAGTTCAATATTTTAAAAGCAGTAAAATTCAACTAGGTTTATACTATTGAGAAGATTCTTCTCCTTATCCGGCACAGTCTTCCTGCTCCGCTGCATCACGATGCTCATCACTTCACTCAGCGTTCCTGGCACTCATCTTCAATGCGAACCGCGCAACACTTTTCCAGTTCAAGGAGGCTCGTCCTTTGACAATTTAGCTACGAAACTGTCTCAGGCCTACATAATTTGGAGAGGGGCCGGTATGTCTATTCAAGGAGTGAGGACATGTGGAGATTATATGTTTAGCGGACACACTGTGGCGCTGACAACATTGAATTTTTTCATCACAGAATGTAAGTAGGGGATTTTACAGTAGTTTTCTATATTTGAATTGTTCAGAACTCTGAAAACTTGCAAAAAATTTCAATTCAGTTTCAATTTATTGATCAATATGGCATTCAAATACATACAAATAAAAATAATAGCAAAAACATTAAAAACACAAATAAAAGCAATAGTCATTTAACCAATGAAAAGGCCAACAGAAAAGGATGAACAACTTCATGTTGAAATTTTCCACAAACTCCAGTTCTTGCTCACATGCAACAAGGTTCTTTTGGTAAATTCCTGGGTAAATTTATTATGAGAATGTGGCAAAACAAGATATCAGCCCTACATATTATTCTCAAAGCTCCTTTTTGTTGTGATTCGGATAATGTTTGAAACTCAGTCTTAGACCCCCAAAAAATAATGCAATAATGCAATGTCTTAAGCTGGATTCAAAAAGAGCATGATAATCTTCCTTACTGATTGAAATGTTATTCAGTTTACGAGTCAGTTTTGTTATTGGTAATAATTGCACATAAGTGCAATGTCAGAAAAGTGTAAAGAACACATTTCCTGATAAATCTTATCATAAAAATACATTTTATTCCTTACAAATTGAAAAATAGCTACAGTTCGCTCTAAGTCTATATTCAAGATCAAACACAACAATATTGAATTACCCAATCAAAAACAAAATTACCAGCAAGGTACTCCTTAAAAGAGTAGAATACACCCTGAAGACGGTATTTTTAAAATTTTTCCAATGAATTTTCTCTCATCAAGGTTGTTCACAGAAGTAAATGATCATTGATGTAGATGAGAAAGAGAAGGGGGCCCAGCACACAGAGCCATGCTTGATCTTCTGCCTGCTCGCGCATGTATTATTAAAGAGCACATACTGTTCTCTTTCCTTCATGTAGGATCTGACTAAAGCTACGCTGCTTGGATGGAAGTTGTAATTCTTAAGTTTGTTAAAAAGGATATCAAAAGAGATGCAGTCAAAAGCCTTTGTCAGGTCCAGGAAGAAAGGATAAGTATCATGCTTTACTTCAGAACCCTTTGCATTCAGTTCTATAAGCAAATGTTACCGATGATAACTTTTTTCTAATTTTATTATTTCCATTTCAGATCCCAATCATTGTGTATTCCCAGAAATTTGTGTTTTGAAACGCATTGTATTGTGTCTCTATGCTCAAAGTTATGGGTTGGTTTTTTTAAAAGGTCATCACTTTCTTTCTTTTTGTCTACGTTCAATACCAAGTAATTGATGTCAAACCATGCCTTAAATCACTTTCATGACTTTATTCATCTCTCTTTTCAGAGTCACCTCATTCATTTCCCTCTAACAGATTGACGTATCATCGGCAAACAGGGAGAGTTTTCCAAAGATATTTTTATAATGTCAAATACTTTGTTAAATCATTCACAAACAGCAAACAGTAAAAACAATAGGGGACCAAGCACTGATCCCTGCAGCACTCTATGGGTCAGATCTGCCTACGAGACACGAAGTCCTATGTTATATGTTATATGTTTTTCTGTTAGTTTTTTTTAAAATTAATTACGAAAACGTATGCTAGTGTTATATTTACTTAAGTCGCAGGCGGCTCGAATGTCTGGAGATATTTATTGTGTTTTTTCTTGACTTTTTTGTGAGGGAAGCAAATATTTTCTTTGCTTGAGATACACCTAACCATGAAAAGCTCAACCTTTCAGAGCCATACTAATATTCCGCTATAAAAGCCCAGTCTGAATGTTCTGAGAGATATCTACCATTATTCACTGATTTTTCTGAGAATAAATTTGAAATTCAATTACCTATCAATGGGTTTTTTAGAGAGAAGAACTTCTTTTACCCTAGCAAGAATTCAATATCATTCAGTTTCAGTATTTAGGGTTTCAGTTGTAGGCATCGTACTCCTTCTAATTGCTTCCAGATCTATGACATTTTTCTTTAATTTTCCATTTTCCTTTTTTAGTATTAGATCAGAGAATTCAGATATTTGATCTGTTTGCATATTGTCAGCAAAATCAAAAAACAACAGACTGTTAAAGAAACAAATAAGTAACACTTGAAATTTATATTTTTTTAAATCAATATAATTTCTATTTATATCTAATAAAAGATTAAAAGAAAAACTATTCAATGCCAGCAATTGGCCCCTGAATATGGAGATTGGCAGATTTCATTTCTTTCATCTCAGACCTCCAGCCGCTCATCAGACTACATTTTTCAGAGGTAGAGAAACCCACAGCCCAAGACCACCCTGTCTTCTCTTAATTTTTACCTCCAAGAAGCACCAGGGTTGACAAATATCTCAATTGGTTCAACTCGCGGATATTTTGAAAGTGTTTTCACGGCTCTAAGACTTAAATTTTCCCAATATTCTTCGATATTATTATAATTTGTGCTGTCCAATAATCAGATATAAATATCCAATCCGGTGCGAACCATTGCTCTTCCCAAAAAAAATTGTATAAACAATTTAATTGTTGTGAACATTCCTTCCCGCGCCTACTATACCAACAAACCAGTCCGTGCTGCGTTGCGGTAATTGGATAAAACATTGTTTATTGCGACTGAAAAAATGCATTGTTTTAAGTGCGAAATTGAGGAAAGGGATGCTTCCGGTCTTTTGTCTTGCGACGGTTGTGGTCGCAATGTCCACAAAAAACCTGAGTGTAGTGATTTGTCTGCATCTGAAATAAGGGTCATGGAGCTTAAATCCAAAAGAACCCTCAAATTTTTCTGCCTTGATTGCCAGTCTGGATTGTTGAATGTACCTAAACTAATAAGGGCCATAAGCGAGCTGAAGGAAGAACTCAACAAATTAAAATCACGACCGACCCAGGCAGCACCAGCTACTTCAGCAGAGGAATTTTACAATGAACTCCAGGATCGACAAGTTAGAAGCAATATTTTGATGGTGTTCAATCTTTCTGAAGGCAATGACACCGCCGAGTTACAGCAACTGTTCAGTACCCTGTCAGACAACCCCCCTGCAATTATTAAAGCTACAAGGATTGGAAGCAAAAACAAAAATGGGTATAGATCTGTTAAAGTGACACTTTCCAGTCAGCACGAAGTACTCTCTCCCTATTAAAGAATCGAACAAAGCTAAAGGGTAAAAAAGTCTATATCAACTCCGACTTGGCCCCCCAGCAACGTGCCCAAGAAAAGGATGTCCGTGCACAGCTAGCGAATCGATTATCTCAAAGGGAAACAAATTTAATTGTGAGATATCGTCATGGCATTCCTTCTATTGTATGAAAAAACCAGCAAAGGGCCTAATTGCACACAATGAGCAACTCTCGATCTACTTCCAAAATGTAAGAGGCCTCCGCACTAAGCTAAATTATCTTTTGCAGTCTCTCCCAGGGTGCCACTATAAAGTCATCGTATTTGTTGAGACCTGGCTTAATGAATCATTTAATGATGCTGAATTGTTTATGCAGGATTACAGGATCTACAGAAGGGATCGATCTCTCCAAACCAGCATTTATAATAGAGGCGGGGGGGTTCTAATTGGGGTCCACAAATCCATCAAAAGTAGGCAGCTATCTGTACAAGATAACATAGAAGATGTTTTTGTCCTTATCGAAGCGGGCAAGAAATCCTTTATTTTAGCTAGTGCTTATTTTCCCCCTCGCTCACCTTCCGCTGCTTATGTTTCGTTCAGTGAGAATATTGACAAGCTGAGTGCTGAGGAGCACCCTCATGCAACAATTGGAATTCTTGGTGACTTTAACCTGCCTCATGCATTATGGGAAAACAATGCTCTAGGCTCAGTTGTCAGATCTGTGCCTCCTGCACCCCCTAACGAAGCGGATTCCTTGGAGGTTGTTTCCAACATGTGTGCCTTCCACAATTTATTTCAACTCAACATGGTCCAAAACATTTCCATGTCAACACTGGACCTGATGCTTTTTCAAGATGAAACCTGCGTGGTCCGTGAAGCTGATGATTGTATTGTGCCACTGGATGATTATCACCCACCCTTGAACATTAAAGTGTGTTTTAATTCTGACAATATAAATGAATCTCGTTTTTGCGACGGTTACTATAGAGATTTCAAGTCGGCGAGTTTAAATTTAATTAGTGATTACTTAGGATGGGATAATTTACTCGTGCATGCTAGTCTGGACGATATGGTAAATATCTTCTATAATGCTATTTATTCGGCAATTGAACTTTTTGTTCCCCTTAAGAGAATTTCCTCAGGTAGATTCCCCAGATGGTTTTCACAAGACCTTAAACATTATATAATAGAAAAAAAGAAAGCTCACAAACGGTACAAAATATCGGGTCTTCAACGCGATTATCGCAAGTTTGCTGACTTGCGCTTAGTTTGCAAAAGATTGCTGATTGAATCCAATCAAGCTTTTATCACTTTCACAGAAAATTCCCTAATAACCAATCCCAAACAATTTTGGAACTATGTCAACTCTAAAAAAGACAACCGCGATACCCCCAGTGAGCTTCATTACAATAGAAACTTCAGCGATTCTGGATTGGAAATTGCCAATATGTTTGCCGAATATTTCTCTCAAATTTATAGTACTAAGTCCTGCCCCAATCACCAGCGTCCTTACTTTGAGTATAATAACAATAACACATACGTCACTAACTATTCTATTTTAATTTCTGATATATACTCCCATTTAAATACACTAGACACAAATAAGGGACCTGGGCCAGACGGTATACCGCCATCACTGCTCAAGCACTGCAGCTTTGTCTTAGCTCGTCCACTATACTATATTTTCAACTTGTCTCTTTCAAAGGGATTTTTTCCCGAATTCTGGAAACTAAGCTACTTAACACCAATTCACAAATCAGGAAAAAAGGATCTGATAACGAACTATCGACCAATTAGTATTTTGAGTGCAATCCCCAAAATATTTGAACACACAGTAACTAAATACTTAACCCCCATACTAAGTCCTCATGTTATTTCTAGACAGTTTGGCTTTTAAGCCGCAAAGAATACCGAACTTAATCTGCTGGCGTATGTAGATTTTATATCCAGTGCCTTGGAGAGAGGCTCTCAGGTGCACTCAATCTACACGGATTTCTCCAAGGCGTTCGATAGGGTTAACCACGCCGTCCTTCTGTCTAAACTGGAGCTTGTGGGTGTTGGAGGTTCGTTGCTGCGCTGGTTGAAGAGTTTTTTAACAGGACGATCTCAAATAGTCCGATTCAACAATTTTCAATCCAAAAACATACAAGTACCATCTGGAGTCCCCCAGGGGTCGCATCTTGGCCCTCTTCTCTTCAACATTTTTATCAATGATCTAATATTGCACTTCAAACACAGTCAGTTTCTCCTTTTCGCAGATGATTTGAAGTTGTACATGGAAATAACTTCTCCGGATGATTGTCTAGCTCTACAATCAGACATAAATAATCTAGTAGCTTGGTGCAACGGAAATGGGATGGACCTGAATTCCTCAAAGTGCTATTCGATAGTTTTCCATAAGTCAAGATCGCCTTTTGTACATCCTATTCGATTAAAAATGATATACTCGAAAACGTCCCCGAAATCAAAGATTTAGGTCTTCTGCTGGACTCCAAGCTCACTTTCTTCCCACACATCCACAAAGCCTTATCGAAATCTCCCCAGATGCTCGGTTTTATGAAGCGTATAACCTGTGAATTCACTAACACTAGAGCGATTAAACAATTATATTGCTCATTGATAAGGACTCATCTCGAGTACTCTTCTTGCGTCTGGAATCCCCACTACAATGTACATATCCAAAACATAGAAAAAGTTCAACACAAATTTTTAAAATTCATCGCTTTTAAACTTAATACTCCCGAATTGACATACCCACAGTTGGAATCAAATATCCATATCAGAAGCCTTGAACACCGACGGTATGTGAAAGATCTTAGGATGCTATATTACTTAATACATAATAGATATAATTGCCCCTTGTTGTTGCATAAAATAGGTTTACATGTGCCTTCTAGGGAAACTCGCTTTAGGGATACTTTTTCCGTGCCGGCGCATAGAACCAACTACGGTCAGAATAGCTTTATATCCAGGTCGTGCAGTCTGGCAAACGAGTGTTCCTGGCTTGATTTCTTTTCAAGTAACTCGGCGTTTATAAAGCAGTTGAGTGCCTTAGCTTGAAATCTCTATACCTCAAACCTCAAAATGATATAAATTAAAATTAGAATAGTGGAGCTGTTATGCTATTTTTTGTTTGCCTCAAAAATAATTATTATCAAAACGTGTTTATTCTGTGTATAAAATGTTATATGTATTACATTACTTTATGAAATTGGGCCATGCCCGTAAATAAATAAATAAATAAATAAATAAATAAATAAACTTTGAGCTAAAAAAGTCCATTGCACATAAAAATCGACTGTATAAGAAGTACAGAACATCAAAACCTCAAACGGACTATGAAGCTTACTCTGAAGCCCGGGAATACATGTTACTGAAGTATCACATTTAATTCCGTTAAATGTGAAACACTTCTGGTCATTTATAAGATCTTTGAGGAGAGATGCAGGTTTGCCGAATCAGATGCACTTTAACAATATCCGTTCTCCGTCAAGAGATTGCTGAAATCTTTGCCGCACATTTTAAAAATTGTTACTCTGACCACAAGGATGTTGAGATCAAATCAAAAAACATGTCTTCACAGTCAAGGAAATACAGAGAAAAATTCTGGATCTCGGTGCCTCAAAGAGTCCTAGACCAGATGGTATGATCTCTCCCCAGTGTTTCTTAAAGGCTGTTGCACATTTCTAATAGAACCTCTGAAGCATATTTTCCAACTGGCATGTTTCCCAGAAGTTGGAAAATCTCAAAACTTTTTCCTATTCACAAATCAGAAGATAGCACTGATGTGAATAATTATAGGGACATATCTCTACTATCGTACATTCCTAAAATTAAGGAATCCGTTCTAATAGACGATGTGTACTACATTGCTAACGAAAAGCACGGGTTCTGCAAAGGAAAATCCACTGCTATAAACTTGCTGTCTACCAACAGTTCCTAACGAAGGCTTTGGAATCAGGAAAAGGAAAACAGGTGGACGTGATCTTCAAGGATATGCCAAAGACCTTTTATAGCATGTGCCATAAGGTCTTACTGAAAAAATTCACAAATATGGGCTTCGGTGCACGTTTTTTAAAATTTATAGAATCGTAAATGTCGAAGAGTTGGTGCGTGCGGTGCAGTATCCCATAAGTTCATAGTTCCATCTGGGGTCCTTTAGGGATCGCACATCGGACCGATTCTGTTTGTTTTTTTCATAAATGTCGTCATCCAATGCTTCCAATCATCCCTCTGCTTACTATAAGCTGACTACTTGAAGTTTTTCGCAGTTGTGGACAGGACCTCTCTCCAGCCCGATTTGGACAGGTTGGTCCCTTGGTGCAACTCAAATCTTCTCGAATTCAAGACCATAAATTCTATACTGCCCATATATACCATCAACAACGCCAATCTGGAAACAGTCGACACCTTCAGATACCTTTGAAAAAGACCTGTCTTCCAACAAACACATCGACAATATCGTAATAAAAAGTTTTAGACTTATAGGTTCCATCAAACGAAACAGCAGGGACATATATGATATGAAGTCTGTTATCTGCTTATATTAGTCTCATTCTATCCTACTACAGCCCAATTTGGAATCCAAGTTACGTATGCCCCATTAGAAGGAGTGCAAAATAAATTTGCCAAATACCTAGTCTACAAACTGAGATTTCCTTACCAAAATGAGATTCGTCTACAGATCTGCAGCATACCCAGCCTTGAAAATCGACGCAAAAATGCCCAGCTCATTTTAATCTAGAAAATTTTGCAGAACATTATAAACTCGCCCGAACTTCTGACAGAAATTGTAATTCAGTAACCTGTGCATAGAACAAACTATGGTTTAAATTGCATCATGACGCATCTGGTCACTAATTACAATCAGGACTTTTCCCATATTGATCTTTTCAATTCCGCTCTGAATATAATACAAAGAGAAATCAGTACAAAGTTACAAAGGCTGTATTTTTCATATTTTTAATAAGTTGCTAATTTGCATATCATTATTTAGGTTTATTTCTTCAGTATACGATAGAGTAAAGTGCACTTTAAACAAATTAATAATCAAAAATTATTCCAGATACTCCAAGACACATCTACTATGTCCACACTCTCTCCTGGATGATGAACATGTTCGGAGTCTTCTTCATCCTAGCTGCCCACGAGCATTATTCCATCGACGTATTTGTAGCTTTCTACATAACAAGCAGGCTCTTCCTCTACTATCACACTCTAGCTAATAATCAAGCTCTCATGTCTAGAGACTCTACACGTACTCGAGTGTGGTTCCCATTGTTTTCGTATTTTGAAAACAGTGTGGATTGTATTGTACCGAATGAATACGATACTCCTGCTGAGGTTGCCAAGCAATTTATTAATTTTGTTAATGAGTTGGTGGTGGACGCGTTTAAATCGTTAGCGAGTGTTTTCCAAAGACAAGAAGCTTCCGTTGCGGTGTCAAATAGTAGTAATACAAGTAATCAATCGCATGTATCGAAGAAAACTATGTAAAAATTCCATTTTAGGTTTAAATAATTCAAAATCTAATTTATTTTTATTATTGTTAAATTATTTTTTATTTATTAAATACATTTTTGTTTATAATTTGCTGTTTCATTTATCTTAAAAACGTTGGAAAAATGCGTATAAATCAAGACTAACACTTTGAAATACTTGGTGAGCATTTGAAAAAAAAAATAACAATAAAAACTTAAAATACAATGTAATAAAATAAAAAATTCAACGGGCAAATAGCTACCCGTTTTATTTCAAAATGTAGACTACCCCTAGAGAAAAACTGTGCAAAATAGCAAAGGAATCAAATTTGATCAATTGAAATTGCAATCTCAATTTGAATGATGGACTATAATAATGTTAACGAATACATTTTTCAGACCCGATTTTCTCAAGAATTTCAAAAACTTCCTTCAAATTAACCACAGAGTAGGCAGATCTTTTTACATAACTGCTGACAGTTTCCACTAACTGGTGATAACCTCGTTCTATGGAATCTTCAAGTAATGGTTCTGGAATAAAACAAGAATTTAAAAAAGCACAGGGATTTTACTGTGTTTTAAGAGTTCAATATTTAAGAAACAGCTTGAAAACAGTTATGAAATTTGATTTTTTTGTCTCAAGTCCAACCAATTAGGTAAATTAGAGGTGCTGAATTGATTGCAAATAAAATCATTAAAGAAAGTCTTTAAAAAAACTTTAAACCCAGATGAAAATTTAACAAAAGTAGGCAGTAGCAACAGCTTTTGCTGTCGTAAAAAACTATTATTGTGAAGCTTCTTTTGGTCTCTAGAGAAAAATAATCTAAAAGACTCACATTTTGTCCAAAAAACCCTACTCTGTTTCAAACACCAACTAACAATAATTATTCCACTTACTTTTATTCAAATTAGCGAGATTAAATATATAAACAAAATATTCCAATTGAGTAGCCAGCTCTGCCTCAGTGTAGTCCCTATACAAAACGCCTTGCTGACATCCCTGACAAACTGGATATTTCGACATAAACTTGATTGGCAACTTGTTAGTTTCGGTGGTGCAACTTGGATCTTCACAAATCAACTTGTTATTGTAATATTTCCTTATGAATTCGTTAATTTTGAAACACAATTGATTTTGGATGTGATACAGATAATCTATAGGTTTAGCTGTGCAGTCTGGGTTAGAGCATTTCGTCAAAAATGGTACTTTGTCTTCGTTTAAAGGCCCGTTAACGATATTCTCTTCTTGGCATACGAGGCATTTGAAGGTAAACTTAACACAATTTCGAAATTTCACTTCGGGTAACATAATATTTTCTCCTACATCTTGAGGTTTCTTTGCAACAGCCTTTTTGTAAACAGTCCCGTCCAAGCCCAAACATTCGGCAATCACATCGGCATCAATTCCTTCCAGAGGATCAATTAATCTGGCCACAACAGGATGAATTTGTTGGGATAGGTAGTATTTAACATCGATTTTTAGGTGCTCTTTGATTTTTAGTTCTTCAGGATGATAACCACGTTTTGTGGCCGAGTTGTTTGTGCCATCTTCACAAATAACGTAGCATACAGCGTCCCCAACTCTGAGATGACCTCTGTGTTCTTGATTGTACCTGGAATGGATAAATTATATAAATATCTACTGAACAACAATAAGTTAACACAATTACCTTAAAGCAACTAACACATGAGCAAAGTTATCTTTATTCGGATATTCTTTAGGATCTTTTGCCAATTGCTTGGTAATTTCAAGCAACTGAATCGGCATTCTACCCTCTTCCAAATCTTCACGCAACTTTCTCAAGTAATTTTGTATATTAATTAAGCGTTCATCTTCGGTTTGGTCACTCAGAATATACTCCAGAACTTGTTTGCCTGCCTCAGAAGATATTCGAGACCAATCTCTTCTCACAATATCCAAACCCTTATATTCTTTTTCTTCTTGTAACTGCCCATCGTTTGTTCTTTTAAGTGTGACTGCAGCATATTTCTTTTTTTTTAATAATAGTAAATATTTGAAAATTCCATCAACATCTAGTTCCACCATTTTATAATACTTGTTCACTTCCTGTTTAATTTTGTTGCCAATTTTAAGGACTTGATCATAATCTAGCAAGTTTGTGTTAATCATTATACTGTCAGTGTCTCCGTAAACTACTTCAAACATCATTTTTTCTACTAGATCTTTGGTGTTTGTTAAAATTTCTCTGCCCTTTTGTGTCACAAGAGCAGCTAGATTTTTTGCATAGAATCTAGAAAATAATTTTTATATATTATTCAACACTGAGTCAACAATGCTTACCTTGAATTTGCAAATCCCAAACACCCATACATACTGTTAGCAGTTAATTTCAAAGCCATTTGCCTGATATTATACTGCATCCACATATCTGGAGATAGATCAGGAGTGGCCATTAACTTTTTAACTTGCTTTCTACTATCAACAAGTTTTTTTATTTCCACAGGCAAGATGCCGGGAGGTAGATTTTTATCAGGCAAAACTAAATTATTGTCTTCGTCTGTGGTGGGTAATGTGGTAAAACAAATATTGTATTCTTGTATGATGCTGGGATAAAGTGAATTAAAATCCATGAGTAAAAGAAGTTTGTCGTAGAAGCCGATTTTAGGTTCCAGAACCAAACCACCTAAAATGTTTGATTTAGCAGCAAGTAGTCTTTATAAATAGTAAAAAATTCTTACCTGCATATGCAGGTTTCTTCTTAGCTACTTGTTGGCTATCATTATTGTTTCTTCTTCTTTTGAACTTCTTCTCTGGAACAATATAGTCCTTTTCTTGAAAAGCATGCATCAGCAAATATTCATTTCTCTCAGATCTGCCACCCATAAGTGTTTTGGACATAATATTTCCTGCTATGTTGGTTATTTGCAATGCCAAAGGAATAATGTTTAAATCGTATAAGATTTTGAGCATATAAGCAGTATCTTGCATTGTATATTCTATTAATTTAAAAATATCTTCTGTGTTTTCATACATTCTTACAACCTCGTCTGGTTCCAAATCTGTTATTTGGTCTTCTCGTAGCTTAAGGACTTGCTGACAAAGCGTTGGCAAATCGTACGTTCTGGACTTGATTAATTCTTTGGCGGAAATTTTTAAATCCGCCACCAAACGTCCGGTAAACAAATCTTGTACCAAGCGGCCCTTTTCTGCCCGCTTGACCCTGCTCAGTTTACTAAACGTAGAAACATCGCGTTTTATTAGGCGATTAGCCAAAATGTCAATTTGTAATCCAACCAAATCGTGACCGACAATTAAATCTGGATCGATTTTGGCAAATTGGATGATGAAATAGTTTAAAAGTGCCTTTTCGGAGTCCATTTTTTGTACACGAGTTCCTTTGTAGTTTTGTAGCTGTGCGTGGATATTTAAGGGAAGAGGTTGCTTTGAAGGACCAGTAAACACTAAACAAAGCCGTAAGATAATAACACTTCATTAATGAGTGAATGTTTGAACAATCAAACACACTTACCACAAAAATGTTGATCAAACACCTGCCTAGGAGCTTTCTTATCAACAGCATAACTCGTCTGAGTCACACAAGAGACCATCAAAATTTCTTGCTGATTTGTACCTAAATTTATATGATGCCTAAAGTTAATTGTAGCCACAGTCAATGGAGGTGGTGGTAAATTTTCTGCAACTTTAACCACATCTCTTATGGAAGCACATTTGACTTCAATTTTGCACCAGGTCATCGGATGATTATTGAATATAGGATTTTTGATGTCCAACCAGCAAGGGCCTTTGAGTTTGGCCTCCAAAAGGAATCGTTCCAGGGTGCTGGAAAAGGCGCCGAATATTTTGGAAAATGTTTTCGGGCATCCTTTGATGGATTCCGGAAAGATTCTGGGGCCATTTGCTGGAAACCTAACTTCCATATAGTCGGACTCGGCGGGAACAGTTGGATCGAAGGCGTATTTTTTCTGACACAGCCTGGCTTTATAATTTTGAATATTCATCTTGTCGGCAACTAACGATGTAAATTCTTTATACAGCTCTTGATAAGTCACGGGTTTTTCTGTTGGCTTTCCGCTATCATCTAGCATCTATATTATAATAAATAATAACACTATTGCTAAATAAATTAGCACACAAAGTTGGGTAACTTACAAATGGACGTGGAAGCACGAAAACCTGCGAGCTTAAATTTTCTACAGCAACACAACAACTCAAGTAAGATTTGGATTTTCTGCAATAAGTTTTACCAAATAGAAAAACTTTGCCTTTTTGTTTTTCGGCATCTTCGAATGCGTCCCACCAAAAGAATCTGAAAGCCTAAAAAAATATACAAGTTTATTGCAAGCTTACCAAAACCTCAATAAAGATGACTGTGATAAAAATACGTCTTCTCATCCTTAACAAGTTACAATCTTTAAATCTATAATTCCAAACGAGACAATATTTGCAGATTTTGTGGTTCTTCGCTATAACTACATTCTAAGACAACAAGGCAAGATTTGAAATCAATATTTTTGAAAGTTATCCAGTTAAAAATTTCGAAAATTTTGTCCTCTCATTCTTAACAGGTTCCTATCTTTGGATCTGTAATTTCAGAATGAGACAAAACTTGCAGATTTTGTAGGTCTTCACCAGGACTACATTCTAACATGATCAAGGCAAAATTTGAAGTCAATATTTTGAGAATAATTCAGTTAACTTACCTCATCATCAGATACAGAAGGTGTACAAATTTCCTCTTCTTCCAAAGATTCATTGAAGCCGCTGCTCTGCGTAAACATAGCAGCTAAATCAAATGAATCGTTTTTGGGCTCCGCAGCAGTCTCAGATTCAGTGATTTTTGATTCAATAGCGTCCATTTGGACTAAATCAAGATCGTCAGCAAAGACGTCTTCTGCATCATGAAAATCTTCATTTTGATGTGATTCAGAGACTTCTTCTTTCTGTTTCTGTGGAATTATCTTAGTTGCTTGTTTTGAATTCGACAATAATTCATCCTTTTCTGAGTCTACATCTAAAACATTTTAAGCATACTTATACAATGAAAAACAATAATTATATTTTTTTTACTTTTTAAAGGTATTTCAACAATCTCTTCATCCATGACAGTATCAATTGGGGGTTTTTCAGCTTTCGTTTTCTTATCAATTGAAAATTTCTTGAGGTAATTTTGAGCCAGCTGACTTTTAGGGACAAAAGGTTTCGAATCCTTTTTGCTTGTAGATGGAGAGGCATCGATTTCGCCCAAAATTTCTGACAGCATATTATCATCTTCTATTTGTGTTTCCTATAAAGATAGGATTGAGTACAAGTTACTTGGAGTAAAAATGTTTTACCTCTTTCTTTTTGCTAGTAATATTTGAAAGCATATATTTCAAATTGCCTTTAGGTGCATTATCAGAGACAGCTTTTTTCCTTTTAACACCTTTATTTTTGGATTTGGCTTGATTGATTGATTCAGCATCTAAATCATCGTCAAAAATGTCCCTGCCATCTTCCACATAACCACTACCATCTTAAAAAAAAACCAATGAGTTTTGTAAGAAAAAAAACAACATTAAAGTGCAATTACCATCATCAACTATCCAATCATCGTCTTGCCTGTCCAGCACCTTTTTGGCATATTCTCTCTCATCAACGACTTCATAAAGGTTATCAACTTCTTCGATTTCATATTTATTACGACCACCACTTTTAAGCTGTTTAAATTTTTCAAAGGCTTTTGCCTTGTAGCTTGTTTTTTGCCTTTTTGGTTTTCTCGCTTCAGCTTAAAATTACAGATCCGAATCAGTTTATACAATACAAATCAAATTAGGTTTTAGTCAGCATTTATGAGTTTGAACTGTTTATGTAGTATGTTTTAACAGAGCTGTTACAAGTACATCAGTAAACTACTTGTAGTACAAGTACAAAGTAATCAAAGTTTTGTAGAAGTAATTGAAGTAAAAACTACATTTTTTTAAAAATGTACTTCAATTACCAAGAACTTAATAGAAGTACTGGAATTTTTCACAGTTCTTAACTTGAAGTACAACTGAAGTATTTCAAGTACTTGTACAATGTTTTTCCTGTATTTTGCACCCCACCTGCAACCTTTACCTTTACATGTAGATGATAGGTGTAAATACAAAAGTTGTGAAGTATAAAATCTGTTTTTTTTTTAAAGATAAAAGTCAAAATGACATTATGTTGGCAATACAATGTAAAATTGCTAATGCTTTCAAATTTTTTATGTAGAAAAGGCTTGTGTTGCCAACATAGTTACTAAATTTTTGACTTGGGGAATTATCTTTAAAAAAAAAACAGACCCTAGTATTTTTAATACCCATTTAGAATAACTTCATCTTTATTTATCAATTACGAATCAGATGAAACAAAAAAAATACCAACAAAAACGAACGTCGATTACTAATACAATTGACGTATTAGTACAAATAGGAAATTTCTAACCTAATTTTATTTGTGTGTTCAAGAAGCGACATACGTTTAGTCACTAGAACGACTGGTATTTCTAAATAGGTATTGAAAATTCTATACGGTACTTCAAGTCTTTGTGGGTTTTTTTTATACAGGGTGTCCCAGGGAAAACATTCCACCCCGATTTATTGGATTTGGGATGAGAATCTGGGATACATCGATGTTTGATTTGAGAGGGAACTATTTTTCAGTTTTTTTCATCCCCGTAGCGTTACGAATGAAAATAATGAGACGAAATTCTAGGGCCATAAAGAACTCGATGAGACCTTTGAAAAGATATATGACAGGACCCCTATCCCCTATTCAAATTTGGGGGGTTGTTCTCCCCCTAGCTGGGGGATTGAAGCTACAGGGGTGAAAAAAACTGAAAAATAATTCCTCCTCAAATCAAAAATCGACGTGTCCGAGCGTTTTTCCAGATTCTCATCCCAAATCCAATAAATCGGGGTGGACTGTTTTCCCTGGGACACCCTGTATATTGACACCCCACCTACAGCCTTTACCTTTACAGGTAGAATAAAGGTGTAAATACAAAAGTTGTAGTTTTGGCTAAATTTTCAGAAATTATGGTCAGAAACAAAAATTGAATGTCAGAAATGTGAAATTTTGCATGCTTTCAGCTTTTTTCAAATGGGATGCCCTATTTTTGGTTCTATATTCTTGAAGAGCACAATGCCCCGATTCCAAAAACATATAGTTTGTCTATATTTGGTTGAGCAGTCTCTTATATATTCTCTAATTTTGCTATACATTCTACCTGTACAGGTGAAAGCTGCAGGTAAAATTTGCGGTACTTGGTTTCTCTGATAGTATTTTAAAAAAATTTAAAACCAAATATTTTGGAGACGGCTCAACCAAATATCAACAAACTATATATTTTTGGAATTGGGAAGTTTTGCTCTACAAGAATTTTTAATCAAATATAGGGCTGAAGGGTAAACCACTCTGTAATGCCGGTTTTCCACCAAACAGACAAAACAAAAACAAAACCCAAACTCAAACTTTTCCCAAACATTTTCAAGACTAGCGTGTTTTGAGACAGTTGGAGTTTTGTTTCCCTGAGAAAAAAAAACGTAGTTCGCTTGATGGAAACAAGAGTTTTGTGTTTATTTCAGTTTTTTTTGTTTGTTTTAAAACATGTTTTACAACACAAACTCAACAGTCCGTTTAGTGGAAAACCGGCATAAAAATTTGTACATGTATTGCTAAAATGTCGGTATTTCGCAAGTATTTCGCGAAATTCAAAGTATTTCGGTGGTGGTAATTCAAACCTAGTTTTTTGTGGTATTGCCGAGTACTTCTAAGTATTTGGAGGTAATTCGAAATATTTTGAGGTAAATTGAAGTATTTCGAGGTAATTCGAAAAATTCGAAGTATTTCGCGGTAAGCTGAGGTATTTCGAGCTATTTAAAGTAGTTTTTTTTTTATGTACCGAGAACAATTAATTCTTTATCACCTAAAATTGGAATATTATAGAATAAAAATTATAGTCCATCTTCGAACAGGCTAAATATGTTGACTGTTGACATACTTTAAATTTACTGCAGATTAATTGAAACAAATGGAAAGATAGGTGGGTATACTATAAGTATATACCTGATATGTATTAGTAATCAATGTCAGTTAGTTAATAGTACAGAGTCATCCAACGATGACTGAACAGAGGATTATTTTTGACTTTCCCTGTATTTTTGAGAAAATTCAAAATAGCCAATTGGAAATTTTTTCTCTGGAGACTCAAAAATGGTACCAAAAAATCCTTTGAACCAAAAACCAGAGTTACTTACGCCATGAATGAGCTGTTTTTTAAATGATTTGTATGTATGATTTTTGGAGAAGTTGCATTTTTTTACATCTATTCTGTTGATAATGTTTGATATTCCGATAAATGTTTCTATTTTATTTTAATGTTTTATTCTTATTAATTTTTGCTTTACCTGTTTGTTACATGGCAACAAAATACAAAGATTATACCTTTATCACCTATGAACCAATTAAATCCAACAGGTCTAGCCGAGGGTCTAGCTAAAATGATTAAGCATAAAACATTAAAATAAAAACAGCAATCGGAATATCAAATATGTATGTTCAACAGAATAGACGTGAAAAATGAGACTTTTCCAAAAATCATACAAAAAAACACGGCGTTCTATTTAAGAAACAGTTCATCCATAGCGCGCGTAACTCTTTGGTTTTTGGTTCAAACGATTTTTGGTAACATTTTTGAATTCTCCAGAAAAAAAAAATATTCCAATGGCTATTTTGGATGTTCTAAAAAATACAGGGAAAGTCAAAAATTGCCCCTGTTCAGTCCTCGTTGGATGATCCTGTACCTAACAGCATTGTAGAACTAACAGTCACTTGCATCACTAACTATTGATTTAATTGTCTAGCCTGTGTGTCCAAATAAAATCCATCATATCAAAAGACCCAAAAATACGAGCAAAAATACTTTCCTGCGATCTGCAAGAAGAATCGTTGTCAACCATAAATTTTTTAGAAGTATTGTGGGGCTTCGCATGGTAATTCGAGGGTATTTCGTGTAATTCGACGGTAATTTCATGGGATTTCGCGTACTTCGACGGGAATACCTGGTATTTCGAGATACTTCAAGGTATTTCTAGGTATTTCGAAGTATTTCGGAGGTAATTCGGGCCAAATGTACACGTATTTCGGGAAGTGGTTGACCCCTCGTATGAATAAATAAATAAATAAATGTTTAAATAAATAAATGTTTATTAACGGACCAGCCATTTACAGAAATTGGACTAATACTAAAAATAAGCATCAAAAATACAATAAACAAACAATATAACATATAGACATATCCGAGGGGCAAACCACCTAGTAAAAATGTGTACACCAACTGCCAAACTGCCAAATAATACCTTTTACTTACTGCTTATAATGTGGTTTACTGACGAATAATGCCATTTACTGCTTGTAATGCCATTTACTGCTGATAATGCTTAAAAATGCCATTACTGCCTGTAATGCTTCTTATCGTTTAAATAAAAACGAAGATTCCAGGAGAAAATACCGCCGACAGATTTCGCTATAAATGACATATACTGCTAGATACTGCCAAATATTGCTAGTTACTACCCAATAATGCTTGTTACTGCCGAATAATGCTTGTTACTGCCGAATAATGCTTGTTACTGCCAAATATTTCTCGTTACTACCAAAAAATGCCAGTTATTGCCAATAATGCCAGTACTGCCACTGTTTGTTCACCAACTGCCACTATTGGTTGACCCCTCGGGCAAACCAAATAGTAAAAATGTGTACAACAACTGCCAAATTGCCACATAATGCCTTTAACTGCTTTTAATGTTGTTTACTGACGAATAATGCCATTTACTGCTTGTAATGCCATTTAATTCTGAATAATGCCATTTACTGCTGATAATTCCTAAAAATACCATTACTGCCTGTAATGCTTGTTATCGTTTAAATATAAACAAAGATTTTTTAGAAAAAATACCACCGACAGATGTCGCTATAAATGGCAAATACTGCTAGATACTGCCAAATATTGCTAGCTACTGCCCAATAATGCTTGTTACTGCCGAATAATGCTTCTTACTGCCGAATACTGCTCGTCACTACCAAATAATGTCAGTTATTGCCAATAATGCCATTACTGCCACCTGTTTGTACACCAACTGCCACTGGTGGTTGACCCTTCGGACATATCAGTTAAATCAGTGAAAAAACGGTTACCTACAGTCCCTAGCATCACATTAACACCAATTCAAAAATTAAAGTTGTTAAAAAATAAATAAAAAATAAGTACAAGTTAAAACATTAAAATTCGTTTAAACTAGTTTATATCACAGGCTCGATTACAGGATATTTTCTAATTTTGCGCCAAACACATTTAAAGAATCATTAAAGATGTCTACATCACCATTTGCAAGCAATTTATTTGCACTATCTGAAAAGCGTGTCAGAGATGAAGATAAACCATAATTCGTTCTATGAAATCCAACATTAAACAGGTTTACCCCTCTCAGATTTCTCTGTGGCAATTTAAGCCCTAACAAAGATAGCAATTCTGGACAGTCTATGTAGCCATTTAAGATTTTATATAGGGTTCTCATATCAATATATTTTCTCCTATTGCTGAGAGTTGTAAGATTAAGGGAGTTAAGTATTTCTTCATATACAATATCCTCATTTGGTATACCCAATTTAAACCCAACAAATTTCACAAACCTGTTCTGCACTCTTTCAATCTGTTGAACATACTGACCATAGTAAGGAGACCAAACCTGACAAGCATATTCCAAAACTGACCTTATGTAAGAGCAAAATAGAGTTCTAAAGCAATTAATACTACTAAAGTCTTGCAGAGTTCTTTTAATAAAACCCAGCAATTTTAATGCTCTATTAGTTATATAGTTAACATGAAAGTTGAAACTCAAGCTACTGTCAAAAAAAACACCTAGGTCTCTTAGCTCTTCTTTACTTTTAAGTGAAGTATTATCTAGGGAATAATTGAATTCAATAATATTTTTCAATCTATAAAACCTTACAATAAAACATTTATCGATGTTTAATGTCATTCCATTTGTATTACACCATTCACTCAAAGCATTTAAATCTTCTTGGATTCTCAAACAATCACTCAAATCTTGAATAACTCTGAAAATCTTTAGGTCGTCTGCATACAAAAGACATTTGGAATATTTCAAGCACTCTGTTACATCATTGATGAAAATATTAAATAAAAGTGGACCCAAATGTGAACCTTGTGGAACGCCAGAGGAGACCAATATCTCTTCAGAAACAAAACTGCCTACTTTCACCTGTTGTTTTCTGTTGGTCAGATAACTATAGAACCATTGCAGGAGATTGCCAAACACACCATACCTCTCAAGCTTTCCCAAAAGCAGAGTGTGGCTAACCTTGTCGAAAGCCTTTGAAAAGTCTGTGTAGATGGCATGGTATAGGGCATTCCATTTGAAAAAAGCTAAAAGCATGCAACATTCCACATTTCTGACATTGAATCTGACAATTAATTTTTGTTTCTGACCATGGATTCTAAAAATTTAGCCTAAACTGTACAACTTTTGTATTTACACCTTTCTTCTACCTGTAAAGGTGAAGGCTTAAGGTGGGGTGTCAATATGTGAAAAAAGGTCATTGGAAAAAGCACCCTGTACCTGATGAAATCCAGTACAGTGCAAAAAATAGCCTGAGTACCAAGAATAGGTACCGTTTATCCACTGTACTTCAAGTAAAATACTTTAGGCACTTATAAGAACTTGAAGTACAATTTCAAGTATTTTTCTTGAAGCACCTGACAGCTTGCCCTGCATGATGATTTGCAAAGAGTCGAGACTACTGCTTGATAAGTCCCAATGTATGATCAAAAGGTTGACTACTATTTTACAAATTGTTAATTCAATCAAATCAGTGCAAGTACAATCAAATTACCAACAAATAAGTGAGGAAATTATAATTACTTACAGTCATCATCCATTGTAAATTAAAAAAGAAAACTATGCACGAATACACAAATTCAAATAAGGTAGTTAAAAATGTTAAAATACAAACTAAATAAATTCAATAAAACAATAGGAACCACCCACACGTAATAGTAAATAAAATCCTAAAAAATAATAAAATTACAGTTGTTGAAAGATGAATTTGATTAAACAATGAAAAGTGAGGTTAATTATGGCGGGAAAAATTTTCAACTGTCAGTACTCCCCGACATTCCACTGCAGAGTCGTTTTCGTTTGCCGATCTTGGAGTACTCTCGAGTAAGAGTAGTAGTTTTCTGCACTAGGTACAAACAAAAAAATTTGTTCTCACTCTGACATTTACTTTGCGTTCGGTATTTTGATCTGAGTTCTTCGAGCTTGAAATCACCGTTCCATTATTCAAAAAGTGTACTCGGTGCGGGCTCAATCGCGTTCGTTTATTTAAAATTTCGGGCACTCTGAAACATCGTCCAACTGCTCTGTTCGCTCGCTGGTCACGTGCTTACAGCTCCGAACGCAAGGTTAACATCTGTTGGACAATTTGAGGTTATTGATTTGTTATTGTTTGAGTTTGAAAATTAGTGGTCTCCTTTTAATTTATCTGTATAACTTTAAAACTTAATTCTACTCAGTCACAAGATGTCGAAAAGGTTGTGTCCGTTCACCGACGAACCATATCAAGCAATTAAAAAACAAGAAACCCTCAACAACTCCAAGGGAAGGCACATTTTATCGACACCTTCAGAAAGAGCTCTACAACTTTTATATTTGGGAGCAACGAAACAATTTAAACCGAAGCCTGAACAAGGGCCTGTGGATCAAGCAAAATGTAGTCAATGCATGGAAATAGGAAATAACATCAAATGTTCGTACTGTGATAAAACATTATGTTGCAATTGTGCTGAATTGTGCAGGGAATGCCATCAGGAATATTGTAAGAATTGTTCTTATAATATCGATGCCGAGTCTTGTATTTGTTATACTTGTTATTAGAACTGGTTTATTTTTAATTAATTTTAAATACTTTATATTCTGAAGCATTTTGAAACAAAAATGTGCTCCTGGAACTCTATTTATACACACAGAATAGGAATAAACTAGGAAGCTTTACGCCAAAAGATAATATTAGTAAGATTATAAGAAATGTTAAGAATTTTATACAAAAATAATAATTTATAATATTTATTAAATAGCTTTTTTTAATTTGTATGGAGCTGGCAACATTGCGGTGCATATTAGAAGGGACTATTCAACATATTATGGAGTTGAATCAGAGCAATTTTTAGACATGTGTTCTAGAGTAAAGAGACCAGCTAGAAAGACCCAAACTAGAACTATAGGTTCTAATTTGGCGACCACTTCCGGTTCATCTTCAGGTGGAACTTTTGGAATATGCTCCATTTACTCGACAGCAAAATATGAACGGTCGTGCTGCCTACGGAGTAATCAAACCAAATCACGCTTTTGTGCTCTTCTTGTTGCTCATGTTTTAAGTTTTTGGAGTAACTGGAACAAAGACTCTTCTCAAATATCGTATGTTGTCGTGTTTTGGTCGTGTATGGCACTACGGATCACTCGGAGAAAAATTTACTCCAAACTTTTTATACCTAAGACGAGAGACGCGACTCGGAAATGTCCCAAAACTCGTACCCTCGATGATCGTACCAAATGTTTTGTTTTTGTGTCTCTTGTGTGAATTTTTTTCTTACACCGGGCGCGTTTGGGTTCTCGCTCGGTGCACTCAGGGGCCTTATTCTGTAAGAACGAACAGAACGAACCGTTCGATTTGGCTTGACACGGTGTACTCCATGTGACGTGACGTTACTCCGTAATCGCTCTGTTCGCTCCGCCGAGCGTCAACCCAAACACGCCCACCATTGTTTTACACCGAGTTATCGAGCGCAGCATTTGTTTATATGTTCGTTTTTGACGTTTCTTGGTTAAGTTGTTGTTTACACACACGGTTATAAAATTTAAACTTAACTTTCATTTTCTAGGAAAAAATAATAATTAAAAATGTTTGAATGCCAGGAAATAAGTGCAGAGCACAAAGACTTAATACACGACGTCTCCTATGATTATTACGGAGATCGGATTGCAACGTGCTCAAGCGATCAATATGTAAAGGTAATTATAATCAAGCATGGGGCCGATTTTTTTTAAAGCCTTTAGTGATAATTTTTCAGGTCTGGGATCGAAATAAAGAAGGCAAATGGACACTCACGTCCAGTTGGAAAGCTCACAGTGCTTCTGTTTGGAAAGTGACATGGGCAAATCCTGAATTCGGACAAGTTTTGGCCACTTGTTCCTTTGATAGAACGGTAGCTGTGTGGGAAGAAACTGGTAATTTTTCAACAATAAGCGATTTCCATTTACTCTTTTTTGAACCTGTATTTAGGCCTCTTTGAAATGTTTGCCTGTTTATAGAAAATCTGGTTCTAGTTTTGTGAGATGGTTCAGAGAAATGCTGCCCAGCTTAAAAGTTATAAGTAGAGATGCCACGAATAGTGATTTGGCCGAATACCGAATTTTGTTGTCTCGTTTGTAGCGCCGAATATTCTGCCACCGAATATTCGGCGGCAGATCTGTGGGTTTTGTGCATTAAAAACAGGTCAGGACCTGTCTCATTCTCATCGCGTCGCCTCTGAATTTGGTTCACTTGAGAATATATCGTGTCACGTGTCACAATACGCATTATTAGCTATATTCTTTTGATCACACGTTATTACTTATACTACTGTTTATTTTTATCCAAAAGTTTAAAAGTTATCAAAATGGCACCAGTAATTAATAAAAAGTCACCCAAGAATGAAAATATAAAATGGCTGTATGTTTGTTGTGTAACATTAAAATCTCGTGAGGTGGAAAAGGAACAAAAGCAACATTTTTTCAAATATCTACAAATTATTGGTAATGCCAGCAAAAAGTAAAATGCTCTAATGATTTTTTTAAAATGTTTTGTTCACCATTATCTACGAAAAATGCAATTTTACTTATAGAAACAATGAAACAATGGCATAAAAACGTGTTTCATTAGGCTTTCGGTATTCGGCCGGATAATACTAATCGGCCGAATACCGAATACAAAAAAAAATTGCCGAATAGGCCGAATACCGAATAGTAGCCCCGAATATTCGTGGCATCTCTAGTTATAAGTCTGATTTTTTCAATGTTTTCCGAGCTTGATAATAGGTCTGTTCTCACAGAAATCACAAACCAGTCAGAGTGCTTTTTATTGGTGCAAATCGCCAACAACCAGTTTTCTGACTATTTTCAACCAATGAAATTCGCTCCGACTGGTTTGTGATTTCTGTGAGAACAGACAGAGATCCAAATAAGAATATGTTATCATCCGTGACAATATTTTACCTATATAGTGACTTGCACCAATTTTACCATTAATTCATTGCAAATTGAAATAATTGATGTTTTCAAAAAAATTTCTTCCTTGAGGGATAGATTAGGTAGTGGGCCGGATGACATTCCAGTTTTGTTAGTTAAAAATTGTAGTTTTGTATTCTTGGAGATTTTGTGTAAAATCTTTAATAAAGCAGTATTGTTGGGGCAATTTCCAAGTAAGTGGAAGTTGAGTTATATTTCACCTATCTTTAAAAACCGTGATAGAAGTGACATTAATAACTACAGAGCTATTTCAAAAGTATCAGTCTTCTCAAAAATATTCGAATCAATATTAACTGACTATTTAACACCTTACTTCAAACATATAATTATGCCAGAACAGCATGGCTTTGTAAGGGGTAGGTCAACATTGACAAACCTACTGGTATATGAAGAGGCTCTGTTGGAGGGCTTGGAGAATAGGTACCAGGTTGATTTTGTATATACTGACTTCTCCAAGGCCTTCGATCGACAGAGTTGATCATAAAATCATGATAAACACACTGGGTGCTCATGGTGTGCATGGATGCTTCCTCGAACTGTTGAGAAGTCTGCTGACAGGCAGAAAGCAGGCGGTCAGGGTGGAAAATTACATTTCCTCAGCTTTTCCAGTTGCCTCTGGTGTGCCCCAGGGTGGCCACTTGTCGCCTTTGTTTTTTAGCATTTTTTTGAATGACCTGAAAGAGGTTTTTCAGTATTGTTCTTTTCTGTGTCTTGCTGATGATTTGAAGTGTTTTATGGTCATAAAAAGCCCAGAGGATGCCCAAAATCTGCAAAGTGACCTTGATAGATTTTGTAACTGGTGCACAAATAATAAACTTTATTTGAATATTGGAAAATGTAAAATTATAACCTTTTCAAGGAAGAAGTCACCTTATATTCATACTTATTTTCTTAATAACGATGAAATTATGAGAGTTGAGATTATCAGAGACCTTGGAATTTTCTTTGATTCAGAATTAACATTTAATGAACATATTGACACTGTTGCGAAGATGTTAGGTTTTATGCTCAGGTCGTTGAGAGACTTTGACAATATTTTTACGTTAAAATCTGTCTATTTCGCTATTGTCAGATCATTACTGGAATATTCGTGTCCAGTTTGGTCACCACATTATGAAATTTATAAGATTCGTCTTGAAAGAATTCAAAGGAAATTCCTCAGATATATTGCATTTAAATTGGGCATACCAAGGGAAGATATTAGTTTTTGTTGATTTAATGTCGCTTCTTAACTTAACTTCATTGGAACAACGTCGACAAATCTTTGATCTTTGTGTGGTTTTTAAAATAGTTAATAATGTTATTGATTGTCCTGATTCTGATTTATTATCTAGAATTGGTTTGCAAATACCTTCTGGAAACCGCCAAAACAATTTGTTCCATCTTGAGTTTCATAGAACAAATTATGGTTACAATTCCGCATTAACTAGAAGTTGTAGAGCCCTTAATGAATGCATAAATTCTTCAAATATGGACATATTTAATACAAACTTAACATCGTTTAGGAAAAGCATTTCTAGGTCGTTAAGATAATAATAATAATAATAATAATAATATTTATTATCTCCAGAAAAATTACATTCCAAACAGTTAACTAAGATAAATGTGGGGAATAATAGGCCATATTTGCAGCATCCCGCGCAAGCATGAGTGCTGTTGAGGCCCCAAAAAATTGCTTAAAATAAAATATTAAGAAAGGCTTATCTAAGATCTATGAATATGAAAATCAAGTAACGCACTTGATACTTAAACTGTAAGACGAAGAAAGAGAAGAAGGAGGTGGAAAAATAGAGAAAAGAAGGAAAGAAAAGAAAAAGAAAAAGAGGGCACATGGTAGAGAATAATATATATACTAGAGCGGAGAATAATATTAAAGCAGATAGGAATTTCATGATGTACCCAATTATTTATGTGCAGGAAATTAAGGGCGATTTATCTAGAGCAGGAAATATAATATATTATATATTATATTTTAAATTAGTTTTAATTTCATTCTTTTTTTAAAAACACCAACAGATGTAGAAAAATCAATTATTTCATATTTGTTAATGAGTGAGGCAATGGTATAGCTGAATGACTTTTTGAAGAATTCTTTATTGTGAGACGGTATTGTCAAAAGCTGTTTCCTGCGAATGTTTAAATTATGAATGTCAGTTCGATATTTGATTTTATTGTGTAGGTATGGTGGAGTTTTAAATTTTATTAATTTATAAAAGAAGCATAGTGAGTGCAGACTACGCCTGTTAAACATACTTAACCAGCCCAATTCATTCAGTTTGTGTGAAACTCGGTCTCTTCGTCTTATTCCACACGCAAACCTAATGCAAGAGTTCTGAACCTTTTGGACTCTCCTAACATCTATCGAATCCAAAAAAGGCCCATATAGGTGATCGCAAAAATTAAAATGCGAGAGAATTAAAGAGTCGCAAATCAAAGTTTTAGTTCTTTGACAAAGATAGTGTCTATGAGAGTATAAACCCCTCAAAACTGAATATGCTCTTTTTAAGCAAAGTGTTATGTGTTCTTTAAATTTGAGTTTGCTATCCATGACAAGTCCCAAGTTTTTAGCCGAATTTTTAAATGATATCGTGTCTTGTCCTAGATTTAGTTCAATATTGCCTAAAAGATCATTTCTAATATTTTCATTACAAAACAGGAGAGCTACCGATTTGTTAGGATTTATTTTAAGCAAATGTTTATTTGATTCATCAAGCAACGATTTCAGATCTTCATTGATCAGCTTATTGGCTGCAGCTACTTCTGAAGGTTTGAAAGATAAATAGATTTGCGTATCGTCTGCGTATAAGTGGTATTGACAAAATTTTAATGATTTTATAAAGTTAGAGGTGAATATACTATACAGAAGAGGACCCAAAATACTACCCTGAGGCACTCCCGCAAAGACATTAAGAGATTCCGAATATTGTCCGTCAAGAGTAACTCTTTGAGATCTCTTTGAAAGGAATGAGGACACAAGTAGAGACGCCGACTTACTGAAGCCTACGTATTTTAAAATCGACAGAAGAATTTCATGGTGAAGCATATCAAATGCTTTTGTATAGTCTAATAAAATGAGCACACTAGCATTGCTGTTGTCCTGCGCCCGCACTATATCATCAGTTAAATCAGACAAAGCTGTTGAGCAGCTATAGCCCGCTCTAAAGCCGGATTGTTTGCTGGGTATTATGTTATTGATGATTTGGTAAACGTGTGAAATTGAATACCTGTTTGTTTTTTTATAATTTGTTATAATCCCGAATATTTAATATTCATTCTAGTCTAATTAATGTAGGTATCTATGTCAAATTGCAATATATTTATACCACCTAGTACCATACCTACCAAACTTTTATAATTTAAGTAACTAGTATAGTTTATTTATTGTTTATTTGTTTATACTTTCTATATATTTGTACATTGTAAACTGTAAAATGGCTTGTCCGTAAATAAATCTATCTATCTATCTATCTATCTATGAACAATCTAATCCAATAATCCTTCAATAGATAAGTTTGAATAAAAATCTGTTTTCAGTTGGAGATACTCCAGGACCGGGCAAAAGAGGTCAGAGACATTGGGTGCGCAGAACAAACCTCGTAGACTCTAGAACTTCGGTAACAGATGTGAAATTTGGACCCAAGGCCCAGGGGCTGCAGCTGGCCACTTGTTCTGCAGAAGGAATCATTAGGATATACGAGGCTCCGGACGTAATGAACTTGAGCCAATGGACCCTTCAGCACGAAGTCCAATGTAAATTACCTTTAAGTTGCTTGTCCTGGAATCCTAGTCCTAACAGATCCCATCCTTCTATGATTGCGGTGGGTAGTGACGAACCGCATACTACTCCTGGAGGCAAAGTTTTTATTTACGAATACAGTGAGAATAGCAGAAAGTGGAATAAATTGGAAACACTTAATATTACAGAACCTGTACATGATGTTGCTTTTTCACCTAATTTGGGCAGAGTTTTTCATATTCTGGGAGTTGCTACTAATAATGTTAGAATCATTAATTTGACTCCAGTAGAGTAAGTGCCTAAATATGTTAATTTTTTCAATTATTATAATACATTTATTTATAGAGATTCTCAACTAAGTGGTTTAACAAAACTTGAAATTGAAACAGCGGCTCAGTTTGATGACCATAATTCTACTGTTTGGAGAGTCTGCTGGAATGTTAATGGAGCTGTTTTGTGTTCAACTGGTGATGATGGATGCGCTAGAATGTTTAGAAGTATGTTGTTTTTTTACCAAACCTGCAGCTTTATAACAATATTTTTCAGTTCTCAGTAAAACCTCTTGGAAACCAGAAGGTGTCTTAAAAGGGGAAGGTAATCAAGTTCCAACAGCTGTAGAAGCCGCACATGGTGCCACACAACACATACCCCAAGGATCTCCAGTAGGATCGATTGCTTCTCAAACAGCAAGATATATTAAATTAGGTTCCATATCTCAACCGAGTCGGGAACCATGGTACTAAATTTTTTTATTTTGTAAGTTTGAGAAGCAAGTGCCAAAATTGACAAAAACATAATTTCTGTTTTACATAGTCCGGTTGTTTTATCAATTTATTATTTTTGCCATAATGTGCCTGTTCCATGTAGTTACACTTTTTTTAAATTTCTTTTTATTTGCATTATTAATTTTTGTGTAATGTTGATTTTTAACATATTCACAGTTGTTCAGGAAATATTTGTATTTAATATACTAAACTTTTAAGAAATATTACTCGATTTGATTTGCTTCTTTAGGTTTTAAGAGAAACAAACTATGTATTTGTTTATAAATAATGTTCCATTAAACTTGGAAAAGGTACGTCCCATCACTACAATCTTTGAATCCCGCACAGTATCTGATAATAATTTGTTGTCCTTTTAGTCCAATTCTTCCTCTTTTCATCCAGAAAATTTCAAAATTATTCTTGCAACGGTTTTCCAGAAAAAAAAATCAAATATGCAAAAGTGTTTTTTGTAAAATCTAGTTTCTGGAAGTTGATTTTCAAGAATTTTTTGTGTTGATGTTTCACACTGAATCAATTTGAAATTTCACTTGAATGAGCTTCCATTCTTCCTCTTTCCATCCAAAAAATTTCAAAATAACTGCTGCAACAGTTTTCCATGAAAAAAAAATCAAATATGCGAGAGTGTTTTTTGTAAAATCTAGTTTCTGGAAGTTGATTTTCAAGAATTTTTCTGGTTGATGTTTTACACTGAATCAATTTGAAATTTCACTTGAATGAGCTTTTATTTTTCTTCTTTTCATCCAGAAAATTTCAAAATTATTCCTGCAACAGTTTTCCAGAAAAAAATTAATGAAATATGCAAGAGTGTTTTTTGTACAATCTACTTTTTCTGCGATTGTCAAGAAACGTCAGCATTTTTGACCGGTTGACAGGTCGCAAAATTCAATATTCTGGTATCTTAATTATGTTTCAATAGTTGCTAAGGAATCAATGAATAACAATACGGGAATCATTTTTCCGGCCTAGGCCCGGAAACTGATTATTGTACTGCTGAAAAATTGGAAGAAAAAGACAAACCTTTAACAGATATTAAACCGATCGCAGAAAAAATAGTATGTGTATTTAGGTGGAAAAGTAACACATTCTCGGCCTTCGGTGTTTGCCGGCCTCGGCTATGCCACGCCCGTCAACTTACCCCGTCGGCCGAGAATGTGTCACTTTTCCACCTAAATACACAATGTACTATTCTGGAAGTTGATTCTCAAGAATTTTTCTTGTTGATGTTTTTTACTAAATTAATTTGAAATTTCACTTGAATGAGCTCCCATTCTTCTTCTTTTCATCCAGAAAATTTCAAAATTATTCCTATAACAGTTTTCCAGAAAAAAAATCAAATATGCGAGAGTTTTTTTTGTAAAATCTTGTTACTGGAAGTTGGTTTTCAAGAATTTTTCGTGTCGGTTGACTTCGTGTACTGCAGGGAAAAGCAGGTGTCGCTCTATATTTAATTATTTAATTGATCCACACCCCTCTCCGCATTGGAAGCTAATGTCTGTTTTTTATTTGAAGATAATTCCCCAAGTCAAAAATTTAGTAACTATACTGGTATCCAGTATCCATGGAGCACTTGCCAAGTGTCGGAAGCCTCTGGCGATCTATTTGGATTTAGCCAAGGCTTTCGATACAGTCTCACATCAAATATTAATTAACAAACTGCACTTTTATGGATTTAGGGGAGTGTGTGCAGATTTATTCAGGGATTATTTAACGGGTCGTTCACAAAGCGTTTCTATCAATTCAAATAAGGGGACTGAGAGGACTGTTACAATGGGAATTCCTCAGGGTACAGTTATTAGTCCGGTCTTGTTCAAATTGTATCTAAATGATATGCTGGAGTTAAGATTTCCAGGTTCGGTAATATCCTATGCCGATGATACAGTTTTAGTTGTTGAAGATGATACTTGGGAGGAGGCAAAAGTTAAGGGCGAGAAGGGGTTGAATGTTATTTTGAGCTGGTTAAACTCCAATTTTTTGTCCTTGAATATGAGTAAGACTAAATTTATGGCATATTCTTTAAATAGGGCTGGACAACCACAATTTGAAACGCTAACAGTTCACACCTGCAGAGAAGTTATAAATTGTACTGGTACATGTAGTGCACTTATTTCCAAAGTTAATGATATAAGATATTTGGGCATACAGATGGACTCTTTCTTGAAATGGGACTGTCACATAGATTTGCTGGTCAAAAGACTTAGAGGTACTTTGTATAAATTTTATCAGTTGAGAATGTTTATGGATGCAAGGGCGTTGGAGTGTGTTTATGTGTCACTGGTGGAATCAATATTAAATTATGCCTTGCCTATCTGGGGTGGTGTGTATGAAAAGCACCTTCACCCATTGAAAATAATTCAGAAACATATTATCAAAGTTATATTGAATAAGCCAAAATCTTACTCAACGGAATTAGTATTTCGGAATACCCCACTTATGGATTTTGATACTATTTACATTATGGCGTCAGTAAATTTTGTTTATAAGAATCAAGACTTAAGGCAACGTATTAGCCACGGTCACAACACCAGAGCGGTAACCAGCATGAACTGTCAAACAAAGAAACCAGGTAACACTCCGTATTCAAGGTTTGTCGACTTAGTGGGAATAAAACTCTACAACCTGCTTCCTTCTAGTGTGAAAGATCATAAAACCTTTGAGCATTTTAAAAAAGCATCTAAAAGTCATATTCAGGTCAATATCGAAAAATTTAAATCTGTAATAGCATAAACCAATTATCAAGAACTGTTATTTTAAGTGTTATTTATTCATTATTAAGTAAAAAAATAAAAAACCTGGATGGTAATATTTAAATCAATACAATTATAACAGGATAGACTCGACAACAAAAATAACTGTATAACATTAATCATAAAAATGCGCCGACAAGCTCTATGTAGAGCTTAGGTGCGATACTGTAGAGAAAAATTGTACTTACTGTTGTAATATAACATTTTTTGAATTTGAATTTGAATGTTGGCAATACAAGCCTTTTCTACATAAAAAATTTGAAAGCATTGACAATGTTACATTGTATTGCCAACATAATGTCATTTTGACTTCTATCTTAAAAAAAAAAAAAAAAACTTTAGTCGGCAACCCTTCACACGAAGTCCCGTTTCTAGATTTTAGTCGCCGACCAACCCTATGTTTCTATTTTCTTTTTGTTTTAGTTAGTGAGGAAGTGACTGAAGTGGGACAGTGAATGGGTACTGTCTCACTTCACACACAACTTGTATTATTTACTTTTCAATCGGTTTGACGTGTATCAATTTGAAATTTCACTTAAATGAGCTCCCATTTTTCCTCTTTTCATCCAGAAAATTCCAAAATTATTCCTGCAACAGTTTTCCAGAAACCAAATTAAATATGCGAGAGAGTTTTTTGTAAAATCTAGTTTCTGGAAGTTGATTTTCAAGAATTTTTTGTGTTGATGTTTTTCACTAAACCAATTTGAAATTTCACTCAAATGAGCTCCCATTGTTTCTCTTTTCATCCAGAAAATTTGAAAATTATTCCTGGAACAGTTTTCCAGAGAAAAAATGAAATATACAAGAGTGTTTTTTATAAAATCTAGTTTCTAGAAGTTGATTTTCAAGAGTTTTTTTTGTTAATGTTTTACACTGAATCAATTTGAAATTTCAGTTGAATGAATTCTCATTCTTCTTCTTTTCATCCAGAAAATTTCAAAAGTGTACCTGCAACAGTTTTCCAGAAAAAAAAATATATATATTAAATATATACAGGGTGTATATTTTAAGTGATACCGTGATACCACTATTGCTATATCCGAAACGGTAAGAACTAGAAGGTCGATTAAATTAGAAAAAAGTTGCCTTTTTTGATGCCCATTTAAGACTCGTTTACAGTGTTGCCAAATTCTTTTTAGTTTATGAAATATAGGGTGATTTCTAAGAAACGCCCAAAACTATTTCATCAATTATTTTGAAAACTATTGATTTTCGAGACACAATTTAAATTTGAAAGTTTTTTAATTTTTCTCGCTTTATAACATGGTGTCATCAAATTTTAAATCCGATGTTTCGTAATCGAGCTACCATCATCAACTTTATTTTTTTAAATATGGACCTGGATTTTTTATGTCATTTTTAGAAAGTGCCTTTTATTCGCTTTGTAAAAATGACATAAAAAGACCAGGTCCGTATTAAAAAAAATGAAGTTGATGATAGAGCTCGATCACGAAACGTCGGATTTAAAATTTGAAGATGCCATGTTGTAGAGCGAAAAAAATTATAAAACTTTCAAATTTAAATTGTGTCTCGAATATCAATAGTTTTCGAAATAGTTGATGAAATAGTTTTTGGCGTTTTAAAAAAATCATCCTGTATTTCAAAAACTAAAAGGAATTTGACAACAATGTAAACAAGTTTCGAATGGGCATCAAAAAAGGCAACTTTTCTCTAATTTAACCGACCTTGTAGCTCCGTTTCAGATATAGTAATAGTGGTATCACTTAAAATATACACCCTGTATACAAGAGTGTTTTTTGTAAAATCTACTTTCTGGAAGTTGATTCTCAAGAATTTTTCGTGTTGATGTTTTTCACTGAATCAATTTCACTCAAATGAACTCTCTTTTTGTTTTACAACTTTTTCAAGATATTTAAATCATCATTTATGTTTCATACTTCATGACGTTCTTATGTTTCCATATTTGATAGAAGGTTGTTGAGAGGTTTTTTTAATCATTTTGGCTATACGAAATTCTCAAAAGATTATTAAAATACAAATTATTATTTATTTAGAAGATTCATTAACAATATGCACTACAGCTTCATGCTGTTTAATAATATCTTCACCAGACCTAGTATAAGACGGATCAAACATTTTCCCTTCAGGATTCTCCTTAAATAAGAATTCCGCCAAATAATCGACAGCATCTTCTGGTTTTAATCTAGCCACTTCAGACAAACCTATGTAAAATTGTATAAGTTTATTTAACATTTCATTAGGATATTATAATTCCATACCTTTCATTAAAGTAGGAAACACATACTTCATTAAATAATATCTCGCTGGTTCGGTTGTAGCTACAAGTAGTTTTTCCTCTTCAGTTTGCAGTTTTTCCATTGTTTCTGCCCATTTTTCCATTTTATCTTCGTACTCTTTTCTAGCTGCTTCTTCTGCAAGCTAAATAAATAAACAGTCAGAAACAACACTGAAAGAAATACCCTTTGTGTTTATCTATTCACTTAATATAGGAACATGCAAATTTCTTTCAGTGAAATTCAGTATATTGTTTGCTAAATAAACTCATTTATCAACACAAATACATACTTGTTTTTCAATTAAGTAAGTTTTCTGTTGCAGTTTCTTTTGCTCAGATTCCAATTTCTGCAACTCTTCTTCCTCCTCAGCACTCAATCCAAAACCCGGTATCGGCGGACCAAAAATATTATACAAATAATTCAAAATACATTCCAACTCGGTAGAACCTTCTTCCGTTATGTCTATAACAATTGGATGAATTTCCGCTTCATCGAAAAAATTTAAAACAGTATTATCCGCAGTGTTACTGTTTCTGAATTCCAATAATCTCCGAATCATGTTTGACTCGTCATGATTGGTTCCCTAAAATAACAATTTTCAATATAAAACTTAAATGTTTTGAGCATATATTACCTGGATACTTCTTTCAGGTAACATCATAATCCTTTGCAATAAAAAATCATCATCTGCCTGCAAGCTGACCACAAAATCTGGTATTATGCTGGCATTCGCATTACCGATCATATCGCCTACTTGTATCATGCCCTCACCTTCATCAGCTTCACCAGCATCTTTCCTACCTTTAACTGTACCTTTTAATTCTTTAGGAACTTCAGCAGCTTGACCAAAAAGTTCTTTAGCCTGATGAAAATAACTCGATGTAATATGATACACATATTAAAAAACCCTCAATGAACTTATATGACACACATTTTTTAGTTTTTACCTGTTGAATTGTTTTTGGAAATCCATCCAAAACGAATCCGTGACTCTGACAACGGTCTTTACTCAAAAAAACGCGCATCATACGCACTACGTAATCGTCTGGTAGTTTGCCACTGGGGCTTTGTGAAATTAACGAGTTGATATCGCGAATTTGTTCTTCGTATTGCTCGATTTCAGTTTCGATTTCGGTAACGTCCATTCCTTCGTCGACTTCGTCTTCTTCCTCTTCGACCTCTTCGTCTGGGCCTTGGTCTTTGATTGTTTTTCGTGTAGCGGCTCTCGTGGCGAGTTGTTCTTTTGCATCAGTGATTTTTTGTCTCTAAAAAATTGATATGAATTCAAATTCTATTCTCAAAGGCGGTTGCCTCTTACCAATTCTTCTAAAGTTTCATCAATCATACTTTTTACGGAAACATTGAGGGCTCCGTAGTGTCGACATATTCGTTTAGCGATTTCGGATTTTCCAGATGTCGGAGGTCCATGGATTACAGCTTTGAGGGGTTTGAGGACGTCGCCGAAGCGAGCTGTCTGATTTTTGAGTTCTTCCGAACTGAGTATCTGTGACATTTTTGCTAAAATATTTATGTCAAATTTGATAGATTGAACACCACCGGTACAGTGCTCAGAGATTCCTGATTATCCGAGTCTTTTCTCTAGAATCTTAAAAAGATAGTTGCCAGCATTCTCAGAATCGCTCAATGTCTTTAGTAGAGTTTTAAGTTTCAGGTCATAAATCTTGTGAAACATTTATTGAGTCTGAGTCTGAGATCTTTGGACTCAGTTTTAATCACAAACCTTATTAGAATCTTAGAAATATCTCCGCTCTATATTTTGTGTGTCTTAATTCTGCGGAAACGTCTCAGAGTGAGGAGATTTGATGAAAGGCTCAAATCTCTTTTCAAGGCTTCAAAATCTTCCGAATCTTTGGTTTTTACATCAGTACAGCCTATAGAACCTTTGATGTCATTAGGTTTTTGCGCGACTGCCGCAACTTCAAAATCTTCAAAGCTTAGATCTTGAATCTACACTTTATTTTTTCCCAAGATAGATTTTGACATTGAAAACTTTGAAACATAAACAGTAACGCTTGACCCTGATTGGTCGCAAAATGAGGTGTTTCTGCAGGTTGATATCAGTTTTACAATAGCGACCAATAAGCGGCCTTAGCTACATTGTTTATGTTTGAAAGTTGACAATGCCAAAATCTATTTTGGAAAAAAATAAACCATAGAATCCTATTAAAAATTAGCAGCTTTAATGAATCAAAAATCTGCTCTCAGCACGCTCAGATATCAATCAATCTTCAACATCTAGACAACACTTCACGACGTCTTATACATTATGTCGGAAGACCAAAAAAAGACGTCTAGAAGATGTCATAAATTCAAATCTCAAAGGCAACTGAGTCACACTATTTGGTATACAGCCGGACCTATTAAGAAAAGACGTCTTTAAAATGTCTTGGAAAAAATGTCATAAAGACGTTTTTAGGCAGACGTTTAAAAGACCTTGGGTTTTGTAACATACTTCAAGATGTCTTTAAAATGCATTGAACCCGTAAGCAGACTTCTAAAAAACGTCTTGAATGTCGTTTGTGGACGTTTTTAACATGTCTACAAAAACTTCCCACAGAATTTGTTTCTCATTCAATTTAGATTTTACTGGAAACCATTGAAAATGCTACAGAACACCATAGAGTTTTAATAGTAACGCTTCAGAACAATTTGGAATCTTCGGAACCCTTTTAGAGTGCTGCGAAACATTCAAAAACCGATAAGTAGGTATACCGATTTCCAAAAGCATTTTAGAACAATTCAGAAGTTTAAAACCCATTTCAGGACACTTCAAAACACTAAAACACTCTAGAATCTTCAGAAACATTTTTAAAAGCGTCACAATCTTAGGATTCAGGTTAGAAGTTACAAAACGCCTTTCAGAAGGCGTTCAAGAGCGAATTTAAATTTCTGTAAAACTTTAAACCTTTAATAAGCATCCAAAACAATTACAATCCAAATCAAAAGTTTCAGGAGCAGAACTGGAAACCTTCTAGAACCCTTTTGAACCAATTTAGAACACTTTGGAGCTTCGACGTAAGCAGACGTCTAAAGGGCGTATTCAATGTCGTTTTTGGACATCTTCTGCAAACTCATGAAGCTTCCAACATGATCTTTCGTTGCCAAATATGAAATGTTAAAAAAGGAGCCACAGTAATAGAAAAGTTAGCTGTATTGGATTGGTTTATTCCTGGAATTATGAGCTTGATATGTCGTTGGATTTAGAATAAAAAGTAGAGTTTATTATGCTGATTGATGTTTAATCGAACCTGTCATTTATTTAATCAACAAAGAGAGAAATAAATTATCCAATCTATGTCAGCGACTTCTAGAGGAGAGGAAAACAGTAATTGGGTATGTGGCTTATTACTAGCAATTAGAAATCGCAGGGCCTGCTCCAACCTAATTAAATTTTGTCGCTGATAAAACCATCATGTTGGTTTTGTCCAGGTAGGAGTTTTGTCAGTAGGAAACAGGGCATCCATTAGGGCATTTCTATGACATTTTGCCAGTGTAAAACCACAGCATAAAACACTAGTGAAATAGTCACACAGAAAGATTAATTTCTGTCAGAAAGTTCTAAAATCTTTGATCCCTTAGGATTAATCAGTTCTTGCATAATTGTCATTAAAATTTTGCTTCAAAGCCTTTGCCTAGAGAAATTATCTTGGGATGATCATCAGGTTCCGAATCAAATGGCTCAAGCTTGGATAGACTTTAGGTCTGAAATAAGTTCATTAAATTATTGAGCGTCATGTACTTTGTAAGGATCATAAGGAGGTTGAAATGCATTGTTTTTCAGACAGTTCAGAAAAAGCTTATGGTTCATGTATCTACCTCAAATCTATTGATAAAAATGTTGAGGTTTTCATACATTTTTTAACGTCTAAAGCTAAGGTAGCACCTTTGCAATCAATCAGTTTGCCTCGTCTGGAATTTTGTGGTGCTCTTGTGGCTGCTAGATTGTTTGATATAAAGTCCCTTAGGCTCGAGATCAATAAAACAGTTTTCATTCTCCCCCCTACGAAAGTAGATTTTTCTATCTTGCATAGGCGAGCGAAAGATGCTAGTAGTTACTTTCACTTTCGCTACTAGCATGTCTCACTTTCGCATGCCTATTTACAATTTTTGAAGGGGAAGAATGAAAAGTTTAATACATTACACGCTGCAAAAGCCCTATTAGGTGCTCAGTGGTATTCGAATAGCCTCGGCTGCGCTTTGCTTCGCCTCGGCTAAAAGTAGGCTTTCGCAGCTTGGAATGTAAATAACTATTTCTGGACTGATTCCACAATAGTTTTTGGTTGGGTGAGAGCACGACCAAATAAATTGAAAACTTTTGTTGCTAACAGGGTTTCGGAAATTCAGACTTTAACTAAGTATGTAGAGTCGAAATAATTTGGCATAATATGCAAACCAATCACAATTAGGAAAACCGCCATAGAAATGTGAAAAACGTACGTTTTTCTTGTCATATCTATGCTATAAAGAAAGTTGAGTAAAAAGAGACAACTACTGTTTCTTAACTCTTGTCTAACTCGAACAGGCATCCCAGGTAGCGTCCCATTGGTACCTGGGTACACACCACCATTGCAAGCGTCCAATCCTATAATATTCAGGATGTCGGTACTAAGCGATAGGGAAAAGTACTTTCTACTCTATTATATTCAACATTCGAAGCTCCACTTAGATTAAATATCCGTTACGTTAAAGCAAGTTAAAGGCGGCGTGCAAATAGCCATTATAGCATGTGACAACAAAAACGTACGTCTTTTCACATTTTTAGAGCGGTTTTCTTAATTGCGATTGGTTTGCATATTATGCCAAATTATTTCGACTCTACTATAGTTATAGTATATGGAGGCAGTTGCCAAATGATCACAATCCAGCAGATATTTTGTCTGGTGGAGCTAAATGTTCTACGATAAACAATCTACATATGTGGTGGTTTGGACCACAATTTTTGTATTTTGTTGAAACACATTGGCTTCAATTGTTGTGTAGAGGGGGTAAATAGATCATAACGCCCGCCGGGCTTATAATGCCCTCAGATTGTTATAGATATATTAACGTATTTCGTTTCCTATGTATTATGGATCTTTAAGAGTTCAGTAGAAAATACAATATGTTCAGTATGAATCTTTTTCTTTGGACATTGCTCAGATAAAAACCATGAATTTAAATTGTCGCATAGTGAAATCTAAATATAAACCCGTTTCTTGATGATTTTGAGCTGTTAAGAGTTGGAGGACGATTATCAAATGCTAAAACATCCATTACTTTTGCCTCCAAAACATCACCTTACTCGATTAATTTTAGAATATGAGCATATTAGGTTGTATCACTGCGGCCCTCAGTATTTTTTGGCTTCTGTACGTGAAAGGTATTGGCCGGTGTCAGGTCGATCTTTGTGCAAACAAATTGTACGAAAATGTCTCAGATGCTTTAGGTACCTATAGCCCAAGAATGTTGAAGCCTATTATGGGAAACATACCTGAAGAGCGCCTTATACCAAATCATCCATTTGATATTGTAGGGGTAGATTATGCAGGTCCTTTTTTGCTAAAGAATAAAAGTGGCAGAGGTGCCAAAGTCTCGAAGTCCTATGTTTCACTTTATGTTGGTTTTTTGACCAAGGCATTCCACTTAGAATCAGTAATTGACCTCAGTAAGGAGGCGTTTTTACTATTGGGGACTAATTTTGTTGCAGCCAGTTCGGAATTGAAAGAGCTTGGACGATATTTCGAGAAAATAATATTGAATTAACGAACTTATTATGCAAATAAGATCAGACTGGCATTTCATACCGCCTCAATCTTCGGGGGTGTCTGGGCCGGAGTACAAAGTATGAAACACCATTTGAAGCGTGTGATTCTTATACACTGCTTATTGAAGTTGAAGCAATAATGAACTCTCGCCCCATTTCACCACTTTCTTCTAATCCTGAAGATGTTGCTTCCTTCACCTTCGCACTTCTTGATTAACCACCAGCTGAGTCCTTTTCCTAGTTATGTAAGCAGCCATCAACCTGCAAATCGGTTATCGATTTATCAACATTTGCAACAAATGAGGAAACAGCATATTTGGACGCGCTGGAGTAAAGAATATACGTGTCAGAACTACAGCATAGACAAAAATGGAACAAGAATAACTATGACAGTTTAACGGAAGGTGCGTTAGTGTTAATAAAAGACGATAACGTGCCATTTTTGAATTGGAAACTAGGCAAAGTTGTTCAAGTGCTTCGTGGTAAAGACGATATGATATAGCGCGAGTGGCGTCTGTTAAAACTCAAGCAGGACTTGTAAAACGATGTTTCTCTAAATTATGTTTTTTACCATTGAACTCATAATTTTTATCAGATTGTGGATTTGAAAGATGATTCTTTCAAGGCGGGCTATCAATTCAGAAGTTTTCTCCAGCCCCCAAAAAAAGTTGACAATATCGCTCATAAAAAAATGATTCACTTTTAATCCTTATAATATAATATAGGTACTATTCCAATTTCAAATAACTTAACAGGGAGATTTTTTTTGAAATTGCTGAACCACTCAGGCAACTTTTTATCGAAGATGAGACCAGCTAGTTGTAGAGGAAGATTGTCTTGGAGAGAAAGCTATAAAGCAAATTTCTTCATTATAGATTTTTTAAGTTGCAGTGGCAGACCGTAGACCATATTAAAGATGGATTAACAAAATCTCACCCAGAGAGTCTGCTCAGAATCTCATAAAACAAATAATTATTGCACGATTTCCTAGAGGTATATCCGCAATTTTGGAATGTGCCTGATGAGAATTTGAGTTATCAAGATCAGTTCGTTTTGAAAGAATAACAACAAGCTATTCTAGAGAAGCCATCAGGAAACTAGATCTTTGGAAATAGTTTCCAGAATGCTCATCAAGGTATTGTACGAAAATTGAGCCATGAACACGTGAATATTTTACCTGTTGAGGATTGTGATTGATATATTCGAGTGGTCAGATTCCTGTGCAAACTTTCTCAATTTTCTTTCTCAGCTGTACCTGTGAAAATATTGCAACTGCCAGAGAATAGAGATGGAACTTAAATGACTGAATGTTCAGAGTATTTGTGTATCATTATACTTGATCTTGATCTACAAATTAAATCTGAATTACTCAAATTAATATTTATATTACATATTATTACTAGGACAATATGGCACGGTTTAGTTATTACAAAAGGTATCTAATCTAAACAAAGAGCGTGTAACCAGCGCCTGAATACGGTATGGGCCGTCTAACGGGGCATCCAGGGGCGATAATAAACCGTTGGAGGCAATTTAATAGTCAACTTCAAACAAAGGACTTAAGTGGGAGACGAAAAGACAACTACATAATAATTTATCGCTATTTTTTTCGCGAACGTAATTTTGTAACTGTAATTTTTGTTTGGCGGGTAGAAAGTTCAATGTTCTTGATGATGGATGTTATATTCATTTTTTTTGGAGTATAGACTCTATAATACAATTTTTCTGCTTACTGAATGCTTTCAACCCTATATTGGTTGAAAACTGTAGATGAGCCTCTAAAACGAGATTTCAATTGGCGTGTGTGAGTAAGGTTCATTCATATTTTCAACCAAAAAGTGTTTTTTGAAGGAATATGGGGTATTTGAAAATCCCTTTCGGACAAAAAAACATATCCAGTCTCTATTTCTTTCATTGAAGACACTTTGATAATTTTCATCAAAATAAGTATTCAAAGTTCATGGAACATTTTTTCATAAATTCTTGACCTCAATAATACTATTTCTTCCCTTAGAAAATTGGCAACCCTTAAAAACCAATACCCAAAAAACCATTGCCAAAAGACCATTTCTTGGTCGCTAAGTACCATCGTATTGTCCGTCGTCGACGGGTCGGTCCGGTGTTCTGGGTTCTTCGTAGGACATTGGTTTACATTCGCCAATTCCACCGCAGCAGCCCATAGAAGAGATAGATTTAACGGCGATCCACTACAACTGACAAGGACAAAAAGGAGGTTGACGAACTCTTATAGTCTGTCTAACTGTAATATGTTGCATAAGAGATCTTCCCGTTAGTAAAGTAAGCGCGATACAACTTTCATTCAAGGCCCGCATTTTAAGTCGCGATATTTGAACCACAATACATTTTGAACTCGTTTGCGAGAACAATATAATCGATGGACGAAGAATTTTCATATAAGCTAATGGTTTGATTGACTTTAAGCGAAGACTTTTTTGTTGATAGGGCAGACTTTTATGTAACGATTATTTTGGAACTGTTTGACCTTAGACGAATTATAATAACTATACTTTTCGTCTGAGGCTTCAAAAATTAAACTTTTCAACCTACAACTTGGCGTTTATGAAAAGCATAAGTTTTTCGCAAATTGCTTCCACTATAGCATTGACAATTTCCTTTATCGCTAAACAGTTTTTCAAATAAACCAAAAGAGTTTCGTCGACTCTACCCTTATTTATACCATCAATCATGTTTCAGATTTATCATCCATCATCTAAGTAACACTTTTTTTAGAGGTCTCTAATTCCTGATCAAGAGTTTTTCAGGAGAATTCTTTTTCCCAACCTTCAACCGTTTTTAGGAAAAAATTCTGAAGCTATCAAGATTGCCCTATATTTGCACAAAATCTCGAAACAAGCTATCAAAACGTTTTCAAGAGTCTTTGTCCAAAAAGCTCTAATTCTACGTCATTATTAGTATTAGTTAGGGTGCAAGTTTCAGTCTACCAGGATACAGTTTATGAAGAGAATCCTCCATATCTATCTTTGCTGAAAAAGGTCTAAGATTTATTTGTTGATGATCGTCTATGACTAACTAACTTATTTTGGCTTTTCCCATTCAACCAATCCTTTACATTTTGGCTATAATTGCAAACTCAAACATTTGGAACATTTTAATACCGTTGTTCAAATAAAGCACTCCATTTCTTTAAGATATTAAGTCAATTTTTGGTATATTATAAACTATAATAAGAACTGGTTTTCAAGTATATGGTTGGTCAATAATTGTGAATGTTGTGGCAAGTTTGAGAAGAGGCGGTCCAAAAAATTAACTGTAAATCTCAGAAAACACTCGTTTTCTGCGTTTTACCTTCGTTGGAAATAAATAAGGTTATACATGATAAATACCGCTAGGTTATTCGCGTTCGTTGTGCCACTCACCTGAACTGCAATGGCCAAGAAAAAGTGTAATGCTAGAATTAAATGCAAACACCACACACACACATATGCCGGATGGCAATGAACTTTACCGATCGTATTATTATAGTAGCAGACAAGTTGGCTGAATAAAGCTCAATCATTTTTTTCCGGGTTATGTAAAATCATTATTTTTGATCTGGTTTGATTTTTTTTCGGGATTACTATTATTAAATTATAATTTCTATTGTTTTACGGTTTTTGTGTAATTCTATATGTTTTTGTAACGGCATTGTATTGTTGATTAGGTTAGTGACCGGTAATTGAAGTTATTCATGGTCAAGTTCCACTAATTTTTCTTCGTCTGAAAAGTTTCTAACATCATTCTCTTTAGGGGGTAATAATTTCAATTATACTACTTTTATAGATTGATAGGTACTCTGTCAATTATTGCTATATTTTTACCAAATTTTACACTATACCAGTCTGTATAATTTGAAAAACAATATTAGATTTGGTTTTCTGAAACCCAAAAGGCTGCTCCACTGAGTAGTACTTTCTAAGATGATAAACCGAAAGATGTTTCAGAACTTCTGTAATAGGTAGATTTATTAATAATTTTGAAGGCTCCAGTGTTGTATCTTGAAAATCCTAAGATTCCTAAGTCTATTATTTCTTTGCAGTCGACGCTTTATTCCAACGTCTTGAAAAATGAGACTTTAAAGCTAGATTCTTCAAATTCTTGAATGTTTCGTTTCAAAAACCTTTAGTCTCAAACTCCAAGACACTGAAATTTCTAATCTTGAAATATTCTCTTCAACGGCTATAAACTGAGATCCTGGGAATCTTTGAAGTATTTGAATCTCCCGGCGTCTTTTCGCATTCTAAGAGACTTGCTTTCGATTAGCAGAATCATAGGTTCTATTCTGAAATCATAAAAAGTGATTCTTTTTGAGTGTGAGGGAATTATGAGGGTGAGGGACACCAATTGCCCGTGGGTATTAACACCTGATAATAATTCCCTTGATACATAGATAATTTTATATCCTACTGGATTTGCTGTATTTTGTCTATTTTTATAAAGGAATAAACCATAAACCAAAATTTATATTTTTTCTCAAAGTTTTACCTATTCAAGGTAAAAGCAGAAGTTATGGAAATCCTTAATTCCCTTGGGAGTTATGATATCCTCAACTCCCTTCCTTAACTCCCTTGGGAGTTATGAAATCCTTAAATCCCGCGCGGGAGTTCAGACCCTGTTTATGATTATCGTAACCAAGGTATTATATGATTATAATAGTTCAGTAGGATATAAAGTTTCTATTGGAATCATTTATGAAGTACATATTTAAATTTCAGATTTATTTTTAAATCAGCAGAATCTTAAGTCTTTTATCAAAAATCTTGAAAACTGAATTTCTAGAATTCTCAGAATCACTTAATGCAACATTGGTAGATGAGGTCTATTTCCTCCTGGACCCTCTAATTGATCCATTTGGTGGTACAGTATGACATAATTCATCTAGTCTTCTCCAGACAGCATACAAACTCTTAAAGATGTATTTTTTAGGTCCGCATTCCGTCTGAAAGTCTGAAGACAAAGAAAAAACGTCTAGAAGACGTCATTTTGAAAATGTCCATAAAATATCTTAAGTTCACATCTTAAAGACAACTAGTTGGTACAACCAGGCCTAAAAGTGAATAATAGTTCATGTATTTGAAAAGGGATTCAAAGACGTCTTTAAGACATCTCGTTGAAAATGTCTTTAGAATGTCTTAGGGTGGGTATTATAAAACTATTTTGAAATATAACACAAAGTTAATTTCAGGAACTACTATGAGAAGTAACGTCATTACAGAAGTTAACTTTTTGAAGACGACTTTGGGCAGACGTCTGAAAGACTTCAAGATGTCCTTTAGACACCTTAAAGACGTGAGCAAGACGTCTTGAATGTCGTTTGTGGAAATTTTAGGGACGTTTTTGTGCTGTCTGCGAGGCTGTAAAGACAGTTTGAAGTTTCAAATCTTTGGCAGTCTTCGCTTCAATGCAGTCGAATTAAGTTCCTGGGAATCATTGATGAAGTATTTAAATTTCAGATTTATTTTTTAATCAGCACAATCTTAAGTCTTTTATCTAAAATCTGAGAATGTTTCAAAGATTTAACCGCCGCGGGTTCGAAGGACATGAAACCAGTATTTTGCAAATATCTTGAAAACTTTTCGAGAAAAACATGGTAATTCGTAAGTGAAACAATGGATTCAAAAAGTTCCAACGACATTGCTTATTTCGAAATGATGTTTTTCTAACTCTGCAATCGGATGCGACAAAGTACCATTCTTCTCACTTGTTAAGAAATATACTTTTTCCCGTTTTATGGTGAGGTCTAGCGTCTTTACTTTTCTAATCATTTTTTGGGTTTTTATAGATGAGTGTCCCATGAGAGATTTCTGGTTGACTGACTATGAGGTCCGGGCTGGTAATATTTTTTCATCAACTTGGCTTGCACCTAGGAATTGTTGCCAGTCATTATGGTCGATTTTTTTTTCGAAAAGTTCATCTCCAGCCTATTACACCACCTGTACTCATAACCTAATGATGAATACCTACACTTCCATCAAATGATTCAATTTTTTAATGTTAATGAATCTGAGTTATTAAGACAATATTTTAACAGTAGCATTATAAATATGAATGCGAACATGTAAATTTATTAGTTGTTAGGTAATGTCAACTGAAAATTTTTGTGGAACATATAGCATTCACAAAAAATAGAAAGTCATCCATCATTTGACGGTAACAACAAATTAAAATTAAATGGAAATGTTGAATGGGTTTAAATTTAAAATTGTTTTGTCCGTCAATCTAATAGTGTGTACTTAGACTTTTTATTTTCCATGTTTGTTATGTTCCTATCTATTTTTACCTACAGTAATGTTATTTGGGTCATACGATCAAGCTCTAAACAACAAATTAGATATCCAGAGAATTAAGTCTAAGCTGTGTCATTTCAACAGGCTTGGTAATCACCTTCGATTCCTATCAACCTGAAAAAAATTACCAATATACCATTGAACATGTTCACCAACAAATTATTATACTTAGAAATATTCATTTTTGCCAAACTAATCCAAATAAAACCCCCTTTCAAAAAGCATCACATCAGATTCACCTTCTTCCCAGCCAAAATAATTTATTTATAAATCCCAACTAGTTGATGTCGAAATCAAAAGCTAAAATTAAAAAATTTGGTGCCTCGTTTTCATGATGCTGATGCTCCAAGAGTGAAGGTGATACTTTCGACTTGAGTTTGTTTTTCACTCATCGAGTTGAGTTTCGTTTTCAACGAATTTAAATCGATCCGATGAAGATGGTCGAACGACGAAATATCCCGTTGCTTCGGACCAAGAAACAGTTATTTTAGATAGGTACCGAATTTGGGTTCTGTGGGTGAGGCTTTTGGCAATCAACGAACCCGAGTTCAATTTAATGACCTTTTGAGAATCCGTTGGAAGAATCACATAATAATGAATAAAGGATGATGTTTTATTGGATAATAGGTTTTTAAGATTTTAGTTCTATATAATTCAAATGAAGAAATGGAAAAAGATAAGTCAACAGTTTATTTTAGTTGGATTTCGTCAATCGAAAGGGAAGTTTAAAAATTAGTAGGAAACGAATCTCAAGCCTGCGGACACATCATCAACTAATCAACTTATTTTTGGATTATAGATTGTTCAAAAGAGGATTAAATTGTTCATGAAATAGAAGTTTGAGGAATTGAGATTATTTTGTAGTTTGAAGTAAAAGAAAACCTCTAGAATACAGGCTTTAATAAACTCAGAATATTACATTGCATTCACCCCTATAGTCGGTTTTATAATCTTTCAAATAGACAGGAGGCTTCTTTTGACGTTTTGGTCGGTTCAAGGAATGGTCAGTTATATTTTCTACAACTTCATCGCCTAGATTTCTTAATGGTGTTACAGGTATCCCATCAAGATTTCCAGCATCAGAATCGTTGTGAATGGGATCTGGTTCACTACATTGGTCGTTATTTTGATCATTAGGTTCGTTTCTATATTATCTACATTCTACATTCATATCTTCATTTAACGTTTCTTGATGCAGAGCAGAATCTCCTCTTGGCGCAAGGTGGCGTGTTGACACAGCTGTTTCTTTACCATTAGCTAATGTGATATGAGCATAATCAGAGTTAACTTTTAGGAGTTGCACTTCTTCCACGATTGGTTCATACTTGCGTTGTCTTACATGCTTTTTTAGGAAGACTGGACCAGGAATACTTAACCAGGTTGGAATTGAAGAACCATTTGTAGATCTTCGAGGATGACAGAACATTCTTTCATGCGGTGAACAATTTGTTGCTGTACATAACAAAGACCTTATTGAATGTAAAGAGTGGACCAGTACCTGCTGCCAATGTCTTATATCCATGTTTCTTGATTTTAGAGCTAACTGAATGGTTTTCCATATAATGCCATTATACCGTTCACACTGCCCGTTTCCTTGTGGGTTATAAGGAGTAGTGCGACTAGTTGCAATCCCATGTCGTATTAAGAATATTTTCGGTTCTTCAGACATAAATGATGTCCCTCTATAACTATGCAGGTATGATGGTGTCCCAAAAACAGCAAAAAGTTGAGTTAAGCAATTTATGATAGTTGATGAGGCCATATCAGGACAAGCAAAGCCAAATGGGAATCTAGAAAATTCATCCACAATAGCCAAAATATAGCGGTTTTGATTCTCAGATGGCAATGGACCATTAAAATCTACATTCATTCTTTCGAAAGGGGCAGTAGCTTTTATGATGGTCCTTTCATTTCTATGAAACCTTGGTTTGATCTCAGCACAAACGGGACAGGTGGCTGAAATTCTCTTGATATCGTCTAGTGAGAAAGGTAGATTCTTACATCGGACCCAGTAATACAGTCTTGTCATACCAGGATGACAGCGAGAATTATGTAGATTATACAATGTTTTGTCACTAGAAGAAGGTAAAATTGTAGAAGATATTCTTGAAAATATATCTGCCACGATATTTTGATTTCCATGATGATATCATATTTATGAGATGATAGTTCCAAACGCCACCGCATTATTTTTTCATTTTTGATTTTAGAATTACTTAGTGAATTAAACATAAAAGTGACCGATTTCTGGTCAGTTACGAGCTTAAAGTAACGTCCAATCAGAAAATGTTTCCATTTACGAAGTGCTTCCACCATAGCATAGGCTTCTTTTTTTACGGAAGAATGTCGCTGTTCCGATTTCGTCAATGTTCTAGAAAAAAACGCCACTGGTTTTCCAGACTGTATAAGTTGAGCAGCAATAGCATATTCCGATGCGTCAGTTTCAACAGTAAAAGTGGCTTCATCGTCAATGGAAATTACAACAGCGTTTTGTATATCAGTCTTCAACTGTTCAAAAGCAGCAGCTTCACAAGCAGACAATGGAAACTTTTTAACTCGAATCAGTGGATGTATTTTCTCAGAAAACTTATGAATGAATTTGGAATAATGGGCAAACATGCCTTGAACTCTCCTGAGCGAAGCAATATTAGTAGGTAGTGGCAACTGAATCAGTGGTTTAAGTGTGTTTTGATTGATTTTCGTTCTATTGTATGCCCTAAGTATATTAATTTTAGTCATGCCAAAGTTGCATTTCTCTTTGTTAAGCGTCAAATTATATTTCTTAACAACTTCTTAAAATCATTAAAGATTTGTATCATTACGCTCTTTATTTTCACTACAGATGGTTACGTCGTCAAGAAATGCATATGTGTCTCCAAATGTTCTTATTTGATAATGTTATTCATATTTCTCTGAAAACAAGCAACGCCATTAGTCACTCCAAAAGGCATTCGAGTGAATTGGTATAGATTTTCACATGCTTCAAAGGCAGTGTATATACGTTCATGCTCTAGAATTGGTATCTGGTGATATGCAGTAATGCACTATGAAGATCTATCGAACTGAAATATTCATACTGAGAAATTTGGTTGACCATATCATCAATTTTGGGTAACGGGTATGCATCCAAATGTGTATATCTATTTATGGTCAATGAGTAGTCTATAACCATTCGCTTCTTATGATTTTCATTAATGGTCACTAGCACCTGGGCTCCCCACGGGGAATTGTTTGGAGTAATTCCAGATATCCCCATCAAAAGAGCAACAGTTGTTATCTTAGTAGAATGGGTCTTATGAGTTTTCGATTGACAGACCTAGGTGAAATGACCTTTCTTTCCGCAGTTGTAACAAATAGAATTTTTAGCTGGTCATTTATCTCTGGCATGTCTAGATCTACCACAAAAATAGCATTTAGAAGCGACAGCTGGTCAATGACCTTTCTTTCCGCAGTTGTAACAAATAGAATTTTTAGCTGGTCATTTATCTCTGACATGTCTAGATCTACCACAAAAATAGCATTTAGAAGCGACAGCTGGTCATTTTCGATCTGTACATTCGAAAAAGAATTGTCAGGAATTTGATGAGAGATCGCAGCATTCATATTTGAACAGAAAGGTGTCAGATAAGATTTGGAATGTTGCTGAGCGATTTCAAGTGCTCTGCAGTATCAAATGCTTGTGCTAAGCTCAAAATACAATGTTCCAAAAGCCTCTGTCTTATATATCCTGTTCACAATCCGATGTCCACAGGTGCAGGTAAATTTATCACCTTTCCCTATCAAATAGCATTGAAAGGTGATTTTACCTATACCTACCTGTGGACATCGGATTGTGAACGGATAATATGAGAATAAGTAAGACCAGTTATGAGAGTATCTCTGATGTAATTGTCTCTAATTTGATCTGCATTGACTGCTTTCAAATTGCAGTATTGGCTCATGAGCTTTCAGGGCTTGTAAATATCGATCTATAGACTCACCAACTTATTGTTTTCTTGACGATAATGAGTGTCTGGCAAATATCTCATTCTTTGACATATATGTTTTTCAATAGCTATTTTCCTAACGAGTGCGGGAAGAGAAATTTCCGGCACAAGGGTGCGAAGCTCCCGAGTGCCGGAAATTTCATCCCGCAAGAGTTAGGAACTATATTTTTTCTATGAGCATACTAAAGCTGATGTTACGAAGAGTTTAATTCGAATAAAATGCGATTATGTAAAAGGTAGAATTAAAAATGTATTAAAAGGTATTTATAAAAAGGTAAAGGTACAGGTATAGGTTTATCAACAATACAAACAATTCCATGTCACAATGATTATTTCAGACTCTTCCCGCACTGAGTGCGGGAAGAAATCTCTTCCCGCACCGGTGCAGGAAAAAAGTCTTCCCGCACAGCAAATCGTGCGGGAAGAGCCATTTCCCGCACGCTCGTAGAAAAAATATTAATCGCATCTTCATAAATGACGCATTCATTTATATTTTCAAAAATAGTAGGTCTAACGTAATTGATTAGCAGATTAAATTTATCTTTATCTTTTTCCACTTTAGCAGCTTCCAAAAAATTCTTTAAAGTTCAAATCCAATGAGTCCATTGATGAGCGGCATTGCTGGAGTTGAGGTCTATGTTCAATCTTTCTGGTTTGAGTAAAAGGAAACCTCTATATAGAATACAGGCTTTGATAAACTCAGAATATTACTATACAGAGCATATAACTTAACATTGACAAACTGTCAAGGTTTTCAAATAATAAAATACAGGACATCTTAAAAGTTTCTAAATATATAACAAAGTTAATAATATGGAAGCTACATACTTATAAAATGATCCGATGGAAAATCTTATGTACCTAAATCTAACAACCCCAAATGGATAATTCTGATTCAGTTCTTGGAAAGTTTTCAATGTGAGAACAAGACTCAAAGGATCGAGAAGGTCGGTCAATGGTTGCCAAAAATCATTTTAGCATCCATCAATAAATTAAATTGTATAACTAGCCAAGTTCAAGGACAAAACCACCAAGCAAAACCGATTACGTTCTTTTTTTCTATCCCGGTTGCCTTTCAATTCTTGCCGGAACGTCGAGGCTATTGCCCCTTTGCGAATTTTGCCATTTATCAAAGTTCAAGTACTTGTTAATTTTTCGTTTGATGGACATCGATGAGGATTTCGATTGCGATCAATTTGGTTTTTGGTTCGGGAAGATACCAGTTTTTTGCATAAGTTTTTTTGTCTACCTATATGTTAATATTATCTGTGTATGTATAAAAAAAAAACAGGCGGAAAACGATTATGGTCATCTGTTGAAATAGAAAAAATTTTGGACAGAAGATGTGAGTGTGAGTTTGATGATGTAATCGATTAATATTCTAGATTGTCATTGTTTAAAATATATTTGACATAGGTTGATGATAGGTAGGATGAAGAACGTTAAATCTATAGCTATACCATTACTGTTTAATTTCACCTGAAAAACCCCTTATAGAACAAATTCAAACTCAGTCTTGAAGTTCAACTTCATTTACACTTGAATTATTTCATTTGATTAGGATTAGAAGGAAGTAACTGGTTTTGTTCGAGACTGATTCAAAAAGTCTAAAAAAACAATAATAGCTTTTTCAATATCTCATGCAATAGCGCAAAATATCAACTCATTGCTCCTGCCTTCTGAACTACTGGTCTATTATTACAAACAAATATTTTTCAGCTTTCTTCTGTGCTTTCAAGGAACCCATAATGCTGTCATCAACAAAGATCCTTTCATTTGACCTCGATGGGTCCATTAGAAGCAAATTCTATATGAGTAATATGGAGCCCAGGATATAGCTCTGAGGAATCTACTGTTTTGTTCACGTCCTAACTGTATGACTGGCAAATTCCCAAGATCTCAAGGTTTTGAGATTTCGAGGTTTTTATTACTAAACTTTTAGACTTTCAAATAAATTATTTATTTATTTATCGTCTTTCGCAACTTATCGACCACAGGGCAAAGCTGGCCATCCGATATGAAACAACAAAACTCGAAAGACCTCAACCAGTGAAAGGTAACAATGTAAATGCACCTTTCCTGAAGACAGCACAAAGAATGTCTTTTCTTTTTCTGTCAGGCCTTGCACCAGAGGTGAAAAGTGACGAAATTATGAAATATCTAAAACAAAATGAACTGGAAAAGGGATGTTCATATGAAAGAAGAGCAAATACCGTTCTTCCTTCAAACTGGCTGTACCACACAACAGCCGAGGTAAATACATTACACACTCTGGTCCAACGGAGTTATCAAAAACCATTTTTTAAACCTTCAGAGTCGAAAGATGACACTCAGAAAATTGTAAAGTCAGGTGTAAGCGTGATGCACGCAAATGTAAGGTCATTAAGGAATAGAACTAACGAGCTGGAAGCATTTCTAGTAGACAGAAACTTTGATGTTGTCTGTCTGACCAAGTACTGGCCGACTGGTACAGAAATTGAAACATTGGTAATTCCAGGTTATAAACTAGCTGACTACTCGGCAAGAGAAAACTCCACTGGTGGTGGAGCTGCAATATTGATTTTAGCGTGTTAAGTATTTGTTCAGATTTTAATGTAGAAAAATGTTTAGATTGTTGTTGTATTCGTTTGACATATTTTTACTTAAATTTTTTAACTGCTTATCGCTGTCCATCAGGTAATTGTGACACCTTTTTAACATCCTTGGATGGGATGGTATCTCGCTTGGGCACGAACAAACAAACTATTTTAGCAGGAGACTTCAACATAGCACTTGGCAGTGAACATACCAACTTCCTACAAATGCGGAATGTACTGGAGAGTTTCAACATGAAACAAACATTTGAAGCAACAAGAGGTGAAAACTGTATTGACAATATTTTTCTCGATTAAGATACAGAGGTTAGTTTGGCTGAGGTTTTTGACTTGGGTTTTTCTGATCACCGAGGTCAGCGGGTTGATTTAATAGCAGAAACGATTAAGAGATAGCCTAACATAAAAAAACATAACAATGTCTAGACTTATAACACAAAGGGGTCGGTTTCAGTTTCACAATAAAATAAGTGAGGCGGATTGGGATTTTGTGAATGGGACTAATATGAATGTTGATGACCAATTCGCTGACTTCATGAATATACTTGAGAAAGCTTACTTGGACTTTTTTCCAGAAAAAATTTATAAAGCTAAATCAAATAACCCACAAAAAATAAATTGGTTTAATGAAGAATTGAAAACAATGCGTGAACAGTTGTTTGTTTTTTACATGACCTCAGTAAACAATATCAAACTGAAGAAATTTCTCAAATGAATATAGAACTTAGAAGAAGGTACAAAGCCGAAATACGGACGGCAAAGCTTCAGTCTGACAATAATTACATTCAGACATCTATTAATCCGTCGCGTGCTGTCTGGGAGATTATAAATTGCAAACGGGATATTACAAAAAATAAGAAAAGTTCTGAAAATCATACAATCTCTCCTGATAACTTTGATCAGTATTTTGCAGAAATTGCAAATAATCTAGTAAAACATATTCCACCAATCAACTTACGTCTTCCTGATATGAAGTTGACCACCACAGGAAATAACTTTTCTTTTTCTCCAGTAACTTTCAACGAAGGTAGATACGTCATCAGTAACTTGAAAAATAAAAATAGCCGTGACCTATATGGACTGAATGAAAAACTTATTAAATCTGTAAAAAATATTATAATAAGCGCTCTTTTTTAAAAAAGGTAACTCTCAACTACCTGAAAACTATAGACCAATTTCACTACTGCCAATAATTTCAAAGGTAGTTGAAAGATAAAGACAAATAGTTGACTTCTTTGAAAATAATAACTACTTTTTCAACAGCCAATTTGGCTTTAGGGAAGGCAAGAATACAGTGCTGGCCATCCTGGACCTAGTCTCATATATAATAGATTCTTTTCATAGCCTTGAATTCACCTGGGTCTTGCTGTGTGACCTCAGCAAGGCCTTTGACTGTGTCGACCACGGCATTCTCATGCAAAAATTAAAAACTATAACTTCTGCCCAGGTAGTATCAACTTAATATAATACTATCTTTCAGACAGAGTACAGGGTCCTTATTCTTGAAATAAGGGAGTAGCATTCCCAGGAGAACGAGTGTTCTGTCTTTCTCAATGATATGCGAATGATAATAAAGATAACAAAGACGGAACACTTGTTCTCCTGAGAATGCTGCTCCGCTGTTTCAAGAATAAGGCCTCAGGTACTGAGAATCTCTGGGATGGACTACTCATCGAAACGAGTGATGTGTTGGATAAACTGATATTTATATCAGTGAAACAAAAATTAATAAATTAAACTTTGATTATTAGCCTATACTTTGCTAATTTATATCGCAGCTATGGATGACTGAATGTGTTTATAATAGTTTTTATATGTAAGATAAACAGATGAGGAATCGTTTACTTAAGAAAGGGTTTGTAATTCTTTGTCTTGATGTTGAGTCAGTTCGTATAGTTATTTCTATGTGTTCACACGCTCTGCTTTCCACGCTGTGTTCGATATAATAAATATATTGAATATCGATAATTAAGTTCTTTTATTTCTTAGTCCATTTCCCAATAGGTTATGGGACCAGTGTACGTGTATTCATTGCGGTTGTGAAAACCGGGAGTGTTTAATGTGACAATGGAAAATTTGAAACTAAAAAGAAACAAAAGGCTTTATGCTAACAGAGCTTGAACTTAAATAAGAACATCAGAGCTCAGCAATTTAGAAATAATTATCGTTGAGGATATTTTAAAATCGATTTTAAAAGACGCAATTTCGAAAAAAAAAAAAACAAGTCTCTGAAACGCAATGAAAAAAAAGTGAAACAAAACAATTCCATCAATAAAAAAAAAAAAATGGAACCCTTATAACAGTAACCAAAAAAGGGCACAATTAGTATTCCCAGTAATATGGGCATACAGGAAAGTCTTTTTGCTGTCCGTAAGAAAAATGCAAAGGCTGGTATGAATATTGTTTAAAAAAAAAAAAAAAAAGTGGTAGTATTTACAAAGGCGGTAAGCTTATAATTTATGGGTAAGTCTTTGAACACTTTAATAATAATTGCTCTTGAACTCAATGTTATTGGAAATTAAAAAAAAACACTATTATTCAAGCAAATAGTGACGATTAAATAAAAAATAAAAATTATCAATTGTGGTTTGAACGTTTAGTCCACATTGGTGAGGTTTAAATTATTAAATTATTATAAAAAAAAAAAAAAAAATAGAGATCGAGGACTTAGGGCGCAAATCGATACAATGAGTATTTATGTGGAGCGTGCATAAACAAGCGCGACTTCCATTTCAAAAACATTGTACTGTTTGTGCATGAATTTACTTACTATTGTGTAACATATTTGATGAGTCATAAGTCATATGTATTTTGTATGTTTCAAGATTCAGTTGCTGAAAGTGGGGCACATTTCAATTTACAGATTTTCAATGTATTCTGTGACAATGAAGGTGAATATCTAGCTACTGAAATGAGAGATTTTTGGTATGCAAAAAGATAAGTCATCATTTGACAATTCCATGAGCCCCACAAATTAAATGATGCAGCTATATAGAAAAAAAAAGTTGGAGGCAGTTTTAACTGCAACATTCTCACTTAGTTTGACCCCTACTAAAACTTTAAAAGAATTTGAAACACCATACGAAATGTGCCGTAGTAAAAAGCCTCGAGAAAAATATTCCTAAGTGTTTGGTTCCATGATACCGTTTATAGGTACATAAAAACCAGGAAAACAAAATTTGATATCAAATCCTGGAAAGCTGTACTGGTTGGTTATGAACCAAATGAATATGAAGTGTGGGATGTGGTTAGTCATAAGTTTGTTGTAGTTAAGGATATTATTGTAGATATGACAAATTTGTTTTTGTCCTCCAAGCCTTTTAATCTGCATAAAGCTGATTTCTCTGACTATTTGTCAAGATCAGTAGTTGATAATAAGCTTGAAAAAGTGAATGTAGAACACTTTGATTATAAAGCTGATTCCTCTGACTATTTGTCAAGAACAGCAGTTAATCATAAGCTTGAAAAAAAGTAAATGCAGAATACTTATGGTCATAAAGCTGATTCCTCTGACTATTTGTCAAGAACAGTAGTTAATCATAAACTTGAAAAAGTAAATGCAGAACACTTATGGTCATAAAGCTGATTCCTCTGACTATTTGTCAAGATCAGTAATTACTAACAAGCTTGAAAAAAGTGAATATAGAACACTTTAATTGTAAAAGCTGATTTCTCTGACTGTTTGTTAAGATCAGTGGTAACTGATAAGCTTGAAAAGTAAATGTTTAACTTTTCTGGTCATAGAGCCAATTTTTCTTTTTCAACACTTTGGTGATGAAACTGATTCCTTTGACAGTTTGCCAAGATTGCTGGTTAATAAATCTGATAAAGCAAAATCAGATGAGCAAGCAATCCAAGAAAGTAGCTAACTGTTAACACACAAGTAACACACAAGAGTTTATAGGTAGATAGAAATAAACTATCCAGTGATTTTCAATTTCGAGTAAGTCAATATTAGTAGGTAATAGAGATTATGAAAAAGTGAATGTAAAACACTTTGATGATAAAGCTGTTTCCTCTGATTGTTTGTCAAGATCAGTAGTTATTAATAAACTGAACTGAACTGAACTGAAAAAGTGTCAAAAATGAATGTAACACTTTGGTAATTAGCCTATCCAAAACACGTGACTTTGACAAGCAAACAAAGGGTTTGTGTTCCTCTTGGCGGACATTTTAATTTGTGTTCGACAGCATCTTGGATAGCCTAATAAAACCTTTCCCCTGAAAGTGCCAGTTTGTCAAGATCGGTGGTTTGGTTAATAAATCTGATATAGCTAAATCAGATGAGTAACAATCCAAGAAAGTAGGTAAATGTTAACCCTAATAAACTCATTAAACTAAATAATGAGTATAGTAAATCTGTGATTAAAACAGATCTGCCAAATGATATTGATTCACTCATTATTGGTAAATAAAACGTGGTCGTTAGTATCAAGACCCGAATATAAAAATATAGTGGATTGTAAATAGATATTTTCCATTGAAAATGATGAAATTGGAAAACCATTTAGATACAAAGCTTACTTAGTTGCTCGTGGTTCTAGTCAACATTACTTGGTAGATTATAATGAAACCTTTGCACAGGTGGCGAGAATCGTAGGTTTCTGGTTTATAATAACCTTTTTAATCAGTTAACCCTTTTAATACATCATATGGATGTACAAACAGCTTTCCCGGATAGGTCATTTAAGGAAGCCATTTTTATGAAAGTTCCTGAAGGCTGAAGGGTGGCTGGCTCAAGGTGTGACAAGTAAACCTCCTAACCAAGTTTGTAAGGCTTTGTATCTATGGACTAAAACAAACCACTAGATGGTGGTTTGAAATAATAGTAAAAGTTCATAAAGAAAATGGGTTTGAAAATTCATCTGTATTTATATCTTCGACAAAGGTGCAATATGTAAAATTATTTATGTAGTTCTGTAGATGGTATTTGCCACTGCAGATAATAATACCTACATTGAATAGTTTAAAAGGGATTTGGCAAATAACTGTTCTATGTTTTATTTGAAAGACAGTAAACTATTTTTGGGTAATAAAATTGAAAGGTAATCAAAAATAAAATTAGTCTTGATCAATTTTCATATAGGTACAGTTCAAATGTACATGAAAACTATTTTACATAAATTTAATATGAATGACTGTTGTGCCATCAGCTGTGTCAGCACTCCACTTCCTAGTAAACTGAATTTTATTGGTTTAAATTCAGGAGAAAAAGGTGATAGCCCTTGCCGGAATCTAATCTTCTTTAAATGTATATTATGTTATGTATATCAAGCCTGATTTAAGTACCACTGTTAATATTTTGAGCAGGTATTAAAAGAAGAATAATAAAGAGTTTTGGCAATATTTGAAAAGGGTCTTTAGATATCTTAAGGGTAAAATCAATGTGAAGTTGACACAATATTTCACTTGTGAATGTATCATTTTCTTGAGTGATTCTATTAATCCTGACTAGGAAGCTGGAGATGATAATATAAACAATATAAAAGCACAACAGGATATTTATTTAAACTGTTTGAAATTTCTGTGATATGTTGGAATACAAAAAGGCAGTTGTCAGTAACGGCATCATCTACTGAAGCCGAATATATGGTTTTTCTTTTTGAAGAGGCTCTTTGGTTAAAATCATTAGCAGAAAATATGCATAAATATTAATATCAAAGTCAATTATGACCTAGGAGGATAACAATAGACCTCAATAAGTATTACAAATAATCCAACAAATCACAAAAGATCAAATCATATTGAATTCATCGTAATTAATATAAAATATTAATTTGTCCACAGAGAAACCACTAGCAGACATGTTTACCAAACCATTGATGCAAGTGAAATTTGAGAAATTAGAATGGAATTAGGCTTAGTAAATAAGTTAAATGGTTTGATTAGGTTTTTCTGGGTTTTCCCTAATCCCGAGCAGCAAATGCTGGACCGTAATTTTCCCCAGAAAAGACACACATAAGGAAAGCAGGCCTATTTATGTTATACTAGGTTTAAGTTGTATTACACTTTTAGTGTAATTGATCAAATTTTTGAGGTGGCGTGTTGGATAAACTGATATTTATATCAGTGAAACAAAAATTAATAAATTAAACTTTGATTATTAGCTTATGCCTTGCTAATTTATATCGCAGCTATGGATGACTGAATGTGTTTATAATAGTTTTTATATGTAAGATAAACAGATGAGGAATCGTTTACTTAAGAAAGGGTTTGTAATTCTTTGTCTTGATGTTGAGTCAGTTCGTATAGTTATTTCTATGTGTTCACACGCTCTGCTTTCCACGCTGTGTTCGATATAATAAATATATTGAATATCGATAATTAACAAGTTCTTTTATTTCTTAGTCCATTTCCCAATATGATGAACATCGGTGTCCCACAGGGGTCTGTGCTGGGTCCAATACTGCTTCTGGTGTATATTAATGATCTACCAGCCATTGACAACAAAGCCAAGTACACACTATTCGCTGACGATACAACAGTGTCTTTCTCTGTGAACACTCTCATTATAGTATAAAAATTTTAAAAATAGGATTAAGGAAATTTTAATAAGTAATGTTTTTTATGATTTTGATGAATTTATTTCTCATGTTTTTAACTAGTGTATGTCTTTATACATATGTATAATAGATTGTAGGATTACTATATATCCATGTTAACACTGTATTTGCTTCTAATGTATCATTTTACTACCTTGTTGACGATTGTAAACATATGAATATGTCCATAGCATGAATAAAAGATTTTTATTTTGATTTAGGTGCTGGTTCTGAGAATATCGTATTTTAGGAACTTCAATGAATTTACACTTTGAGACATTCAAGATCATCCCGTTCCTACTGCACCAGGAGGAAAATCTTTCAGGTCATCTTGAAGTACTCCTACGAATAAATTCTCAAAAGTATTGATCACGCTAAACATCTTCAAGTCGTCATAATAATAAGTCGTCAGCGAAAAGCGAAATTTAACTTGATTAAAATTAAGCCAAAACATCATAAACAAAGTGTGTTGGATTTTCGTGGAACGTCTGCATGCAAGTCAATTAAAATTAATAAAAAAATTTCTTGTCTCGACTAGGATTTGAATCCAGGGCCCTCGCATATCCAGTGCAACGCTCTACCAACTGAGCTACCAAGACCTGTTTCATTTCTACCTTGTCGGTCAAGTCTTTCGTAAATTTTAAGTTGTGAAGACCAACGGCAACCTTCGGCGGTTATCGTTGGTATGGGAGTGGGTTAGAAGGTATAAGGGGCACACAAACGCAATTAATGGCTGTTTTGGAAGAACGCATCCGTGGTTGAAAGGATAATGAATTCCAAAGCAGCCATTGATTATACGATTGTGTTCCCCTTATACCTTCCAACTCACTCCCATACCAACGATAACCGCCGAAGGTTGCGTTGGTCTTCACAACTTAAAATTGATGAAAGACTTGACCGACAAGGTAGAAATGAAACAAGTCTTAGTAGCTCAGTTGGTAGAGCGTTGCACTGGATATGCGAGGGTCCTGGGTTCAAATCCTAGTCGAGGCAAGAAAACTTTCCATCAATTTTAATTGAAACGTCTGCATGCCACGAAAATCCAACACACTCAAAATTATATAACAGACAATAAAACTTGTAAAAATCATAAACAAACCAAAGGTAGGTAGTCTTAGAAGGCTTGAAATTATTCATTTGATCTACTTTGGCGGCGATTTCTCAAGTAGCTCTCAATCCAGCTCAATAGACGTCCAGAAACTCCAAAAACCATGCAGCTTACTCAAATATATCCGATGATCTACCTTGTCAAAGGTCTTGGTAAAGCCGATGTAGATGGAATGGACTTCAGATCCATATTCGTAATTGTCAAGAAACCAAACTGATCATCAACGATTAAAGACAGTAGACTAATAATAATGGCTTAGTTGTAAGCTGAGATCATTATCAGCCTTTCGAAGACTTCAAGTAAGATGCTGATTAGGCTTTTATGTGTGTCGATAATTTCGGATATCTCTGTCACCAGAATTGTGGATAGGGATAACAAAAGATTCTCCAAAATTCGGAAAAGAGTCTCATCAGATTTGAGCAGAACCTTACATAGGTCCTGAGACTGTTCACCTCTGAACTGTAGACAACAAAAATAGAGTAGTTGAAGGTATTTGAGCAACTGGCTTTTCTACAGTACTAGAGCATGAATCTTCATTGTTGAATTAGTTATTTCCATCCGAAAAATCCAATACAAAATAAAGGCTCTCAGGTACCAACAACCTCCAAACAGACGCTCGAACCGAAAAAATTCCTGGTTACTTAATACCACCGAAACGTAAATTTTAGTTTCAATAATATTACTACACGACCATCGGTAAAATAACTTCCTGAAACCAATGCCGTGGAGACCCATCCACCACGGTACCGATAGGTGTTTTTGAAGGTCCTTAACCTCGGAATGGTCCCGTTAGGCGCGGAGCTTCGCTCTTGCACCTCGGATGGCGCTCTGAGTTGGTACGACCGCGCCACGGTCAAGTTTACAGTCAATGATGGTCGGGTGGTACCAGAGGCCGAAGACATCGAATACGTACATTGGGTTCTCGTTGTTATTATTGTTATGATTAAAAATATATTACCGGGTGAATTTGTCGGCTAGTTTTGTTCCAAAAGGATTATTTTGTGTTTATTAGTTAATTATTGAAGCAAAAGACTGAACCGGTGTTAATTTGAAAAGACTGTAACTTAGGTTAGAGTGGCGATAAAGTGGTACCAAACTGAAGACTTATATTATTATATAGTGCGGCTTAAAGGAATTTTACAATTATTATTTGTTTTGGATATTCCTCAAGAAACTCAAGAGCAAATAAGGAAAGGGATTAACTTTAGAATTTTGGTAAGTTTATGTTAATCATTTATGATTAATTTGTTTCAAGACAATTTATTTATTATTATTTGTTTTATTTTTATTGTGCCTTAATTGAAATTAAATAATTTAATAATAAAAAAGTACAAATTGCAACTTCAACAGAATAAGGTTTAAAAATTATTAAAAAATTGAATAACTAAAAGTCAAATACAGATAGATTTTTTTACAAATTACAATGATTAAGTATTAATTAACAGAAATCATTTTTGTAACGTTTTAATTTGAAAAGATAAATTGCGACGTTGCCAATTGTTGCAAATTTACATTGTTTTGACGTCTTTGACCTGGAGTAACCTTTTGTTCGATTTTCATCGTTTGCGGTTTCTGTAACCCAATTTAATTAAACAATTTTTAACTTTTTTTAAAAGAAACTTTAATTCAATTTAATTTTATCAAACTGCTTATAATTTAGATACAATAAATAGATAAAATATAAATAGGTACTTTGATGATAAAATTAATATAATAATAATAAATAAAAATTAAAAAACAAAATAAAATATGTGATAATTTAAATATATTTTTTCCAAAATTTTCCTCTTCCAAGTGACGTATACAGTGTTGTCAAATTTTGCAAGTAGTCCTTGTTTTGATAAAATATGACGTCATGATGGCCATGCTTTGTACGACCTGTAGTAACCTTTTGTCCGATTTGCCATTTCTGTGACCTAATTTATTTAGCATTTTACTATTAATGAGAATTTGTGTAAACACGAAAGGAACAAAAAAAAAACTACAAATAAGTACTTTTTTCAAATTTGATATTCTAATTTATGAATCAGCGTTGCCAAGTGTCGAAATTTATCACGAGCTTCAGATTAAAAAGTGAAAATGTTTTGATGGAAGATTCTAGTAAAATATGGCAATGGGTATACTTATCGCAACGTTGCCAATAATTGGCGACATTGTTTTGACGTAAAAGTGACGTCTTTGACCTGAAGTAAACTTTTGTTCGATTTTCATCCTTTGCGGTTTCTTTGACCTAGATTAATTATTGTGATTGTAATTTTATTAAATAATTTATCGAATTTATTTCATGATTTAGTTTAAGTAATTAAATAATTACTTTTCATTAAAAATACCTTATTCTTGAATACCAAGTAAAAAATTTAAAACAAAATAGACTCTGATTATCAGTGCTTATGGAAGCAAATGAACGAACTTAGGATTTTTGTTAAAAGCAGTTTTTCTTCAAATACGGAAAAATTGTTGCCAAATTGTACAAATTTACTTTGTCTTTGTCAAGAACGTCCATAAAGTTTCAATTCTTCGAAACTGTTTTAACTTTATTTGCTGTGGGTTGTCATACTTTCATTGAAATTTATTTTAACATCTTGGGTCATATCAAAAGTCCCTTGGCAAGAGTGCAGGAAAGTTAATTTTCAATGGACAACTAAAATTTAACAAGTACCTTAAGTCAGTTTTACATCTTTTTGGTTACTTTCGGTACGATTCTTCTAGAAAAAAAAAGTAGAAAAAAATATGTTTACCTAGTTGTTTACTATGACCTGAAGTAACCTGCTTGCGTATTGTCCGTTTTGACCTGATTACTTAAAAGTAAACGTAAATATAACGGATCTGGCAAAGCGGCGAAGAATTTTTACTTTTATACCAAGTGGTTGCAGTAAGAATTCCAACATTTTGTATTAAAACTGTTCTTCTTGAACCATGTAATTTGATACCACTTGCCTAAATACATCCCCTAATTCCATCCACCACCTGCTCCTTTAACTGATTTTAATACAGTTATAAGAGGGTACCACCTTTAAGAAAACAACCGCAGCTTTTTGCTCCTTTTACCTGGAACCCAGGTAGACTAGGAAAGTTTTTGTCAAGAACTAAAAAAAAGGGTTAGAACCCATTATGGATGCTTAATAACGATTCAACAAGTTTGAGCTGGTAGTACCGTTAGGTTTTTGGGTTACCTACTCTATTTAATAATATAGGTTTATTTTTTTTATGTAGATGGTACCGCTATTTGGGTCACAATCAATGCGTTATGGTTAATATTGCATCATAAAAGATGGTCGGTGGGTGTAAAAGCATTATGATGGATTTTGGGGTGGTTGGACATTTGGTTTCCTGGTGGGTGAAATGATGGACAAAAAAAGTATGCAGCGGTACTTCATAGGTTTGTGAAGAAAGAAATATCTCATTAGTTTGGGTTGGAACCCAAATAAACAGATGCAATTTGAGATTTGAGACTGAAAAAGGGCATATAATTTTTCCCATGAAAGTGGTACCGTTAGGTTTTGGGTACCGACTTTATTTATTACTAGATAATAAAATGGGTGTTTTTATGTTTGTTGGGCAGCTATTCTTGTTTGAAGGGTGTCAAATATAATGATGGGTTTGTATTATTAAGTTAGGCCCAGCTGCACAATTTGTGGTAACCTGCAGTGGTTATCAAACTAAGGCCCAGTTTTACAATTAGTGGTAACATGCACTAGTTATCAAACTAACCATACAAGACACTAGTAATCCACAATATAATGGTTGCGGGTTGACCACAAGTTTTCAAAATAAGGCTTGGAGTTAAATATTCTGTAGCTTGGCCAATAGTTTTGGCTAAACGACTCATTATGAAACCAGATAGGTAGTACCTATTGTAGGTTACCAGTGTCTTGTAGTTACCGCTGTTAGTGTAACTCACAATAAGGCCAGTTTCACAAATAGTGGTAACCACAAGCAAGACACTGGTTACCTGCAATAGGTACCTATATTTGTTTCATAATGTGTGGTTTAGCCAGAACCATTGATCAAGCTTTAGATTATTCAATGCAGTCAACTCGCAACTATGAGTTTTATAACCAGTGCAGGTTACCTCCAATTGTGAAACTGGGCCTTAATGGTACCTAACCTGCACTAGTTATCAAACATAGTGGCAGATTAACCACGAGTTCGCAAAATGACGATTGACTTAAGTTTGATTGACCAATGTTTTTGACTCAACCACACATTATGAAACAGATTATATTGTGGGTTACCAGTGTCTTGTGGTTACTGGTGGGTTACCACTGTTTGTGAAACAGGCCCTTAGTGTTATCTAGAATCTCTAGGATACAAGTTTATTACATTATTATCCAATTTCTGTTTCTAAAATGTTGTAGATACTTTTTATTCATACATTTACACAAGTTGCTATATTAGGCTTTTTACCGCACATCCTCTGTGGTTCACGATCGTGAGTCAAGGTGCGACACTTTTTTTCTCAACTTCCTAAAAATATCTATTTTCTGCTTTGTTTCTCATTTTTGGACTCACTTTTCGTCTATTCCATGCTCTTGAAATTTTCTTAATCTTTTTGAATCCCAAATCCATGACTCTGAAGCCTTGGCTTATTGAAGTTCTAAAGTGAATTCTTGGCTTGAAGAGGTTCTGGAGCATTTTAGAAATTTTTCAGTAATTTCTAAATTGTTCTGACAGATTTCAGAGTCCTATATTGCTCCAAAGTGTTCTGAATTGGTTCAAAAGAGTTCTAAAAGGCTTCCAGTTCCAGTTATAAATTGAATCCTAAATTTTAACCTGGATCCTAAAACTCTGGCGCTTTTCAAAGTGTTATCGACGATTTTAGAGTGTTTTCAAGTTTCCCAAAATGGGTTCCAAACTTCTGAATTGTTCTAAAATGCTTTTGGAAATTGTAAATAGGTTTTTAAATGCTTCGGAGCATTCTAAAATAGTTCTGAAGTTTCCAAATTGTTCTGAAGCTACTACAGAATACTTTTGGGAATTTTGAATTAAATTTTAGGTGTTTTGATCTTTCCAAAAGGCTTATTAAAGTTCTATACTGTTCTGTAGCATTTTAAATGATTTCTAGTAACTTCTAAATTGAATGAGAAACGAATTCTGTAGGTAATTTTTGTGGACATTTTGAAAACGTCCCTAAAATATCCACAAACGACATTCAAGACGTTTTTAGGACGTCTACTTACGTGTTCAAGGCATCTTACTTAGACGTCGTATGTTACAAAGCCCAACGTCTTTCAAAGGTCTGTCTGAAAACGTCTTTATGAAATTTTTCCAAGACATTTTAAAGACATCTTCAACAAAACGTATTGAAGATGTCTTTGAATCACTTTTCAATACATAATCCATTTTTCACTAGTCTTTTTTTGGTGTTCAGACGCAATTCAGACCTAGAAAAGATGTCTTTAAGACTTTGTGTGCTGTCTGGGAACTTTCCTTCTACTTGCTCACCTTGAAAAAAATTAAATTTAAAAGTATTTGAAGCTTTATTGCAGCTGTGATGTTACTCAAGCTACATTGAAACTATTAACGGAATGTTGTAGATAATCTAATTGACTTAAAGTTGAGCTTAATACGTTAAGATTGAATTGAAATTACTAAAGCCATGAGGCAAAATGTGTGTCAATCTCATTTTGGAAAAAATAATATTGAGGAACATTTTATATTTTCTTTGAGGATAATGTTTCAGGGATTAGATTGAAATTTTGCAAGTGGATAGAAAAAAGTTTCAAATTTTAGAAAAATAAAATCTTTCTGCTTGCTGTGGATCTTTCGGAGCTGTGTTGAAACTGTTAATTTTCTCCATTTTTTTATCCCAAGCACTTGTATTTTCTTTTTATTAATTAAGGGCTGGTCTCTCAATAGCAAGTCACCCCTGGCTTAAGCATAACTCCAACATTGCCACTGGACACGTTTACCCTGGATTTAAAACCAACCCGGAGGTGACTTGCTATTGAGAAACCAACCCTTAGAGGAAAACACCATAAAGTAAATTCAAGAACTTGAAATAGACAAAAATAGAAATAGAGTGAAAAATTAAAGAAAAATTGAAATGAGAACAAGTTCAGAAACTTCAGATCAACTACTGATTGCAGTGCCTCCACAGGCCAACAGCTTCACCTACAAAATTTGGCGGGCCATTCAAATAAAATACACTCGTCCATTCGAAATTGATCCATCGACGTTTAAATAGATAATATATTATTTCGCGTAGGTATTGAAAAGAGGTAACACTAATTTATTTGCAAATGTAATACTTCTTGGTCTTTTCCGGCGTTCCGAGCCTTTCTTTTACTTAGTGGGACAGTGGGGCAAGTTCAGTGAACTTGAAGCAAGTTCAATGTCTCGTAAATGTTATACTTATACTATCACAAACGAATAATAATAATTGTGTTTCAGGTTAATTTATTAATAATTAATAGTCGGTTATCAATTTCCGAGTTGATTCATTTATAGCCCGAGATTTATGGGCTTTTTTTTTTGGTGATGAACATTTTCAATAGGTTGGTATGTCTGAACTGAACGAAAATTGAAAGTAGGAATTTTAAGGCTTTAGTTTTTTTTTCTGGATCCCAGTGAGGAAGGTCAATGCCCAAGCAGATTTTTTGGACTGTCAATTTCCTAAACAAACCAATGTGCACCTACATGAAGAGTTTTTGATAATCCCAAAGATCTCATATACCATACCCATACTTGGTACAATAAAAAAAATATTATCACGTATTAAACCCAATTAAATGTTACCTACTCAATTTAATGTGGACTTACGTAAATATTATAAAAATCCACTGTCCACTTGTATTTTTTTTTATTGGCCAGGTACCAACTGAGGTCATCGTCCTATTGACCTAATGGTACGCAACTGTTTCTTGTTTCGACGAACCTACGTATTAGATTTGGGTTACTTTGTTTCCGTTCTAGCTACGTTCTAGTAGCTGACCCAAGCCAATAAAGTATTCAGAGAGCTGATGAATTTTCATTGAATTTTCAACGCAACATTTTCGGATTTTGATTTGAGTTTTATTGATCGAGAATCAAAGGCTAGAGATTTTTATTTTTTTCAATTTTTATCAGTCTGATATTTTTCATGGCAAATGTATTTTGGATATAAGAGTTTATTCTAAACGTTCACCTCCAAGCCATCGAATACCAAATCCCAATTACTGTTTCCAAAAAACACCCTGTATATTGTGAAGAAATGTTTTTCAGAAAAATACGATGAAATCATTAAATTTCATCTGTGTGTTCCAAAATAACTCTGAAGTTTCTCAATTGTTTCAAAATGTTTCTGAAAATTCTAATTTGGAGTTGAACTGTTCATTCATCAACGTTCCTTTTAAAGGTCTAAGGTTCTATAGCATTCTAAATTCACTGTTAAAAGCCTCCTGAACTTTTAACCTGAATCCTAAGATTCTGGCGCTTTTCAAAATGTTTCTGGAGATTCTAGAGTGTTTGACTTCTGAATTGTTCTAAAATGCTTTTGGAAATTGTAAATCAGTTTTTAAATGTTTTGGAGCATTCTAAAATGGTTTTAAAATTTCCAAAATGTCCTGAAGCATTACAGAATGCTTTTGGAAATTCTGAATTAAATTTTAAGTGTTTTCAACTTTCCAAAAGGTTTATTGAAGTTCTGAAGTGTTCTGTAGCATTCTAAATGGTATCCAGTAACTTCTAAATTGAATGAGGAACAAATTATGTGGGAAATTTTTGTAGAAATCCTTAAGACGTCCCTAAGATGTTCTCGAACGACATTAAAGACGTCTTGCTTACGTTTTTAAGGCATCTTAATGTTACAAAACCCAACCTCTTTCAGACGTCCTAAAGACGTTTTTAGGACTAAAACATATTAAAGACGTATTCAACGAGATGTCTTAAAGACGTATTTGAATTTATTTTCAATACATAAGATGTGAATTTACGACATCTTATGGAAATTTTCAAAACAACGTCTTCTTATAGACGTCTTCAGATGTTTAGACCTGATGCAGATATAAAAATAACGTCTTTAAGACTTTGTGTGCTGTCTAGGATACAAGCTAAAGAATAGAGTAACTTGGCTGATACTGGAATGGATATTTATTTCAGGCTCATCAGAACTATTTCATTCTGCACCGAAAAAATTAACACATTGAAGGTGCCAACACTTCACCTAGGAATCCAGATTAAACATGGAACAATATAATTATTCGCTTCTTTAAAACTGATAATTATGAATAGGTTAGAGTGTACTATCTGTCTAAAACCAAAAATATTGATGCCTACTAACTCACCTAGTGACCTTTTATAATAAAACTTTGGAAAACTCAGATAATAGTAAATAAATATATTATAATTAGCAATTGCATACACACTATGAATAATATTTATTTTTCTGGAAGGTCACGTACGATGATTAGATTTGAGAAAAGAAAATCACGAGCTTTTGGACTTTTTTTTTTATTGATAATTGAAAATTACCAACGTTTCCTTAGCAATATGGCCGCAACCCAAGTATTAAAGTATTATGCAACCTAAGGTCGAGTATCAACGTTGTTACAACCACCATACAACTGTGGTTGTAAGGTAACTGATGAATGGCTAAGTAATTTTCCAAGGCTAAGTAATGGCTAGTTTAGCTGTCGGTTAACCAATGATAATTATCAGTTAACCAACACCTAAACTGCATAACCGTCCACCGATAAACTGGTCTTTAGACTTTCAAGCTTCACCATTATGAACATGACAAAGAAGACTGAGAGTTTTTCGTTTCCCTACTTCATATTAATTTTTTGTCAATAATCATATGATCCAAAATTGAAAGTCTAACGTTCAGAAAACTAGATTCGATTGAATTTATGCAAAATACCACGATGACCGAAAAAACTCCACCATTAAATGGCGTGGTTATAAAAGACACCCTTCATGCGACTCTAGTCGTGAATCAAGCCCATCTTTCGGGTTGGTATTTCTGACCAAAATTTAAACGAAGCATCTGTAAAGTCATTTTAACCAACCATGATATGAAAATGATACTTCCTAATGTCGATATCATATACCTAGTAAAATAAATCGCAAATTGTTAGGAATTATAAGGTGTTAAATGTAAATTTTCTTATTAGGATTATAACGTAGGTACACTTGAATATTCCGATAAGAATTTGATTCTACTAGTTCGTTGACCCAACTATAAACTACACAATGGGTATAATAGTAGGTAGTCGGTAAAATGGCAAATTATAACCATAAATTTGCTGCAACTTAAATAAAAAACTGTAATCTAAACAGTTTATTTTGTTAGCGGTTAGATAACAGTCGTTAGGTTGTAAAAATGACTGATTTGTTCACCAAGTACAACGTCAAATTTGGTGCATATTTGAGTTATTGAATCTAATTAGGATTTGTAATTAAAAGGATGTCTGAAATCTAATGAATTTTCTTTGCAAAATGTATTTTTCTCTCAAACTATGTTGTTGAATAACTTTCTGAGAAGTTCTAGAGGACCATATTTATACAAAATACATAGTTGTATTAGTTTTTACTCTATTGTGTTTTCAATAATGCTCAATTTAAGCTGACTTGTCAATGTTGCCCAGACTTGAAAACAATTCCTTTTATATCACTCTTCCTTTCATCAAAGATCAAAATAAAGTATCTCAAATAAAAATAATCGTTTCTTCTACTTCTAACAGATTAAATTGGATAAGGTTTGCAGCATTTTTCCACAGACAAAATATAAAAGCTGTTGCCAAATTTCATTCCTAACGCAAAAATATTTGCAGATCGTCACGGTGGCGGTACTACTCATTCTCTTTGACGCGAATTACTTAAATCAGGACAAGCATCAAGTGTTGGCCAATCAAAAGCTGCCCGAGCTTTCGCGCTAGTATGCAATGATTACGCCTGTTGGCCTTTTGACCTACAAACGTACAGTAATGGTAATGACCTACACACTGATACACTCTTTCGTTTCTAACAGTATTAACGTTTTACAAGGTTATTGGCCTATAGAAGGAAATACAATTCTAGGAAGCTGCGCCGAAGAAGAAAAATTCTTTTCGTTTTTAAGGGCTACTTAAGAATTATTGCTTATTGTTTTGTTTTGTTTTGCTATACCAATTTCACTTGACTTCTGACCAATCGGCCTCGAATGTTCCATCCATGGCGAATTTGTTTTTAACGAGCCATAAAACTATACACACATGCCTACCTACTTGCCAAATCCTGATCATGTTCAGATTTGTACCATAATACTTTTTTGAAAAAAAAAAAAAATTGCAAGAGCTACTTTTCACTTTTGCTTTTGTAGTCACTTCTGTAACAATAAGAGATAAGAGTTGATGGAATCCTGGCACTAGAAAATACATTCTTATTTAAAAAAATATTAAGGTGAAAATGTTGATGGATAGATTTACCGTGAGCTGTTTTTAACTGGAACAGTACTATTTTTTTTTTGAATGAATTTAATCTTGAAAATCGTTCCATGCCGCACCAAGATTGGAACAATCCAACTATACATTCTCAAATAAATAGAATTTCGGACCCAAGCAACAATTTGATTATTCAAGGCCACATTCTATACACCAAACGTCGTATTAAGGTGCAGATATTGCTCATTTTGTTGAGTTTACTTAACCTAGAATGAGTTTTCTGAAAAACGTTTAGACGACCACTTTCGATGAACAAATAAAACAGTGCTGTTGTGACTATAGGTTAAGAAAATGATAATTAATAATGTTCAGATGATACGCAAATTGATTTTGGAGGAAAAGGTACAACTTTCAGCATGGAGTAGATAGATATGGCATACCAGGATTCCAGGCCAGTTAGTTCTAAGAAGAAAGTTCCTCAAAGTCTCGATAAAATAACATCTAAACTCGGAGAAATTGAAGAGACCAAAGATAAATGTTACACAAGAATTTAGGAGATCAGGCCATAGGTTATAGTTTATTGCTTCTCATGCTTGAAGCATTCGAAACAATCATTATACCTTACTAGAAAATGTCCAGCTCAATAATTGACGATTAGTTTTGTCAGTAAGGATACAGATGAGAGACACAGCATAGCATGAAAACCCAACAGGTTTTAGAACATAATTGTGTGACAACCCGAAAGAACATGTTAGAACATGCCGAGAAGACAGTGATAATATTCAACCAGACATGGAGATGCAGATTAAAGAAGATGTAGTGAAGATGGACAAGGGGACATACAAGAAGAAGATAGGGAACAAATACAAGATTATGAGGACAAGATGAACTAGATTTAATGAATTTGAAACCTATATGGCTTTCAAACTTCGAAGGCACTCAATGTTGAAGATGTTCCCAAAACAGTAGAAGATTCAGCTAAGAGAAGAAGCAATGTTAAGAGAAATTGATTTTACTGAAAGCAATAAAACTTGATTAGAATCTGAGCCAGCTAAAAATGCTGAAATATTGATTCACAATATGGATATCTGCTACCAAGAAACTATTCACAGAACAAATAAAAGATAAATATAAAGCTCGATCGATATATGTATATAAGATTTTCCACAGAAGGCATCTTTTGACAGTTCGCAGCCAAAATGTATCCCTATCCTAGTGCAAAAGTCCTCTCGAGATCTTATTAGATAGGTATTAAAAATTCCCATTTAGACACAAGTATCATTCTTCAAGTTATAATTTTTTGAGTTATTTGCCGTTGAAGTTCTGGACCAAATTTAATTTCAGAGCTTAATACAGTTAACTAATAAGAGAAGGCTTCATAAAGAAATTATCCATCCAATCCAAGTATTACCTCACTAAAATTAATTGGATTTTTTCTCATGAGAGCAACCTCGTAGAAATAATGTGGAACTAATTCCGATCAGTAAAATCAAAATGTGGTTGAAGCTAAAAATCAAAAACTTTTAGTTATCCTACATAAAAGACTCAAGTAGGTACATTATCTCAGAAAGAAACTATTCATTTGAGTAAGATTGCAATCTGCTGAATTTATTACAAGAAAGCAGTCAGTTTTGATTCTACATAAACAGATCTCTTGGTTCAACACATACATTTCTGACTTAGCTTAGAGATGTAACCACTATCCCATAATGATGAGAAGGAAGTTGCTAATTTGTTTGCCAAACAGTTTCAGAGTGTTTTTACAAGAGAAGATCTAAGCCATATGCCCAACTTGCTCTCAAATCACTGAAGCCAGATTCTAGTCCAGGAAAGGATGAAATCCCTGCTATTTTCCTGAATAAGTTCTGTCATATCCCCTCTCAGCCATGATGAGCAATCTTTTTAGACTAAACAAACTACCAAAGGAATGAAAGCATGCAATTGTAGTGCCTATTTACAAGAAAAGCAACTAACACTTGCCTGAAAACTATAGGCTTATTAGCTTGAAAAGCACCCCTTGCCAATGCATGGAGAAAGTCCTAGTATCTGATATGACTGGATTTTTGCTCGAAGCTGGAATCATTCTACCTCCCCAACTCGGATACTTTCCTGGAAAGTCTACTTCCACGAGCCTGCTTACCAGAGTTCATAACTGGACAAGGTCAGATGACTCTGGCCAGTCTGTTAACCTGGATTTTGAAAAGTCTTTCGACAATAAGGTACTTTTTGGGCGGCTTCTCCATAAACTTCATCACTCTGGGTGGACTTCTGCTCAAGTTAATCCAAGATTAGGGTCAAATTCCTGTGAAGTTTTTAGTGGTTTTCCCCAAGACTCATTCCTTGGCCCTCTACTCTTCCTTATACATATATCAGTGATCTGCCAATGGATTGAGGAGTCAGATATCGTCGTTTGCGGATGATACCTGTTGATATAGTAATCCTGTAACGCATGATGGAAGCCTCTAGAGAGATTTAGATGCCATCAAACAGTGAACAATCACCTGGCAAATGCCACTGAATGACTCCAAGTGTTCAATTCTCCATCTGGGCAAAAATAACCCCAGGATGCAATACTTCATTGGGTCTAGGTAATCTGTGTTGCCGAACAAAATGATTTGTTGTTGTCATTGAAGACATGAAGTGGGAAAACCATCATAAAAAAGTCAAACTCCATCATGTAGGTAACTGATTTCCAAGTCATTTAACCCCAAATGTATGTAAAGCTGTACAAAGATTACAATACCAAGACTGGAACATGCTCAAAGCATTGGAGCACTTAAAAAAAGTCCAACGTAGAGCACCAAAAATTCCCCCAGCTCTTCGTGACCTTCCATACCAACAAAGGCTACAGAGGCTGAACCTCTCTACACTTGAGAGACGAACGCGTGGAGATCTCTTGGAGAAAATAATTAGTGGACATTACAAGTGCCATTTGAGTGTGTTTGAGTTCAGTGACAGCCAGCATCTAAGGGGTCATAACAGGAAACTCAGTAAGAAAAGATGTGCCAGGCTTTTGCATAGAAATTTCTTGTATAATCTTTATAATTGGAAACGACTTAGTTGGACACTGTTAATGCATCTTCACTCAACCTGTTTGAAAACACACTGGATAGTGGAATGGCTGAATGGTCAAGATCACTTCTACCAATTAATATAATGTAATAATAAACATTTCAACAGTGCTAGAACAGTAACCGACTCAATACAATAGTCTTATCGGTTTAACATAATAATAATATTTTAACCAAATCGACTAATTTCAGAAAGGCAAAACTTATCAGCAAACAAACTTGTCCTTCTTTATGATCAAACCGATCTGCGGTCGTCGACCTTAACACTTTTGTTATATCGGTTTACATTTTAGGCAACAATTGCCAATTTTCTTTTTTAACAGGTTCCTTTGAAAGTTTGTTCAAAAGGTTAGTTGAATTTTGATTAGTCATTGAGTAAACATTGAGAGTGTTTATTCACCTATGAATAAAAATCTAAAAAAATTTAGTTTCTTTTTGCCAAATATACACATTCATTATTAAATTTTATGATTTATTATAATGTCAAACTTTATTATGTTTTGATGAATAAAGAGATTCAATAATGGAAGGTTTAGTCCGTCGATTTTAATCTGACACTCCAAAGGAATGTGAGCTGGTGGCTCCCTACGATAGAACGTCAATGGTCACGTGACTTCACACCTGTGTTTGCCATATGCTACACCCCCTCGCTCCTCATACGGAAAGTGTCAGATTGAAAACGACGGACAATAAAGAAAACAAGAGTGAAAACATTAGATACAGCAATTATTAGAAAACGAAATAAACTGAGAAGAAATGCTCTTCACAGAGTAGCATAATTAGGGAACAAAACATATACAAAAAAACTAATGAACAAATTAACTATAGCATCGTTGACAATTGAGGACAAAACATAAAAATCACTAACGGCCAATTTCATAATTAACTTAAAGTTAAACTTTAAATTTAAAGCTCCATTTGAAGTTGAAAAATCCTATCCTAAAAGTCTATTTAGCTAAAGTAACTTTTAATTCTCTATTATGAAATTGGCTGTGCGCTACCAAAATGGATTATTCGAGAACTACTTCTACAAACCAGAAGTTCATATGTCGTTCTACTATAGAGAAGTTGATGTATTCTTTCAGTAAAAAAATCATCAGTGACATCAGCCTTGTTGTGAAGTTAAAAACTTTCCTTCAGTCTTCAGCATCATTCTTTCTCAAACTTCCTCCTTTCAAAACAAAATCAATTCCGTCTCGAGAAAATATTTTCGATATTTTCCCTGTGTGGTATTAAGAGCAAAGTTGACTAAATTCATTTTTCTAATGTTTCACATAGCACACACTTACTCCCTATACAAATAGGTAATTTTCTTTTATCTTAAATTTCCAATCAAATTTTCCAAAACAAACTTATTAATTTTTACAAGATCGTAACAACAGCTAATTCGATTATGGATAATTACCAAAATAAATTCCAAATAAATGGAAATCGATTGGGAAAATGCTCTTGCACGCCGGTTACCATGGAAAGTGTTAAGCAGGTCATGTAGGGTCAAATTCAGGGCTCTGGAGTCATTCACCTCTTGGAATGTTAGTTTACGTTTTTGGTAATTCGGTGCTTTAGATAATAACACAAACATTGAGGAACTATCAGAATTTCATAAGGATAATTACAATTTCGTACTAATATTTCTACTATAAATGGAGAGTTGCCTAATTTTTTTTTCCTGGGACGACCTGGGATAGGTCAACGATGACTTTTACATGAAAAATTAACCGTCAACTTCTTAGAGCTACACCTATTTTTTCAAAGATTTAAAATATAAAAGGAGGGTCAAGCTATCTACACTTTGGCATAAAAAACTGAAATTTTGAATAAATAAAAGTGAAAAAATAGTTCCACATAAAAATTGAAAATTTGGTTCTACATTAACTCTTAATAGATTCCCTGAACTTTTCTTAATGATTAAAGGGCTTTTAAATTTTTTTTATTTTGTAAAAAATACCCATCTCATTCGAGATTTTTGAGGGACACACTCTAGAGGCCACTTTGAAACTATTATTGTCGTGTGTGAAATAATCAATTCTTGATCAATTTCCCCCGAATATGATTATCAAAATTCAAATATAACAAAATCCACAAAACGAAAATAATTATTGTAGTTTAGAAATGCTTGTTGCTGAAAATCCAAAGCCCGATCTAGGAGCCCAGAGCCAACCGGGGCCGTTGAACCTCCTATTGATTTCCCCCAGTTTCACTTTTATCCGTTTTCATAGAGAAGAAAATTTTGAGGGAAAATTGCATCCAAAATAATGCAAGTAATCACGGAACAATGGAAAACACGCAAATGACGCATTTAATATTGGATTTTTGAATTATTGCTCTATGCTGGATTGTTTTGTAATCAAGATATGAAGTAAATACTTTGAATACAAACTTTGAAACAATAAAAAAAATTAAATACTCATGCGTTGACTAATCTTTAATATCACACAGAATATGAAATATATGCTTTTATTCGCAACTTCAAGGGATATTGTACACATTTTATAACGTAATTGATGGTATGGTGTTTTTTTTTTTTTTGAATTAAGGCATCATAGTTAGAAAATGGAAAATTAAGGGTGAACTCTTGAAAATATGGTTGGCTAATTTTCAAATACAAAATTAAATTAAATTTTGTCCTTCAATTTTGTACACTTTCCTCTTGTCTTGCCTCTGTTTCGAAAGGAAAATGGTGTAAAGTTTGTACCTTTCTTTCTTCCCTACCTTCATACCTTTTACTTAAGATAAGCAAAAAACTCCAGGTAGAAATTTCCTTGCAAATACGTTTTTACTTTTTCTGTATTTTTTTTTTTTAATTGTAAACTAAAGTTATCTGGCCCTGATGATGCTGCTAACCAGCATCAAAACGCTGACTTTTCGATTTCCATATTCAATAACTTTGGTCCAAGTAAGCCGAATAGGTATTATTTTTCAACTTTAAAAACAAAATATGAAAAAATTATCTGCAAATAAAACATTACCATTCACGTCAAAAAGAAATAATTTAAAATAGGAAAACATCAATAAATTTTCATTGTTTATTCGTTATTTAACTTATCTGTCATATAATTTATGCTATGATAAATCCTGTTTTGCTAGTAGTGATGGTGAAGCTAAAGCCCATAACTTTTGAGAAAAGGTTTTAGTGACATTATTGCTCCAAAATGTGTTTAAATTAGGTTGATCAGTTCCATGTCTAATCTAATTGGGTTCACAAGCCTACTGGGAGCCTTTTTGTCGAAACGTTTTTGGCTGAAGAAAATGGGTAAGAATTATTGTCTTGACAAATCCAAAAATTAACAAATAAACCTAAAAAACTGTAGCTGTTTTGAGAGGAAGCAACAAACTGCATCCGAATTGGTAAATATGGACAACGCAAAAGCGAAAGAGGCAAATTTAGTGTTATTGATTAACTTTTATACAAATATATAAATTGAAATTTGAACAATTTTTACAAGCATTATTGTCGCGCAGATATTTTCAATCATAAACGAAAAACCCTTAATTCCTATACGCAATAAAATGGTGGTTTGTTGTATTTGCTTTTTTAAATAATTTCTTTGCAGTTTGCATAAGATTAAAACTTATATTAAAGGCGAATTTAGCATCAAAAATGAAGTAAGTTATTGTTGTTTTAATTACCATTGCTTTCGTCATTTTATTGGTTTTCATAACTTATTATTATCATTTTATTACTAACCTTGAGCATTAAACATTTCCAATAATTTTGTTGATAAAAATTTGTTGATGGCTAATTTTTCAGTAATAATTTTATTTGAAAAAAATATATATACTTATATAAATAAGATACTTCAATTTGCAAAAATAAACCATAAGTTCATCTTCAGTTGGCTCAATAAATAGCGTCTGTGGTAGAAATTTCTTGAGGTAAACTTCTAAAAGACGAAATAGTTTTAGACTTTTAACTTTTTAACTTTTACGTTCCTATAAAATGCCAAACTAGTATCGTGGAATCCACCAAAATATGCGTCATTTGGAGGAAATAAAAAATGTTGCATATATTTGCGTAGATTTTTCAATAATTTAAGAAGCATAATGACTCTCAAAGATTCCAGAAACTGGCTAGAAATTGTCCAAAGTAGCTATAAAAACTTTTGAAGCAACTTCCAAATCATCTAAAGTCACTTTCTTAACTGTTACACTAATAAAATTGTCTAGCTTTGAAATAATTTCCCAAGTATCTGAAGCATTTTCAAAGCATCTAAAGTTACACGTTCAAAGATTTTGATTCTCATCTTCTGTTTCTCTTTTAATCTCTTCGTTCCACCAAAATGGCTCTCTTCTTTTACGGTATTGTCCTATTTCATTTAGTGCTTCATTTGCGGCTTGGTGAAGACTTGTTTTGCTAGTTTCGTATTCTTCATCAGTCTGTTTTGGTAGAAGTTTCTAGATTTCACTCAACTCTTCATCCGCTTACCGTTATATTCATTTACCTACATCAAGTCTTCTATTTACTTATATCCAGTTGTTTATAAATATAAAACTTTGCGATCTCCTGGCATGGATATTTATTGTAGTGCGTGTTTTTTCTTTGCTACTTGACATATATCCTATATGTTTTTAATTTCTTTTTTCTGATGATTTTCGATTGGCTACCACATTCATCTCTTGACAGAAGATTAATACTTTATGTATCAGCATTGGGTCCTTTTTTTTTCCAAAATCGGCACGGTTTCAGGGTACTTAGTCTTATGTAATTTGTTGGGTACTTAGTCTTAAGTAATTTTCGATTAAGGTTTCCTTCAGCGTTCTCCACTGGAAGTGATCTTTACCAATTCAAGGTAATGCCTTTTGGTCTCTGTAACGCTCCCGCTACTTTCAAGATGTTGATGGAAATCGTACTACGAGGACTTACATGGAAACTATGCCTTATCTAACTAGATGGTGTGTTAGTAATTGGAAAAACTTTCGATAAGCATCCGCGAAACTTACAAGAAGTATTTACTCGTATCCATAAGGCAAATGGATAGGTTTATTTTATAACATTGTTACCATCAAGTACATATTTTAGTTATAATTTCTAAGCAAATTGGAGATTTTTTCATCTCATCAGCACATAGCGGACATAAAATAATCGGCGGACACCCAGTAAAGAAGTATATTATGATAGTGTGTCAGTGTGTCCGCCCTGGCCCCTAGAGTACAGAACAATTACTGATAAATTTGACTGTTCGCTGGCCAATGTTGATAGGTAAGTGGTGTCCTCTGTGGCTTGATGGAACACCGTCGGACACCGATATCCTTTCTGGCGTTGAATGTGTAATAATTAATTGTAGTTCTGAAGAAGTACCTATATGTACTTTACAATCACTAAACAATTTAATTTGTTTCCAATCCACTAACTCCCCATAGCATAGGTCATAGAAAACAACAAAAGCATGAAGATCCTTAAGCAGTCACAACGAAAATGCAAAATAAGAATGAAGGATAAGGATCGAAACATACAACACGAAAGAACAAAGATCATAACAATCATCCAAGAGTACCATAAGGAACTCTACTCAACACCACACCACAACCAAGATGTCGAACAAAACATAAACATAAAGAATGCAGGTTCTGAACACATACCAGAAATCACCATATAGATGACACTTGAACTCTCGCAGCTTGAATCTGGAAGAGGACGGAATCACAACAGAAATGTTAAGACTAGCAGGAGAAAATGCGCTAAAAGCAGTAAAAATGCACTGAATAAAACGCGCAGAGAGAGGATGGTAACACATTGCACAAGACCGTCAGAAATGGAAATTGGAAGGGGAGGCCTATGTTCAGGAGTGGACGTGACTGGGTTGCTTATGATGATGATGATAAACTCCTCATTATAAACTAAGTACCTAATCAAATTTTCTCCTGTGTATTTTTAAAATATCCAAAATATGACGCTCAACAGGTTTGGATTGCTACGTTAAATGTATATCCCTTTTACGTAAGAATGCAAATGAAGATTTGCTTCCTCTCTCCTCCGAATCTCAAGTCTCCGTGATGTGATGTCAATTATGATATTTTGACCCAGGAAGTTTGCGTTCTTTTACAATGTTTGTCCAAATGTCTGAAGTATATTTTGAAAGAAACTCACCCATACTTTCGTAACCCTATCCTTCGATGTTGGTTGCGAGAATATGGTTTTGTTGAAAGAGTTTTTACAAAAGCCCCAATCGGATTGAAATAACAATAATAAGGGGGTAGTCTAAGAACTTCGTAGTCCGTGGTCTTTCAAAATCTCGTCAATTTTATAACATATTACTAAATGGTTGTTTTAAGTCCCATAGTTGTTTTTCAATCAGGTTTGTGTCTCATGCGGTTAGTCAAATATTCCTGCATTTTGTCTTTTTTTGGAGAGAATTTGGGCGTTTAGGCTGTTGGAAACTTCGGTTGATGTGTGAACAGACGCGGTTGTAACTGGTGGTTTTGCATCATCGTTTGCGGTATCTCCAGGCATCTTGCTTCTCAAAACTCGGTTGAATTGGTCACTAAAGGTTCAATAAATTGAAAACTATTGGGCTGACGTATTTGTGGGAACGGCAAATAATTCAGAATAACGGCCTCATAGGGCAGTATTCGCTGCACACGGTCAATGGAGTTGGTCTCGGTACGGGTAAACTTCTACTGGCGGAAATATCAATGTTGGAGCAAAACAAACAGGCACCTTGTCCTGTCTCTACAGTATTGTAGGTATATAGGAGTTGAACAGACGTCTGAGTTCCCTAATATATGACATTTTTAAGATGTCTTTAAGACGCCTTGAAAACGCCAGCAGACGTCTAAAAGACATCTCGAATGTCGTTTGTAGCTAAGAAATTCGCTTGACGTAGTCGAAGAAATATGTTTCTCAATCTGCTAATGTGCACACGAAAGAATGTACTAAAGGCGACAATATCGTCAAGATAAACTAGACATTCTTCATTTTCAAGACCTCTAAGGATATTGTCCATTACTCGTTGGAAATTGGAAGGAGCATTTTTTAAACCAAAAGGCATACGTTTATATTCGTAATGACCATTCTCAGTTGAAAAAGCATTTTTTTGGATACCCTCAGGATGCATCTCAATTTGGTGTGATCCGTTGGCCAAATCTAGTGTGGCGAAATATTGGTTTTTGCCTAATTTATCAAGGATATCATTTATATTTGGGAGTGGATATTTGTTATCTATTGTTTGTACGGACGTCTTTAGGATGGTTACGAAAACTATTCACATAATTAGTTTCTCATTGAATTTAGACGTTACTGGAAACCATTTAGAATGCTACAGGACACTTTAGATTTTTAATGAGCATTTTGGAAAGTTCAAAACACTTAAAATTCAATCCAGAATTTCCGAAAGCATTCTGTTCAGAATATTTCGGAAACTTCAAAACCATTTTAGAAAGACCCAAAACATTCAAAAATCTTTTTACAATTTCCAAAAGCATTTTAGAACAATTTAGAAGTTTGAAACCCCTAAAACATTCAAATACTCTAGAATCTTTAGAAATATTTTGAAATGCGCCAGAATCTTAGGCTTCAGATTAAAAGTTACAAAACCCCTTCAGGCTTTTGCGAGTGAATTTAGATTGCTGTAGAACCTCAGACCTTTAATAAGCATCCAAAATAGTTAAAATCCAAATCAGAATTTTCAGGAGCATTTTGGAATAATTGAGAAACTTCATAGTTGTTTTCGAACAATTAGGAGTCAATTTAGAACTGGAAGCCTTTCAGAACTCTTCTAAACCAATTTAGAACACTTTGGAGTTTCAATAGAGCCCTAAAATAATAAACAATATGTCAGAACAATTTGAAAATTACTGAAAAGCTTCTAAAATGCTCCAGAACTCTTAAGCCAAGCCAGCAGCATTAGGAAAGGCTAAATGATTAACTTGAAAAGTTTGATTGGCCAGGTAATTTCTACAAAACATTATGTGAGTCAAATTTCCAAGGAAGACCAGATAAAAAATAATGTAAACAGTTAGTTGTACATTTGATTTAGTTTCTTCAAAATTCAGAGTCAGGCGACTGTGGATGTGATTGCGTGGTTAAGAAATGAGAACAAAGCGATTGATTGACGATGACGAAACAAAAATGACTGGCAAAGAACTGAACTGAAAAATAAAGCAACAAAAGAAAACTACAACTGTTTCTCTAGTTTGAATGACTGAAAACAAAAACACAACAGCAACTTATTTTTGTTTGGAGTTGGAGTTTTCGAAAACAGAAACAGAACAGCAACTCAACTAGTTTGTTTGGTGTGAAACCGCCTTAAAGAAAACGTAAAAATTGCACAAAGAAAATAATTATGACAACGGGTCAATCTAATATTCTAACATAAACAAAACTACTATAGTAATTGAAAGCTCTCATATCTCTAGACAACTAATACATTAATTACCAAATAACAAAAAAAGTTCAAGTGCATGACTTTATACAACCTTTGTCAACATTTTCTCCTACTGCGTTTTTGTCTATGACTATACTACTTACTATAATAAATATTGTTACAATAATAGACAAAAACGTAACGATTTCCACATCAACAAAACTGTTTTTCAAATGTTTATTAGGTGCGCAATAATAATCTGTTATCAGGGGTCTATGCCAAGGTACAGCGAACGAAGCCAGGCCCCGTTGCATTTTCCTGCGATGCACGCCTGTCCAAAGCATTGAGTGTTGAGTTAGGTCGGTGTTTGGACGGTTCCCTAGGAATAACCGGGTTAAATTTTAACGTTTTGTGTGGGTTAACTTGAAAAATTACGAATTTTCCTTGACGAAAAATTACCAATAACGCGAAAATTTGAACAAAATGTGCGCGCAGTAATTGTGCGTTTACGCGTTCGCCCCCCACTCTGATGTGATGCGTTAAAAATGGTGCGTATTTATGCGTGCGGTTCTTAAAGACACGTGTTAGAGGTGCGTATAAGATCAAAACACCTGTTGTAGATAACTTATTAAATTATTATTGTTCTAATACTTTATTGTTTTTGCATCATAACACAAAAGAAAATCAAAATTTCAGCTCAATATATTAAATTAATTTTTTTTCTTAGTACATAAAATAGAACATTTCAGCGATGTTCTATTCGGGTTGAACAATTCGCGTTCGATATAATGAAAAGTGAAAATTCAAAATGGCGCCGCAAAGTTTTCAGTGATTGACACAGTAATATTATTTCCCTTTTACAGATTCGTTCCAGTTTCCCAAAAATTTGGGTTTTTTTCGTTGAATTCCGAAAATGCTTCTCAGTGATTGATCGTTTTTAGTGCTACGACTTTTCTTGAGTCCGTTTTTTCGTGGGTACTTGAACTTTGACCTTTGCCATACCAGAAAAAGAAGCTGGTACCCAATCAAATTTCCAAACACATACGCAAAAATTCAAAGACAATGAAGAAAATGTATGTCGTATATTTTACCGAAAATTTACTAGAAGGTAAACCCCCCTAATTTTGCTCTATAGTGTTATGGAAGAAAAAGCGAAAATTTCAAGTTCAAGGCAAGGTGAACCAGTGTCTAGTGATGTTTATTATTAGAATCGCATCGGTTTGTTTAAAACGAAATGTGCAGGTTCTGTTTAAATTAATGATTATGCAGTTGCATTTTGCGACCTTGACGCAACGTTCGGGACTCCGAAATTTCACCTTTTGCCATTTACCATAATGAATTTTTGAGGCGTAGAATTCAATTTTTTTTTTTCAATATAAAACTCTATAGAGTCATTGCTCATTATTAAACATTGAATGTACAGATTAGAGTGAATGTTGTTTACTTACATGATTTGGTCAATAGTTGGGTCAATTTTTCCATGTTTCTGTCAATAAGAATTTTCTTCCATAGCTTTCACCTTCTACATCTAACTTTGTCAAATATAACTTTTATACATTTAATACAGCTTGGTCAAGTTAGCTCCCAGTATTCGCGGGCTCTCTTTCCATATACAAAAAAAAATTAAACATTCTGAGGCTCTTGACTATGCCAACCCCCATTTTTTTTTTTTTTTCACTTTTTTGAATTATTCGTGGCTCATTCAACTATTGTGCAGAATTGTTGATTTCTGCTCATCAAAAAGTAAGCAAATCCCCGAGCAAATCCGGAGTGACCCCAATAATTTTGATCGTTTTCTGGTTGTTTCTTAACGAGGGCCCAAAAATAGATACGAATCGAAGTTTATCGCCAACTTCCCGTTGTTTTAATAGTTCCTTCAAAATTATAGTCATGCATAAAAGAGAGTACCATTCAAAACTACACTGGAACAATTCAGTACAAAACGAACTTAATTGCATGGAGCCACAAATATTGCAAGAAAAAGTGGGGTACAAATTCAATTTTTACCAGCACAAAACGAGCCAAATTGAGAAACAGTATACAAAACCGAATGCTAACCTACCCTTACAGAGAACAAAAAAAATTTATTTCAGTAGGCCATGACATGGATTAATGCCTTGGTACATGAAATTGAATTTTCTAGAGAAGGTGACCTCCTCAGCGAAATGTTATTTGTTTACTTATGCTCGGGCATTCCGTAATGGGCGAATCAAACAGTTTTTGCACAATAAAGCTATGAAAATAATGTTTAATTATAGAGAAATAATCGTTTAATCTTGAATGGGTTGGAATAATAATAATTGATCTTTACTTAATAATTAATTTATCAATCAATCATTTCATAGTTCCATTCATTCATATCAAGATCAAATTAAAAAATAATATGGTGAATAAGGTGTCCGGGTATTCCTCAGTTTGTCATTCACAATTTTTTGTATTATTCGCAAGATCTACAGTGGTCGTTTCACGAGAGACCTTAGAATTTTTTTCTTGATTTAAGTAGCTTACCTACGTCGTTTTTTAGGGTCACACCCCCTTTAAAAGGCCTCTTTTAAGGCACTCTTGGGCACAGATGTCTATAAGGCCAGTACTTCAGCTTCAAAATATTGTAGGCGTGTGACCAATTGCTAAGGAGAGTTTGAAGTTTGGTCCGGTTATTCCCAGAGTGACTCCTTCCGTTAGCTTCGAACCATCTGTGTACCACAATGATGTGTTGTCCACTTGCGTTCTTCCATGATTGGCGTTCTTCTACAACCCCTTCATATGGAATGTCAAAGTCCAGTGATGTTATCATATGATCTGTTGGTTTACTTTGGAACTCATGCTTTATGGACTAAAGGATTCTTAAGTGGCCATTCAGATCCCCAGGTTTAAATCTTTTCATCTGGAATAGCCTATAGGCACCTATTCTTGCCTCTTTTTTCACATATAGGTGAAGAGGAGGCATAATCGGCTACGGTGGGGTAGGTTGACATAGCCCCTCTTTTTCCTAGATAGATTAGCCTGTGGATTAGTCTTTGTACTTTTACGTTGGCTGTTCTGTGCAATAATTTGCTCAGTCTTTGTACCAATGAGGCGTAGGTGACTTTTGGTCTGACAACCGTTTGCAATCTCGAATGTACCATCGATGTTTCAGCATGGCTTCTGTCCATCCTATAAGCTTCAACCCCTCTATGTGATGTGTTATGGGACAATTAAAAATGTCTGCCTTATTAGAACGTTTGTACTAAAAAAACCGCGCTCTCATGATTCATTCCAGTTGCTAAAACTAACGAAAACCTCACAGTAGCAATAGCAGACGTAACCAAGAATGGAAGAAATATGTGAAACGTTATGGATAATAATTTATAGTTACAACCATGTGCAGATGTCTAATCATCCTCTTCTTCTTCTTTATCCTGTTATCGAATGCCTTTCCATAGTCTAAGAAATTGAGATAGAGAGGAAGATGATATTGGTTTTCTGTGAGAATTGTGATGATGACAAGATGATCAGAAGTACTAATCCCAGCCTGATTGAACAGGTTGATTGCTGGTCCATTTTTAGTGATGATTTTCATGAATACCTTGTACATTCATTCGATTGCGATAATAGCGAGATCCAATGTTTAGATCGGAAACGACATTTTTTTTTTTTTTTTGCTGATAATCTATGTCAGGATCTTGCTACAGGTACAAGTCACGAAAGCGAAGCATATTATCAAAATCACCTAAATATAGCAATCATAATTTGTGTACATTTAATATGCTCATCCCGAAAAAAAAAATCACAACGAAGAAAGTCAAAGATGCGCTTTTGGTTTAGACAGAGATCGATATATAGGAATGATATACTGACGTCAGACGTTGAAATGCACGTATGCAATTTAACCTTGCAAACTAAAATTAGTCGACTGAGGAAATTAAAACATAATGTAGGTGCCGAAAAAAACTATTAAAACTAAAACGTTTATTTTTATTATATTATGGAAGGTACCTACCTACCTAATAAAATATGTAATACATACTTCAATGGGATGGTTTTTGGGATTGTTTTGATGTTACGTGGAAGTTCTTGGATCATTCTAGAGTTTTGATCATAAAGTTTTTGATTCAGAGATGTGTGCTCGAGAAAATTATTAAAAAGTTGCTCATGCAATTTGTAAAGCTGATATTACCAAATCAAGGTAATATCAACTTCCTTAAGTAGGTATTAACATAATTTACATCGACTCAACATTAAACTTATGAGAAATAGATATATTGTACAGGGTCAGACCATAACATCTTCCCTTTCAGTTGAATTTTCAAGTCAAGGACTACCTCCCCTGAAGCTGTAATTTTATGATATCTACGTGTAGAAATCTTTTGCAACTTATGAATAGTTGACTACCAGATGTTTTGCTTATGTATACTGATTTGCTTGCGAGTTTTTGTCTATTATAGCTACTCTCAATGTTCCACTCTTTGATTAGTTCTGAGTCTAATTTTCTGAGCCATTGATGGTTTCAATCTTTTTTATTTAGCAGTAGTATTGACACATATAGGTACTGTGTAACATAGAAATTGCAACACCCAGTAAATCTGAACATATTTTAATAATATTTTGGGAACTAATTGGGATAAATATGAATAACAATCGATGATATTTTCAAACAAATTTATTGAAAGGAATTCTTAACAATTCAATGGGGAGTTGCGCCTCCCCATAGGTTTTGACATTCTGTCAGGCTTCGTGGCATGCTGCGAATCAGATGATCGATATCTGCCTGTGGTAGTAGGTTCTCCCAGACTAATCTTACCATCATGACGTAGACGTTGTACATCCAGTAAAAGATGTGACAACTGCCTCAGTCTTCTACCTATCACATCCTAGAAATGTTCAATAGAAGGGTTGGAAGGCGATAGGTTAATAATGTAGGATTGAGCGTTCATGTTTCTATCCAAAAAAATTAGAGGTGACCTGCTTTCAACTGCTACGGCACCCCAAGCCATAACATTCCTATAGTGAGCGCAGTCCCACGCTCCATGCAAAATTGAAGTTGGTGCCTTTTTCCACGTCTGCGATGGACTCTTCTACGTTGCCCTACCTTCAACCTTCAACAACAACAAGATCCAATTTTTCAACAAGACACATACCGTTGCACTTACTAGAAACCCCCTCCAACAAGCTAATGTAAACCTTCTTCCATGGCCCTCAAGGTCATCAGACTTATCGCCTATTGAACATGTCTGGGATATGAAAGGTAGAAGGCTGAGGCAGTTGCACAGCTTCTACTGGATATACAATGTCTATGTCATGAGGTAAGATTAGCCTAGGAGAACCTAGCACAGGCAGATACCAATCGTCTGATTCGCAGCATGCCACGAAGAGTTACAGAATGTCAAAAATTACGTGGAGACGCAACTGACTATTGAATTGTTAAGAATACCTTTCAATAAATATGTTTGAAAATGTCATCGACTGTTATGCATATTTATCCTAACTACTTCCCAAAGTATTAATAAAATATATTTATATTTACTGGGTGTTGCATTTTCTATGTCACACGGTATATACTCATTCATCTTTTTGATAGAAGTTGAAAGGAGCGTGTGAATTACTGTGTATATACAATCTTTGAATCGAATTATTAAATTATCGACCTGTCATGATACGCAAAAGCTCCAAACGATTTTTAATGATCTAGAAAAATAAATTTGCTCACTTCTTAATCGTTGACCAGAATGATATAAAAGTGAAACTAATTAATGTCGAATTAAAAAAATCCATCTTCATTAGGGACTCATTTCATTAAATTTGTTTATATTATATTATAAACAAATTCTAAGTTAGAATATTATTATTTATTCAACATTTTCAGCTGGCCAAAGCAAATAACCTGGTTTAAATTCGGGGGATTCCCTTGACCCAGGGAGTGTTTTGATTTTTTTTTCAAACTCATCACGTCATCCAACGCTTTAAACATAAATTTGAAGAAATACTTTTATTTTTGATGAACTGAGGAAAACATCAAGTAGGTATCAATTGTACAGCGAAGCAAAATGTTGGAGTTTTGTGCAAGACGATGATCAAACATAAAAAGGCAGAGATAAAATTATATAGTCACATAAAATAAAAACGCAGAAAGTATCACTATAGCCTAATTATTAATTTATTATTTTATGTTAGTCTTCACACATCTATATTTCTATCAAAACACCATTTACCATTATATATTGACACTATTCTATCTAGAAACCAGTTCAATACACCCAAAAACTATGATACATAACAAACAGCGCAAAAATATTCATTATAGCCAAAGAAAAAGTTCATTGGCATTGCCTTGGTGAATAAGTACGAATTTTTAGTTTAAGTAACGGTACCCGAAAACCCATGACGTAGCCACCATGTTATCTGAAACACTATAGGCGGAATAATTTTAATTTCTTTTGGATTTTATTAATTTTTTCTATTTGGTTTCAGGTCTTAAATGTCGTGACGCACTACCGAACACTTCTTGGTCGGATATGATTGGGGTAAGTAAACCTAAACCAAGGTTATTTCCATAAAATGTCACAAATCCAATTTTTGCTGATGAGGAATCAAGTATAGGAAAAAAGGGCTTCAAGAACTAATGAAGTCTTTGAAAAGGCAACTCATCTAGGTATCATTCATTCCCGCAATGACCTTAATTAAAATAAAAAGGTTCCAGAATTCAGTACTAAAAGCTTCAATCTGCTGAAAAATAAAGTAGATGTGAAATGCCAATTAATGAAACATATCTTCATCAACTATTGTCAGAACCTCAGCTGTTCAGACACAATTTATTTTAGTGCTCGGAGGAGCCAATCAAAAAGAACTTCAAGAAGCAACAACACAAACTTCTAAGCTTCAGCAATGGATTCCTACCCTTGATGAGCCAAGATAGCTTTGATAGCTTTAGAACAAGCTATACAAGAAACAGCTAACCAACCTATCTTTCTTTAGTCCTGAGGGGCCAATTTAAGAAAAGCCTCAAACTTCAGGAAGCAACGTCATGAGCTTCGGAAGCAATGGTTATCATCATTTTCAACCCATTACTTCTTTGAGGAACTAATTGAAGAAAATAGGACCAAGAACCAACACAATGTAGCCACCACACCAAAAAAAACTTTACTCCTGAGGAACCAACAAAAAAAGCCGCAAGAACCAATGCCAGAGTCTTCAGAAGAACTTGTTAAGCAAGTGACTCTTTTTCTACTCCTAAGAAACCAAATAAAGGAGAAGCGCTTGAGAATAAGCCAGTTGATGAGAAAAATCTTTAAGAAGGCTTGTATGTAAAAACAATATCTATTATTTACTTTCGAAAAGCTAGTTAAAGAAGCAGAGCATCAAAGACTAATCTAAAGAGCAGTTGGGAGAGTAACTGGGGCATTATCTGAAAAGTTGTTTCAGGAACGATTAACTTATATGAGCTGTTGAAAAAGCAACTCAACAATTATCCGTTTCTGAAGAGTCAATTAACGTAAAAAAGTTCCAAGAACCAATTCCAGAAGCTTCAGAAGAAGCTGTTGTAAATTCATATAATATAATCTGAGTGAGACCTGTATTGTGAGTGAGAACCAAAAAACGAAGTCAAAAGTAGAAGCAGAACAACTTTTTTGAAGCTCAAAAATTCCTGACCAAGGCTTCAGAAGAGAGTTTTAGGAAGCAACTTTTCTATCCAGTTTTAAACTATTTTGTGTTTCTAAAGAACTACTCAGACAGCACAGAGGCATCTTAAAGACTTCCCTAAGAATTCCACAAACGACATTCGAAAGCCCGAGCCCTATTGAAGCTCCAAAGTATTCTAAATTGGTTCAAAAAGTTCTTAAAGGTTTCCAGTTTTAAATTGAATTCTAACTGTTCTAGAATAACTCTGAAGTTTCTGAATTGTTCCAAAATGCTCCTGAAAATTCTGATTTGGATTTAAACTTTTTTGGATGCTTATTAATGTTCTGAAGTTTTACAGCAATCTAAATTCGCTCTTGAATGCCTTCTGAAAGGCGTTTTGTAACTATTAACCTGAATCTTAAGATTCTGGAGCTTTTCAAAATATTTCTGGAGACTCTAGAGTGTTCGAGGGTTTTGGAGCGTCCTAAAATGGGTTTCAAACTTCTGAATTGCTCTAAAAGGCGTTTGGAAATTGTAAATCGGTTTGAGAATATTTTGAGGAATTCTAAAATGGTTCTCAAATTTCCAAATCGTTCTGAAACGCTACAGAATGCTTTTGGAAATTCTGAATTAAATTTTAAGTGTTTTCCAAAAGGCTTATTCAAGTTCTGAGGTGTTCTGTAGCATTCTGAATGGTTTCCAGGAACTTCAGAATTGAATGAGAACCGAATTCTGTGGGAAATTCTCGTAAACATCTCAAGGACGTCTAAGATATCCACAAACGACATTCAAGACGTCTTTAAGGCGTCTCAAAGACATCTTGAGGATGTCGTATGTTACAAAATCCAACTTCTTTTGGACGTCTGCTTGAAGACGTCTTCAACGAGATGTCCTAAAGATATATTTGAATCTCTTTTCAATACATAAACTTAGGTCTCCAGATGTTCAGACGTAATGCTGACCTAAAAAAGACGCCTTTAAGCTTTGTTGTCTGGGGTATTCAAAAATAAGAACTTTCTAAACCTACCTCCAGCTTTAAAAGTGTATAGGATAGAGGCAACTTAAAGAATAACATATTCAGAAACTATCACCAGAAGCTGTTGGAAAAGAATCATTATCTTATACTCATGAGAAAATTGAAGGAGAAGGGCTCCAAAAAGCAAAACCAAATATTTTGATAAAGCAAATAGGCCATTATTAATTTTGGAGTCCTGAGGAACCAATTATTTAACACGTTGAAGGACAGTGAACATTTCTGTAAGATACCAATTTATGCAGATGCTGGACGGCGTCCTGTTTCTATAAAGTGGGGGGGCTGGAAATATAAATAAATTTTAAATGTGTGACACTACGGCACTGATATTCGAACGAATTGTGACTGGATTCACTTTAAATTGTACGGTAGATACAAACGCTAAACGGCGTCGTGTCATTTTCAACCATCAATCTGAAGACGCATATCAGCGTTGTGTCACATCACAACTTCAGGAAATGACGCTGATCTGCGTCTCTGTCCTTCGACGTGTTGATAACTGCTTCAAAAACCGATACCAGAAGCATTAGAATGCGTCTCATCCATATTACCGAAAAAAAACCTCTAGAACCAAATCCAGTAGCTCGAGATGAGGCTGTTAGAAGACTGGAAATCAGTAATTAATTTAGAATAAACATAAGAAACAGCTCTTCTTAATTGCTAATTTGTGAAGGAATAGGTATCGAAGATATTTACTGTTTGTTCCCAGTAGCTTATTTTCGTTAAATGTTGACCCTGTTTAGACAACTAAGATAAAGAAAAAACTAAACAAAGAATCAATAATTGCAATTTTCAACTAATTCCCATAATAAATTTGTCAAAAGAACCACCTTATTTCAAAAAATACTAGTGTCTCATCGACTTTATCATCAGTTATTACTAATCACTAAAATATGAGAACTGTGGTTTTGCTTTTTTCGAATGCTCGCATTGTGTAGGATTTAGATAAAAATAATTGCACTACTGTTATAATTTATCATAATCTTATCAGAAATGGGCCTAACCTTGACCTTGACTTTGCTGCAAAACTAATAGTTGCACAATAATAATATGCGGGTTTTAAATGGAATAAATTCACTATGAACAAAATTATTATTTTTTTGTGGATTTGACCTTACAGAGTGACTCAAAAAAAGCTGATAAGTAATATAACGTCATCAATGATTTTCATGGGCTATTTGTTAAAGAGAATCCAAAGTTATAACTGCTCAAAATGTTCTCCGCTTCGTGAAGATTTCCCAAATGGGACTTTTTCGCAGAATTGTAGGTTTCTCCTTGTTTATCATGATTAGCAAATTCTGGATCAGAAAGGATTATACGTTTTCAATTTCCTTTTCCAGGACACAATGGACGAATCGATAGGATCCAACAATAATACATTGGATCCATCAACAATAAGCGAAGAAGACTTTGAACTTCACACCACTTACATCGTACCCGATCTACCAGTAGATCGGGACGTACCTAATAAGGCCGAAGCGACTCTACCCAGAAATTTAATATTGAAACCATCAAATGCTTTGTCAGATGTAAGTAGAAAAGTCTCTTCTCAGTGAAACTACTTTTTCCGCTTTTCTTCTCTTTTGAGAATAAAAAAGGAAAAAAAGTGTGTTTTCATTTATGGAAAATAGAGGTCAACAGTTATGCATACAGTAATTTGCATACTGCGTTTCCGGCTTGTGTCTTTGGTTAATTAAAATTGTTAGATGTTTATAGAATTTTGCACAAAATCGTAAAATATATAGACGCAAAAGTTTAATTTTATCTTTCTGTAGTTCACTTTTAGTATCTAGTTTTCATATTCCTGATATTGGCAATCACCACTTGGTCGATTTACAAAATCAAAGTCTGATATGGTGTTTTCTGATAGTTAATTTATAACTATAAATAAATACAAAAATGTAGGTACCTATACACCAGAAAAATCTATAAAAAAAAAAGAAATGTTAAAATTTTCCGATGAGGAACTAGAAAAAACATTTCGCTATTAATGCCCTAATGAAAACTAAAATACGTATCAACATTGGTAGGTATACCGACATCTGTAACCACTATAACGGCTCTAGTAGCTTAAAGTGGCACAAACTGAAAAACGTAACGGGAAAAGTTACATATTAGGTAACTGGTTTGTACTTAAATTATTCCAAAAAAAAAAACAACGAGAATTTTGAATTTGCCCCTTCGTCACCGATTTCTCCATTATGATAAACATGTTGACTTGAAGATTTAACACTTTTATAACTTTTACTAGCGTCACTGACCTCTCTCTAAAGATGAGTTACTTCTTTTGAAAACAAACAATTTCTTCCTTTTTAGACTTTGACCAAATTTATTTTTTAGGCCCAAGGAGTATGGAGCACAGGATATATCCCACGAGGAACAAGGTTTGGCCCCCTCGTGGGAGAAATTTACGCCAAAGATGCTGTGCCCACGTCGGCGAACAGGAAATATTTTTGGAGGGTAAGCATTGTACGCAAAAAAAAATATTTATTTCAATAACCCTGAAGGAACAAACAATATATTAGCAAGTGTTTCGGATCTTGATACACTTTTTCTTTGTCGATACAGGTACAACTTAGAGAAGGATTTTGCCGCCATTCGTCTAAGGATTCAAAGGTACCAATAATTGTGTTTTGTGTGTGTCTGTTAGATCCTAGTTTATTAATGTTTATCCTCGTTTATCGTTCACTGTTAAAAAATATTTTTAATCCTAAGCCTCGCACTGGTGGGTTAAGCAAATTTAAATCTTTTTAGAAATAACAGCGGCACATGATTTCAAATTAGAAAATTTCAATGAATGTAAAGTTAAGGTATTGGCAAAGAGCCCAACAATTATCATGCTAACAGAAACATGGCTGAGGGATGGATCATAGATGACAGCATTATAAATCCAAATGTTTATAGTATTTAAAAAAATCATTGATTAGCGATATCTCCAAATTTCCGATGGGTTGAGGCGCAAAATGCGTATGCATATAATCCCAGTTTTATTCAGGTAACTCCCAGTGGTGCAATGGAGCTCTGGCTGGAGAGGATCAAATTAGAACACATGCATCATATTATTTAACCAATGTTTCGTTATCCCTATCGATTTTCTTCCAAAAACAATTCTTCCTTACCAACTGCTTCATTTTTGTGACTCCAATGTGAGTTCTATGCAGTTCTGCTAGCACTGAAGGTTGAAGTTTAGTCGGCATAACAACTCTTTGTCCTTTGAAAAGCACTCCATCTTCCAGTAGGTAATTAAATTCTGAAAACTGATTTGTCAATAAATCAGATGAACTTCATCTACATCTTTGGGTCTAGGCATGTCAACTATGGCTTTTACTTTTGCTGGAGATTTTGATACCTATTTGATTATGTTGAATCACATGCCCAAGATATTTGATGCTGGGTCTGGAAAAATGCACATTTATTTTTATTCAAATTCAAGTCGAAATTTTTGAGTCGTTGTAAGCATAATAAAATATTGTGTTGCCACTCTTATCTCATGAATCCATGAATTATTATGTCATCGAAATATGAAAGTGTTTCGAATCTGATCAATAATCCGGTTAAATTCAGATGGGGCTGTTTTAATATCAAATGACAATCATCATGGTGCGTAGTAATAGTTTGAATCAGGGTCCTTTCATCCTCTACTCAAAGGTGTAAATATGCCTTATAGAGATCTAAACGACAAAAATATTGGGAATTTCTTAAACTATTCAGGATCTCGTCGATACGTCGAATCGGGTAATTTGCTGAAACCAAGCATTTGTTAACCCCTACTTTATAGTCAACATACAAACTTATCCCTTGATCTGGTTTAGGAATTACAACTAGGGGTGAACCCCAATCGCTGACATTTACCTTGGATATTATACCATCAGCTTCTAAAATATCTAGTTCTCTGTCAACACGATCTCGAAGAGCATACGGTACTTCTCGTTCTCTATGGAATAATGGTTTAGCATCAGGTCGAAGATTTAATGATACTGTATAATTTGTAAATATACCAATCCTCTCTTCAAATATTTCTGGAAACTCTTGTGCTATTTCCTCCACACTTAGTATTCTGAGCGGTATTTGTTATGCTTCTACTATCAATTTGTTGCAAGTTGATTCCAAGATGTCGGATCCGTCCCAAAAGTGGTTCAAAATTATTTGGCAGCACACCATTGGTGTGCTGTCAAATCACCAACTATCTTGTTAGTAGCGGAGTTGTCCGAGTTTCAGTCATGGGCCCTTTGTTTTTCACATCATATTTGATCTTGTCAGTCTCATTAAATCTAAAATGAAAAACTTCGCAAATGATGTAGAGCTTTATACACATCCGCTAGTACATGCAGGGCAGCTAAGGGCTGATCTGAAAACTGTTGAAGAATGGTCCACAGATTGGGAAGTAGGGCCGTATCTAGGGGGGGGGGGGGTTTTGGGGGTTCAAACCCCCCCCCCCAAAAATAATAAAATTCAAAAAATTTATCTTAAAAACAAACAAAACTTATTAAATACGTATTTATTTATTTTATTTTTATTACTAGTGTAACAATTTTTTTTTGCCACTTAGTCTAACCCCCCCTAAAATTTTGGTCTAGATACGGCCCTGAATGAAGTTGAATGTACAGTCTTATAAAAATCGGTCCAACCAATCTAAATGAAGAATATGAAGTAAACAACGTGACATTACAATCTGTGACAGATAAAAATGACCTACGAATTATGATAACTTCAGACCTCAAATGGGAGAACCATATTTTAAAAATTGCCAAGAAAGCCAATTATTTTGTATACTTTATTAAACAAGCATTTAAAGACCATTCGATAGAAATGATAGGCAAACTATATCAAAATTACATACGACCAAAACTTGAATACGGTTTCTCAGTGTGGAATCCCTTCTTCGTCAAAGATATAGAATACCAATACCAAAAATAGCACCAGAACTAGGAGACCTTCCATACACAGAGAGATTGTTAAGGTTCAGACTATAACTAACAACCTTAAAGGACAGTAGACTTAATCAAAACATACAAAATAACATACTACTATAATAGCAGTATCAGAGATATCTTTGTACAAAACCAAAACTATCTTCGTGGGCACTCCAAAAAAACTCGAAAAAAAAAACGCAAAACTGCCTAGAAGAAACTTTCTGAGTAACAGGGTTGTTTATTCATGCAACGCCCTGAAAAAGATTTGATTCTTCAAAAAAAGCATTTCTAGTGTGAGGATTATATGGAACTTTTCAGACTCCTAATTGAATTCAAAAGGCTCTAAATTTTGATTCTAATAGAAAAAATTCAACCTGAAAAATAAAAACTAGAAAGTTCACTTTTACAACAAATTAAAACATCTCATTTCATACAACGTTAAATTTAGCCCATCCTAAATTAATCTATGTATGCCTATAATAAGTACCTATATTTGTCACCGTTGCATCAATAATTGTTGTTTAAACATATCAAATTGTTAATTATAATCAGATCATATGATAAAATTTATTCTCATATTGTTGTTGCTTTTCAAATTATAGTAAAATAAAGTAGGTACCTATTATGTATGTATACCTGGACTGATGTTGATTATAGTTTCTTAGATATGATATGGTACTCTAGACGAAACGAGACTATAAATTTTTGTCTACATCATTTTTCAGGCTGATCAAATTGTTTTAACTAGCTTTAGTGCGAAATTCTCTCAGCAAAGTTAAACCAGGGACCGCTTTAGGGGGGGGGGGCAACCCGGGCATTTGCCCGGAGCGGCAAAATTTGGGGCGGCATTTATATCGATAAAACAAAACAAATAAATAAATAAATAAAAGGTCTGTTCGCACAGATATCACAAACCAGTTAGAGTGAATTTCATTGGTTGAAAACATTCAGAAAACTAGTTTCAACCAATGAAATTCACTCCTCTGACTGGTTAGTGATTTATGTGCGAACAGACCTAAGGCCGCGAGACCTAGCGAGTCCTAGTGATGCGAGAAAGTGTGCATATACAAAGATTGTATAACTCGCTTGCGATTGTTTTTCTAGCTCCAAATTAGTCCTTCATTGTGTGTAACAAGGAAACACTGTGCGTAATTTTAAAATGGACGTAACGTGTTTGTTGTTTATTAGAAAATTCGTTGATCGTAAACAGTGTCGGACTGGGGGTCATTTGGCCCACCAGGCAAATGGTGAAGTGGCCCACCCAACCCAAATCCCATTCAATAAAAACAGTTTTGATAATTATTTGTTGAATCTGAATCACGATTTCTCACTGCAGCAATATTTTCGATTGATCGACCACTGCGAGGACGTATTGGTCTTTGGACATCATAGAATATTGGACATCCAACACTGATCCGGTTTGATCAAATTTTTGAATCTTGTTAACCGCGGCACAAGATGGACGGTTATGGTTACCGAAGTCATTTCGCAATGCACGAATCGTCTTTGTTAAATTTTCTATATTTCGGAAATGGGTTTTAACAATTAAAATGCGATCTTGTGTTGAATACCGCTCCATATTCGTAAATGTCAATACTCATTTATGACACATGCCAAATTTCAGCCATATATTCAGCACCAGTATTAGCCTATTCAAAACACGTGACTTTGACTACCGAACAAAGGGTTTGCTTGCCTTTTGGCGGACATTTTTATTTAAGTTTGACAGCATCTTGGAATTGTCAGCCTATCTAAAACACGTGACTTTGAAAAGCAAACAAAGGGTTTGTGTGCCTCTTGGCGGACATTTTATTTAAGTTTGACAGCATTTTGGATAGTCTAATTGCCATATTTAAATTGTAACCTCAAACTGTATCACCCTATAGGTACCTGCTAGGTAGGTACTTAGGGTGCCGGTACTTTTGTTCTCAGTTTTCGAATTTGACAGCCGGTAAAAATAATCTCTAACCACATAGTTACAGACCTTGGCCCATGCAAAACCTTGTTAAATTTAACGACAAATCAAATTCGTTAATCGGGAACAAAAGTATCGGCCCTATAGGTTCACTCCAGCTGCCTGTTTATATTTTGTTATTACCTATTTACCGATGTAGTATGTAGTTTGTAGTTGTATATAACTGTCAATAATCAGCCCTATTCATGTGTGTCCTTGGATATTGGTTATTGCCTTGGTTATTGGAAAACTGTAAAAATATGGTGGATTGTTATTCAGGTGCTGCTTAGTTGTTGAATTGAATATTGGTTATTCAGCCCTATTCATGTGTGTCCTTGGATATTGGTTATTGCCTTGGTTATTGGAAAACTGTAAAAATATGGTGGATTGTTATTCAGGTGCTGCTTAGTTGTTGAATTGAATATTGGTTATTGAACGTCATATTGGTTATTGAAATTAACATCGAATATCTTATTCAGGTGTACTATATTTTCCAATAACAGTTTTCAGTGTTTCATATTTTGTAAGCAGGTGGTTCGGGCACCGGCTTGGCAAATTGGATATTGGAAAACTATTGGGTTTTGTGTTATGTTTAGAATTTTTCCTACAACTGCCTTTGAAAATGGAGTTTTTCACACGCTAGGCAACCTCTGAAAATAGAGTTTTTCGCACAGTAGTGTGAGAAACAGTTCTTCACACGCTGCTTATTAGTTTTTTATTTATTATGGTTAATAAAAATTACATATTTGGTTGTTTTATTTTGCATTTGTAGGAAAAACATTGTGAAAAACTCGTTTGAAAACTTTTTTTCACACTCGCTCGACTTGTGGAATTCGCCTAAGTACGGCTCGGTCCAACAAACTGTCTAAGCCGTGTGAAAAAAGTCGTTTTCAAAACTTGATTCAGTAACTATAGAAGTGAGTGGTATTTAATTTTCAATTATGGATGATTTTCCGTTGCTTATTGCAGCATTAGAAGGGAAAAATTAAAGGTGAGGAAGCTCTTTATTCCTGGTGAGTGGTATGAGCTATCAAAAAATCGTCTAAGAAAATCAAGAAGCAGAGTGCCTTGGATAACTATGATCGTATAATACTTTTTAGACTTGAACACAATCAGAAAAAGAATAACCTTTGGGAGACAAGCAATAACCCTTTGGATTTGCCAGAAAATAATTTTAAAAACATCAGCAGGTTTTGAAAAAATACTGCAAGGTATCTCTATCTAATCTAATTGAGGAAATTGGGCAATTTCTTCCAGATGCAGAACGTCCGCATTGCATCTTGCATCCCAAAGTCTGTGATTATTTTTTTAAGTGCATTGCATTTTTATTGTATTTTTGACGTGCGTTTTTCCTCCATTATAAAAGTGGGTATGAATATGACAAAAGGTTTGTTAGTTTGTGTCACTCTAACTAGTCTAACTTGAACTAAGCTGTAATATTTCTGTATGGCATATAAACCATATAAAACGCTCACAAACAAACGCCCCAAAGCATGAAGGCCGCCCTGAACAACAGAAACAAACAAACCTAAAGAGTCACAAAGAATACCCATGAGAATTGACAAATAAATTCAAATAACTGACGAAGAAATGATAGATATTAAATTCCAATCCAAGTCAGCTAAATCAGGCACTAAAATAAATAAATAAACTCATAAACAACAAAATGAATAGAAAAGTGGGGTTACATTTTTAAGGTTTTTGGCAATTTTACAGTGTTGCCGCCTTAACTTATTCAATTAAAGAACAGTGTTCCAATTTCCAACAATCCCGTTTTCAAGGGGTACACGTGAATAAGAAATCTCTTCAATATTGAAATGTCTCAATATCCAATATTGGAAAATTTCAATAAACAAGTGGACACGTGAATAAGGCTGATTGAACGTCATATTGGTTATTGAAATTAACATCGAATATCTTATTCAGGTGTACTATATTTTCCAATAACAGTTTTCAGTGTTTCATATTTTGTAAGCAGGTGGTTCGGGCACCGGCTTGGCAAATTGGATATTGGAAAACTATTGGGTTTTGTGTTATGTTTAGAATTTTTCCTACAACTGCCTTTGAAAATGGAGTTTTTCACACGCTAGGCAACCTCTGAAAATAGAGTTTTTCGCACAGTAGTGTGAGAAACAGTTCTTCACACGCTGCTTATTAGTTTTTTATTTATTATGGTTAATAAAAATTACATATTTGGTTGTTTTATTTTGCATTTGTAGGAAAAACATTGTGAAAAACTCGTTTGAAAACTTTTTTTCACACTCGCTCGACTTGTGGAATTCGCCTAAGTACGGCTCGGTCCAACAAACTGTCTAAGCCGTGTGAAAAAAGTCGTTTTCAAAACTTGATTCAGTAACTATAGAAGTGAGTGGTATTTAATTTTCAATTATGGATGATTTTCCGTTGCTTATTGCAGCATTAGAAGGGAAAAATTAAAGGTGAGGAAGCTCTTTATTCCTGGTGAGTGGTATGAGCTATCAAAAAATCGTCTAAGAAAATCAAGAAGCAGAGTGCCTTGGATAACTATGATCGTATTATACTTTTTAGACTTGAACACAATCAGAAAAAGAATAACCTTTGGGAGACAAGCAATAACCCTTTGGATTTGCCAGAAAATAATTTTAAAAACATCAGCAGGTTTTGAAAAAATACTGCAAGGTATCTCTATCTAATCTAATTGAGGAAATTGGGCAATTTCTTCCAGATGCAGAACGTCCGCATTGCATCTTGCATCCCAAAGTCTGTGATTATTTTTTTAAGTGCATTGCATTTTTATTGTATTTTTGACGTGCGTTTTTCCTCCATTATAAAAGTGGGTATGAATATGACAAAAGGTTTGTTAGTTTGTGTCACTCTAACTAGTCTAACTTGAACTAAGCTGTAATATTTCTGTATGGCATATAAACCATATAAAACGCTCACAAACGCCCCAAAGCATGAAGGCCGCCCTGAACAACAGAAACAAACAAACCTAAAGAGTCACAAAGAATACCCATGAGAATTGACAAATAAATTCAAATAACTGACGAAGAAATGATAGATATTAAATTCCAATCCAAGTCAGCTAAATCAGGCACTAAAATAAATAAATAAACTCATAAACAACAAAATGAATAGAAAAGTGGGGTTACATTTTTAAGGTTTTTGGCAATTTTACAGTGTTGCCGCCTTAACTTATTCAATTAAAGAACAGTTTTCCAATTTCCAACAATCCCGTTTTCAAGGGGTACACGTGAATAAGAAATCTCTTCAATATTGAAATGTCTCAATATCCAATATTGGAAAATTTCAATAAACAAGTGGACACGTGAATAAGGCTGATTATTTCATTTCCATAACAGTTGAACTTAGATAAGTATAGGTTATATCACATGAAATCTGCTCAGAATTTTACGTAAAATCATGCAATCACATACAAAGTGTCTTGTTTAAAATAAGCAAGTTGACTTTCGGTATAACCGGAAGAGCCACATTGCCGGGTTGCCCCATTGACATTGGTATACTGTCAAATTTCCAAAAAATTTCTGCATACAGTTCTTCATATTATTATATAGATTGATTTGGTTCCCGGTGGGACACCCTGTATATAACTTCTTCTTTTTTAGCTTTCCGTTCTCGGATATCTAGGGTGTATAAAAATAAAAAAATAGAGGGAGGCGAAGGTCGAGATGTTTAAATGATATTATGGTCTTAGAAGAGAGTTAATTTCTAAAGATATCGTAATCAATAAACAGAAAAACTATTTCAGTCATTCTAAGCGTTGCTGATTAGGCTGATTTTCGGAAAAACAGGGTGATTGATTTGCGAAAAACGAAGAGTTATTAAAACATTTTCAATACCAAATTCACTACCCTGTCTCTGTATTTCTGAAAATCAACAACGGCTACGTCAGTTGAATTTAAATTCACTGATATGCGGCGGGCGATTTCTGCGCGACTTCGGCTTGAAATTTTTCAGAGCAAAAGGGGAATTGATATTGATAATGATAGTTGATTTTCTATAAGGACGATGGATTACGCGAAATAACGTATGATTTGATTTGATGGTCAATGATGCGGGGAATGAAATATTTTAATTTATTTTTATAAATATTCGAATGGCCCACCTGTCGAAGACGTCACCTGGCCCACCGGGATTTTGCCCGGTTGCCCAGTCCGACACTGATCGTAAAACGGTTGTGGAGCAGGAAAAGAAGAAGAAGAAGGTGCTGGTCACACGAGATTAACACTTCTTGTCATAATTTCGCAATTAGATCACGGTTCTGGTAAGAAGGACTTTTTTGATTCCATATTGGTGTTCTTAAATAAACTTCTTGTATAAATTTTTCCATATCCATTCTCAAAAACGCAACCCAATCACCGTCAAATTACAAACTATTTTGCCTTTTATCGCTCTGCTTTGATCGTCTTCGTTAGGACCCGCTCGGACAAGCCTTAAGTATGATCGCGGCTACTTGAAATCGCAGAATTGTATTTCCGCCTTTCTCGCATAGCACGGTATCCCTCGGTTTGGTGGCTAGCTAAAATAGATAAACGTTTTTGCGTGTGGCACCCGAAAAAAATTTCTTTCTCAGGCGGCGCCTGCGGTGGGCTTTACCAACCCCCCTCCCTTCCGCGAAAAAATTGGAAATTTATCTACGACTTTTTTTTAAATTTTTTTAAGCTGCCTCCCTTGAGATAAAAATCACGGGCCGCCACTGAATAACCCCCTTTCCCTTCACATCCAAATCAATTTCTAGGGCGGCAATTCCTATTTTTGCCCAGGATGGCCGAAAGGCTAGAGCGAGCCCTGAGTTAAACCTTAAACCAATTCGATTTAGTAAAAAATATTGTGTCTTCCTAAAAAAAAAAAATATATAAAAAACCATCAATTGATTAAGAACATGTTCATTTAAAAACTTATCACATTTCATCTTTGTAGGACACCACGTGCCGCCCGAAAAAACAAAACAATAACTGTCATTAAGCATTATCGTAATTCGGTCTTATAAAGATGTAAATGCAATAATAAACGACATTAAGTTAAGGTTCTTTTTGGGGCAGCTGATGTGGTTTTTTGTCCCACGGCGATTTATGCCCTAATAATTTGTAACATTTCGATTTATGTCTGCAAAACGGAGCATTTCAAAAATAGTTGCTCTATACCTTTCAATATATTTCACTTTATTCGTGACTCAGACTTTGTAATTGGGAAGACCTTTTCTTAGGAACAAAGTTACCAATCTTCTAAAAAATTAGAGTTTCAGAGTCGTTCTCCATATTTCAGTTTTTAAAAGACTCAGAGATAAAAATTCAAAGGATTTAAATCCAGTGTCATGATTTTGGCTCCTAATGTCCAATGACAAAATTAGAATGAATGAATTGTTACACATGCAATTTCAAATAAGATCGAAGCATTTTAACTCTGATTGTATCCTCGGATAGTTGACTGCACATGTTACCATTTTCATTATAATTCTTGCAACATCACTTCACATCCTAAAAAAATCAAACCTGATGCAATTTTAGTGTAGTTCACGCATACGTCTTACGCATGATAATTTCTTTCACACATTCTGTCTAACTTGTTTTTATCATTTGACATAAGAGATGTATGTTAATGAACCTACTAGAATAACTACTCATTCTCAAACCAAAATCGATTATCTATGTTCAAATTTCGCCTTAAAGCAAATGTTTGTTAGCTCTAGTGTAATGTAGGCCTTTCGGATCATCAGGGAGTTTTAGCAAAATTTCAACTAGCGATGAATGAACCACCAAAATATAAACCGTTAAAAAGTAATATGGATCCTTGTTCTTATTTATTGGATGTCACAATGAATGACACATTTGTACTGGAAACTGCAAACACATTAGAACTTAATGAAATCTTTAGAGGAATAAAAAACAATAAATCCAATCGGCCAATATCACTTCTCTCGACGTTGTCAAAAATAATTGAAAAGTTAGTTAAAGAATGTTAAAATATTTTTCAAAACTACATTATAAGTGAGACTCAATTTGGATTCCAACCATTTAAGGGCACCCATGATGCAATCTTTTAGAACAGTTGTTTATCAGTCTTAGTGAAAATGAGCTTGTCGCCATTGTGTTTTGTCTCAATTTGTTAAAATTGGGGATACTCAGTCATCAAACTTAGCTGTGACCAAAGGTGTTCCACAAGAGTCTGTGTTGGGACCAATATTGTTTTTACTTTATTTAAATGATTCCATTAATCACCTCCCCATTAGGGCAAAATTAACATCATTCGCAGATGACATTACTCTGTCCTGGAAAGAAAAAATATTGAAGATTTGAAAAGGATTATTTCTGAAGACCTTTGAACCTTGTAAAAAGCTGGTGTAACTCTAACTTGCTTTGTTTTAACTTTAAGAAAACCAATATATTTACATTTAATTTTTTTTTTTGATGATTTATAATATTAGACATACACACAATTGAAGCTGAAGTGCTGAAAATTTCTTGGTATTCATGTAGAACAAATTTGAAAAAAACGATTGGCAAGTGGTTGTTTTTACTTACTGGACATGCGCCCGACATAGCAAATATTAGGGAAATTTAAGGGAGGTTGTGATATGTTAAAGAAACGAAAAATTTGTGAAACGTCTACACTTTATTTTTTCCCAAGACAGATTTTGACATTGAAAACTTTGAAACATAAACAATAACGCTTGACCCTGATTGGTCGCAAAATGAGGTGTTTCTGCAGGTTGACATCAGTTTTAGAATAGCGACCAATAAGCGGCATTAGCGGCATTGTTTATATTTCAAAGTTGACAATGCCAAAATCTATCTTGGGAAAAAATAAACTATACTTTATTATTAAAGTAAATCGTACCGTTCTCATCCTGGAACTAACGAGGGGAAAGAGCACGGTCGAGAAACCCTCGATCTAACATTCCTCAAAAATCGAAACATACTGTGTAATTATAATAATAATTGTGAGTCATTAATTCAATAAAAGTTGAAACTAGGTACCGCCCCTGTTCTTGTGCTAAAATTTTAATTACACAAACAAAATTCCATTGACACTACCTATAATCAATACTGAAGAGTTTTTGGTTAGTTAGCCGGTCTGCCGGAAGGTACTGAGGCCCCATACGGGATGCTACTCAGCTATAGTTGTTATTTTGAGCCAATATTTCTTTCCTTTGTTTGGTAGGATATTCGCTCGTCTGGGTAGGAAAATGTTAGTAAATTCAACAAGGCCCTAATGCACGTTCTGATTACACAAAATCAAAATCTCAGCACATAATTTCTTAGGTTTTAATTTATTTCTTTATTTGTGTTGTTTACAGTATGAAACGATTTTTGTTAAATACATGAACAATGCACATGCTATAAAAAATGTTAGAAACAAACAAAAAATTACATAAAAATTAACAAAATAATACTTGTATAAATTGAACTCTCAAAAATAAAATAACAATTATTCAACTGACCTGTGATAGCACCTTGACACACACACTAATAACAAATTAGATTGAACAATCAATTTAATGCAAAATAAAAATGAAAATTGAATAATGATTAATTACCTACAGACACGCGTCTAAGGGACCAGCCCAGCTTGTTCTCTAGTCTAGTTGCGTATTCTCTATCTCTCGTTCGGTACCTACCCTTTCAGTACGCTTCACGGCGCATACAAGGTTGCAATATTTACTTTTATTCAGTAAACGTGTTTTTTAAAAAGTTAAAATTTGAAGAAATAATATTTTAAATAGGTGTTTTTCCTCAATATACTACTAAGTTGGTTTATTTCTCATTGGTTGACTAACATATCACGTATGGCATTGCATTTTGGGGTAACTCTTCTAATAAATTTTTTGATTCTGTTTTTATTATTCAAATGAGAGCAGTTCGTTATTTGTGTGAGGTTGGATATTGATGGGAGCATTGCAAGCCACTATTTTTAAAACATCAAATACTCACAGTGTGCTGTATATTTATCATGGAAGCTGCATGCCTTATGCACAAAAAAACTTTATGATGCACTAGGCAACAACTTTAAATTCAGCTTCCTACACCCAAGACTGCATTGACGCAAACTTCACCTATTTATAAAACTAGGCAAATTTTTAATCACCTGCCTGTTAACTTAAGGCAGGTAGGTGGTTTTAAAAAGTTTAGACTAGAACTCAAAGCATTTTTATATGGAAAAGCCTACTATCAATTACCTAATGAATCTTTCAATGAAAAAATTTAATTCTTTTTGTTTTGTTCTGACCGCAACCTTTATGTTTCTTCTGTATTGGCTGTACCTTTTATATGACTATAGTTTAATGTAGTAATTGTACCTGTGTTGCTTAGGATTTCTTTTCTGACAATAAAGTATATTTTGATTGATTGATTCATAAAAAAAAATCATTAGCCAACTTATAAACGTCGATAATTATTTCCAGATCTACAAAGACAACGAGCTGTTCTACTACATAGACGGCTACGATATTTCCAAAGCCAATTGGATGCGCTACGTGAATCCAGCATATTCAAGCGAATCTCAAAATTTAATAGCATGCCAATACAAAATGAACATTTACTTCTACACAATCAAGCCCATTCTACCCAATCAGGAGCTATTGGTGTGGTACTGCAAGGAATTTGCTGAACGGCTGAATTATCCTTTAACTGGCGAGCAAATGCTACAGAGGATAAGTAAGAATTTTTCATTAGTTGTATAAATTTTATTTTAAATTACAACTTTTTTTAGGACAACAAGTACAACAATCTCCAGAAATAATGTCGTCGGTAACGCCACCGGAACCGTCTGCCAAAGATCCCCATTACGAACACCAAATAACACCGGCAGAGGGTAGCGTCAGATCGGACGAAGGGTACCACAGCAACGGGTACCACGACGACGCTTTTCAACCTCCCGAAGACACTAGCGATACGGATAGTGAATGCAACTACGTGTTGGATTTCAGCAAGAAACCGGAACCGAAAGAGATCGATATGATTCAGCCAGCTACGCCGGAATTTTTGAAAAACGAGTACCGGAAAGTGAAAATTAAGATCTCGAAACCGTACAAATCGCATAAAGGTAAGAATACTTGAATTAGCAAAAATTATAATTTAAAAGCTGTCAAGTTTCTTGGACAGTATTTGTTTTATTACCCATGTCCAAGCTTAAGTCCCAAAAATAATCTATAACTGAGCAAAGTCTAGACAAAAACCTCAGCTTTTATAAAATGAATAATAAAAAAAATTAATAACTCTTATCCTACATCAGTCTGTATTATTATTACAATATTTTAATAAAAATGTGTAATCTAACTGAATCAGTTTATAAAGTAGTTTTATGTTTGTTAAAATTCAATTTTTGTTAATTCCAGGGGAAAGTGACAATGAAACCGAAAAAGACTTATCGCCGATACACGAAACCGCAGTACCTGAAATCGCAACGCTAGCTCCTAGACTAATGTCGCCGCCCATCATGGTGGCCACTGATTCTCCATCAGCCACAGAAGTTCCTAATAACAAAGTAGCTTTTTACGAATCCGATTACAAACCATTGGCCAACGGGTATATAAGATACACACCACCCACATCCAGTATATTAGAAAATATTTTATTGGGCAATCGAACTGATAGTAATAATAACAATAATAGTAATAATGAAAGGCAATCGAATTCGGTTACACCGCCACCGAATTCCCCTACGGAGATGGCTTACAGCTATAAAAAGAGTCACCGATATGGTACAAAACCTTGCAGTCCTGATTCAAGTTCTAATGCTCACTTAGAACAAGCATTTGCTCATTCTTGTGCGACAAAAAATGTTGATTCAACAGACGAAGATCATCTGTATATGACTTCAGAGCATTTACAAGCAATACAACCAAATTATTATTCAACATCTTATTCACCCACAGAGATTCCACACCATCACAATAACGCACCATCACCAAATAATAACTTCAACGAAAGACCTACATCTAATGTTATAGTAACAAATAACTGCGTCATAAACTCAAACTTGACGCATCATCTATTAACACCAATGACTCAATACGACAGTAGCAATAACAGATCGCCAAACTCAAAAAGTCCCGATTTGAGGTACGACATTAACGTTATTTCAAGTCCTCTAAGCCCAAATGGATCTCGAGGCTATAGAAGCCTACCTTATCCGCTAAAGAAAAAAGATGGCAAAATGCATTACGAGTGTAACGTTTGTTGTAAAACATTTGGCCAACTCTCCAATCTCAAAGTCCATCTGCGAACTCACAGCGGCGAGCGGCCCTTCAAATGCAACGTTTGCACCAAATCGTTTACACAACTCGCTCATTTACAAAAACACCATTTGGTGCACACAGGCGAACGGCCGCACGAATGCGGCATATGCAAAAAACGTTTTTCGTCGACATCCAACCTCAAAACCCATTTACGACTGCATAGCGGTCAGAAACCGTACGCTTGCGACTTTTGTCCGGCGAAGTTCACTCAGTTTGTACATTTGAAGTTGCACAAACGGCTGCACACCAACGAGAGGCCGTACATTTGTCAGGAGTGCGGCAAAAACTATATTAGTGCGTCCGGATTGAGGACGCATTGGAAAACTACGAGTTGTAAGCCGAATAATATTGAGGAGGAGCTCAACGAGGCACCATCACCGAATGGATTTTATGATTATAGTACGTCTGATGGAAATTTAGGTGAGTTTATAGTTTAAATTTAGTCAAAAATTTTGGGGTGCAACATAACATTGAATAAGAAATTCAATGGGCGTTCTTACATAGAGAGCCTCTTTATTTGTTGAGTTGCAGGATGCTTATTCTCTAGGAAAGATTATAGTGAAATGAAATATTCAGCTAGGCCCCTGTAAGCTTATTTAAAGTAATAATTTACCCGACGTTGTATAAACGTCGAGCCTGGCGACCTAATGTTAATTCGCGTTGTATTAAGGTTGTCAGGCGACTAGTGATATATGATTGAGTAGTTGAAGATATAACATGCACACCTAGTGATATTACGGGACGACAAAAAGTGTATTATCGTCTCGTCTAGATACTCTATTTCATGTCTCGTCTCACAGTTGCGGGAAAAGATAACTCTCACCTCGTTTTCTTTTGTGTTCTAATCAGGTTTGATGCATAAGTAATAATAAGGCTATTTTAGAAATTCAAGAATATAAAAAATGTAGGTAGAGTATTTTTGCCTCTTTTCTGAAATCGAATAAAAAGCTAATGATTTCAACCTTTATACAGATAATTTTGATAAACAATGAACACCATCAAAAGAAGGAGGCACAATTAACATTGAAAATAGGCCCCCATAAATTTCAACCAAATATTTTAGAGGTATCATCATTGCAAGAAAAAATTTGAAATGTAAAGAGGATCATATGTCTGTGATAGCAGATATAGCTCATTAAAGTACGTAGGTCCTGCGATGCTACGCATAGGAAATATGCCTACGTAGATTTTCTTGAATATCTGGAAAAATACTAATCCGATTTTGAAATTTTTGGGTTCCTTTTGTAGGTATCAAACTCCAAAAAGGTCTAAATCGGATTAGTATTTTTCGAGATATTCAAGAAAATCTACGTAGGGATTTTTCTTGAATATTTCCTATGCATAGCATAGCAGGACCTACGTACTTTGATGAGCTATATCTGCTATCACAGACATACGATCCTCTTTACATTTCAAATTTTTTCTTGGGTATCATCACCACCTTTAAAATATTGAAATTTAGTTAAAATTTACGGGGGCCTATTTTCAATGTAAATTGTGGCTCCTTCGCATAGGCTAAAATTCTATGAGGGTAGGAGATGTAAAGCAAAATAAACTTATTGTTAGAACCCAGACAGAACAGAAGCATCTTAAAGATGTCCCTAAGATGTCCACAAACGACATTCAAGACGTCTTTAAGACGTTCGCTTACGTCTTCAAGGCATCTTAAAGACATTTCAAAGACGTCGTATGTTACAATACCCGACGTCTTTTATAGACGTCTGCCTTGTTGTTCTAAAATGTTTTTTGAAATCGTAAATCTGATGTGTACAAACGACATTCAACACGTCTTAAAGATATCTTGAAGTCTTTCGGACGTCTGCCTAAAGTCGTCTTCAGGACTAAGATATTTTAGTCGACTTTAGAACTACTCTTCAATGAGATGTCTTAAAGACGTCTTTGAATCTTTTTTCAATACATAAACGATTATTCACTTTTAGGCCTGGTTGTACCAGTTGGTACAGACTACATAGTCTTCTTTATCTATGAACATCTTCGAAACAGCGTCTTCTAGGCGTCTTTTTTTGGTGTTCAGACATAATGCAGACCTAAAAAAATACGTCTTCAAGACTTTGTGTGCTGTCTGGGATTCACTAATGGTGCAACATGAAAATAAGTTATAACCAAAGGCCGTTCTCACATAGAGCATTTTCATTTGTTGCAAGATGCTTATACTCTGAGAAATATTCATCTATGCCCCTAAGCTTATTTAAAGTAACAATTCACCCGACGTTGTATAAACGTCGAACCAAGCCACCTAATGTTAATCCGAGTTGTATTAAGGTTGTCAGGCGACTAGTGGTTTATAATTAAGTAGTTTCCCTGCGTTTTTATCATCAAATTTTACCGTTGGATCCACCATTCTACGTCGGTCATTGTCATTTTCAATTCACTAAACAAAGATAGCTAACCCATCGGTGAAGTCACCGATTGGAATAAAAACGAAGGGTTTATATAACGGTAATGATCTAATATGCACACCTAGTGATGCTGCGAGACGATATGAAAAAAAAATGCTTCAAATTGAGTTTTTATTTTTTTTCTGATAATTTTCGATAGGGTTCCACATCCATCTTTTGACAGGTGATTAATACTTTCTCTAGCAACATTGTGTCAATTTTAGCACTTATGACCGTTTTTAATAGAATTTGAGGACTTTCCTGATATTGAAACAACTTCGATTACGAAAGATTGTATTACAAAAAACTAACAACTCGACACATTTTTTGAGTAACTGACACAGAACCAAACTGACTAACTCTATGGACTAACTAATCAAAATGACATGACAATTAACAAACAATACTGGTAAAAATATGAAAAGACTTGCTCATCTTCTCTCATTTGAAAATTTGGTTCCATTGGTGTTGCTATGGAACGACATTCTGTCATACTAAACTCATTTAATAATCTTAAAATCATCTTTGTGTAATTTTTAGTCCATCATCGGTTTTTGTTATGTCCATTCCTAGGAATCAGGTCACTTCTGTCAAGTTCTCCAACTTCTATATCTGGTCCGATAATTAGGGCGTCATCTACAAAAAGCACTAGATACACGTTATGCGAAATTAAAACTGGAAAATCCACAGGTTGCTGATAGAATGGTAATCGATGAAAGATTTCAAATTGAAATTGAAAAGGATATTTTTTCACCTTACCTGGCTTAAATTCCAAACTCCACTCAGCTGGCCAGCTCTTTCAGGAAATTCAAGTCCAATGCGAAGGAGTACAAATGAAACCGACTTGATTTAACCGGTCGCGGCAAGCGAAAAACCGCAGGTCTATTTTCTCGAACCACACGAAACGGACAGAGTGCTTTTGGCTACTGACTTTTCGTCGGCAGTGTAAGGACTTTGCAGACATCCTTTTTCAGTGTTTAACGCGCGCATTTTTGAAAGCCAAATTTAGCAAAGCCGTATCAATTCTTAGGCATATGGCATATAGTACGCGCAATTCAATAAGGATAAAAGAAAACATAAATAAAGAGAGAAAAAAACCGAATCAATTTGCATTCCCAAATTGGATTTGACATCCTTAATACCCAATTTAACCTACAACGACTATATACAGGGCGCGTAGATGAAACTGAACACACGTCATCTTTGATGTATAAGCAATACTTAGTCATATCCAGATCTTCTGATCTCCAGGTGTAACATTACTACCGTAAACTTGATGTTCCAACATTTTGGTGCATTACGTAAACCATATAAAGCACGATTTAATTTTAGGTATTTTGAATCACTCTTAAGTCCTTCCGGTTTCTTAATATAGACGTCACTGTCCAACGAACCATTCAAAAACGTTGTAGGTACATCGACTTGCCTTAGAGTCCAATTTTTTTGAACTGAGACTGATATTAAAATTCCGATTGTATAGAAAGCCTACAAATGGGACTTTTTTCTTTCCGTCCTCTTTAATTCTAAATACCTAACGAATATCAATAGCTACTTTTTCGTCTGGCAAATGAACCGGAGTCCAAGTTTGCAATTGTTTATGAGAAGGAAAGCCAGATAGAAGTGAAGATGTTATTCATTCATTGGCCTTTTCAATAGGACTTACCCTATTGAAGAGATAATCAGACGTTTAAACCATAAGTGGGCCACGATAGAAACTTTCCACAGTTGAAGTGATTTTGTTCCTGCGTCTACTTTGTTGCGACACTTGTGACTCTTGCTATCATGACTATTCATATGTGATAATCTTATTCTTAGCCTTGTTTGTTAACATTTAAACTTGAAAGTCAATCTAAACTGAATACGTAGCGCTCGCTCATTGAGTTCGGGTATCGGTAGAATACACTAAACGTCATACGACTCGTTTTAATATTTGCATTCCATCATTTTAGAACTACTCCTGTAAGAGTGGCCTTTTTGTGTTAATGGACAGAAAACAGAACTGGTACTTATGCTTTCACAAGAAACATATACATAGCACCATGGCCACCCCACCCCACTTATCGTAAATAACATCCCAGTCAGACTATCCCCAAAAGTAAAATACTTAGGCATCATCTTCGACCAGATCATAAAATTCCACCACCACGTATCCCATGCTTTGGCACGCACCTTCAGTGCGCAGCAAAAACTTCACCCCCTAATAGGTCCTAACTCCTCTCTATCCCCCGATAATAAACTCCGAATCTACAAGCAGGTCATAAGACCAATGCTCACATATGGGGCCCCTCTCTGGAACACAATATTATTTATTTCGTTTTCAATCGCTTGCTGCCATTCTTGAGATTTTATAGCTTCTTTATATGTCTTTGGTTCTTCTTCGTTTTTTGATAGCAAACAATAAGATACATATAACTCATAGTCACTTAAAATCTTTGGTCTTGTTACATTTCTACCTGATCTTGTTGTTCCAGCTCGTGGCATATATTCATGCTCACTTTCATCACTCTCTTCAGAATCGTGAATGTCTCCAATATTTTCTGTCTCATTTTGATTTTGTTTGTTTTCTTGATTACTTCCTATTTCGTTTCTGTCAATAATTACATTTCCATGTGTATCTTTATTTTCTTGCTTTTTGTCTATTTTATATTCCATGATGGTCTCGTCAAAGTGGACGTCTCTCGAACGAATAAGTTTTTCTTCATCTGTCAGCAACAGCTTGTAATCACCACCACAGTATCCTACCATGACTGCTTTTCTTGACCTTGACTCTAACTTATATCCTTTGGACAAAACATTGTACCATGTTCTATAACCAAAAATTCTTACTTTGCTGATATAATTTCTACGATTCCATATTTGCGATAGGGTTTGACTTCTACGTAGTTCTGACGTTGGTGTTCTATTCAACTTGTACACAGAACACTTCGAAACTTCTCTAAGAAGTGTACGATTCATTCTTTCTGCTTTGCCGTTTGTTTGGGGGCTGTATGGCATTGTATATTCTATTTTTATGCCCTTTTTTTTCAAAAATCTTTAAAGACGTTTGATGTATATTCTCCTCCATTATCTAGGTACTCTAAATCTTCTCACTTTCACATCATACTGTCTCTTCATATCTTTTATATATTCCTTGAGCTTATCGTCTGCTTTATTCTTGGACATTAAAATCTTCATTATCAAAAAATTCGAATAGTCATCTAAGATCGTCTGAAAATATTCTCCGCCATCAAAAGTATTCGGTATAAGTGGACCACACATATCGCTGCGTATCAGTTCTCCAATATATTTTGTGCGGTTCTCATTTGGTGGAAAAGGCGATCTGCTGGATTTACACTCTACACAAGGTGAACATATTGTATTCATTGATTCTAATCCTAACTGAGAGAGTGCATTTTTACTCGCATCTCCCAACCGTCTATGTTACAAGTCATCAACTGTAACATTACATTCTTTTTTCGGTAGGTACCATAATTTCATCTAACATCAAAACATACGATCCATTCTTTCTTTCACATATTGATGATTCATGTTTTTTCTTTTTCGACTATTATTTTGTGTCCATTTAACGTCATTTTTGAAGCTTCTGATATTAAATTGTGTTTCATACCTGGCACAATAAGAGCTTCAATGGTAACTTAGTTCTGACACTTGCTCCTTAACTGCCCAATCATATTTGTTTTCAAAATTTCCCCATTTGCAATATGTATTTCAACATAATTTGGCAATCTCTCTATGTCAAACATATACTTCTCTAACTTTTCTTGCATAAAATGGTTACTGGCACCTGAATCTATGACAAAAGATATTTTGTGTTGGTTTACATTACTTACCAATATTTGCTGCGTACACTGCGTACAGTACTATCCCTTCTTCTGCCATATTAGCATTTAGTTTAGTGTCACTTGTTCTATTTCCTAGTCTATTATGGTAATTTTCATCTCTATTTTTGCTGAATCCACCACGCCCTCTATAATTTGATGTATAGCCTCCTCTTGCATCTTGATCTCGACTTTGATTATAATAATTTTGGTTTTTATTTTTTTTGGGGCAATAGATTTGTATGTGCAACAAACTTTTACACGTATGGCATCCTTTTGTACTACTTAGCTTTAAAAATTACTTCATTTTCGCAACTCTCAACTTTTGAGTTTAATTTAATTTATTCGTCCAATAGCCTTGCAAAATCCATTTCAACATCTGCAACTGCCTCTATTGCTATGACAACTGTGCCATATTTAGATGGCAAAGATAAAAGAAGATGGCATACTTGATCGCTTTCATCAATGCTCGAGCCCTGATCTCTCAACTCTCTGATAGTTGTTTCAAATTTGAGAAAATGTTCTTCCAATTTCTCATCCAAACTATGCTTTAAATCTAATAACTTTCTCCATAATGATAGCTTTGTAAACGAACTTGTCCACAAATACCTTTTTTAAATTTTTCAGCTGTTCTTTTGCACTAATGCAGTCGTTTATTATATCTTAGTGTTCGTCTGAAATCGCCTGAACTATTATTGATTGTGCTTTTATGTTTGCCTTCATAAACTTATCTTTTTATACCTGGTTTGTAGAAGATTCGTCAGGTGCGTCACCCAAGGCTTCGCTACAGTTTTCTCTCTTGACCAATAACTTCACTCTGAACTCCCAGTTGTTATAATTACTTGCCTTCAGCAGTGGGATCGCGAAAGTAGTGCTTAACGACATTTTATAGTCACAAAATATCCACACAGCAAATTCCTACACTTTGACTTCACATAAACTGTTTTCAGTCTATTTAGCGCGTGTGAGCTATCTGGGCCCCATAACCTAATAGAATTTGAGGGCTTTTCTGCTATTAAAACAACTGCAAAAAAACCAACGACTTGACAGACTCGACAAATTTTCTAATCAAAATTACATGACAATTAACAATACTGGTATACCTACCGTGCGTTCGTTATTTTGGTCTGAGTTCTCCGAGCATGACTTTACCGTTCGTTTATTCAAAAAGTGTACTCGGTGCAGCCTCATTCGCGTTCGTTTATTAAAATTTCTGGCACTTTTATATAGCGTTCAACTGCTCTGTCCCCTCGCTGGTCACGTGATTACGGCTCCGCTCAGCACGCTCTGCTCTTCGAGCAAAATACCGAACGCAAGGCTAGTCTTTATAAAGTCAGTTGAAACAAGGTGAAGATAAATAACGACTGGTGATTGAATATTTCCAGTAGTAATATAACTAGTGCATAAAATATTTCCGGAAATTTTTGAAAATTTTGTCGGAAGGGATTTTTTCTTTGGCGCTATGCACGAATGGTTTTGTTTGAAAAAATTGACTAAAGACCAATAGCTGTATGCAACATCCTCTTTTAACTTGAAAGCGCTTTTTAAAACTGGTCACTTTTAAAAATGTGTATTCTAAGCCATACAAAGTTTTGAAGGCACCAGTTTTAGAAAGCGCTTTTAAGTTAAAAGAGGATGTTGCATACAGCTGCAAATTTTTACAAATTTCCCTTAGGAAATATTTTATGCACGTGTTATATTTTGATAGGAAAGGACCCCGCAATATTTAAATGGAAATTGGTTACCCGTGATTTTTGGATGAAATTTAAATATGTTATTGGGGATGCCGTAAGCAACATTTTTTACCATGGACACAACCCTGGGACGAGTTCAGGAATGACACACCCAGTGTGAGTGTGACAACGGTACGACGCCCTAGCTGTTCAAAAATGCTAGACGCTGCTATGGGCCCAATGGCCAATTGTCAATTCAGGCACACCCATGGAATCGCACTCGCACCCTGTGCGTTATTTCTGAACTCGGCCCTGTATATATGACAGGTGAGGCGTGGTTAGCTGTCAAATATTGAAATCTAATTTCCAAAAACAGAGTAACTATGGCAGATTTTGATGAACAAAATATCTATTTCTACTAAGTCGACCAAGTTAAGTTGAAAAATGTCAACCATTTTGACACTTGTCAAAGCCCTGCCAAATGGCAGCACTCATCTTTTCCAGTTTTCAATATTTTATGATGTCATTTGACATTTTCAACTTGTATGTAAATTCTTAATTCAAAAATTTAAAAAAAAAAATAACAGAACTGTCAAAAACTGTCATTTGTTTTAGAAGAAAAAAATATTCTAATTTGGTTTTTTTGTTGTTTCAAGGTAGTTTATTGGTGATAAAACATTGAACAAAGTTCATGCTCGTCACATTTTGACAGCTGTCACAGAATTTTTCAATAGCTTTAATTCAGAAAAGAATCAAATCTAGTTCTTTTCCAATTTAAGTTAGGCCTATTTGTGATAACGCATGAAAAAACATTATACGCAGGTTTCAGATTTTGACAGAGATGTAAATTTTCATTTTAAAGTACGTAGTTTTAGTATAAAGGATTTTATGTACCGGCGATTTTTTTGAGTACTTTAATGAAATCATTATAAGTACTCAGTACTGTAATGAAATCATTAAAGTACTCAAACAATTTGACACTTACAAATGAAATCCACAATGATGTCATTTTGACAGGTCGGAATATAAAATATTGTATGAAATTCGGATCATAAACAATCATTATGGCACACGCCGTGTTATCAGACTCGGTTAACGCCTCGCCTGATAATATTCACGGCTAGTACCATAATGATTGTCATTATGATCCTTATGACATAAATATCTATTAGTATTCAACATTTTCTTGGTTTCTATTGGCTGCATCCTAAATGACAGTCAAAAGTTGATTTGAGGGATATCTCGAATTGTTTTCGGGATATCTTCCGTGCCCCAGATACCATAAAATTGATGCAACATGTGCACAGACACCCAACGTTTTGGCACCTACTTTACATGTGCAGTAAGTGCCTGATATTGGATCAACAATATTCTCGTTGTTTTCGTGGTGGTAGGCAACGAAATATGTATGTTGAGCTGCCTGTACGTGTCTAGAGAAGATTCGAACTCTAATCGGATTCTGATCAATCTGATGGGCCTCAAATCCGTCAATACCTCTTCTTTTTTTGTCTTGTACGTAAGCAGGTGCCAATTTCACTTGGTATGTACCAAATGTTTTTGATATCAGGTATTCCACAGGTAATATGGGAAACTGAAAGACATCTTCTATATTTATTCTTCGTCCACCATGTCTCAAGAGATTTCCATTTTCCACTCTCTGTTGTAAAAGATTTGGCTGGGCAGCTAAATGGAGCATTTCTTGTGCAGTTTCAGCATTGAAACCTGGAAGCAGTTTTGAATTATTGTAAAATAGCTAAGATAACATAATTTGTGCATATTGTTTACCTAATTTTTCATGAACATACTTAAAATTATGTGTGTTACTTACCGTGCATCACAACAGGTGGATGAAATGCATTAACTATAGCACTACTAGCAATTCTCAAATATCAACAACATATCAACAACACATAAACAACGAACTTAATATATAAACAACGAACTTTCGTTGTAGAACTAAATCAATTTTATGCCCGTTATAGAACTTCACTAATGGCCGTTTCCACCAACGCAAATTTAAGTTTACTTAACGTTAAGTGCCGCTTATATTATAATTTTGTTTCCACCAGTCTCACCTAGTCTCATCAAGATAAGCTTAACTAAGCATAGAAATTTCTAGGCTTATTCCTCCCTTAACAAAGTGGGGATGATAAGCGCAAGCAATTTGCATCATACCTATATGTTTTGTTGACATAACCAAACGTTAAAATTGAATTGAGATAAATAATGATCTCAATTTTCTAATGTCTGGTGTAGATACTCCGTCTGTTTTCATTTTTATTTTCGATTATGTTCTCATTTTTTGATGTTAGTGATAATAGCAGCACTTTTTCCTTTATTGTATAGTTGGTTGTCCGGCTTTTTTGAATAAACTGTCCCTGTTTGTTTCTCTTCCCCGACTCCACGCTGCAATAGACACCTTCGTGTTCGTGCACACGCAATGCAGAATGCAGGATAAACTACGAATATCTAAACCTCTCCTCTATGAAATATGAAATAAACCGAACTCGGACAACAGCAACAACTATTATTAATATTATTATTTTCATCTAATACAAATTAGCGGGAAACGTCGAATGACAGATAACATTGACCCGACTTGTATGTAAAAACGAAAAAGTACGCAAATCTTTCAATTAAAATTCAATGTTGCCAAAGCTTCACGACACTTAGCTAAGCTTGCACTCAAAAACTATGGTGGAACGAAATTATATTTGAGCGTCCCTTAACTTTTAAGGGCTTCATAGTTAATCAAAGCTTAGTTATAGTTTGGTGGAAATGGCCATAAGCAAACAAACTCAATATGAAACAAAAAACTATTAACAGATTCTGACAGTTGTCAAAATGTGACATGCATGACTTTGTTTAATGTTTTATCACCAATAAACTACCTTGAAACAAAGAAAAAACAGATTACAGTATTTTTTTCTACTAAAAAAAATGACAGGTTTTGACAGTTGTGTCTTTTTTTTTTCAATTTTTGAATTCAGAATTTACCTATAAGTAAAAAATGTCAAATGACATCATAAAATATTGAAAACTGGAAAAGGTGAGTGCTGCCATTTGGCAGGATTTTGACAGGTGTCAAAATGGTTGACATTTTTCGACTTAACTTGGTCGACTTAGGGCGGGTATTATAAAACTACTTTGAGAGTTAACTTAAAGTTAACTTCTGGAATTACATGTAATTCAAAAAGTTAACTTCAAGTTAACTGTCAACGCAGTTTTATAATACCCGCCCTTATAGTAGAAATAGATTTTTGGTATATCAAAATCTGTCATAGTTACTCTGCTTTTGGATATAAGATGTTGGAACAACCAAACGCTCTATCAACACCAGGGTCAAAGAGCACAAAAGAAACTGTCAGCAAGGACAAATAGATAGATCAGCAATCGCCGAACACGTGCTTACACAAACAAACCATGTCATTCGTTTCGACCAGACTCAAACATTGGATAGAACCAAACATTTCTACACCAGGCTCCACAGAGAAGCCATAGAGATACAGAAACACCACAACAACTTCAACAGAAAAGAAGAGGGCATGAACCTCAATAAAAGCTGGTTGCCAGTTCTCCGAAAAACAAAGACCCTTCCTTTCCGAGAACGAGACAAGGAAAATACCGTAATCCAAGCCACGCCCACAACGGCCACAACCCTGGATATAAATAACGCAGTTCCCTCAACGTCGAATTCAGTCATCGGAGAAACACGGAAGAGAACACTTCGTCCTCTACCACACCGCCTCTGAAGATGTCTACCGCAGCAGTAGACGAAACGTTAGGTAGAAATTCTAATTGACCACGGCATTATAGCCCGGAAAAAACTTTTTTGCTAAACCTTATGTGATTAGGTACAATCAGTTTGTTCAGATCGGAAGAATACCTGGTTGAGTTTTTATTTTTTTTTCGATAGGGTTCCACATCCATTTCTTGACAGGTGAATAATACTTTCTCGTCCAAATACTTTCTCTCTTGAACATCTTTAAAAATTTGCATAGATTTAAATTCTATGAGGGTTGAGTAAAGTACAATTCTACAATTTGTCAATTATGGATTCGTAATTTGTAAGGGAACTTCTTGGATGAATTTACCCAATACAATTTGACTATATTTTTTTTGCCCATCGATTTGAATGTTCCCAGACAGACAAGCAATAAGAGAGGGAGTTTTCCAACGCCTAATAATTTCGATAATTCCAAATGATTTTGTGAGTGTGAGACATAGAATAAACTTATTGTTACGAGAGAATTCGGGAAATTCTCAATGCCAAATTCTCTCGTTTCATCTCGAAGCGTTTTTTCAAGAATCAGTTTCCCGACTTCAGAGTGAAGTTCTCGTTTCTATTTGATCCACTGTTAGGCCTAATAAGTAGTTATTATGTTGTGCTCCAATTAATGTATACCTGAATCATTTTGGATCACTCACTTGACATCATTTTTTTTTTCAGGTCTTGTAGAACCCCAAGAAGAGCCTCCGTTCCTTCATCACACGTCAATCGAACACATCCACGCCCAACCAATCACCATAACCAGGCCGATGACATTAATACAAAATACGAGTCAAAGGCAAACTCAAAACTTAGCACCCAACAAAGAGACCCGACCCAGCGTAATCGAGTCGTCTCAACCCCACATAATAGAATGTACTTAAGCATAGTAATCTCCTGGATAAAAAATTAAATGCTTATTCAGGTTTTATTTCTCGGGTGTAGTAGTTTTTTTTTTGTTTGTTGACTTTTGAATGATAGTTTTTATTTTTTTCTTTAATTTATTTTTTTTTTCTTGGTGGATTGTATAGTGTATACTGTGTATAGATCGTAGTAGGTTCGGTAACAAAGTATGTCTTTTATTTTTGATGGTACACTGGAATGTTTTCTCAATTTTTCAGGCATTATTATTGCCCCTTTAGCATTGATAAAACAAAAAATTATGCTAAATTATATTGGAAAAAAATTGAACTTTATAGTTTCAGAAATTGTATCTCCTTTTCATGAATTCATTATCAAATCTATTTTTTTCAATTACTTAATTATTTTGTCTTTTTGTTAAAAGAGTTTATTATTATTTGATGGGGTACCACCAAAAGATAAGTATATTTTGTTAAAAAAAAAAAACATGAAAACATTCTTTGAGACCGTTTTTATCGTGATATTTACTCTGTAAGTTTTCCTTTTTGTAATGATACTCAAGGCTTCGTAATAATTTATATAAATAAAATATTTATTTTTTAAGTAAATGAATTGGATATTTTTGGCTATGAAGTTGATATGTAGAAAAATCCATACGTATTTCCATTTGCAAAAATATTGCTCAGGCATGTAGGTATACATATGTATTTTTTTTTTAAATATGATTTGGTGAGTGTGGTATTTGTCTGAAAGCTGATTGATGGTTTTGTTTTTAATTTATTAATTAAATTGATAGCCAATGGTTTAAATTTTATAGACTGATTATGGAAAGCAATATTAAAAATTATGTCTTTTTAAATAAATTTTAGAGTTGTCGTTTTTAATTGTTTGAGGTAGTGATACGCGCTCTTAATTGTAGGTATCATTGAAAGACAATTTTTATTGTATGTAAGTGTATTATTCAACATAAAAAATACAACAGTCATTTTTTGTTACTTTTTTTTTTAAATTTACATACAAATTAAATATAGGTACACAGTGTTGTCCAAAACACTTAGTATATTCTGAATAAATTTTAAAGCGGATTAAAGAAAAAAAAGCTGTCTTGTCTTAAATTCAGTAAAACTATAATATATAGGTAAACATAATTATAATATCTAAAATTATTAATTCTTAGATAGATTCCTCTTATTTGAAAAAAGAAAGTGTTTTTTGGGAAAACAGTATTAGGTATATTTAGGTAACAAAAAAAAGGTTTGTTCCAAAGTCACTAAAAATTGTTTTAGTGATTTGGAACAATATTTTTAAGTCCATCACATTCGTTGTACATTATGGATATGAGTTTTATTGTAAATATTTTTTTATCATTTTTTTTTTTTTCACACAAAAACTGGATGACTTCAAGATGCATACACACATATTGTAGTTTTTGTACATTTTTGTATATTTTATTTTCGTGAAAAGCAAAACTTGCCCCCCAGCCCTCACACACTACAAACCCCTGTTGTGTATAAAATTATTTATTATCAAAATGTTTTTAAGTGACAGCTCTGTACTACTATTTTTTATGTTATTTTAAAATAAAAAAAAAAAAAAATATGTTGATAATATTTTTGGAGAGTAGTTTATTTTATTGACCCCATCCGAGTTAACCCAGACTTCATTGAAAATTGTATCACTATGGATAGAAAAATTACATCTTAGAAGCAACAAGGTGCAAGATGAAGTCAATTTGTCAAGGATTCTCTGTTAACTCTTCTACTAATTTCTGTCAGAGCTGATTACATTTCTCCGTTTTCTTATGATCTGAATTGATTTTTGAAGTACTTTATTTTTTAGGAATTCTATTGGTTTCACTTCTATGGATCTCAGATTCCCATTATTTTATGTTGAATGTTTGCTTCTGCAAGCATTGTAAATAATTGATAACAGCTGATTCGGTTTTTCAAAATTATTTGCAAAATGTTTTCAAGAATCTGATTGGTGCCAACTTATGTATGAAGTCTTTTACCAATCAACAGTTTCTTGATTTACTTCCAAGAAAACCACAAATAATGAAACAACTTATTTATTTTTTTTGTCATTTTTTTATTATAGGAAGGAAAACAAAAAAAAAATCACAAAAGAGCCTTTGTAAGTTTTGACAAAACCTAATAATTTTTATTACGAATAATAATTATTATAACCTATTTTTTTTTCTGGTAGTTATACAATGCCTATGTACGTATGTATGCTTGCAATAAAAGAGAATCGATTTTTTACGTCATTAATAAATATGTATATTTAAAAAATGTCCTCTCAAACTCGAGATTGAATATTTTTTAAGAAAATGGTTAATATTTTATCCTAACATTAAAATAAAATGCATTGTCCACCTAAGTAAATAGCGTAATATATTTCTCCTTTTCAGTTAATTGTTTTTCCTCGGACACACAAATAAAGAGGCAATCAAAATGATTGACTTCAATTTACCACCAATCATCGTGGCTGTTTGAATTGTTGTAGTTGCCTCCAAAATTGGCTCCTCTATCCATACCTCCTAAACAAAACAAAAAACATATAAAAATATACTAATTTAATGTATACTGGTAGGTGAGAGACCAATAGTCAATAGGGAATAATAAATAAAAAGCGGTATACAGGGTCCCAACTATTTCATAGGGACAGTATTGTTATCTCGGGATCGGTTAAAGTTACGAGGGTGTTTAAATTAGAAAAAAGTTGTCATTTTTGAAGAATATTAGAAAAATATTTATTTATTTATTTATTTATTTATTTATTGGTAGTAGCAAAGATACAAATTACAGAAGCAATGTTTGGTCCTAAACTAATTCAAATTCAAAAGTATTATATTTTCAACATACTTCAAAATGGCAACTTTTTTCTAATTTAAACGCCCTCGTAACTTTAACCGTTTCCGAAATAGGAATCAATGCTGTCCCTATGAAATAGTTGGGACCCTGTATGTAAAAACTATAAAAAAAAAAAAGATAAAATCAACATGAATTATTGTCTTCAACTGACAACTTAATTGTCCCTTACCTCCATTACCATATCCATTATTACCATAACCGCCTCCACTGGGTTTAGATCTTTGAGAACTTCCAGATTGTTGACGGTAATCTCTGCTACCAAAACTGCTGCCCCCGTTTCCTCCGTAACGGCTCTTGCCACCGCCTCTTCTGCCAGAACTAGGCATTCTACTGTCAGAAGCAACACTCTCCATCCAAGATGGACACTCTTGTTTGGCTTCTACAAGCAAATCCAACATACCGTTGGCCAAATTCCGGTTCCTGTCATTGAAAAACGACGTTGCCAAACCTAAGTTACCCATTCTACCGGTTCTGCCGATCCTGTGCACGTACTCTTCAATGTCGGATGGCAAATCGAAGTTGATTACGTGGGTGACGTGAGGTATATCAAGGCCACGAGCAGCCACTGCTGTGGCAACCAAAATGGGTGTATTTCCAGAACGGAATTGTCGCAGGGCGTCTTCTCTTTCACGTTGAGTTCTGTCACCGTGTATAGAGGTTACTGGGTAACCTTCTTGATGCAAGAAATCTTCTAAAGAATCAGCACCTTTCTTAGTTTCAACAAAAACTAATGTTAAGCTTTCTGCGGATGGTTTATTGAGGTCAGCTACATTCAACAAATCAAGCAAAAATGATCTTTTGTCGTGTTCTTCAACCCAAACAACCTAAAGAAATAATTTAATTAGCCAGTTGAAACAGTATAATAAAATTGCTGGACAAACCTTTTGAGTGATATTCTCAGACGTAGATCCAACACGTCCGACAGCTAAGAAAATATAGTTATCTAAGAAATCTCTGGCCAGCATTTGAATGGGGTGCGGAAAAGTGGCCGAAAACATAAGCGTTTGCCTTTCCCCGGTGCGAGGCATCGACTCTTTTTCGACGATGCGACGAATTTGGATTTCGAAACCCATGTCCAACATTCTGTCGGCCTCGTCCAGAACCAGGTATCGGCAATAATCTAGACCGATGCGACCACGATCGATCATGTCTAATAGACGACCGGGAGTGGCGACCAATAAATGGCAACCTCGGTCGAGGTCTCTCAATTGATCAACTATATTTGCGCCACCATAACTGAAAAGAATGTATGATATTTGAAGGCTTTAACTATTGGACTTGGCTTGAATCTTTGTTGTTGCAGGGTAGGCTTGATATTTTGTAACTTATATGTATATTATTTGAAAACAAAAAGATTATTACATTAAATTTGTAATAAATGAGTGACGGTGCTTGGATGCACTGGGCCCCCAAGCAAATATTACAATGAGGCTCCCCTACCTCTGTAATGAAAAAACATAAGATTTTTTATACTTGATAATTTGTCGTTTAATAAAGCTTTGAACCGAAATCAAATAGAATACAATGATGAATCCAAAGCAACAAAAGCAACGAATATTATTTATTTGGTAGAAACATGTCAAATCAAAACTTAATTTTCTCTATTAAATAAAACAAAAATCTAAGTATATGTATGTATAAAAATGCCCAAAATTTCCCTGTTTAATCCTTTTAACACGTTGACTGCCAAGCCTGATACGAGAATTTAGCCCCAGACGCCCATTATATCCAAGTGATTTTCCTTTATTTCAGTCACAAATAAAATATGAATGATAGTTATATATGCAACAAGTGTGTAAAGTGAACCTTGAAAGGTGCTTTACGCACGTATTGCATACAAAATTTTTTCTACTACCAATCAAATATATGTAAAAAAATAAATTTGGACAAATACTTAACGCACTAGTGCGTGAAGAATTTTCACTTTACGCACTAGTGTGTGAAGTAATTTACCAGAAAAATGCCAAATTGACAGTGTTGACATCTGTCATTGACATTACTTTACGCACTAGTGCGTGAAGTGAAATTTTACATCTTCTGAATAGTGCGTAAAGTGAGTACTTTACGCACGGTACCCCAGACGCCCAACATTATGTATCTGCCCGCATTTACTACGTATTTACCCGTAGTGGGCGATATACTAGATACTGCTCAGTACGAGATAATTCGTAGTGGGCTTCTGATTCAAGTAGCTAAATTCGAGTTATCTCGTAGTTGGCAGTCAACGTGTTAAATCACCTTTAACTACTAGTCAAAAGTCTCTGCTTCTAGGTTTTATTAATGGAAAATTGTTCAACTAGAAGAGCCAATTAGAAGCTGCGAAAGAAGAAATTTTGATTATCATCAACTCAAGAGCTGGTAATGAGCAACCGATTTGATTATTATCGGCTCTTGAGTCTTGACTGCCTTCAGAACAATTCTCTAAGGAATCCAGACTAATCCAGAGTTGATAAGAGTTTCAATTTTGACTATTACCGGCTCTTGATTGGCTCTAGGAAGGTTTTCCAAAGAATCAAGAGCTGGTAATAGTTAAAATTTTGATTATCTGTGGCTCTTGATCCATTGGATAATTTTTCTAGAGCCAATTAAAAGCTGTGGAAGAAGAAATTTTGATTAATATCAACTAAAGAGCTACTAATGATTATTCGAAATTTTGATTATTATCGGCTCTTGAGTTTTGAATGCTCTTAGAAAAATTCTCTTGCGAATTCAGAGTTGATAAAAGTTCAAATTTTGACTCTAACCGGCTCTAGTAAGGTTTTTCAAAAAATCAAGAGCCGGTAATAGTTAAAATTTTGATTATCTATGGCTCTTGATCCATTGGATAATCTTTCTAGAGCCAATTAGAAGCTGCGGAAGAAGAAATTTTGATTAATATCAACTTAAGAGCTGCTGATGATCAATCAAAATTTTAATTATTATCGGCTCTTGAGTTTTGAATACCTTAGAAAAATTCTTTAGCAAATCCAGAGTTGACAAAAGTTCAAATTTTGACTATTATCGGCTCTTGATTGGCTCTGGGAAAGTTTTCCAGAGAATCAAGAGCCGGTAATAGTTCAAATTTTGATTATTTGTGGTTCCTTTATCCATTGGATAATTTTTCTGGAGCAATTAAATACCGAATATCCATATTAGATGCTGTGCTATGTCTGATAAATAAAATGGAAAGATCATGCAGTCTATGCTGTCTTATCGAATTTCTGAAGTAATTTATCAGCCCCCTTCGTGCCCGGGCCCATAAGCATCGCTTATATCCGCTTACGTATATCGCCGCCACTGAGATAGATGATATTTTAATAAGAACTTTTATTAAAAATCTTAAAAATTGACGAGGTATCAATCATAATAAATCAACCAATATTTTACAACAACGTCATTCAGCAGGGTTTACCTTTAGAAGCTCATTTTGCTTAGAACTGCAAAGCCAGAGCAAGTTTTTTAATAACAATAATAATAATTGCCCAAAAAGTATATTTAGTTGGGATTGGAGCAGTATATTTAAAAATCCCCAAAAAAATCCTTTCAAATTAAGCAAACAAAAGTTACTACTTACACAACGCATGGTTTTACTCTGGATCTATAAGCAAATTTCTTGCTTTCATCGTAAATCTGGGTGGCGAGTTCACGGGTGGGTGCCAAAACCAATCCCAGAGGGTACTGCTTGCGCCTGCTGCGACCCTGTTGTATGTTCGGAGGCCCGCCTTCGTACATTTGGTTCAGGATCGGCACAAGAAACGCGGCCGTTTTGCCAGAACCAGTTTGGGCGCAGGCCATAACGTCACGTCTGGCCAAGATGATCGGAATCGCGTACTTTTGTACTGGAGTTGGGGTGTCATATCGAGTAGCGGCAATGTTGCTTCTTATGATCTCTGTCAACTGTACTTCTTCAAACTGGAAATGTTTGATTTTAAGATTAGGATTAGTGGGGCTAAAAGTTGGCAGTTACTTACAGATGCAATGTGAGCTGGGACATTATCCCCGGTTGCTTCAACAGGTATATCTTCATATTTGCTAAAATTAATGCCAGTGTTGCCTGTGCCAAACAGTTCGAGTTCGACACGTTCGTCACGTGGCAAGGGAACGGTCCAGTCGCCGTCGTTTCTTCTGTTGTCTCTATTGTCATTCCATCTACCGCCACCGCCTCCGCTGTTGCCACCTTCGTTCCAGCGACCTCCGCCACTTGGGCGCTCTGGTTCTTGCCAACGATCATTGCGGGGCAACTCGCGATCCCTATTAATAAATTTATAGTATTTATTGAAATTCTGTGAGAATCTGAAACTACGCTTGGGGTGCTTTTATCCAGAAAAATTGCGCTTAAAATCGCCTAATTTCATTTTACAGTAATACTGTGAAGTGACTCATATCGGCTAAAGCCTGGAGAGTGTGGGCAGTTCCCAGAATTTATGAGATTACAAGGTTCTTAGTGAGGTTGGAACAAACCCATTGCATTTGCAAGATTGGAAAAAAAATCTCTAAAAACAAGTGCAGGAGATTTTCAAACTTTTACCTGTCTTGATTACGGGAACCACCACCGCCACCGCCTCCACCACCACCACGTCCCCAATCTTCTCCACGTTCGGACGTCTCCCCATTGGGATAATCGCGTCTACCCCTGGTATTGAAATTGGAGAAATCGCCGCCTCTGCTATCACGAGAGTTCCCGCCGCCCCTACTATTGTAGCCTCTACCGCCGCCTCCACCGCCGCCGCTTCTAGGTTCGCCGCGTTCGCGGTCTCTGCTGTCGTAACCGCCACCAGACTCTGGTTGAGATCCACCACCGCTGCTCTGCTTATTACGGAGATGTGGGGGAACGTAGCGACCGCTTGTACCGCGGCTCTGCAAGTCCAGACCAGCAAACTGGAAGAGAAAAAGTTGACTTTTGAATTTAGATTAAAAATATAAGGAAATTAATAAGTCAACTTGGCAAGGTCAAGCTTTTTGCTGAATTTACACAATACAAGTTGAATAATAAATATTTCAGAGGTATTTTTTTACTGACATTGACATTATTGCCTGAGAAATCCAAGACCTCTCATTTTAAATCCAGAAAAACTAGTTTTGCTAACTGGGTCACAAAATCACTCGCAAAATCACGAATCCATACAATAATTAATTGGGTTAGAATATGTAATGTACATCATTTTTTTAGATTGTTTTCATTCTAAATATTTAAGAAAAAAATTGAAATTAAATGAAAGGAAGTGCAATGATACTGAATAAATATGTAACTTCCTCCGGTTTCTATTTATAGTACATAACGGGATAAATTATATAAATACATGTTTAAGCAAAAGAGGCTGCCAAAAGTATGATTTTATTGTTTCTATAAATAGAAAAATGACTAAATGAGTATTGGAAATCTGTATTAAGCAATAATTTTTTCTCAGTTGTATATTATAAAATAATATTGTATAGGTACATGTGAAATTCTATACAGTAAAAAATGTAACTGTTAATCAACATTTTTCAAAGATTGTTGGATATATTTCTTTGGAATTGGTATAACCTGCTGACAATGTATGTATGTATTGTTTCCAGACTTAGCGGGTGAAAACACAATTCACCTCTATGATAATATCTTAAAACCGAGCTTAACTAACAAACTAATTTAAAACTAATTAAACAAATTACTAATCGTATCATATTACAAAGTCAATCAAAAGATTAAGTGTGTGCAGTAGAGATAACCATGTTATCAACATATCTAATATAATTATAATACATTATTTTGACATAGCCAGTTTTTTTATTTTCCTTTCAAATGTATTAGCTGAAAAGTTACAGTTCATGAAATTATTGCTTTAAGCAAATTAAATATATTTATGGCAATTCATTTTGTAGATTTTTGGCCCACTTCCAATTTAGTTTTAATGACTTGGAGATGTCTTTTTTCCTATAGTGATCGGGTTTCTTATTTTAAACTATTCTAGTTATTTATTGTGATTGCTTTGAGGTAATAAATTTGTTTGATTTCCAGTAAATTAGTTTCTTTGTAACGTAGGCCAAGTTGTGTTGATGTTTTTCTAAAAATAAGTTTGATAGTTTTATTTTGAATATTTTGCAGACAGTTAATTGCATTACCATATGCGCTACCCAATGATATTTTTCTAAGAGCACAATAAATTAACTAGAAAATTAGCAAAGTCTTCTAATTGAATTAAATTTGCAAATAGAAATAACAGTTATCTTAACTTTTATTTCAATTGACTAAAATGTTCTTTAAGTCCCATTCATTTTTAGGTCTGGACAAAATATCCTCATTAGTCTTAAAAAGTGCTCAAACAACCTTGCTGTTCCCCTTTGCAAAATAATGAATATGTCACAAGCAAAAAAGGTTCCCCCCGCTTCATGGAAAGTTGATCAGTCACCCCGATATACAAAAAAAAAAGTGATAAACTAGATGCTGGAAACTACAGGCCAATAAACTTGCTCCTCATTATAAGCAAAATCATGGAATCCATCCATGGTCGCAGAAAATCTGAGAGGTTTTTTTGAACAAGAACAATTAATTGATTCCAACTCAACAACATGGTTTTGTATCTAAACGGAGTACCCTAACTTGCCTTCTTGACTGTCTTAACAATTGCATAAAATCATTAGATCAAAAAACTCCCATTGATGTCATATACTTGAATTTTGCCAAAGCATTCGACCGAGTCCCAAGACAGAGGCTTCTGCTAAAACTGGATCATTTTGGTGTCAGAGGCTCTCCTTTGGACCAAAAACTATCTTACAAATGGGAGTACGGAGTCGGTGTTGGCGAGTCATGCTCTGAACTCTATCCAGTGCAAAGTGCCGTACCCACCTCTGTTGTTTGTAACTTACACTATAGATCTCCTTAACCTAATAATATCAACATAGAAACGTATGGTCCCACCAACAATTCTTACTCGCTTCAGAATAATTTAAATCAAATTGAGAAGTGGTGTGAGGACTTGCAACTACCCCTTAATGTGGAAAAATGTGTGGTACTCCATCTTGGGCAAAATAACCCAGAAAATTAATACACTGCAAAAAAGCCAACAGCAAGTTATTCCTCCTGAAGAAGTTCTTCCCAAACACCACCCAAGAAGCGTTTACAAATCTGTCCAACATATACTGCAGACCAATCCTAAAAAATGCAGGTCAGGCTTGGCACCCAAACCTCATTAGAGACCGCTCTCCTTGAAGCTGTATAAGAGAAAAGCAACACAATTGAAACTTGGTAGAAGAAGACCTACAACCTACATGAGGAAAGACTAGAACAACAAAAACTGCTGAGCTTCCAATATCTTCACATACCAAACACTCCACAACATTCAAACAGCTAGACACCTAAACAAAGTCACAGGGGTCACATTCTTAAACTTAAAAAAAAAAACTACTCCACAGTGTGTTGGGAGAATGGAGAACTTTCTACCAAACAGAGTCTTCACCCTCTGGAATCAATTCCTAGCTGAAACAGTTAGTGCTGCTTCAGTGTCAGTAGTCAGTATTCAAGATAAAACTTGATGTTCAGTTCCCATAGTGTTTGAACCAAAACAAATACTCAAAAACCAACAGTTCTAAAACAATAATTAATAAGTAACAGTGTAAAAATGGGCCTATAGGTCTCACCTCAGCCTATATTCCAAAATTATCCAGAATAGGATTCTCACCATGGTTTTAAAGATTTACCATTTATCAGTTTTGCGAGATTTACACATAAACACATACTTCAGAAAAAAAATCTCTTTATGAAATTCTTGTGAGAACATGGATAGTTCATCTCTGTATACCTACTTATTATTTAATGTATTTTGCATATGTCTGACTCGATTTCTGATGGATATTTAAGTTGTGAAGAACAAAAATGTTTTTCAATATACCTACATAAATATACATTTGAGTTTTATAATGCAAGGGCCTGGTCAAATAATTTCCAGATTTTGATTTCAGAGCAAACCTTACTGGGGGGCGCTGATCAATGACATATATATGTCCACGTCCTCAATCATTGTACCATATTTTAACTACAACATGGCTAAACTATTTCTTTTCTAAATTATATTATTACATATTTTTTCGCCATAAAAGCACATACTTTGTAATTTCAAAATTTCTAGAAAAAAGTTGTAATTTTGACTTTAAAGTCGGACCCAAGTAACAAGTTTTTTGAGCTTATTTGCGTCATTTGAACGTGATTATCGGCTATTTGCACAGCTATAACTGAAGGGATATGTTATCAGTGGAGCTTTGAAGGTGACTTGTTTCTACAATATGTGATTTTATGTTGTTGAAGCATCAAAAATCAAAGTCCAATAATTAAGCATATGCGTGCAACAGCCTAGAAATTCCCAAGAATGATTGTTTATTTTAGATGGAATACCCTGAATATTATTGAATATTTTGATTCTACATAAAATTCTGAGCAGATTTCATGTGATATCCAATACTTAAGTTCAAATAGATAAACGATACTATCGAGTCGTGGGTTCGGAATCTGGGCCCTGAACAAAACCTTGTTGTTTAAATAACTATTATAGTCGCATCAAAGTTACTTTGTAGCCACAATAAAGCTACTTTACTGTAACAACAAAGATCTCGACAAAGACCTTTTATGGTCACAACAAAACCTTTTTATAGTGGCAGGAATTTTGTTCTTTATAACATTACTTTGCTGCCACGGATAAGTCGGTTCAGTAAAGTGAACTGTATTGCTAGGCCCATAAGGAGGATTTCTCCAGTGTACTTGGGTTTGACTTTAAAGTCAAAATTTCAACTTTTTTCTAGTGTGGGTCAGTTTTTTTTAAAATACATAGGGTACTTCTGCGTCTTTGCATGTTCCAATTCCACAATTAGTATTTTTAAGAAAAAGTAATTTATAAAATGGAAATTGCATAGTTCTGATGAAAAATATTAATTGGAAATGATGAGTCTGATATAATTATAGTGGACAGGCCAATCCTATATCAGGGAATGAAGATGTCTAAAATTTGACCACTAAGAGACACATTTGGCATCTCAATTTCAATTGCAGAGTCAAAATGTACATTTTTTGGATTTCCTAATGTTTAGAACATTTTATAGCCTCAGCATCTATCTCAGAGTCTATTTCTAAAACATATGATTGATATAAATTGATATCACAAAACCAAATTATCACTAGTGGGTGAGATTTGAAGATTTTTGTTGCAGTCAGCAAAACCAAGTAAAAAAAAAAAAAGATAATTTACAATAATTTCAATACAAGGCTAGATAGATAAATTCATGAAACAACAATTCGAATGAAAAATACAACCAGGAGAGGAAACAAAGAATGAAATCAGATGTTAATAATGGCTCTTGCACACAACAATCCTCCAATAGCCACACCATTGTATCGAGCTAGACAAGCCAAAAAAATGGTGCCTTCCTATGCTATTTTAGTTCATATTGAATTAAAGTCATATTTTTCTAATTTCAAATCATCTAGGAATAGTAAGATAGTGTTGATGGATCAATAGGAAGTAAACTCGACCTTCGCAAAGCCAAAACCCGAGGGCCAGAAAAAAAATATGGATGGGGAAACGAGGAACGAGAGAGGAAACAGTTTGGGTTCAATCGAAATTAAATAATCGGTAGACGTACCTGCTGTTCTAGACCTGATCCATTTTGATTGGGTGCATCACTCATATTAATACAAATCAGGACTTAGATTAGAAGTTGTAGTTCACAAACTTCTAACAAAATTAATTTTTATAATTTTTTTCCTTTAACACAAAAAGGCAAACGCAAAATGCAGGAAGGAAAAAAGAAATTATAAAGGGGCAAGTGACGTTTGACGTTGACTCGACAATAGTGTGACAGCGCAGCAGGCTGGCCAGCAGGAAATGGGCATTTTCCGAAATTCACCGGTTAATCAACCAGTAGCTGTCAAATAATTTCAGTAAAACTCAGAGGACCGGTTTCTAATCAACCGTGCGTTCGGTAATTTGATCTGAGTTCTCCGATCTTGAATTTACAGTTCGTTTATTTGATAAGTGTACTCGGGCACTCCGATACAGCGTTCAACTGCTATGTTCGCTCGCTGGTCACGTGATAAACGGCTCCGCTTAGCACGCTCTGCTCTTTGAGCAAAATACCGAACGCAAGGCAAGTGACTCCCGAGTTAAGCATAAACCCAGGGTAAACATTGCAAATGGGCACGTTTACCCTGGAGTTAAAAAAACCCCGGAGGTGACTCGCTATTAGTTGTATTCCTTTCAAGAGTTTAAAACACTCGAGCTAACTACTCGCTCCGGTGTTAGTCACTCCCGATTTGGAAGGAAGAGATGCGTGGTGCAACAAAAGTCACTCTTCGAAAGGAATAGGCGCGTAACGCCCCGGAGCTGTTCCGGAGCTCCTCCTAGGTGTGAAAGGGATACCTCTATTTAGAAACAGACCCTACAAAGCATAAATAAATCCGCGGAACCCAGAATTTATGCGCAAATGACGTCTTTTAGACATTAATAAGGCCCAGTTGTATAATCTCGGTTCAAAACAAAGTTCAACTGAACTCGTCTGGTACTAGAACTTTTCCATTTAAAATACATTAGTTCTTTTCACGTGGTTCCGGTTTAACTAACCGGGTTACAAAACGGTTAGAGAAATGACACACCGTTTTCTAACACGGTTACAAAGTGACGTGATGGATACCTACCACTCCAATTTGAGCGGTATGTTGCGGTTTGTTAAACCGGAGCCACGTGAAAGGGTTATTGCTGTCAGCTAATAATCAAACGGGATCAAACTCTATCAATTATGACAGGAATGCATTTCAAATAAGGGAAGTTCAAGTACCAGTCGAGTTCAGCTGAATTCTCTTTTGAACCAAGATTGTACAACTGGGCTTGTACTAGGCTTATGACAAAAGTTGTATTCCTTTCAAGAGTTTGAAACACTCGAGCTACTCGTTCCGGTGTTTAGTGGCCCCTGATTAGCAGGGAATAGATGCGTGGTGCAACAAACACTTTTCGAAAGGAATAAGCGCGTGAAGCCCCGGAGCTGTTCCAGAGCTCCTTCTAGGTGTGAAAGGAATACAACTATTGAGAGAGAAATCGTTCTCGCAGTATTGCCAAAGACCCGATAATTATCGAATTCTACCATAATTTCGACTACGATTCAATAATCGATTGACAAGCTAATCTACCATAATCAATGAACTATAACCAAAAACTGGAATGCTAACCACATAAGGACGAACGTGAAGCCTAGTGCAGCTGCTGCGGAGGGGATACCTGTTTTTGTCGCACTCATTATGTTAAATGGCGAAAATTGCTTCCAACACGTATTCCAATCGATGAAACCTGTGAAGGGAAATAAGACAAAACTTTCGAAAACGTCATATGACAGCGAGCAACAGAAAAAAACAACATTCCCCTTGTGGCATCTGTCTTTCATGGCTTTTTTGGCAGATATGGCAATGTGTGCGCATTCCAGTTTTTAGCTATAGTTCATTGACCATAATTTATTGAAACTAGAATTTTGATACAAATTTTTCAAATTTTTAGTTAAAAATTGAAAATGAATTTAAAAAAATTGAAGGTGGTTGTTGGTTTGGAGTGTTTTGGCGTACTGAGTACTGGGGGCTTTATTTGAAATTGATGCAACTTTACGTACACGCAAATATAACACAAATGACGTCATTTTCGATTGAAAAAGTACATGTTGAATAAGCCGTGCACCGCTTTCCAATCCCAAATGACGTCATTTGCGTGTACGCAAAGTTGCATCAATTTCAAATAAAGCCCCCCTGGTACGCGCACTAAACACTAGTCCCAGAGTACCAACTAGAGCCAGCAAAATAAAAGTAGAGATAAAAAGTCAAAAAAGTTGACAGAAACTTTTCCTGATTATTTTTCTTGGAATCTGATAATTTTTTCCTCAAATACTGATAATTTCAAATTTGACATCTGGCAACACTGACTGGAATGCGCACACATTGCCATATCCGTCAAAAAAATGTAGCCATGAAAGACAGATGCCACAGAGGGGAATGTTGTTTTTTTCTGATGCTCGCAAATGGATAAACAATTTATACGGCTTGATTGGCAAAATTTGTGCGAAAATTTGGGGTCAATATTCTACGGACAGTTGTGCAACGGAACAGCCTAACGCCTGCGCAGTGTCTTATCTTTCGAACAACTGTTCTAAATTTTGAAATTCCTTCATTTTCATTGGCCAGATTTTGTGCACACACAATACATGTATCTACTGCGCACGCTCACAGCTGTCCTAGTCAGTAGTTTTCAAGTTATCCAAATATACAGGGTGTCCACTTAGTGCGATATCGGACGATATTTCCTTACAGGGTGATGCAAGAAAAAAAATTTAAATTACAAAGTTGTTTGATACTTTAATATGCATTAGTTAAAAATATTTTTGAATATATAGGGTGATTCGTTTATGGGGTATGCGACAGAACTTTGCTATTTCAAATAGAACACCCTGTATGTGATTGCATATTTGAATTCTACATAAAATTTTGACCAGATTCCATGTGATATACCCTATACCTAAATTCAACTCTTTTGGAAATATTGACAGTTGAAAATTGACTTTTTGACATTTTGACAGGCTGTAAAGCCTAAACGGTTAATTTTACCGTGCGTTCGTTATTTTGGTCTGAGTTCTCCGAGCTTGACTTTACCGTTCATTTATTTAAAAAGTGTACTCGGTGCAGCCTCATTCGCGTTCGTTTATTAAAATTTCTGGCACTTTCATACAGAGTTCAACTGCTCTGTTCGCTCGCTGGTCACGTGATTACGGCTCCGCTCAGCACGCTCTGCTCTTCGAGCAAAATACCGAACGCAAGGTTTGACAAAACCCGATTTAACATTCCTATCTTAGATTTTCATAAACAATTATTTGGCACCAACTTTGAATTTAACCGGAGATTAACTGGATTTTTTAATCATGGATTAAATTAAAAGTTGGTGTCAAATGATAGTTCATAAAAATTTAAGATAGGAATGTAGAATCAGTTTTCGTCTAAAATTAACCGTTTAGGTTTTACAGCCTGTCAAAGTTGCAAAAAGTCAATTTTCAACTGTCAATATTTCCAAAACAGTTGAACTTAGGTATAGGGTATATTACATGAAATCTGCTCAGAATTTTACCTAGAATCCAAATATGCAATCACATATAGGGTGTTCTATTCAAAATAACAAAGTTCTGTTGCATACCCCATAAACGGAGCACCCTCTATATTCAAAAATATTTTTAATTAATACATATTAGAGTATCAAACAACTTTGATATAAAAAAATTTCTTGCATCACCCTGTAAGGAGATATCGTCCGATATCACCCTGTATAATTTTTTTTTTTTTTTTTGGTATCCTGTCTTGGAATGTCCTTTTTTCACTTTTAGAAAAGGTGGTAACCCTATTGTGAATCGAAAACGACCATTATGCTTAGGCACTGCAGATGACGTCATAAGAGTTCTACCTCTGTTAAGTACGGAACACGCCGCATAATCGATTTTCCTGCAACGATTTTTGGGCGGGGATTTTTACCGTCTCCCACTCCTCCACAGTTCTCCAATTTCCTTGACAGGTATCGCTGTCAAAATAGTTTTTTTAATTTAAAAAACTCAATTTACCTTTGTTTTTAGTGTTAAATCCTTTCAAAAATCCTCAAAGTTCCATCAACAATAACTATCGTATCAAAAACCAACGAGGTAAGCCAATGACAATACCTATTTACTTGAAAAATTAGCTTCAATGACCCCCCCATTGCACAAATACAAATCTCATCGATTTTTTTTAGTTCTTTGATTCCAGTGTGCAGTTTTGGTATTTTAGGGGTGCTTCAGCATCTATTTATATTTGCGTGAGTCATAATTATCTTAGAAATGTGTATTCATTCATAATAGTTTGACTGTGGATTTTTTTTTGTTGACGAAATCCCTTATGGGTTTGGCTGAAGACGTGCGCCCTTGCTCACAGCACAGATTATTGATTTTTTGTTTTCCATTCCATCCCTCTATCTTTTTTTTTAATTAATAGACTTTCCCTATTTGTTCCAATGTATTTTTGAACATAAATACACCACAATCTGTTCAAATTCCTACATAGAATTAATTGGAATCAAAAACTTATATCTAAAAGCAAATGCTGTTGCCGGTTGTATTTTATGGTGATAAAATTCGAGGATAAAATTATTCATATATTTTGTGTCTGTTTAATATTTTTGTAAAAAAACCTAAAAATTTTCTTTGTTGGTCTATATCAAGATGCCAGCCCCAGCCCCTGCCGAAAATGGAGCCCCCAAAACAGAATTGCAAGAGTTGCAGCTCAAAGCTCAAGAACGTACAGATGAAGTAAGATTATTCTACACCTAAACTACATACTTTTACATGAAATTTCTATTTTTTAGTCTCTGGAAAGTACAAGACGGATGCTGGCATTATGCGAAGAGGTATGCATTTAGTTTTATTTCCATGTTGGATACATTTTTCAGCTAAATTAATAAAATAATTGTGTTGTTCTTCATAGGGGATCATCCATTTTAACCATAATTAAAAAGGATAATAATAATAATTACAGGATTTTTTGTTTTGTTTTTGGTTTAGAAGGCATACTTACAAAAAATTGAAAAGTTACTTTTTAACCTTTGTACATGTTGTCCTTTTAGTTTATTATGAGTCAAAATAATTGAGTGTACAAAGGTTAGTTATCCTAAATGTTTCTCTGTGCTGCATGTATCGCATTGTATGTCTAAATATGAAAGACAAAGTAGGGAGCAGGGACTACCATCTGTTATTTCAGTGCTTAAATTATCATTATTCAGACAAAGAAGTTGCAAGAAATGAGTCACAAACTGTATGATTATTCCATATTTAAAGCTTCTAAAAAATTGTTCCATTGAAATATCTTGCAACAGTTGCCTGAAATAATTTGATTTAAACTGAGCTTGAAGCAAATTGGTGACTTTTGGGAATAGCCAGTGGACGCTTTTCAATGTCTTAGCCTAAGTAAAATGATAATAACATAAAATAATATTTTGTCAATTACTCAAATAATTTTCTTACTAAAAATTTTAATGAATGATTCTGGAGAAATCATCCACAAGTCATGATAAGTAGATCCTTGAGGGAAAAAATCATCCTGTTTGAAATACCCTGTATAATTTTTTTACGCGAATCGGTTCATGAATTATTAATTAAACTGATAGGCACATGCTTGAAACTACCTTTCCAAAGTTTTCACTTCTTTAAAATAATATTTGAATACAGGGTGATCTATTATAAATGTCACCCTCTGCTAAGTTTTTCATTTGACGTTTTAGATAGAAGTCTCAAATACAAAAGTTTTAAGAAATTACCAAAAGTTTTTAACTAAATTTAATTTTTTAATTTAGTTTTAGATATATAGGGTGCGTCAAAAAAGTGCAGCAGTGTGAAGTTATATTTTTTTATATGGAACATCCTATACAGTGAAGCTCCACTAATCCGGATCAATAAAAACCAATGCAATCCGAATTAATGAAACATCCGGATTATTGGAACTTTTTGAAAAGTTACAAAAATACGTCAAAAACTGTAGTTTATTAACTCAAAATAGGTGCTTATTACATAGTACTGTTAATTTTTGTAAAATATCGTTAGAGAGCTAGAGTTAACGTTTTGTGTGCTCTATTTGGCGCCATGATGATTCCTACCGAGATTTCCAAACTTGTCACAGAAACAAACGCATCGTTTTTGGTGAAATAAGGAGATTCACCGACATAGCCTTTGGTAACCCCTAGGGATGTAAGCCAATTTTTCTGACAAAGTCATGTCACAGTCAAAATGAAAAAGACGGTCACGTCATTTATTTTTATGACACTCTTTTATTTTGTTATCGATTAAATTTTCTGACCGTCATTAAAATATATGACCGTCATTGAAATATATGACAGTGTCAAAAAAATATCAGCTGACTTCTGATTTTTACTGTCAATCTAATGGCGGAGATAGAAGCTGTACTTTCTAACTCATTAGATCACTTTGATGTTGATGACTGTGAAACTAAAGAAGAACTTTAGTCAACCAATCAGATATTTGATCATTGACCCAAATTATGCTATCTTCTACCATTGTATACAATGCTTCTACATTGAAGGTAAATGACCATAAATGATAAAAATGACAAAAAAATTACTGCCACTTATCACAAAAAATAAATGACTGTCATTTTACATCCCTAGTAACACTACCTGTAGCGATTGGCGAACTGCGCAAAAAATTATGATCCGGATTATAGGATCACAGGCACAGGTACTTAATTGGGATTATAGAATACATAATGTTAACATCTAATATTTTAATTTTGTCGGGATTACTGGGAAATCCGGATTAATGGAGTTCGGATTAGCGAAGCTTTACTGTATATTGTGCACTTATTTGTTAGTCCCCTTTAACCTGATTTCAACGATATACAGTTTGGTATGTTTATCTCTCGGTTTATCTCTAATAGTTATAGAGAAACACGCGAAAATCCCCTCCCAGGTTTCTCATGTTATTTTTTTAAAAATAATAATAACTTGGACATCTAGATTTATTATAATATTTCACCTTGTATATTAATGAATAAAGTTTGAACAATAAACTGTTTAAAAAAAAAAATCTCTAAAGCTTAAATGGTATAATTTTTCTTTTTTCAATATGAAACCTTGAAAGGGGTTTTCATGTTGTTCCCTATAACTATTGAAGATAGACATATCAAACCCTATATCGTTGAAATCAGGTTAAAATGGACTAACAACTAAGCGCACAATATACAGGGTGTTCCATTTAAATAAATATAACTCTACACTGCTGGTCTTTTTTGACGTACCCTGTATGCCTAAAACTGACTTAAGCCAGAGTCTCATGCATCCGTTTTCCGACGAAAGATGTCCGAAAAACCTTCTATTCTGACATAATCGTATAAAAATATGTCAAAATAGAACGTTTTTCGGACATCTTTCGTCGGAAAACGGATGCATGAGACTCCGGCCTTAGTTAAAAACTTTTGACAATTTCTTAAAACTTTTGTATTTGACACTTTTGTCAAAAATGTCATTTGAAAAAGTTAGGACGGGGTGACATTTATAATAGATCACCCTGTACATACATACAAATGCATTTTCCTCAGTATTTCCTTTTGCCAAAGGTTATTTTTTAAAAATTATGAATGTTATATTCAATCTAAACTCTAAGTTGCAAAATAACCTTCCTTATTAGTTCAAAGCGCGATTGGCCATATAGAAAATTAAACATATTCTGTATTAAACTGTATATAATAATAATAATAATAATAATATTTTACATGTAGGAAAATTATGAATTAGGTTTATACAACATTTAGACAAAATTTAAAACTCAGAAGATTCTTCACTAGATTCTAAAGTCTTATTATGTCTACACATAGTGTCTTTCAAAAGTTGCAAACCTTTGAAATTGAGACAAGAATTTGAAATTTTTAACAATTTATGAGTTATACAATGAGGTATACAAATACCTATATAGAATCCATGCTTTTCTCAAAACATCCAATTGAGAAAAATTTAACTTCATTAAATTCTCCACAGTCTTAAAGTTTCATATGTATACAGAATGTTCCAGGGTTGGCCAAAAAACCCAGTATTTGAAGATTTCCATTGGGTTTTTGGGTTTTTGCGAGTTATTGTGATAGTTTTTGTGTTTTTGTATTTACTAGCTAGACAAAATTGTATATTTGTTTCAACAGTTTTACACATGAGAGGCTTCAAAATTGACTTTATTGAACATTGAAAATTTTCCAAAAATGAGACTGAGACAGTTTTTGCCTCACAGCTCCTTTAATTTTTATCCGATTTCAATGTAGTTAAGCTCTAATTGAAGTCAAATCAATTCTCTACAAACCTGTTAATTAAAATTTCAATTTAGTTTCAACCTCGGTTTGAACAGTTTTGCAGCTGAGAAGCTTCAAACAGTTTTCAATACACATACAAGAAAAACAGATGTTTAAATGCAGCAATAACCTCATCGGTTTTACCGCCTGCTATTGGATAAATTACATGATTACAATTCTTCAGAAAATTTCATATATTGTATACAGAATGTCCTCCATTTTTAATTAATTGTCTACATAATGTAAAAAACATAATTTTCTGTTTTGTCACCCAGCCCTGGTTCCAAGGCTTTCTTCAGCCCATATGGCCTTAATTTTTTCGTGGCTGGAACAAATCTATTTTGCTTTCAAACAGGATGAGTTTTGTTGTAGCCCACACAAGGAATTAAACATTTCTGATAAAATATGATTGAAAACTGAAGTCCAATCAATTATGTCGGTAAGTATGCATCTATTTATTTTATTATCATTTTACTGACCTTATTTTGAGGCCATCGAGATACAAACATTATCAAAACTAATGCAATTAAAAAAAAAATATTGATAAAGGTAAACTTAGTTGCATATTATATTTTCTGATCTTGTCTATTTATTTTTTTTTAACAATTCATTTCTTCTTCAATTATAGTTCTTTAGGTCCTTGAAGGCCTCAATGGACTGTGGCTTTTTTTTCTCAAACAACTGCCATATATATATATATATTTTTTTTAATTATTATTTTTAATATTCTATGTTGTGGTAGCGGTAGCCCTGCAAGTGTGGCTGTGTTTGTGCTGTGTTTCATGTACAGTTTTATATATATATCTTATAATTCTCAAATATAAATATTCTATACTAATAACACACATGCACTTTTGCACACACACACTCGCAGACTGCATAATTTATACTCAGAAATCAATATAAAAAATATATTATTCCAAAAGCCACTACCATAACATATATTGAGAGAGGTCGCGATTTCATTCCTAAATTTTTACTGGGGAAATTATAAATATGTATTACCATTATTTTACATTAATAAAATATTGTATGTGACGAAGTTTCATAAACATTTTTTGGGGGGTTCTTGTTTGTGTTTGCTGTATTTTATGGTAACATGAAATTAACTTTATACTGAGGCAAAATCTAACCTAAAGACTACACCATTGCTTTTGAAACCTCATATTTTTAGTTTAAATCAGGCACAATTGCTGGAACAAGATTGTGGTTTGAAAAGTAATGTGTGACACCTTTGAAATATACCAATTATTATTAACATAACGACAGGCGTGTTCACTAAAAAAAAATCCATATTTACCAACTAACATAATTGACTACTAACACATTTTACACCTTGTTTTGTGCTGCTCTAGAGCAAGGAGGCTGGAATCCGTACCTTGGTCGCTTTAGATGACCAGGGAGGTGAGTCGATCCCAGTCTTTACTGACCAAACCTTATATTATTGTCCATTTTATTCAATCGTCATTCTTTTTCATTGTTGATTGTTTGGAAAAATCATTTCAAATCCCAGATTTCTTCAACTGATTGCGTTTGAAATGGTTTTTCTAGATGATTATTTTTGCATCATATTCGTTTACATGTTGTATGGAATATTCATAAACGTTTTTATACTCTTGTTACTTGTTATACGAATTACAATTTTAAACTTAACAGTTGCATATATTACACTTATGTCAAACACTTTTGCACGACTTTAACTGGCTTTTGCTTATTGGAATGATTGGTAGATTAGTTTATTTTTTCGCTATTTATATTTTTTTTAGTGGTGATTTTAGTTGAGTGACTGACAACCAAATAACCACTAAATAGCAATTTTTATTTTCAATAAATTCTTATTAGTTTTAAGCACAAGTTTTGCCTTATATGTATTATATTATATATAAAAGTCACCCCCTGCAATATTTGAAAAGTGTATTTAACTGTCACAATTTTTAGTAGTTTTCTCTTGTGTCCTCGTTTTTTTTTCGTCCCTTGTCTTATTGTTTTTTGTTGTGTGTCCCCCTCGTTATGCGAATGCTATCTGCACAATGCTGTTGTAGAGTACGGACGCCGGAACCAAGACTTTGGAGATGGTCCATGTGCAAGGCGGTAAGATATAATCAGAAAAAGTGGTGTTATATTTTTATTTTAAATCTAATTGGATGGTTATAATTTTTCGTTATTGGTGTTGTTGTGGGGCCAGCTGATTTACCTTTATACTATCTCTCCTAACTTTGTTGTGGTCTTTGTTTTATTGCATATTTACTTAATATTGTGATTGAAAATTTAACCCAAAAAACAACTTTTTTTTTGTAGCTTTTGTAGAGGAGAAATGTTTTCGTACATTATTTCACACATAAACGTACATTGCAGGGAACAAAATTTTTCAAATAAAATCTACACAAGCTACTGAATTATATAATTATGCTACAACCCCTGGTACCTTAGGGGTCAGTTTAATATTGACTCCGGTTTAATTTAAAAAAGGGGTGGAAGTTTGCACATTACACCATATAGTAGGGGTCTCTGCCTAGCTGACATTCTTCATGTTTGTAGAGCCACGAGGTGGGGATGAAAACCCTGGTCATGCTGGATGAACAGGGCGGTAAGCATTTATCATAACTTTTTTTTTTCATATTTTTATTTTTTTCATATTAATGTTAAAAAGAATTTGCAAAATAGAAATAACTCCTTAACTATTTTTGCCTTTGCTGAAACACATTTTTCTTCAAAATGATGGGAGCTTGCAGTTGAATGATATTATTTTTGTTGCAATTTCTTTCTAGCAAACTTCATCAAACAACTCACCAAAAATCACCCTTTTTGTAAAAAGAAAAAACAAAATCCACACGAATTTATTTAATTGTCAAATCGAAGAAGAAAAATCACTATTCTAGCTTAATGTAGTATTTTGTTCAAGTATGTGTCATTGACAAAAGTCCTTCGATACGGTTTGTAAGTTTGATGTTATAATAATAATTGTCGACCTTTTTGTTGTAAATATGCAATAAGAACATGACGTTTAATATGTGTTTTAATTGGTACGCTCTAATTCGTCGATAATGGAGAAATTAATGAAATTATTGTTTCTCCAATGTCGATTTGGCAGCTAACACTCTATTTTTCATGACAAATGATACATAGTTGTTAAAATACATTTAATTATTTTTCATCAGCCTTAATTTAATCATTAACACAAAACAAATATCGTAAACATGGAAGTCGTCCATATTATATTAAACTAATACCTAAGTTATGCCTCAAAGATCACCCAAAAACCCAACCTACTAACAAAAAGACCTAAAGTAAGTTGACACTATAACTTTTCAAACATCCTCCCCCAATTTTTTTCTGTTTTGCCAAACGATACTTTAACTTCTAGCATGTACTTTAAAAAAAAACTATTGGCTTTTATCGATCATTGTTCAGAAACGCTTTTACAAAACTGCATAACAAAATTGTCCAGGAATTGGCTTTTGGAGGAATTTAAATAAGGTCTTGTAGACTATTGAATTTGGCCCTGATAACTGAGTAAGCTATTTAGTAGTACAAAATATACCTTCTACAAAGCTAATAATGTAGCCTCTTGTGTGAATTAAAAAAACGAAAGTTTATAAATCTAGGTGTACAATATAAGTAGATTATAGATAATTCATTAGCACCTATATGTATTTAGCAAACTAGTAAATAAAAAAATATATTTAGGCTAGATTTATTTATATTATAAATAACCAAAACTTGTTATTGTCTATGCAGTTTTGTAAAGCTTAATTCAGTAGATCTAGAAAGCATGGAGCATGTACGTTGTAAGTAAAACTAACAAACACGGTTTATCACGTAACGCATACATCTTATACATTTTTTAGAACAATTAAATGTAGTTTAATTAAATTCAATAAATCATTAATGTTATACAGAACAATTGGACCGGATCGAGGATGGCATGGACCAGATTAATACCGACATGAGAGAGGCCGAGAAAAATTTGACGGGAATGGAAAAATGTTGCGGATTGTGCGTTCTGCCTTGTCAAAAGTAACAACAAAAAAATTTCATAGTTTTTGATTTAATGCATTGTTGTGTTTAGGGGATCGTCGTTCAAAGAAGACGAAGGAACATGGAAGGGCAATGACGACGGTAAAGTGGTGAACAATCAGCCTCAGCGTATGATGGACGATCGCAATGGTATGGGTCCTCAGGGCGGTTATATCGGTCGGATCACTAACGATGCTCGGGAAGATGAAATGGAAGAAAATGTTGGACAAGTATGTGTAGATCAGCAAATTTTGACGTTAGGAATAAGCAGAGACAAACTAAAAAACTTCTAATTTTGAATTCATTTTCCGTGAGAGTTATGAAAGTTTATTTGGATTGCCTATTGAGATTCAGATCACTCAGCAATCCAAATAATAAAGGTTAACCAGAGAAATATATGGAGCTTTAACAGTATCAATGTTCCCGAAATGTTTTGTATTGTATATTCAAAAGAGAAACATATAAGAAAATTTGAAATGTCAAATCTGCATGGAATAGAAGTTTTCAGAAGCTGCAGAAAAAACGCTTTTAACAATGGATGTCCAGAATTGCAGCTTTACTAAAGTTCATCATTATGTACCTAATAATTCCTTCATAAATGTTGAAATTTCTGATTTTTCCATGTTGAAATATTGACTTTAAATGATCATTTGAGACCGCATTAACTGTGAATCATTATGAGGAAAAGAGCAGCGGAAAATTGAAAAATGATAAATTTTCTTCTTGTTTTTTAGCCTGATTTTATCTCTGAAACTTTATCTACAAATGAGCTGAAATTTTCAGGCTTTTTAGTCCTTTACCAGGTTATCCTGGTGGAGGACTAAGAATATTATTATTCGGTGAAAATTTTAGACTCCTATCTATTATATACTTGGAGACTTTATTTTTAAAGTTTTTAGAAATTTATCTTTGAAGGTACGTACGTACTTTCCTTCAAACATGTTTTAATTTCTAACTTTTTCATGTTGACATTTTGACTGGCTGGCTAATAGGGTTATAGATTGGGATTTTATCCGTCAGATCGCACTACCTCACAGTTTAACAGAAGGTGAATAAACCGGGCCTAAATGAGCTAAAATTTCTGATTCGATATCTCTCACGAATTTCAAAATATTGAGGTTTGAAAATTTTGATACAAAAATCCAAATTTGAAAAAAAATCCAAAAATTCAAATTTTTTATTTTTCCTATTTTTTGAATTTTGACCATTCCAATCGATAGAGCGGGTCTAAATTATTAGTCCAAAAAAACTCTCACATCATTTCCAAATAGCAATTTCAAATGGATAAAAAATCCCAAAAGAAATCTTGACTCTGGAATTTTTTTCAAATCTTAACAAGGTTAAGAGAATTACTCATGTCAATTATTATATGTATATCGTTGGAAAGAACATACAATTCTCTATAAATCTGTGCTAAGTTGGTTCCGATTGATGAAATACTTTTTGAGTAATTCAGCCTCAAAGTTGAACTTTAGTCAAAATTTTGGCAAAAACTCAATTTTCTCAAGAACTATAATAAATTATTGATTTTTTTGAAAAAGATCACTTGATTTAAATGATGTCAACCCTGTATCCGCTAGGGACGGGATTCTCAACCTCTAGTCGCAAACTATCGACCCCGACTTCCCATTGCCTTTATACAAAAAGTCGGGACGTTACGTATCGACTTAACGATTGAGAATCCCACTGCAGCATAAGATTCTGTAAAAATTTCTGATTACTATCTATGATACATACTGTAACATACTAGAGATGTGACCGAAGCCGAATAATTATTCGGTATTCGGCGTTATTTTTGCTATTCGGTATTAAACAAACACTTAATTTTTTGACATATTTTTCTTGATATTTTTAATTAATATCAATTTGAAAAATAGAAGAAAATGAAAATACAAACTTCTGGCGTTAAGGAACTGAACTTAACAAAGAATACTTATATGTAATAGAAAAAATATTAGTATAGTAGGACAATAAGGGGTAGAATAATCAATATTGAAAATAAATAATTGGTAGGTTATGATGTAGAAATACAAATACTCCGTTCTATCAAGTAATAACTGATTCCTTTCATTTCCGCACGTAAAGCTGACATGCTTTAATAACTATTCGATATTCGGCCGAATATTCCATTTAAATTTAGCCGAATATCCGGTATTCGGTTGTTTGGCCAGCTACTATTCGTCATATTACTAATACATACCTAAATGAATATATTGTTTCAAAGTATTTAGAAATGTATCTTCAAAAATGTTGAAATTTTGACTTCAAATTATCATTTAGGACCACATTAACTACAATACTTTGAATCATTGTGAAATTTGAAGCTGAAATGTTTGAAACAAAGCAGTGGAAAAATTAAAAATTAAGAAAATTAACTTACAATTAAGAATTTCAACGTGCGCTTATGTGATTCTTAATTCTTAGTTGTTAAGTCTTAATTTTTTTAATGAACCGCTACGTTACATATCATAACGTCAACTATTTAAAGGGGGTGTGCGCCAAAAAAACAACTTCATCTCATAAAAAAAGAGAAAAAAAATCTAAGAATAACAGTGAAATCCGCACCCCTCTATGACAAATAATACCGCAGATATGGCTCTATGAAGGTACCGCATCTCACCCTATGACGTCACTAAAGCTCAAGCGACGCACGAGAAAGTGGAGTTAATTAAATTTACATTATGTTTCTCCTGTGTTACCTGCAATAATCTAAACAAAAACCACTCACATGTGCCGGGAACAATCAAATTAACAATGCGGAGCGCGGCTGGACGAAGTTTTCGTGACGTCACGAGAGCGTCGTCCACACTTTAAAGCGGTATATCTCATTATCGTAGAATAACGCGAACAGTTATTCTTAGATTTTTTTACACTAAAACTTTAATTTTTGGCGCACACCCCCTTTAAGTTAAATGGTAATTCTCATTTTAAATAGATATCTGAATTGTTTTTTTTTTTTTTTTTTAGGTAAATACTATGATTGGCAATCTACGTAACATGGCCATCGATATGGGCTCAGAATTGGAGAATCAGAATAGGCAGTTAGAACGTATCAATCTCAAGGTAAAGAATTATTCTAGTTTTAGTTTTTTTTTCGAATTATTCTATGAAATATTGCTTTGCCCTGGGAGTGAAGTGCTTAAATAAAAATCAACCAGATTTAACAAAATATTAATCTACCACCTCTAACAATTTACTAACTATTACATGGTCAGCTTTCGAGATCCATATTCGTAAAAGTAGTCCACATAAAGCTCTTTCTCTAAGATCAGTTTCTGCTTCCAGATTAGTCTTTAGACTTTCTCAAATAGTCCACATGAGTATTGCATTTAATTGAATACAGTTGGTCTTTCATCTAGCTCTAGAGTAAACTTTTTCCTTTGTAGAATTTGAAGCTTCACCATCTATGAAGACTTTTTCTATATGAACTTAAGAATAGTAGTTTTTCTAAGCTGTGGCTCCTGTGCTTATAGTACCTACCTACTCATTTGTATTTACCATTGTATGAATTACTATATAAAAAATATAACCCAAAAAGCAAATTTCGAGGTTTTTAAACATCACAATGGTGTCTTTTTTGTTCCATTAGTCAGGTTTATTGACTGTTCAAAAGTTACAAGGCTCTAATAATAAATCATCAATTTTCTCCTGTTATTTTTATTTAAGTACCAAAGAACATCTCACACTTCTTACGGATTTCGGTCACCGACAGATTTTGTTGAAACTTTAGTATATTATTTTAGAAGTGGAAATAAGCATATTTTTCTTCATTGCGCCAACCTTTTAGCGATGCAGGGTGATACTAAAAAATTAAGTCAAAGATTTTTTTCTTAAATTATCTACTGTAAAATATTGTAGGCGAGGCGCGGCTCACTCCCGAAATTACTGTACATTTTTATCCGAAACCCCATGAAATTATTTCGAAATCCTTTGGAAATCCCGAAATCCATTCGAAATCGCGAAGAGCGAATCCTATCCGAAATCCTCATGAAATCCCAAAATGCCCACCGAAATCCTTCTCAAACCCCGAAATCCTTCTGAAATCCCGAAATCCCAATAGATTTGTCGAAATCCTTACTGGTACGGCGTTGAAAGTCGAATATCCGATATCCCTTAAAAATTGTCGAAATTGATGTACTAATTGTGATGAGTGAGCTGCCCCTCGATTGTAGGTAATTTAACTTTGGTTGATAAAATCAGGCTTTTTTTTTAATAAAATAATAATATAAAAAATAAAATCCGTTTTTTTCATTGAGAACCTTTGTTCTAGAAGAAGACTTTATATCTGTAGGGAAAATGAGAAAGGTCACTTTCCAATACATTGTTTCTTATGACACAAACATATACAGAGTGGCAAAAAAGTCGCGCATAATACCTGTAACTTTTTAATTACCTCGTATATGGAAAAGTGACCCTAATGAAAGTTGCTCAGTAAATTATTTCCCACATTTCTACCTAGACGATTTCTTTCTGTCACTTCTGGTTTGTTTGCTATCGAGACCAACTTTGTTTCTTCAAATGAAACATTCTCTTATATATTTGGATTCTACGTAAAATTCTGAGCAGATTTCATGCGATATAACCTATATCCAAGGTTGTTTGAGAGAGGTAGGTTGTCTGATAACTTTATGACGTCATCTGGGGGGCCTCAACATAATGCAAATTTCTATAAGGCACCCCAGACGCGTCATCAGGTTACCCATTACCAAGCAACCTATAAACTTTAGGAACCTTGCCCTATACCTAAGTTCAACTCTTTTGGAAATATGGACAGTTGAAAATTGACTTTTTTGCAACTTTGACAGGCTGTAAAACCTGAACGGTTAATTTTACAGCAAAACCGATCATACATTCTTACCTCACTTTTTCATAAACTATCATTTCACACCAACTTTGAATTTAATCCATGATTAAAAATTCCGCTTAAATTATTAATACCCAATTAAATTCAAAGTTGGTGTCAAATGATAGTTTATGAAAATCTAGGACGAGAATGTAAAATCTGTTTTGCTGGTAAAATTAACCATTTAGGTTCTACAGTCTGTCAAAGATGTAAAAATGTCAATTTTAAACTGTCAATATTTCCGAAATAGTTGAAGATAGGTATATGACATTGTAGATGAAATATGTCTAGAATTTTTCAAAGAATCTAATAATAATTTTAGATGAAACCCGATCTAACATTCTTGTCTTAGATTTTCATAAACAACCAACTTTGAATTTAATCCATGAATAAAAATTCCAATTGAATTTAATCTCCAGTTAAATTCAAAGTTGGTGTCAAATGACATTTTTACATGGAGAAATGTCACTTTAAGGAATACTTATCGTTAAGGCTTCCTTAATATGGTCAGTGCAAACTGCCATGAGCAACTTTCATTCAGGTCACTTTATCGTATACGAGGTAATCAAAAAGTTACAGGTATTATGCGCGACTTTTTTGCCACTATGTATATTTTTTTTTCTTGAGATCAACCTATCAAACTTTATATTATTTTTCTTCTTCTTCAAAAGTCTTGACCTTTAAGAACGTTGGCAATCATCAGAGCTTTCTGTACTTTGTCGACTGCTTTTCTGAATTAGAATCTTTAGCCAAGATATTCTTCGACGTACAGAGTCTCTTTTGCCTTCGATTTTTCCCTCTATTATGAGCTTGAGAAGTAAGTATTTGTTATTCCTGAGTATGTGTCCGAATTACTCTAACTTTCGCTTTTTAAGCGTAAACATAACTTCAAGATCCTTTGACATTCTCTTTAGCACATGTTCATTGCGCACTCTTGTATCCTGCTTAAGGACTGACCACCCTTCTAAAATTTTTATTTTTTAAGTGATTCAATTTATTCCCTTTTTGTCTTATATCTACTTGAATTTGGTACTTATTTGGCTCATCATTTTATTTCTGCGGATGTACTGGTGTACAGGGGTGTCCACATTTATGGGCTCAAATTTCAGTAAGTACTATTAGGGATTTTTTTAGAAAAAATCTGATTCTTGTTTAGAATGGTCTAAAACCCAACTCCGCTTCGCGTCGGGAGACAAACCACACCTCGCACTAAAATCTAGTTCTTTTCCCCCTTGTATAATAAATAACTATTTGATAGAGTACCTATATGTATGTTGTTTTTATTTTATCAACCAAAGTTAAATTACAATATTTTACAATAGGTAGATAATAAAAAATATATATATTTAACCTAATTTTTTTAGTATCACCTTGTAGCGCTACAAGGTCGGTGCAATGGAAGAAAATGCCTATTTCGACTTCCTAAATAATATACTAAAGTTAAAAATCTGTCGGTGACCGAAATCCATAAGAAGTGTGATATGTTCATTCCTTGAAGGCAGCTCCCTTACCTAATTAAAACTATTGCTTGTTTTGCGTTTGTTAATTACTATGATTAATCTTGATATTGTTTGTTTACATTGCCTACCTCGTTCATTCCACGACACCATTACCACCAACTACAACAACAAATCAACTCTACCAATTCCTACTACCAACACGCCCAATTGCTTTTCTAATCACTACAAAAGGGCGATTCCAATGCGGCAAGGATAGAGGTGGCCAATCAGCGAGCTCACGACCTTCTCAAGTAGACACTTAACACAATTAACACCATTTTGTTTAAATTACTAAAATGATTTTTTTGTGTTTGCTCTTCTAACTAGTTCCCACCTCAAAGGTAGCTTTTTTGATATGACAATAATCTCTAAACATGTCTTTATTTGTAATGCAAAAATCAGAATTTGTGTAAATAATGTTAAAGTGTTGGGAGCCAGTTAGATGTAAATTTTTCGCTAATTCTTAAGATTTTGGGGCACACTGGTTAAATGAAATTTGTAATTATTAAATTGTTATGGAAATAGGGCGAAAGCAACGAAACACGAATCGCGGTGGCAAACCAGCGTGCCAATAAACTTCTCAAGTCCTAAACAGGGGGAAGTGGATTCACACCCCGCCACAGTCTACTTTTATACTCTTCTCTTTATCTCTCACTTATTGATGTTAACAGCTTAGTGATACTAGATTATCTATAATACTTATCTCAGTATTATTATACTTGTGTGTACCAATTAAGTTTTATTCGTGTACGTACTTAAAAACAGCTGAATTAAGTAGTAGTATGAGGATAGGTCTTTGAAAATTTTTAAAATAAACCAATTTTATTCAGTTAAGCCATAACTTTATAAAATTGGTGCTTTAATGGACATATCAATAGATAGTTGAATTCTAGTTTGCTATTCTAGATTATGAGTGGTCCAATAACAACATTAATAAGCTTGATAGAATACGTAAAAGAAGAGCAATATTTAGAAGTAATTTATTTTAATTCCGTTAACATACTCAGTGTCTATTTTTGAAAACTATGGCAGGCCATGGAAAATAGATAAGTACCATTCCTTTGATGTAAATGAGTTAATACAACTGATTCACACATTATCTGAAATAAAAATCAGCAATCAACTATTATATAAATTGTCTTTACCTCCACTACTATTTATTTATTTATATATTTTTTTATTAGACAAATAAGTGAATGAGACATTATTGTTGTCTCTGTGTTTTAACTATTAGAGGTACTATTAACGAATAATTAAATTAAATAGTCCGCTTTTGAAAGTATGTACTTATAAAGGTAGTTTAGTATCTCTAGTAGTTAGCGCTTGTTGAGATTTTTCTTAGAGATTAAGCATAATTGCGCACATATTTTTGTCGAGTGATCAAATCACAATATTTTTGTTGAAATGTCGTTTGGTGAATTTTCAAATTTTAATGTAGCAGTTGTATGTATTTTCAAGTTTTCGTTTTAAATTTGTTAAATTAGAATAGCCAGAAAAAGTAGTGTGAATAAAAATAATGTAGCTTTATTCTAGTTGGGAAAATTTTGATGCCAAACGTGTAGGCCTTTTTATTCACACTCTAGGTGCATTTTTAGGCTTTGAATTTGCTATATTATTTAATAAAATGTTAAAGGTTGGGGAAATTGTTATCGATTCGGTGTAAATAAGGCCGAAAGAAAAAACATGTAAATATTTCATATCCAAAGCAAATGAAGTGGTACGTTTTAAAATTTAATTTTATGTAGCATGTTTTATTTTATAATTTAGAACCGATTATTTGCCTTCAAAATAATTTTTAATTAAATGTTTAAGATTTTCTTCCATTATTTAGCTATTTAGAAAAATAGAAAATTCGTTCAAAGTTTTTGACCCTAGTCATTATATACAACGACATTACATCTAATTAGCCATAACTTTCCAGAATAACAGGTATCGAAACAAAACAAAAATGAGCGAATTTTCAAAAAAAAAGAACTCCTTTTTTTCTACTATACCTACCCAATTTTTTTAGTATTGTTAAGGTCTAGAGTTAAGAGAATGAGTGATATTTAAAAAAATTAAGATTGGAGGCTGTTGTATTTCAATATTTATTATTATAATAGAAAATATTGAATTTTAATTTTTCTTATCGAGTAGTTAGAGAAAAAGCTTTTAAATAGCTTAATTATTATTGTAGGCCGAATCAGGCGTTCAAGTGAATTATTTATACAACATAATATGGATACTAACATAATATGGTATAGTCTAGTTATTCCAAAAGTAATAAATAAAAAAATGTATTATCAGAAAAAATGTTTTATTAAATTCTTTGTATAAAGATATATATATTATAAAAAAAAATAGTTGAATTCAATATGGTTAAAAACTAATTATGGTCCTGTCATTTTAATTTCTACATTCACTAATAATTAAAGCACCGTCAAAATCAAAGGCACCTTCTTGTCAGTCAATTATATTAAAATATTTTGGTCAATTTCCTCTAGTATTTTTGCTTCTAGCTTCTTCAATTCCTGATAGAGCAGCAAAGAAGCCTGAAAATGCAGAATTTTAAAACAAAACTTTGAATTAAATAAAAAACTTACATATCCATCAATGGCAGCATAAACTTGCTGGCTTTCACTGAGAGGAACCACATGCCATTTGCTCATCCTCACTTTTTTGTCTTTGTTGATTTTCATTTTAAGCTGCAATAAATCAGAAAATTAGTTTTTTTCCGCCCCTTACAAGGAATAGGAATAGACTCAATAGAGTCCTTGAAAAACAAGATTTTTTTGTTCCATTCAGTATACAAAGAAATCAGAAAGAAGATGCATTGATAAGGTAAATCCAATTGAAGGTACCAAGTAGAATATTTTTTTGAAGAAATAAAGAATCTGGATTCAATAATAATACACAACATTTCCATATAGATTTGGAGGTACCCACAACATCAAGAAACTTTTGCAACAGACATATAAAATCAAGTGACAACTTGATACTTTGTCAACTGAACAAGATTGATATGTTCGTTCAGTAAGTAAGTAATAAGAAGCTTTATTTCCACATTTTCTGATTTATTTAATTTCAATAAATCCCTTGGTAAAATTAGTCTTATCAAAATATAATTTACCACATAATCAACTAATTTCTCCATGCCCCATCTTTGAGTAATTGGAATAATTGTATTAGCCAAAACACCAGAATCAATACAATTATCTATAAGTTTGTCTGCATCAAATATTCCTGGATAATCTCTGCATAGTTTTCGTACATCACTAAAATTACAAATTAGTATTTTAATTAATTCAATGAGTAGAGTATACATACTTTTTAATATTCACTCCAGTTAGTCTCACTTTATAATGTTGCAAAAATTCAATCAACCCCTTTGGTAAATTCTTGAGTTGAGGCAAATGCAATAAATGGCATATTTCCAAGTTAGGACTTATTTGAATCAAGGCGGTTTTGCCTGGTCCGGTTTGGAAATTGAAAGGCCACTCCATATCGAATCCAACAACGAATGTTTCTTCAGAATGTTGGTTTACCATTTCCCTAAATAAAAATAGCTGATTATTCAAAAGAGTAAGTTGTACAATTCTTACAATAAGTTGTCGCATGCCATGGCACAGTCTATCAGAGTGATGGCATAATTTACTTTGCCAGGATAACTTAAAAATGGTCTGTTTAGTTTTTCTTCAGCCTCTAATTGTTTCTGTTTCTGAAATATAAAGAAATGCTTTTGTGATACTTCACTGCATGCAATGGCAGTTGCCCTTAAGGGCGGTAAAGGCACTTTCCACATGTGTCGGACACAAAATTGTATCTATGAGTATCTGATTCTTCGAAAAAAGGCAATATTGAATTTTCTGAGAAAGATTTTCATTTATAAATACCACTAATTTCCTGCACACTATGCGGTAAAATAACTACCGCGTAGTGTGCTGTAAAGTGCTACTTTCCATTTGCAAATAAGTGCGGTAAAGTGCACTTTCCGCACTATTTTCAGCGAATGCTTTTGAAAAATGAACTCAGTATTAAACTTACAATTTCTAGTTCTTTTTCTTCTGGTGGTACACCAGACCGAAGTCTCATTCTAGTACCCATTTTTTTTAATTTAGAGTATTCCACCTTTTTCTTTATAATTAAACTATAACTTTCGTTTCTATCTATGCATAAGAAAACCTTAAAAAATCAAAGATAAAATAATTCAATATATTAATTTGCTTGCATTTTTATGGGCTCCACTTTTATTTTCGGTTTGGCGCCAAACTGTAATAATTAGGGTTATGTTCTCTATTTCCTCTATTTTACTCTGGCATTCACGAGCGATTATAGAGTACTCCAACATTTTGGTTGGGGGCAGAGATCGTTCGGGGGGTAGGAATTTTTCAGAAAGTGATTCAGAACACCTCAATGTTCGGAACTACGGAATGCGCAGTTCAAATGATGTCGGTCACGGATCACTAATAACATTTTCGGCTTTACTGCACCCACAGATCTATGCTCCGAACTAACCCAAACGAGGGCACACCATTTGAAATCAATAACCAAACGTACAGTCGTGAGCCTCAAAAATGGGACACCCGATTTTTCCTATCATGAACCAAATTTTCGCGACGAATGTAGTTCATCCAAGGACGAACCATAGTTCGTCTTGTGACGTCATGAGTTTGAACGCTGGCTAGAAGCTGCGTCCATCCGGCGAACGACGTTCAATATGACGTCATGAGTAATTCGTCACGAAAATTCGGTTCTATTCACTATTGTTAAACTGGCTTACCAGCTACGCACCGTCGGCAATGACAGGTAATGTCATATTTGACTAAAAATCCGTGTACAAAAAAGACTGATTTACGCAATGACTAAACAAACACAACATACCCCTCGTTTTTATTCTCATCGGTGCCTTCACCGATGAGTTAGGTATCTTTGTTTAGTGAATGGAAAATGACAATGACGGCCATAGAATGGTGGATCCATCGGTAAAATTTGATGAGAATAAAAACGCAGGGACACTGGAACGGTGACTGCATAATTGTTTCTACGCAAGGGTTTTTGCCAGGAAGGACTACAAACAAGAGGGATTTTCATCTCTCTCTGCACTATGGAGGCTCGAGAATATAGCTTTGAAGTGTTTTGATCATTGAGGTTAGGAAGATGAAGAAGCTCTTCTTTCTATTACATTAATAGCAGTGAGTGCGAGCGAGACAATAATCCCTTCGTATTGCTGAGTTGCATATATCAAGATTTGCTTCACTAGCATAAAGCAGTGCGGCCGTTCCAGAGCACAAAACACTCTGTGTTTAAGCCTAGTACTCATAACTGCGAAATTCGCTTTTTTTGACATTGCTTCGACAATCTGACGTTTGATAAACGCATAAAACGTCAAATTGTCAAAGAAATGTCAAAAAAGTGCGAATTTCGCAATCACCGAGAGCAATGCTCCATTTTTAGCTGAACATATGAATCCGTTTTGGATCGCCTTTTGATCAATCCGGAGGAGTTTTGAGGCAAAGGCCGAAAGCGCTTTTTTTATTAATTTGGTTACGCTTCGCCCGCGAATCGCGATTCAAGGAATATCAGTTCGATCGATTCTGTTCAACCGGTTCTAAGTTCGAAGGATATGAGGCAATGGCCGCGTTCACCAGATACAAACTTTAGTAAACGCTTTACATCTTTTCACGTCGCTCCGGTTTAAACTAACCAGGTTACAAAACGGTTAGAAGCGGTATGTCAAGTGATGACATTACTGAAAATGCCACTTAGAAAAATGTTATTTTAAATTCGATATGAGGTTGGGTTGGTCAGTGCCGTTAATTCTGACCCCTGACCTACCTATTATGTCTACTATGGACAAAACTATCTTAAATGTGAGCAATTTACAATTAATTAAATGTGAAGAAATATGGGAAGCAAGTTTTTTTTTTCAAAATTGTGGAATTATCGAGTATTTCATTCTTTTTTATTCCAGCAAGCTGAAAAGTGAAAAGTAGGTATAGTCGGGGAGCTGGCGTCGAAAATATGCAAGAGTTTTCGCAAGGCTCATATTTTCAGAATGAGTACCATTTTAGTACTACAAAGCTAGGCTACAGTCAGCAGTTCCAGTTCCGGGACACCTGGCGCTGAGATGCGCGCAAAACTGTATTTTTAATCAACACCTCGCAACAGTTTTCGCAAAGCTGAAAATTTGCAGAGAGCATGCGAATATAATGTAGAACCATAATTTAACAGTCAGACAAATAAATACGGGACCCCGCCAGTCAGCAGTCGATTAAAGTCATATAGGTGGTAGCGCGCGTCAATAGGCATATATCCATGTCGAATAATAATTTCACCAAAAGTGTTTTCGCATAGCTGAAATTTGGCAAGGTAATAGTAAAAACAATATATTTATTGAAAAAAACAGTCAGACACTTCTATGTCGGGACCCCGCCAGTCAGCAGTCGATTAAAGTCATATAGGTGGTAGCGCGCGTCAATAGGCATATATCCATGTCGAATAATAATTTCACCAAAAGTGTTTTCGCATAGCTGAAATTTGGCAAGGTAATAGTAAAAACAATATATTTATTGAAAAAAACAGTCAGACACTTCTATGTCGGGACTCCCTCAGTCAGCAGTCGATTAAAATGATATAGGCGGTAGCGCGCGTCAATAGAATTTTACTCTATATATAATATCCATTTCGATGAATAATTTTATTTTTATAATTTAAATTATTTGGAATCGGAAACGGTAAAATAAAATTGTACATGCAGTTAAAAAGTTTGCGGTTAGAAAAAAGCCCGATTCGTATAAATATTACTTGACCATTTAATCAGCAGTACTGTGATAGTATACCTATAGTAATTAAATAAATTCAGTTTTAATTATATTTATTGTAGTTTCATTAAATACTTATAATCGTCGCCGATTTTATAAAATACAAAAAAAAATTTCTAATCACATTTGCCGCTTCCCTTCCCCTAATCTCGACCTAACAGTACCATAATGAAGTTTCCGAATTCGAATGCATATACGCCTTATTCAAGTATACGCGCTTACGCTTGCAACTTACAGGTTTACACTTACTCATTAAGAGAAAAAAAATGTATTTTACCGTTTCCGATTCCAAATAATTTAAATTATAGAAATAAAATTATTCATCGAAATGGATATAATATATAGAGTAAAATTCTATTGACGCGCGCTACCATCTATATCACTTTAATCGACTGCTGACTGAGGGAGTCCCAACATAGAAGTGTCTGACTGTTTTTTTCAATAAATATATTGTTTTTACTATTACCTTGCCAAATTTCAGCTATGCGAAAACACTTTTGGTGAAATTATTATTCGACATAGATATATGCCTATTGACGCGCGCTACCACCTATATCACTCTAATCGACTGCTGACTGGCGGGGTCCCGACATAGAAGTGTCTGACTGTTTTTTTCAATAAATATATTGTTTTTACTATTACCTTGCCAAATTTCAGCTATGCGAAAACACTTTTGGTGAAATTATTATTCGACATGGTTATATGCCTATTGACGCGCACTACCACCTATATCACTTTAATCGACTGCTGACTGGCGGGGTCCCGACATAGAAGTGTCTGACTGTTTTTTCCAATAAATATATTGTTTTTACTATTACCTTGCCAAATTTCAGCCATGCGAATACATTTTTGGTGACGTCATTCTTTTGACCACTTCAAAGTCGCGCTGACTCTACGTGTCCCCGTATTTCTTTGTCTGACTGTTAAATTATGGTTCTACATTATATTCGCATGCTCTTTGCAAATTTTCAGCTTTGCGAAAACTGTTGCGAGGTGTTGATTAAAAATACACCTTTGCGCGCATCTCAGCGCCAGGTGTCCCGGAACTGGAACTGCTGACTGTAGCCTAGCTTTGTAGCACTAAAATACTACTCATTCTGAAAATATGAGCCTTGCGAAAACTCTTGCATATTTTCGACGCCAGCTCCTGGACTAGTAGTTTAATTTCTTTTCGTTCAATGCTTTAGATGTGGACCATGGGTGGATAGACTACTAGAACCAGTTTATCTAAAGTTTATAAGTTCTCGTTACCTACAGTCTACAACAGCCTATCGAGTAGGTAAACTGGGATTGTCTCGTCTCTGGTACATATTAATTTAGAATATAATACAGGGTGATTTACGTAGTCCGTGCATCAGCAGGTAGATTAGGCCCGGTTTCCCAATAGCAAAGATTATAGCAAGGCATCCCCTGGTTAAGCATAACTCCAGGGTAAACATAGCAACTGCAACTGCACACGCTTACCCTGGAGTTAAAAATAAAACCAACCCAGAGGTGACCCGCTATTATGTGCCCGCTAGGGAGAAACCGGCCCTAGGTGGTATTTATTTATGCTAATCCACCTGCAAACTGAACAATTTCTAATGCACGGGCCTCGTAAATCAGGCTATATACAAAGAAAAACGGCTTTCGGGCTTCAAATTCATAAAATATAATATTATATACAAAACACAACTTTTTATTTACTTTTTACACTTTTCCAAACTTTCCCGCTCTCCGTTGTTTATATTTTTTTCTTCTAACCGGTCAACGTAACCATATCGCCGAGGCGGTTAGAGAAATGACATACCGTTTTCTAACCCGGTTACAAAGTGACATCTTCGATGCCACTCGAATTTGAGCGGTTTGTTAAACCGGAGCCACGTGAAAAGGATTTTTGCGATTGTTCTGCTCAATGAACTATAGCTAAAAACTGGAATGCGCACACATTGCCATATCTGCCAAAAAAATGAAGCCATGAAAGACAGATGCCACAAGGGGGAATGTTGTTTTTTTCTGTTGCTCGCTGACATATGACGTTTTCGAAAGTTTTGTCATATTTCCCTTCACAGGTTTCATCAATTGGAATACGTGTTGGAAGCAATTTTCGCCATTTAACATAATGAGTGCGACAAAAACAGGTATCCCCTCCGCAGTACAGTGACTTTATTACTACAGTGGCGACAATTGCTGTCTTATTTTTGATTGGTTATAAAATCCCATATATTTATATTGAAAACGCCGCCATCTTGTTCCCAACCTCTTGTTACTTTTAAATATGAATATATGGGATTTAGGTGAACATCCATCATAAATCATGGAAAACAACGTATTTGATGGACCTAATCATGGTCATCAAATACGTCGATTTCAATTTTTTATGATAGATGTCCATTTAAATCCTATATATTAATATTTAAAAGTAACAAGAGGTTGGGAACAAGATGGCGGCGGGATCTCTATTGTCGCCACTGTATGTAAAGGTTTATTTAGCCACTGTACTCCGCAGCAGCCGCACTAGGCTTCAAGTTCGTCCTTATGTGTTAGCATTCCAGTTTTTGGTTATAGTTCATTGGTTCTGCTGATGCTACGTTGAATTTGTGTTGAAACAATAACCCTTTTCACGTGGCTCCGGTTTAACAAACCGCAACATACCGCTCAAATTCGAGTGGTAGGTATCCATCACGTTACTTCGTAACCGGGTTAGCAAACGGTAAGTCATTTCTCTAACCGTTTTGTATCCCGGTTAGTTAAACCGGAGACACGTGAAAAGAACAATTGGTTGAAACCAAACACGTTTTGCATACGGTCGCCATTTTTGCAAGCATAAAGCCTAGTACTCATAACTGCGAAATTCGCACATTTTTGACATTGCTTCGACAAATTGACGTTTTATGCGTGAATCAAACGTCAAATTGTCGAAGCAATGTCAAAAAAGTGCGAAATTCGCAGTTATGAGTACTAGGCTTAATTCAAGGTTTATAATTTCCAACACTGTAGCCCTTCTCACGTGGCTCTGGTTTAACAAACCACACACAGCGAATCGTTTTGTTTTGGGGTTCAGTGGATCAGTGATCCAATGTAACCCACAATGATCCACTGTGATCCGCTAAGCTCGAAACTAGCTAGAAAGTAAATGCCTCGCAACAGGGAAAGAAAAACTACCATCGGATTCCGAAGCGAACAACAGATGCAAAACGCTGAGAAACGCTCTAAGACTTTAAGGCTTATATATCGGATGGTCAGAAAATAAGGGCTACTGCAAGTAGGGTTGCCAGGCGTCACGCATTGCGTGATTGTCACGCAGTGGCGGATTTAGAGGGGGGCGCGCGCCCCCCCCTATTGAGCGACGCAACAACGAAATTTTTAACGAAAACACAAACATATTCATCAAGCATTATCCAACATGAAATTCCATATGGTTTTTGCTATTTTTCCAAATTTTTAATACTTTTAAATACGTTTGGCAGCAGCGAGCTGGGAGCGAATCGACTGCGGATGACGTAAATCCGCACCAACTTTGAATTTAATCTATAATTGAAAATTCCAATTAAATTTAATCTCCGATTAAATTAAATGTTGATGTCAAATGATAGTTTATGAAAATCTAAGATAGGAATGTGAAATCGGTTTTCCTCTGAAATTAACCGATCAGGTTTTACAGCCTGTCAAAGTTACAAAAAGTCAATGTTCAACTGTCAATATTTCCAAAACAGTTGAACTTAGGTATAGGGTATATCACATGAAATCTGCTCAGAATTTTACGTAGAATCCAAATATGCAATCACATACAGGGTGTTTTATTTGAAAAAAAGAAAGTTGGTCTAGATAGCAAACAAACCAGAAGTGACACAGGCAATACGTTTAAGTAGAATTGTGGGAAATATTAGGGACATAAAGCTACTTGAAATAATTCATCGGTATCGGTATCCGTAACGCAACTAGATACGTTGACAAGCGAAAAGGCTGTTAAAGCGCTCCCTGTTCCGGTAAACGTAAACGCATTTCATAACCTAGACATTTTTGTCTCAAAACTTCGGCGTTTTTATATCTAACCTTAAAATTGTTATTTTTTTTTGCGATAGAGAAGCACTAAACACAAGAAACTCAAGAAAGTAAAAACTAAACAAATTAAATCAACCCGGAAGAAAAGGGAGGTTATATTCATTTAAAATTTGACACATGCGTCAGGAATGTCAAGATACGTTACCGATACGGATACCGCGAGAGGGCCGTAACGTTACGTTGTACGTACGGTATCTCGGCCTCCGTATCGCTTCTGCACATGCGCAGTACGATACCGATACGGATACCGAGCAAAAAATACGGAAGCTTTATGTCCCTAATTTACTGAGCAACTTTCATTAAGGTCACTTTTTCGAGGTAATTAGAAAGTTACAGGTATTATACGCGACTTTTTTGCCACTCTGTATATTTAAGTCGTTTTTTTATTATTTCTTATCTGAGCCTGAGGCCCTGATGGATCGCCCCCCCCTAGAAGGAATCCTAAATCCGCCGCTGTTGTCACGATTTTTTAATGGTTGTCACACATCACGCCTAAGTATGCGCGTGACACGCTTTTTCATAATTCCATGTAAACGCTTTCTAAATAAATTATTTATTAGTTGAAAATAGACTTGCCTCAGACCTTAATATACAGGGTGTTTGGTACATCGATAGGAATATTTCAATGAGTGAGAGTTGGGGTTATTTGGAAGCTGTTTAACCACATTTACCCTAATGAAAAATTGTTTGTCTGCCGTTTTTTGAGATTCCTATATACATTATTCTCATTTACGCCGGAAATAAAAGATTTACCCCCACTGAAAATGACCAAATTCCTTGTGCGTGGAATAGAACTAGAACTAATAAAAAAATTGATAAGTCCCCCTCTCCTGTCGTCACGCTTTTCTCTCTCGTAAATCTGGCAACCCTAGTTGCAAGAACCACTCATATCCCATACACAACTTTAAACAGGTATTACAACAATATCCGGAATAACCCTGATCCTGAGAAAAATTATATTACACCTAATTAAGCAGTTCGTAAGATAGAAATCTGCCAAATAAGAACAAAGGCAAGTCTCCAAGGTCACTAGCGCAGAACGAGGGACGTTAGTACCAACTTGTTTCTTGTTACATAAGTTGCGCTTTGGGGAATGCATTGCCGCCAGTAATATTTCCTAGACTGCATTCCCATTTCAAGCAACATGATCGCGGACGCTTCGGCTAGAACCTTATGCGCTTAGGCCTAGTTACGCAATGTGGCTGGATAAACTCACAATCTTTGCTAAGTTTTGTATGATCTGGTAGAAATAAATGAGTTATAGTATGAAAACAATGATCTTTTACTGTATTTATTTCCATATATCCAGTGTGCCCCAGTTGATTCACTGTTCCCCGTGCACCGATCCAAACTGACCCACTCCTGGGCCACATTGGATCTTTTACGAACTTTCATTTCAAAGGCTATATGTCGAAAATTTATGTTATATTCGCCATCAAATCACTTTTTCTGTTAAGTTACATACTCATAGTACAACTAATTTGAGAAAACAGTGATATAGCGATAAGTTTTGGAACTGTATGAGTTGGAAAAAAAAAATGATCCACTGTTACCCACTCTCCCCTAAACCGTAAAACACGGATAAATCCAAAAAATCCCCCCGGACGACTCTAAAACTAGGACAAATCCGGGGAAATCCGGACGGATGGTAGCCCTAAGTGCAGTGCTAGTGCGGTGTTCGTGTAGTGCAGTGCTACATCACGTGATCAAGGTGTAATTGGAGGTGTAACACCGAATACACCATCATTTTGTGCCGAGTAAACGGTGTCCCACCATCTTCACACCATTATCGCGGCCTCGTTTTTGGTAATTGCCGCCATATTGGTGTGTCACCATTTCCGACGTCATAACTAAGTCGTCAGCTGTTTTCACTTTGCACTAGCGGTCGTAGTCGTCGTAGTTTAGAATTTAAATTTATGATGAAAAATATGATTTAATTTTGATTAACCTAATGGGCAAAGAGGAAGATGAAAACGAGATCTAAAAAAGAATTGTTTTAGAATGTTAATTAATGTAGTAAAAACAAGTGTTTATGAAGCAAAACCCCGCGGAATCATAACCTGTAGTGCAAACAGCCTACGTCAAGGCGAGAAACGACATGCTGTTACGTCACAACTGGTGATTCGGCGTGATGGAGGCATCAGATTTGATCCACACAGGCCTTATGAGAATAGGCGATAGTAGTAGTGTGTCATAAGCCGCTTTCCAGCTGTTTGCTTCAAGCACGGTGCAGCACAGTGTTCTGTGTTTGAAACGCCAAAGTTAGCAGCTCTCGAAGCGCAGTACGGCTGGAACACGAACACGCGCTTGGAGCATTTGCGCGCGCAAAAGCTCGATTGCGTGCTCAAAATGGTCAGCTGGAAAGCGGCTTTATATAATAATAATAATAATAATAATAATAAATCGTCTTTATTCAGCAAATTCTTTACAAAAATTTGCCCCAAGAAGGCGAAGATTAGCTTTAAGCTATTCTTTAACTCTTAACCTTCTTAGTTTACATTATAAGAACAAATATATAAATAAAATAACATTTAATTTAACATCTTATGCAAGAAAAGGAAAAAAAAAAAAGAGAAGGAGAAAATTCTATGCCAGTGCTTAAAGATATAAATTGGAAATAAATATCGAAACAAAACAGTAATAAAATAATATGAATAAATGAAACAAAAGAATCAAAACAAAAAAAAAAACAAAAAACATCCCAGCATCACTACGCAACCTGTGCTTCCATTAGTATAGTTTTTATCATTTTTCTTAATGAATTAAGAGACAAAGTCAATAAATCAGGTTTATATTTATTGTAAAGACTTACAGCGTTATATGTGAAAGATCGTTCGAATAGGGCAGTAGAGTGGTGTGGAATCGTAAGCATTTAGTGTGTATTATCCTTGAGTACCCCCTTCACAAGTCATCTGACGTATGAAATGTCAAATTTGTTTTGATTTTTTTGAAAAAAAATTAAATTTGTTTTGTAACCGGCGAACCGCCTTTCTTTCTCTTTCATTATTTTTATCCAGCTACTGACCGTGGCTGTTTTGTGCTCAAAATGTCTGCATCTGCTGAATGTAGCCTCAAAAAAGATGAAGACCCGAAAGTCCATGTGATTCTGGAAGGACACAAACAACCACTGACAAGTATAAGCTTCAACCCTAACGGGCAACAATTTGCTACCAGTTCTCAAGATAAGGGTATCATGATATGGACAAAATGGTCTGAAGAAAAGCAAACGGGGCCCAACTATCGATACGCAGGACACGGTGACGTTGTCACTTGCTTGGACTATTCCTCAAATTGTAAGCTACTGGCATCTTGCTCAAAAGATGAAACGGTAAGGCTGTGGGCACCGACAATTATGGGAAAATCCGATGTGTTTAAAGCTCACACTTCATCAGTGAATACAGTAAATTTTTCCCCTGACAGCACAAAACTACTTACCGGCTCCCACGATAAATCCCTTAAAATGTGGGATGTTGAATCTAAACAGTTTATTTGTAGCTTTTTGGGGCATAACAACTGGGTTCGTTGTGCAAAATTCTCTCCTCTGAGCAACCTAATAGCTTCTTGCTCTGATGACCGTACAACAAGAATTTGGGACACCATCAGTGGAGAATTGATCCACACTTTTGTAGGCAGTAAGGGGAGTCCGAACTATGTTGCCATGCATAGCAATAACAACACCATTGCAGTGGCTCTAAACAATGGGTCCGTAAAAATTTTCGACATCCGCAACAAAAAATTGCAACAATATTATGAGTTGCATGATAATACAACTTGCCTGGATTGGCATCCAAGGGCTAAGTATTTGCTGACTAGTGGACGAGATGGAAAGTTGAGGATTATTGATATAATGGAAGGAAGGCCTTTGTATACTTTAAGTGATAACGGGGGTGTTATTACATGTAAATTTAGTCAGGATGGGGCATATTTTGCTTCCGGGGTTGATAGGACTGTGGTTGTTTGGAAAACGAATTTTTTGAGTTAGTTCAGATTTTTGTCATAAGTTCATTTATTATTCAGTATTTTGTTTTAATGATGAAAATAATTTCAGTAAACTATTTATAGACAATGTTTAAGTTGTTTAACATGTACTGAGATCTGTACCTATACCTAATTATGTGTAAAAAAATTGGGTAGGTATCAATAAATTTTTTAGAATTAGAATATAAATATGTAGTTTTTTTTGTCTTGTTCCTAGATCATTTAATATCCTTAGAGAAATTTCATCATCATCAAAAGCCTGTTTTCATTCATTGAACTGCATCAACAAGATATTCAAAAAAGCTTTTTCAGAGGTTGCAACAGCCAAATCTGTGTGATTTGCCTAGTTGACTTTAGAAGATTATTCAAGGAGGCTGTCAAATAGTGGATAATATTCTATTTCATATTCAGATAGTATCCTTTATCATGAAATATATGAGAATTTCAGAGATTGTTAGAAGGCTTCCTCACTTTACGTACTTTCCAAGTATGGGTGGATTCTTTACTTTCAAACAAGTGCAAAGTACACAGCAGTGTTCCTCGGGGATCCCAAATTCAATTATTTCTATGAACAAACAGGAATAACATCAGTAACAAAACAACAAGACCTAAGAGTCAGTGTTTAACATCTGACCTAAAATCGCGAGGGGGAGGTCACTTCCAAAATTGTATTCACCTAATTATAAATACAAATAAATTTGCAGGTATTCATGTATTCAAGGATTAATTTGTATTTAATCATCATTCTTTACAATAATAATAACATTAGTTAGATAAATAACTATTTTGTCATATTCAAAGACGTCTGTAAATAAATAAATAAAATAAATAAATTCTTTATTTACGGACATGCCATTTTTACAAAGGTAGACTTAAAGTGTAGGTACACGCAATAATAAATATTTGGAATAACAAGTAGGCAACAGACAAGTTATAAGACATCTCGTTGTAGACGTTTTTAGAACGTCTTGGAAAAATATAATAAAGACGTTTTTATGCAGACGTTGAGTTTTGCGACATACAGCGCGTCTTCAAGATGCCTTGAACACCTAAGCAGACATCTAAAAAACTTCTTGAGAATGTCGTTTGTGGACATCTTAGAGACGTTTTTAAGATGTCTACAAAAGGTTTTCACAGAATTCGTTTCTCATTCAATTTAGAAGTTATTGAAAACCCATGTGAAATATAAACACTCTAGAACTCAAATCAGCCGTTTGGAAAGTTCAACTCCTAAAATTCAATTCAGAATTTATCTTCTGCGAATTGTTCTTAAATTCTTTCTGTTAATATAGATAGGTTTTTGAATGTTCTGGAACATTCTATAAAATAGTTCTGAAGTTTCCAGTAGGTATCCAAAACAGTTCAAATCCAAATTTTCAAGAGCATTTTGGAAATATTTATAGAAACTTTCATTCAGAGTTATTTCAGAACAATAAGTAGGATTAGGATTCAATTTTGGGTATAAGCTAATTCGTCTTATCACTCCCTCTATGTGTCTTGTAGGTTTGGTCCGGTCTGTATGATTGGCTTGGCAAATTACTTTTTGAGGGGGATTTACGGGGTTAAAACTTATTTATCGATTATCGAAAAAAGGATTTTTGTGAAAATATGGACATTTCCACCCTAGTCTCCTGTACAAATGGTACTGGAAGTTTTGCGATTCATTAAAAAAAGGGTTTTTGTGAAAATCTGGACATTTCCACCATAGTTTCGGGTAGAATAATGGTACTGGAAGTTATAAGCAATATCAAATATTCACCATTTAGGGAACCTTATTTATGATTCGCTTCAAATGATAATTTCTATGCACAAATACGGGTCTACAATCAATTCCCTCAACATTTCTAAAGTTGGGACTTTTACCATCATTGGAAAGTTGCTTTAGGAGCAATCAAGAACCAATAATAGTCCAAATTACCGGCTCTCGATTCATTGAAAAATTGCTCTAGTGGCAATCAAGAGTCGGTATAATTCAAATTATGATTTTCTCTGGGATCTTATTGATTTACTGAGGAACTGTTTGGACTATTCTCTGGTTTCCGATTCGCTGGAAAATGGCTCTAATAGCGGCAATCAAGAGCCAGTGATAGTCCATATTTTGATTATAATCTGCTCTTGGCTATCACTGTAGCATTTTCTAGTGAATTCTGAGCCAGTAATATTCAAAATTTTAACTATTACCAGCACTCGATTCGTTGGAAAATTCAGAAAGCTGGGATTTTTACCAGTTCTCCATTCACTAGAAAATTGCTCTATAGGAGTAATCAAGAACAAATATAATACCTATAACCCAGATTACCGGCTCTCGATTCATTGGAAAATTGCTCTAGTGGCAATCAAGAATCGGTATACTTAATTCAAATTATGATTTTCTCTGGATCTTGATTCACTGGGAAAATGTTTGGAGTATTTTCTGGTTTCCGATTCGCTGGGAAATTGCAGTAGCAATCAAGAGCCGGCAATAGTCCATATTTTGATTGTTATCAGCTCTTATTGGCTGTCCTTGTAGCAATATTTTTCATTGAATCCAGAGGCAGTAATATTCAAAACAATTAAACCTAGAATTATTACCGGCTCTCGATTCCAAAAAAAAGGGCCCTCGATGGCCCCGTCTACAAATCTGTAAAGTAACCTGTGAGAGTGAGCCCTCAAAATGCAAAATGTGGATAATACTGTTTCTATATCTTGTTTCGAAACACAAAAACATCATCGAGAATAAAAGAAAGCATACTAAGTTTCTTTTATTCTCGGTGTCAGATAAAAACCAAGCTTCTGGTTCAAAATTACCGAGGAATTTAACATTCTGTTCTGTGCTCAAATAATGTTTTTAGGCCTGCTGATTCTCTATAAAATTTCTATAAAAACCTGAAAGAAGATTTGTGGAAAACGGCTGGTGAAGGAAAAAATCAATTTATAAAACTGGAGGAGGACCACTATCTCATCCCAAGCAAAAAATTTGCTGATGATATCCTCTAAAGTAAGGGAGTTTTAACAGAAAAAGTTTTGTGTGGTCTTTTTCCTTAGCCGAAACCTAAAAACAGTTAAATTGTCCATTTTTTTCACCTTTCCATAAGTTATTTGTTTTTGATAATATCGAAAACATCTAAATCATCCGCTGCAAATTCCACTATATTTTGTAAAAATAATCCAAATATTACTATATATTCGCCACATACAGAAAACTGTACTTTGTGCGGTCCTTTACATTCCTTACCTCTGTCTTGTGATATTCAATCGTACGCAAAGGGAAAGATCACATTTTTCTCACTATAGTAGGTACTTGCACTATTATTTTATACTTAGGTGTGGGTAGTGCCACAAATTTTCTAGGAATTCCAAAAAACCCAGATATCGGTTGTTGTACTATTACCAAATATTCTAAAATGTTTTAGTTCAAAGTACATTGGCCTCAATTCATAGGTATAAAAAGTCTACGATTTGAAACAGATTGAGAGCGAATAGGGAATCTCCAGAAGATAGGGATGCCAAATAATTTTCAAACCTAAAGAAAACTGACAATGGATCGCCAGCAAACTGGAGAAAAAATAAAACAGGAACAAGAAGATTCGCAGAATATGACTGATAATCCAGAAGGTCAGACGCTGTATAGATTCCTCTACGATAAAAAATAGGTACCTACCCACTAGAAATTGTATGAATTAAATAAACAAAATTTTTATGATATTTCCAGACTAAATGCTTTTGTATACATAAAGCTCATAGTTTGTAAGTTAGGCAGTCAGTTTATGTAAGAGAATTGTGATTTAAGCTTTAATAAGTTTTCAATTTTTTGAAATTTTATATAGATCCACCCAATACCAATGATTTTATACATGAACGACAACGAATAAGCATTATTGAAGAGCACCATATAAAGGGTTCAGTCCAAAAATGAAGGTGGATGAGATTTCAAATTAGAGTATAACCAGCTTACATTAAAATCACAAATAGGCATTCCTATTATCATAAACACTAAAATATTTTATTAACAAAAAATATTACAAACAGACTCTTTTACGCAAAAAAAAACTAACACAAATACCAATAAAAACTAACTACACTAATAAAGTAGAATTCATTTTACTTGTAATTTCATCCTCTGACCTATCACCACCACTAAAGGAACAATGCGATTGAAATATGTGTTCTAACTGTCCTAAACTCTCCCCCAAAAACATAGCGCAAGCTGCAAAGTCTTTATTATTACCATCATTGAATGATCTCTTTTTGTAAACTTTCAACGAACTGAAATCGGAATGAGATTCACCGACTGGCACCAAAGAGACTTTTTCTTGATCTATGAATCCTTTGGTTATAACAAACGGATGATCAATGTTGGGTTTGTCAGGTATTTTTAAAGCGGGTAGCACTTCACCGCCTATTTTAAAGTCCAAATCGAGTTTCTTGTTTTCTAGGGTTTCTTCAATTGTGGCCAAAATTGGATCTTGCGTCAATTTATTGTTTTCCGCTTCTGTCCTCATTGAACAATTATTATTTTTAATATCACATTTATCTTCTTCAGTCTCAACACTTGTCAATTCATTTTCTATATTTTTAGAATCAACATCCTTATAATTATTTTGCCTTATATCACAATGGTTTTTATTATTACTTCTGTTGCTCCATCTAATTGCCTGTTTTTTCTTATAGTACGGCCAGTAGGTATCTCGTTCGAATAAATAATTTGCTGCTTTTTCGTACGATTTTAAAATGTTTCTGTAGATTTGTTGTGTACGTCGCAATAAGTCTCCGTCGTCCTCTTCTTCTCCATACATTTCTTCAATGCTGGAAAGTTTTGGAGCGGATTTTGAACATTCTAGTGGTGGTCTGAAATAAACGAGTAGATATAGAATATAAAAGAGTTGATAAAATGTGTGTTTTACCTATAATTATGTGTTCCAGTACCTAACAAAATCTTTCTTCTTGGCAAACTAGGATTCTCTTGGACTGAATTCACCAAACTCAACCGAGCATTTTGCCTGGACAACTTTTCCTTTTTGAAATCAGTCAGGGCTTGCAACAAAAACTCCTTCAGTTCCTTATGGATCTGCCTGGCCATGTCTGTAGAAGAACACAAGGCTGCGTGGCACCTCAATTCATGTCGCAGCCTACGGCCCTCGTGCCTGTAGATCCAACAGAATATCCTGGGGAATTCTTCAGGAGCGGCGCAAGTGGTCAAGCGGTGGGCCCAGTATTCTGTTAAGCCGTGGTTTTTGGTTACAGCTTTCAGGCCACCGCCTGAGACTGTTAGGTGCATGTTGACGTCGGGACGTGATGATTGAATGTAGTTACGCCAGAGGGTTGCTAAGGGTTTTTCTATGCATCCATCACCTGTGAAAGAATGAAGGAATTAGAGAATTTAGAATCAATGACATAAGTATATAGATGAGCTTTTGGGTCTATTAAGTGTTGATGTAATACATCAAATCAAATCAAAATATGCTTTATTGTCATAAAATCAAGTTTTGTTTACAAAGCTAATAAAAAAAAATGTATTACATAAGTATAAGTGCAATAATAAAAGGTCAAAATAGATTCAAACATTACAGGTCCTAAGGTCAACACACAAAATATAATAATACAAAACAAACAAACACAACTAAGTCTAAGTCTAACACGAATATTGGTAAACTTCAAAAAAAAGATAAAATTTTAATTTTAAAAAGCAACGGATGAACAAGAGAGACCAAATCAATACTCAACAGAAAGTAGGAAGTAAAACGGTTTAAAAATACAATAAAACTTATAATTATTAAAAATCATACAAATAGTCAAATTGAAATACTATACAAAAAATACAATAATATATTCCAAATAAGTTAAAAAGTGTCACCATAGTATTCTCCCAACTCATAATATGTCCTCTCCACCAAAAGTCTTTTAACGGAGTTCAATAAATTGCCTGAGGGTAGGATAAACCTTTATATAGTCAGTAGGTGGTTAAAATGACCGGGCATTGGTAATACATCCCTACGCTTATAAATCATACAGACCGTTTCCAAAATAAACAATGATGTAGGAGTTTTTTTAGATTTGAATAGAGGCCTGCATGATTTTCTACTATTTACGTTACACATATAACGAATGGCACGTTTCTGTAGAACAAAAATAGGATGTACTAGGTTATTGCTCGCATTTCCCCAAAATACAATACCATAACGCAAATGAGATTCTACCAAAACATAGTAGTCAAAATGTAAAGACTTATCAATAAAAACTCCCAAAAACCTAGTTCCAGGCTTAGCCAAAAGACGATTCCCGCCAAGATAAAGAGTATTTAAATTACAATGAAAATTTAGAATAGGGGTCTTCTCAACATTCAGGGTCAGCAAGTTAGCATCGCACCACTGTTTAATTTTGGGAAGATTTGAAGAAACCTTTTCCTCTAACGCATCAACGGTTGAATCACGCCATAATATAGTGGTGTCATCTGCAAATAATGTGAACTGACCCTCAATATTGACAAAAGCAAAATCATTTATATATATTAAAAAGAAAAGAGGGCCTAGTACTGTGCCCTGAGGAACCCCATGCTTGACCTTATTGGCCTGAGATATTTGAGAACCAAAGATGACTTTCTGAGAGCGCCCTTCAAGATAGGAGCGAAACCAGTCCAAAACCTGAAGCTTGCACAGTAGAATTCCATGACTGACACAATCAAAAGCTTTTGATAAGTCACAGAAGACCGCTACGAGAGCCTCACCGGCATTAAAACCAAAGTAGATTTCCTCTGAAAATTTATATGTATATATATTGCATCATCAGTACTTTTCTTAGTTTGGAAACCAAACTGATCTAAAATTAGTATCTGATGATAGTTTAAAAATGACAAAACCCGCGTTTTAACCAACTTTTCGACAATTTTCGAAAGGGTTGATAATAGAGAAACTGGCCTGAAGTTTTGAGGTTCATCCAGATTCCCACCCTTATGCAGAGGAATAACACTTGCAGTCTTCAAAGTATCTGGAAATTTTCCGATTTTCCAGGCATAATTAATCGCTTCTGAAAGGGCATCAAGTGTAGGTTGAGGAAGAACAAGAAATATTTTCAATGATATGCCGTCTTCACGTCAGGAACAGACACCAATGCAATGTTTTGTATTTTTACAGTTATTAATTTTTTTTTTCTGCTTTCTTGTCAGAAACCACCACTGTGGTTTGTCGACAAAGCCTCTAACATCAGACACAAACCAAATCAAACAAACAAACAAACATCCATGCACCTAGCCGGGATTCGAACCCGAGACCCACAGCATGCAAAGCGAAAACACAACCGCTGAGCTGCTTGGGTCTGCAACGTTGGTGTAAGATGGTGTGTAACCATTTTTAAAGTCATTTATACCACCAAGAACAAGCACTAGGTCCTCGAAGTTCAAGTTCTTCGATAAATTGCTAATGTCCTCCACTATAGAAGTAAATGTTGCACCAGGTTTAATAATTGTTTGAATTTTTGCATCGTTATTCAATCTTTGTGCCAATATTCTACCGAGATTTCGACCCTGTTGATCACATAGAATAAGTATTCTTTTCATTCCTAAAAGGTTCGTGGTTTGCTTCCTTTCTTGACTTGACAAGTTTGTTCTGGACTTTTAAAGTACAAACATTATTTGTTGTTGTTGGTTGTGTCAGTTTGGCCACCTCACCTCTAAGCATACTTAGTTCTTGATTGTAATAAGTATTTTGGGCCTCTAGGGTTTCAATAGAAGTTAGCAATAGCATTTCATTCTTAATTTTATTAAAGTCCTCAGCTTCCTCCTTTAGTATCTTACAGTTTACTTGATAGCAGGTAATTTTCTTTGCCAGCTCCTCTCTAACTTTAGACACTGCATCAGTCATTACTTCACAGTTGACGGTTTCAATCTGAGTGGATTTTCCAGCCAATTGTTTTAAGGCACAGGAATTCTTAATAATAGATTTAGAATATCAGATGAGAGTAGGTACCTTATTTTCTGCATCCAGTGTTTGAATTGTTGTTAACGTGGACTTTTTTTGTTTCATCCAGATCCTTTAAACTAGTGCTTGCCACCTCTAAGTCTCTAGTGCATTTTTCCAAGGCTTTTTCCAGTGTCATATTCTCTTCCCTTAGTTTAGTTAACTTTTGTTTTAGCTGAGAAACATTTTGCTCATAGTCTTTTATCTTTTTTTCATAATCACTTTCGATTTCACATGCACTGTTTTCTAGATCCAATGATAATTTTCTTTGCTTTCGTATGTAAGAGTCTTTCTGGATTAGATCGACCTTTAACTTTTCTAATTGTTCCTTATACGTACTTACTGCATTATCATTTTCGCTATCCTCAGCCTCACATGTTGAGGAGCAATAGACCCTATGTCCTGTTAAAAGGACGTGATGTCTTCCTAGACAGCTTGGGTGAAAAGCATTGACGCATCCCACGCAAACAAGGTGTTTGAAGGGTTTGAGGCCACATTTAAATTGGCTATTCATTATTTCAAATTTTCAAACACAACAAATAATTAAAATAATATTAAACAGATACGAGTCAGTCCAGATCTTAAATAGCTCCCAATATAATAAATATTTTGTTTTGATTTAAGTAAACATCCACTGGCACTGGGTACAATTGTTTCCCAGCCAGCACAGACACATATCCGCGATGTAAAGTTACGTAAAATTCGGGATGTTAAACCTCTCATGCGATGTACTTTGTAAATCACATGGATAGCTCTGCGATAGCCGAATTTCCGCAACTGCGCTCCAGAAAATTACATTCAGGGTATGACTCAAATATAATATCATCGGGGTATTTTACGAGAATATTGAAGATACATGCTTTATAACATGTAACGGGTATGTAACAACGCAATACCTATGAGACATAGATCTGTAACATCCCTTGTATTTTGTATTCGGTATATCCTGCATATATTATTATTTAATGTTGATTTTACATGACATTGTTACATAAAAAGTACCTATGTTAGTTTTTTTGGTTAGGTATAAAATAAAATACAAAATATATGAAAAAAACTTTTTATTATATTGAAAATTCAAGTTAACTTTCTATTGATCAATAATAAGAAAATGAAAAACAAAACATACCTTTCAATTATTTGTTAGGTATAGGGGTAGAGGGTACGTAGGTATGATTGTCCAAGCTCTAAAGGCAAAATCACATCGCAGATGGCAATTCACAAATTTCTGGATGTAATTTTCCAATTGAAACAAGCACCACTTCATAATCAACATCTATTTTTTTCTTCTCTCATGCGTCCCTGCTTTGCTTGTCGCAGTCACTCGAACACCATGGTCTTAAGCTCCATCCTCTGTGCTCTGTGTAGCATTTGGTTTAGTGATGCATCATCTTAAATACAAAAAATTAATTTTCATTTATCAGGCAAAACATGTTTTGAATTGTAAAATATTTATCGATCGTTACCAAATATACTTACCATAGGTTCCAACAAATTCGTATGCAGCACTAATCCCAGTTCATAACAAAAATTAAAAATACCTACTTATAATTTTCAAACATAAAAGGAAAATATGAAGGGCGTAGTAGTTGATGTGGATTTCGGAAATAGCAAGTAACAACTGAACAAACAAAACAGAGTCAAAACAACAGACAACGGCATAAGAAAATGGCTTCAGTTCAGTCCATTTTTATAATCAACAGAATAATAGAACCGAATAGCGGAAGTGTTGCCAACTCGCTGATACGAGAAATCCCTATAGGACAGTAGAGTATTGTAAATATCTCTAGAACTAGGGGTACATTCAGTAGTCTGGCATCACTGTATTAAAAACAAATATTAAAACATTCATGTGTCACAGAAGAGCGCCAAAATAGTTGAATTGTATGTACTTAGTACATAATATTGCAATATTGGTAATATATCACAAAGTTACATTAATGGCACATGAATATTTTGTCTTTTGGTATCACAAAGTTACATTATTGGTACATGAATATTTGTCTTTTGGTTGAACATACCATGGTGCCATATCGATTATATACATTGAACGTAACAAATTAATTTCGCAATATAACAAAAATAGTATGTTTCATGTATATTGATGGCGAGTTACAAGAAAATATACCCATGTTGACAGAAAAAATACATCGCGAGACATCACGGGATGTAACGTGCTGGCTGGGTTATATTTACGGTATTTGTTTATTCAAGACTGGTTTTTATTTTTTAGGTAAGACAGTCAAAAACTAAAGCAGAATTTTCCCAACTTCACGTAATATTGCTTTAAAAAACATATCAAATTCGTTTAGAAAACGCTAACACATCCCAAATTCGCGAAAACCCGGAATTTTTTCGATACTTTTCAACGCAAAAACGACGGTTTAGCAGGAGCAAAATAAAACACGTTCACGAATATTCGAACCTCTTGAATCAATTCAAATAGGATTTAAGCTTATGGTGAAGCAGGAGATTTCTGAATGGATGGCGTTTATAGGCTGGGGAGTGTTAGATGTGGAATCATTCAGTGACCACAGATACATCTTTTTCGCTGTAGACAATGGGAGAAGCACAATGCAAAACACCGCACCCAAGCACAGATGGAACACCAAAAAATTGAACTTGCTGAAATTCAACGAAGCGGTTGTCGCAGCGGCGCTAAACTCCCCTCCGGAGACCCCCGAAGGCCTCAATGTACCGGTGAAAAAGATTTGCAACGCCTCAATGCCCAAAAAGGAGTCTAACCCTAAGCACAAGAAGCCAGCATACTGGTGGGAACGACGATAATCTCAGAAAAACGTGCCTTCCTTACCCTGAAGAGAAAGCTCACCAGGAATAACCGCAGAGACTCCACGAGACTACCGTCAGACAGGGAAATCTACAATACAGGAAAGAATTGAAAGTGGCTTTCAGCAAGGCAAAAAAGAACTGCTGGAGAAAACTCTGCGACGACATCAACAATGACTGCTGGGGTGACGGCTATAGAATAGCGACAAGGAGGCTTAGGGTCATGACCTAAAACAGGGCACTGACGATGGAAAGATCTCTCGAAGACTGGAACCAGCGAAACTCTTGTTTACCTCCAGACCACCTACGGCTTGGGAAAAGCTAACGTGCAGTGGAGCAGATGTTCCTGAACTCACTGTAAACGAAATAATAGACGCATGTCACAAGCTGAAACCCAATAAAGCTCCAGGCACAGATGGCGTACCCGCAGAGATTCTGAAAGTCCTAGCTGAGAAAGAACCCCAAACCCTTTCTGAAAAACCTCTGCAACGCATTGAAAAACGGCGTTTTCCCTCGGAACTGGAAGATAGATAGCCTACTACTGATGGAGAAGCCCAAAAAATCGGCTCACGACACCCAGAAATTCCGTCCCCTATGCCTGCTTAACTCCTTGAACACGTCATCCTCGCGAGACTAAACATGGATCTCGACCTAACGACCACATTGAGCGAAAGGCAGTTCGGGTTCAGAAAAGGAAAATCCACCACTACGGCAATTCTGAAGGCACTAGACACGATAAGACCAGAAATCTACAAAAAAAGCCATAGACACAGGCTCATCGGCATAATGGTTACCCTGGACATCAAAAACGCCTTTAGCTCGGCACCTTGGCAAATGATCATAGGGGAGCTTAAAAGGAGAGGTGCAGTGCAATACCTGGTCAATCTCATATTCAAGACTACTATCGTCCTGGAGGCGGAAGGCCGCAAGGATACGTTCTACATGTCCTGCGGCGTCCCACAGGGCTCAGTCCTGGGACTCACCCTCTCAATTAAAGACAATTGGAGGAGGAACCATAGGGGGTGGGGGATCGGCTACGCAGACGACGTCGCTATAGTCGTCCTGGCCAGAGACATCGACGTGGCAGAAGCCAATATAGGAGCGGCAATGACCGGCATCAGGTGCTGGCTCCAAGAAAACCACCTCGAGCTATGTGAGGAGAAGACCGACGCAATTATCCTTTCCTCAAAGACAGTTGTCCCTCACAGAGACCTGAACATTATGGGCAGAATCGTTACGCCGAAGCCCGAAGTCAAATACTTAGGAGTCTGGTTGGACAACAAACTCTCCTTCGCTTCCTACATAAGGAACGTGACGACGCGGGCTGGTAATGCCATGTCCGCTCTAGCGCGGCTAATGCCCAACGTAGGAGGACCAACACCCAGCAAACGGAGGCTGCTATGTTCGGTGGCGAGGTCCATACTCCTGTATGCTGCACCGGTCTGGGGCTATATCATGAACATCAAAAAGTATCGGAACATTCACTCGAGGATACAACGTCAAGCAGCTCTCCGCATATGTAGTGCCTGTCGCACCACCCCAACAGACGCCATCTTAGTGATAGCAGAGACCCCCCCCCTATGGTCCTCCTCACCAGACAGGCCCTAACAATAGCACAGACCCCAATGCCTCTAAAAAACGCCGCCCTATCGGAGTCCAAAGAAACCACCATGGCGGAATGGCAAACCCGATGGCCAAATAGCACAAAGGGCAGATGGACGTATAGACTGATACCGAACATATCTACATGGACAAACAGGAAACACGGCGACACGGACCACTTTCTTACCCAGCTTCTGACAGGACACGGATGCTTCCGCTCATACATACACGAAATAAACAAAACGGCAGACGGCGAGTGCGAATACTGGGGAGGCAAACACGGCACAGGACACCTTTTGTCTACTGCAAGCACTGGCTAAAGCACTGCGAAGCCTGCACGAACAAGATAGGGCCCGTCTCGCCGGAGACAATCGTGGAAAAAATGATTAGCAGTCCCCTGAACTGGAACGCTGTCAAGACTTTTGCTAACGAGGTAATGAAGGAAAAAATAGGTGATGAAGACAACTTGACAACTGAATGTGAAGACATCTGAAACAATAATCGCCGTCATTCGAAGTAATGCCCTCGCAGTTCCAAATGGTAGACTGGAATTCCAGAGAGGAAAGGGTTTCAGTCTATTTTTAGGAGATTTCTGACCAAGCTCAGCTTAGATATCTCAAAGTGATTTAGCTTTGGAGTCATATTTGGTCAAATGTCACGTTGTAAAATCAAAAAACAAAAACATTCAAATAACAAAATTAACAATAAAACGCTGAATAGTTATCTAATATTCGATCAAATGATTTTATATGCGCATATTTCGAACGTTTATCGGCTTACGACAGTTTTGCAATCCCATAATTGGACAAGTTTTATTTAATTTTCGTTTTAGCAATTAAACGATAATTAATTTATTTTTATTGTGACAACATTTACACTCTGGTAGTTAATTGTTTTTAGCACTCACTGAAATACGTATAATGTTAAAGAAAAATTATGTATTCGTTGCCAATGGAAAGAATTATTATTATCATATATACATACATGTATATTATTACTAAATAATGCATGCATTGTTTCGGTAACAAAATTTTATCTACTCATATTTATGAATCAACCAAAACCCATGCATCATGAATATATTAGGTCACACTAAAATACATAAATAATAGGTAATGTAGGTGTTCTGGTATAATATTCGATTATATTTAATTATAATTAATATCAAGAGTTGTACAAAAAATGTTGTACGCAATACGTCGTCAACCTACACTTAATGGTAATGATGTTAATATGTAAATAACTATATATTATTAGATGAAGTTCTTACCTTTAGCCCATCCAGTTATAACATTACCCAAGTAAGCCACATGATAAGTCGGAAAAGGTTTGGATATAGTAGCGCTCGCGCACTTTCTCAGTCTTATTTTATTGAAAACATTTTTAAAAGTCCTTTTGTTCTCTTTTGTTAGTGCTTTACGCGGCATATCGTTCAATAATGGTATTTTTTTCATAAACTTCTCTTCGCGTATCGTTAAAACTTTGTTGTTGGTTTGCATTTGATGATGGTGGTGGTGGTCCATTATTTTTGTCGTCATTTTTTTTGCTTATTAATTAGAACTATCTGCAACAAAAACAATAATCCTCTTATTTGAAAAATACCATGTATAATCCAAAAAACAATTATTGAAATCATCAGACGGAATAACAAACAAAACATTGATGTTTTTTTTTTATTCTTCCATTAAATTTAAATACTAATAGTTTTGTATTGTCATCGTAAATTACAAGGGGCCTAATTGCCTCGATGATATGCCATCATGCAACCCGAAAAAAAAAGTTAATTTTCGATATATTGATGGAAACTTGTCCAATTTATTCTAATTAGGCGACTACATTCGGTATCAGTAAACAACCACTTAGGTACCTAGTTTTATAGGTTTTTTCAAGGGTACAAAGTGCCTATGGAGCTTTAATGGAGCATACTTTTTTAAGGAAAATTGTAAATTAATTGAATTTGAAATTTTGCCTGAATTTACAGGATTTTCCAAAACGCAATGTCGCCTTTTGTTATAGTTTTGAAAACACTCTGAGTAAATCTGAGAGATTAATTTGTACTTTGAAAAAATCTTCGCATACCTATCTTCATAAAATCCCCATACACAACTTCAAGTTATTTTTATTTATTTTTTTCATTTGGACCCTAAAAGGATAACATATTCTAGTGTTTTCAACTCTTTTATTGACTATATTTAATTCTGCAAGCCATATCTTTATTCGTTCGCAAATGGAGAATACTTACCAAAAGCTTTATGTAGGTAGTAGGTATTTGATAATAAATAGCCTTTAGTTGACTATCACAGTAATTTGATTATTTAAAAAAGTAGGTAGTAGAGTGCTCCTCTTAAAATATTTTGACTTTTGTGGGCGCGTTGGAGTAACAAGTTGAAATTTTCACAGAATGAAAGTTTTATTATGTTAATTCAAAATCCCAAGGTAATACAAAATCAGAACGGGCAAAAGGGCACTATAATTAAAAATTGAGATTATTGCATGAACGTATAGAATATTAATTTATGACTGTTTTCATACATTTCGTAATGATAGATTAATTGAAAAAGCGTGTCAAAATGAGTGGAAAACAATCCTGATATCAATTCCAAATGGCCATTTTAAGCAGACACAAAAATAAAATAAAATATTTATTTTTGGCTCTGGAAAATTTTCAAAATCCTGACATGGTCATGAACAATTGCCCATATCTTTGGTAAATTTCAAGCAAATTGAAATAAATTACATATCATTGGAAAGAGCCCTAAATTCTCTATACATATGTGCAAAATTGAGTTTGATAGCTCGGATAGTTTTTGAGCACTTGAGCCTCAAAGTTGACTTTTAGTCCAAATTTTGTCAGAAATTTCAAACTCAATTTGCTCAAAAACTAGGAATCTGGAAATATTGTAAATTACAGGCCATTCAGAATTTGATAAAAACTACAAATTCTGGAAATTTTAATGCAATTTGCTCAACGGTTACCAAACAATTAAGGTTTGAATATTTTGAAATCAGAATTCAAAGGGGATACCCTTATGAAAAATTCGATTTTTTTATTTTTTAGTTTTGCTCAATTTTGACTTCATGAATCGATAGAGTCAACATGAGTGGAAAACAACCCATTTTTAGCAGACACAAAAATAAAAAGAAAATCCTATTTTTGGCTCTGGAAAATTTTCAAAATCCTGACATGGTCATGAACAATTGCCCATATCTTTGGTAAATTTCAAGCAAATTGATATAAATTATACATCATTGGAAAGAGCCCTAAATTCTCTATAAATCTGTGCAAAGTTGAGTTCGATAGCTCGGATAGTTTTTGAGCAATTGGGCCTCAAAGTTGACTTTTAGTCCAAATTTTGTCAAAAACTTCAAATTCAATTTGCTCAAAAACTATAAATCTGGGAATATTGTAAATCACAAGCCACATAGAACTTAATAAGAGCTATAAAAGCTGAATATTTTAATGTAATTTGCTCAACGGTTACTGAGCAATTGAGGTTTGAATATTTTGAAATTAAAATTCAAAAATATATAATACGTAAAAAGGGTTTTTCTACTACCGTGCGTAAAGTGCTCACTTTACGCACTATTCAGAAGATGTAAAATTTCACTTCACGTACTAGTGCGTAAAGTAATTCACTTCACACACTAGTGCGTGAAGTAATGTCAATGACATATGTCAACAGTGTCAATTAAGTATTTTTCTGGTAAATTACTTCACACACTAGTGCGTAAAGTGAAAATACTTCACGCACTAGTGCGTAAAGTATTTGGCTAAATCTATTTTTTAGACATTATTTGATTCGTAGTAGAAAAAATTTTGTATGCAATATGTGCGTAAAACACCTTTTTTCACTCATGTGATTGTCAAAATTCACATTCGTGAAAAAAGGTTCACTTTACACACTTGTTGCATAAATAAAACTATTATTGTATTGTACGATTGGCGAGAGAGAAAGGGAGCTACCGAGAAAAGTGAGATAGAAGAGTACTGGTGCAGCGGGAGAGCGGGCTGTCGCGGCTCGAAGAAAATTACTTGTTTTGAATTTAATTCTATATTTCCCTTAAAATTTGAGACAAAAATAATTATTCTTGCACACATATATTTTAGATACATGAAGCAAACTTTTTGGAAGAATATCAATTTTTGATTTGAGCCGTCATTTCGGAGATAATGCGAGGTGAATGCAAAAATCAATCGGATTTTGCTCAGGTTTGAACGGTGATATTTCAATTATTAGATTTATTTTACCGTAAGGGTCAATGTATTCGGCTTATTCCAAGCAATAATAAAAAATATAATTTGTACAAAAATATAAATAAATTTTATATGAGAACAGTCTTAAATTACTATTCTTTACGTTCATGCAATAATCTCAATTTTTGAATATACTGCCCTTTTGCCCGTTCTGATTTTGTATTACCTTGGGATTATGAATTAGCATAGTAAAATTGGTAAAACCTTCATTCTGTGCAAGTTTCAGCTTGTAACCCCGATGCGCCCACAAAACTCATTTTAAGAAGGCTTTAACTGTGTTGGGCACTCTACTATAGTTAAACAGGAGACAAACTGAGAATGCAACATGGAATTTAAAAAAAAGCTGTATTTTTTCTTGACACCAAACATAAAAAGGTCTTATCTCAGAAATAATTATGTATAGATTGGGGTCAGAGTGTGTTAAATTAGGAGATTATACCTAATAGTAACAATAATCCAACTTGGACAAAAGCCATACTAGTTGGGCATGGAAAAGGCAGTCTGATCAAGTGGAGAAACTTCAATGTCTACCACAAAAATACAAAATAAGTACCTATAGTTAGTTATCACAGGATCTTCAACATGAATCGTGTTCTAATGAAAATACTGAAGATTCTCAGAAGAGCGATACTATTATTTTGTTGTCGATAGTTGAATATTCTTCAGATATCAATTATTGGTGTGGGTTTACTTTCAATGAATTCTATAAGCCAGTTTCTTTCCACCAACACATCCAGCGAAGATGTTTGTACATTGTTCTCAGTCTCCAATGATTAAGTCCAGAAAGGAATTTAGTTCTTGATTACTGGCTATTAAAACATCTCAATTCTCCAGGGAACCCTTTTAAATTAACCGAAAAAGCTTATTATTGATTATTTTGTTTCTTCAACTCATTATGAGATGAACAAGTTATATTGTTCTTTTTCTTTTGGTTTGAACTGGTTAAAAAAATGTATTCTTTGTAATTATCTCTTCGCGATAATACAGTAGCTAGGTAATAAGTATCATGATTATAGCATTATTGAAAGACACATTAACGACAACTTTTGGGTTTTTTTGTTTTTTTGATGTTACCTATTTCTTTAATTCTTATTTTTAATTGGAAATAAACATCCCGGATTTAAAGTGGAATAATTATCAAGTCAAGTTAATTGAGTCTTAGGTAACAAAGTTTAGAATGTCTGTGGAAGTTGAAAATACAAATATGTGAGAGATTTTTTTTGAAATGCGTTTGATAATAATTAATTTTCTGTTTTGCTACTATTAAAATGCCTTAAAATTTATACATATATTGATTGGTATAGTTTTAAGGTATCTCTATATTTTTCAATAAAATACAAATTAGGTACGTGAAACATCTAAAGGCCGAAACCCACTAGCAACACGCCACGTCATGCTTCGCCACGCCACGCCATGTGACGAAAATGTATGCGTATATTCTTCCATTTATCTATATGTGCCGCGTACACACTTGCCACACGCGATACCACGTCATGGCACGCCACGCCATCCGTCCATTTGCACACAAACTGTCCCACGTGAACCTGTGTCACTTGGCGTGGAGTGGCGTAGTATGGCGTGACGTGTTGCTAGTGGGTTTCGGCCTTATAATCACATTCACAATGATCCTGACTACAACTGGTAAGAACAAAATTAAAAGGTATTCACCTGATTAGGTGAATGGATAATACATCTATGAATCAACTAATAGAATATACTAAATTTATTGAAAAAATGATAAGAGAAAACATAACATATTGTCAATACCGAGCCTGCTTGGGAAAACAACACACTATACATGATTTCAATAATGAGTTTATCACGAATCGATAAAACACAGGTCATAATAAATGCCGCGAACCGCAGCAAACGCAGACTTGAACCAGTGCAAATTCCTCTCGTTGGGAAAGCCCCTCTGGAATTAAGTCTCCCCAGTGCAAGTACCTCTCGATGGGAAAGCCCCTCTGGGTATCTTCAGCCTTATCGTTGTCCAGCGCAATTACCTCTCGTTGGGAAAGCTCCTCTGGACAAGGCGGTGGGTGACGATAACTAGCCGACAGTCCCCCAAGCAGCGTTGACGTGTGGCTCCCTATAAGGACCCCAGTGTTCGAAGGGTCATGCATCCTATAGGATTAGGAAAATGGAAAATATATATCTATATTTTTATATAACCTGAGCGAGTTTCTCTCCATCAACCCCCAAAGCTACAAACCCCCCATGTCACCCCCGTAAAGCGGGCAGTTGTGACAATAGTATAGAGCCCCTACAATAGTTGGTGGCTTGATTACGGAAAAAAGGAGGCAATATAGAACTTGAAGAACATAAAAAATCAGAAGGGATCCATCAAATAAACAACTAATCTAACTTTTTCTGAGAAAATTGATTCTTAAACAACTTGAAAATTGAAAGTAATTGTCCAACAAATTTATTGTTCCGGATTTATAGTACCTACTTAATTTAAACTATTTACTACATGTCACGGAACGAAAGTTAGTCCGGACATTTATTCACGCATCAACTGTTTAAACCGCTGAAACTAAATTGTCTGACTTTGAAAATACACGTACATTTTCATGATTTACGCCCATATTTTTAACTCTTATAAGCAAAACTTGAAATTTAGCACATAATGAAATTGACTATAGACAAATTTAGACGCAAATTTCGTGTTTTCAACTTTACGAATAATTTAAATAAAAACCAAAATATTATATTTACACAATAATTTAGCAGCATTCCTCAAGATCATCGTCCAAATTAACATATGCAATTAGCATTTATTATTTCCAATATTTTTTTTCAAAAGCGTGACAAAAATTTGTTTTTCGTACCTATTTATTTGGAAAACCATGATCGATTCCGTAGATATCAATTAAACGTAAATACCTATAAATTTCATCTTTCGTAACTAACAATATTGATAATCATAGTAATGAGGAACTACTACCTTTTGCAATTTAGTAGTACCTAGATAGAAATTCACGGCCAATGCCGTAATTGACACACATTTTCTTCCTGTTGAAAAAATTAAATTAAATGTTGCAAATAATTATCGAAACGTGTTTCTACTGATAACAAAAATTGCATAACAAAAAAAAAAATTAATTGTTTTGCAATAATTATAAAGTCTATAATTAAAACTAAATTGATGATTGACACAAAAAGTTGTAGGCCTATCCGTGATGGAGGTTTGCATGTAATTATTATTGCAAGATTGTATCACAATTGATGTAATTCAATAAAATTAATCAACCATAACTATTATTAATATTAATTATTATTACATAAAATTATTACATTTTAAATTTAAATTACATCGAATTCATACATAATAAAAAGCAATTTTGGATTTCTGACTTCCTGTAACTTTTAATTAAGGCTGTTATCAACTCATTTAAACTATTTTTTATAAGACTTAAGACTTAAGTAGGTACCTACTGGATGATTTTTTTCTGTTTTTCAAAAGTGTAGATCCTGGCCCTGAACCATTTGGTTGTTTATTAAAAATTGGTATACTATTTGAAATTCAAGACACCATGTAAAATTTAATTAATCTTTGAGTATTCTCACGAAAACAAATTCACTTAAGTCACCTCAGAAGAAACCTGTCAGGACAAATTTGATGTTTTATATTTTTGTTTGAATGATAATAACAAACTTCTATATTGATGTCACAAAAATGTTAATTTATATCAGGTATTGTTTGGGTAACTAATTAACTTTTCAGACATTTTGAAAAACATCGTCAGTAGGTAATATATTTTTTTCAGTCGTTATTTTTATTTCATGGCGTTTTACTCTTAATTAATTTAGGATAATTTTAAAAACAAACAAACATGTTAATAAATTTAAACTATTGACTTAAAAGAGGTGAATGAAAGGTGATAAAATTCACCTTTCAGTATTTTTATTGTTTACCTTTCAATTAAAAACAAGTCATATTGTTGAAGCTTTTATTTTACCCTTTTTAGTACCTATGTATTCTCAATCAATAAATAACGAATACAAAAAAATGCACCTAGAGTTACCACAAATAGAAAGTTTGCATTTTCTTTTAACAATCAGCACGTAGCAGGCGTTATTTCTCCACCGTCAAACATAACAATTAATATTTTTCAATTAAAAAATACCAAATTACGACCGCACATTGCATTGAATTCAAATTATATAGTTTCGGTCATCAATTAGTAAACAAGAACGCTGATCATTGCACCATAACTATAATTAATTATTTTGTTATTGTTCTGATGGATACCTACTATATTTTGAAATATTGTTCATTTGGCAAAGAACTACCCTCAAAATAAGAATATTCAAAATTGTCAAACTGAAGAGCTGTTTCTAGAGGAAACAGTTTGGCAACAAAAAAGTTATATACAATGTTATGCTCACTTTCTGTGAATTTTAACCATTCTTTCAAACACAAATACAATTGAAATTCTCCTTTTCGTTAGGAGGAACAATTAGTAACTTTTGAGCCTTGATTTTAATACAACTTTTCATTTTTGTGTTTTATTATTATTTTTATTTATTATTAGTTCTCGCCAGTGCAACAACTAGAAGGCTCTATGATGATGTACTTAAAAGCAACAGCTGCCTCTTGTTTGAAATTCTTCGCCTTAAAACATTAATTATAGATATTTATTTTTTCTTCCTCTTCTTCTTCTCAATTTCCTATGGTCCCTTGTCGTCCAGCAACAGTCAGCCACGTCTTTTCACACTTTATAGGGAATTCACTAACAAAGAGCCCTTCCTTCCATTTAGGGTAGAGGGTAGCCCTTACTTGTGTGTTTATAGGTATAGGATATTTAGGGATAAGGGCTGTGGCGTGTCGGAATTCGATCTATAATAGTTATTTATGTATCAAGGGAATTATGAGGGTGTTAATACCCCAGGGCAAAGTTTGTGCCAATTGCCCATGGGTATTAACACCTGATAATTCCCGTGGTACATAAATAATTTTGTTTCCTACTGAATTTACTGTACTTTGTCCATTTTTATAAAGGAATAAATCATAAACCAAAATTTCTATTTTTCCTCAAAGTTTTACCTATTCAATGTAAAAGCAGAAGTAATGGAAATCCTTAACGCCCGCGCGAGAGTTATGATATCCTTAACTCCCGCGCGGGAGTTAAGATCCTGTTTATGATTATCGTAACCAAGGTATTATGGTTCAGTAAAAACTAAAACCATTATTAAATCAGATACTTCAATTTGTGTCATTAGTTCTCTCTACACTTTCTCCTAAACTACGAGCAAGCATTATCACCAACATGTTTCCATATAGCAAACATTAACTAGACTTGTCAAACAAAAGCAAGCAGGAACAACAAGTTTACCCATGCTGCATATGTGTATTATACCTTTAACAAAATTCATTAATAGTTCTGCCAAAATTTCCTCTATATGTACTAGTCCATTTTTAAGTTCGCTCAGCCTGGAATATAGCTGATTACCCTGAATTCTTTTCAATTCACAATTCCACATAAGGTGTAAAGTTCATTTCACGAAACGAGATAGTGAAAGTAAACAAACTTTGACAGGTATGTCGAATTTTATTGGCTAGAAAAGGATTATACTCCGCCCTAGGCAGGACCGTCTTAGGTTGTTTTGTATTTCTCTCTTCTGAATATATTTCCGAACGAATTCTTCAGCGGAATCTGTTGAACTTGATATTGTTTTAATCTAAATTGCTCAGTAATTAACAATAATTCACCAAACACTATTTAAATAATTGTGAAATACTAAGGAAATACGCCATTATACTTCTTGACTCATATGACAGCCTGACAATAATAAATGTCATTACTTGTAATTCATATTTTTGCAGTCCTTCTCTGAATTTATAAGCTCCGCCTGTTTGTTCACCTCTACTATCTGGTTCCGTGGAATGAACTTTAGGTACTATGTTTCCCTCTTCTCCACATTCGAAATTTGCATCTGCTCTAATTCCAATTTTATGAAGGTGTTGAGCAGTAATAATAAGGCAATGCACAGTTCTTAATCTGCACAAAGTGGAGTTTTCTGTCTATCACTATCCCTAACTCTGGAGAACCATGTAATTCTTTAAGGATATTTAACGATGGAGAAGTATTAAGTGAAGCAAGTTCTTGTCCTATTGGCGTATAAATTATTTCATTCCCACCATGTATTATCCTTTAACAACTTGTAGAATTCTGTATAATGTCTTTCTCTGTTGATATAGTTGTCCGCTTCCCTTCCTCTAGCAGCCAGTCTATCAGCCATGTCATTTCCATAAATTCCTGAGTGACTAGGAAAGGAATCCATATAATAACTTAATTTCTCTCCCACTTTGTTGTAGTTCTACCAAGCATTAAGCATTTCCTTAAAGTGTTTCTTTGCCCGAGTCTCTTCTCACCCCAGTCCTTGCAATTTTCTACAGGGCGCTTTTTAGAGTCTGAAATCAACTGGCTTTTATAGTTTCTTCTCTTAATGATTTTTAAGTGCTACGTATATTGCCAATATCTCTGCAATACAAATGCAAGTATGATCCACACATTTACCCATAATTCTTCTGTTTCTTGTCCTATTATATATCCCTATTCCACACTCACCAGTTGTGGAGTCTAAGCGAGGCATCCGTTTAGATGTATTCGAATCCTCGATGATGCTGGTTTTGACTATCTAAATCGTGTTTTCTTATCATTGAATCAGCCCAAGCTATTTCTCTTATTTGTAGATCCAGTTCAAATTCAAAGCATGGTAGATTTTCCGATTTTCCTAATTCTTCAATTATAGACAACCCAAAATCTATTCCCTCTATCATTGATGGTGCCTGTTTGTTTTGCCAATATCTTGGTTCTTGATTAAATAGGCCATAAAAACCTATCAATTTTTTATTTAATTCATCATTTTTGGTTGCTAATTTCTTCAAGGCAATAAACTTTGCGTGTTGCCAATTTCTTCTCAATTTAAGAAGAATCTCTGCCGCTTCTGAGAGTGAAGGGAATATCGGAGTACTTCTCATACATCCAGTTACCACCATTTAGTGCTTGGTATTGAATTATGTCTAGTTTGTTCCAGCTAAGCTGACATGTGTGGTATAGGTATAGCTTGACAGCCATACTCCAGATGAGATCTGACTAGACCCTTGTAAATATTTAGAAGAATGTTTAGGTTTGCTCCTCATCAAGTTCTCGTAAGTGCTCTCATGACATTTATACTTCTGTGCGAAATTAAAACAGGAAAATCCACAGATTGCTGATAAAATGGTAATCCATGAGAGATTTTACATTGAAATTGAAAGATATCGAAACTGGAAAGGATATTTTTTCATCTTTCCTGGCTTTGCTTCCAAACTCCACTCAGCTGGCCAGCTCTTTCAGGAAGTTCAAGTCCAATGCGAAGGAGTACAAACGAAACCGTCTTGATTTAACCGGTTGCGGCAAACGAAAAACCGCGGGTGTATTTTTGCGAACCAGACGAAACGGGCGGAGTGTTTTTGGCGACTCACTTTACTCGTCGGCAGTGTAAGGATTTTGCAGGTATTTTTTTACAGTGTTTAACGCGCGCATTTTTAAAAGCCAAATTTAGCAAAGCCGTATCAATTCTTAGGCGTATGGCATATAGCACGCGCAATTCAATTAGAATAGAAGAAAACAAAAATAAAGAGAAAAAAAAAACGAATCAATTTCCATTCCCAAATAGGATTTGGCATCCTAAGTACCCAATTTAACTTATAACTATATACAGGGCGCGTAGACGAAACTGAACAACTTATTTGTGACTTTTTGATGATGGATTCAATGTATGAGGTCCACGATAACTTCCTATCTAGAATGACTCCCAAGTATTTGTATTTTGATACCAAATCTATCTTTTTGTTTTGGATCCTTGATCTTACTGTAGGATTCTGCCTTTTGTCCTTGGAAAATAATACAGCCTTTGTTTTTTTCTATGGAAATTTCCATGTTGTGACTACACCATTTCCAACAGTATTTCAAAATCGGTCAAATGTATTTCAAAATAATCACTTTTACTTACGACTAATGTATAATGTGCGTATTATATTTGTGATTTTGGCAGTATAATGACATATGTTATTCCTCCAGGGATTAATGACGAGTCGCGGGATTAATGGTCATTATTCCACAAAAGTGTCAGTGTCAAACGTGTAGTGCGTGTGGATTTGTATTGAAAATTATGAGACGGATGAAATTTGTTCATTGAAAATCTCAAATAAATTAATTTGTCGTAAATAAAGTAGAGTATACTACTCGCAATAATGGCTATTATTCCCTCGGAATGTTACTCCTTCGCCGCTAACACGGCTCAGTTCGTAATAATCCTCGGGAATAATAGCTATCATTATTGACTCGTGGTATAATCTACTATTATTTCAAAAATTGATATTTTAATTTTGAATTTGTCACTTTTATTTCCAAATATGTCATTTGTATTTCAAATTAATCAAATGTATTTCAAACTATACCATTTATACTTCCAAAAAAATCAGATGTATTTCAAAATCATCATTTCTTATATCATCAAAAACTGTAAGGGAGGTACACAGGGTGTCTGGTTATAATTTTATTTTTTTAACTGTACCTACGATATAAACACATACTTTATTTTTTAACCAAATTGATAATCTTTGAAATAAAACTGACCATTTTTGGAATACATTTTACTTATTTGAAATACATTTGATGTATTTCGAAATAAATTTGGTTATTTTGAAATACATTTGATATTTTTTTAAATTAAAGTTGTTATTTTGAAATACATTTGATGCTTTTTGAAATCAACTTTATCTATTTTGAACTAAAAGTGGAAATGGTGTAGTTATCCAGGTTGTTAATGTACGAATTACTCCCTGAACTTTACATATATCGCGTGCTCCGGCTTTTCGGCAGCAGCAAAAAGGAATTATTCTTGCACTTTGTTAGCATGTATATGAAATAATAAATAATAGTGGGTTAAGGGGAGATCCTTGTGGTGACCAGCTTTTGGCCCTATCAATTTTCCAGTATTGGGTGATCTTATATGCAATATCCTATTTGAAAAAAAAATATTATCTGTAAATGCAGTTCAAATAGCAGTAGTCAATAATACTAAATAATTGTCAGTACAGTAGTACCCTTGCCCTTTCGGAAATCATTTTGAAATGACCTAAAATATTGCCTCTTTTCTAAGGAATGTTCGATTATCGCTTTAATTATGGCTTCCAGTACTTTACTTGTACCTACATGTAGCCGGAGCTATAGGTCTATACGAGTCATGCATGTATGCATTTTTTCCAGGTTTTTGGATTGGTATTATAACCTGCTTCTTGCAGTCTTGCGAAATATTAACTTTTTCCGAAATAATTTCATTATATATGTTCATCGATGATGTCTTTATAAATCTAGGAGTCTTTAACATGGTATATCTTATGTTATATATATACCTGGTACAGAGTCTTTTCTAACCTTTAAATTAACTACTATCTCGTCTAGCGTAATTTTTTTGAATCGTTGCTGACCATTTTGAATCTCAGTCGTCTCCTGCACTACAAATAGGAGAGCTAGGTTATTCAATTTTTTCTCAGTCCATTGTTCATTACTTGATTTCTGTGTATTGTTTTGATTGTTATTGGCAATTTTTTTAACTATCTTCCGAACATTTCCAATAGGCATGTCTCTGTTAAGTGTCTGTAAAATATTTGAAGCTTTCCTTTTTCTTATTTTTGATAAAAAAAATCCATTGTCATATCATTCAAATATTGTCTCATAGCCATTTGTCTTCTGTTGGTTATGGCATTACACTCATCGTCCCACCACCTACGTCTGTCAGAAGACATGCTTTTTATTTCAGGTATAGCTTCCTCAGCTGCATTTTTTATTTCCTCAACTATTTGTTGGTAACTTAGATCCTCTATTCCCTCCTTAAATGATCAGCAATAGGTTTCCCAATTCACCTTCCCAATCCTCCATTTCCTTAAAGAGATGGTTTCCGCGTTAACTGGCTGATTTTCCTCGTTCAAATCACATACTGTCGGGAAATAATCACTCATTCCTATTCTTCTATAGTTTTCCATCTGCATCTTAGGCCCAAATCGGCTGAGGTAATTGTTACATGGGCCACTTTTGTTCTGATTTGGGGCAGAAAATCTTGTTTTTGTTCCATCATTATAATCATTTAGGATTTCAGACAAATTTCTGCAATTCTAATTATTGGTGTCCGAACCCCAAACTTTGTGTTGTGAATTCAGATCGCCCATTGGGGATGAAAGGAGGATTCAATTGAGAAAATATTTGCTGGAAATTATTGATTGATAATGTTATGTTGGGTGGATTGTACGCTGTAATTATGGAAATATTTTTAATCTTAATTCCCATTATTTGATTGAAATTGTTATTAATGATCGAGTTCTAGAATGTTAATGTGTTTTTAACTAATGTAGTATATCTTGCCTTACTTCAATGAAATTTTTGATGTAAAAAGTTTTATCTGGACCAAGCCAGGTCTCATTTAATAAAACAATTTCAGGATTCCCTCTATCAATATTTTCAAGTTATCATAATAATTAGAATATACTTAGACTCCTAAGATTCCATTGTATGATTTTCATCGATAGTTTCTGCATAAAAATCTAAGCGAGCGTTTGCATTATCATTAAAATATAGTGTTTCATTACCTTCCAAGCCTGTTTGAGTAGCTTTCTCGCACCTTTCCATCAGGCATTGTTTCATTAGGATAGTTATTTGTTCTTGCAATTTCTTGTTCCAACGCTTCAATGGGTGTCAATGTCATAATCTGAAATGAGTATATCATAGGGGATGGAGAATTGCTTCCTTCCAGGAATACTGCCACTCTGCTGGGAGTTCTACTCGAGTCCATATAGAGACGCTTTTTATGTTGTTCCCTGTCATATCTTTGCACAGGAGAGCTTGGTATTTTCCTCTTTAAAGTAGAAATTATACTGGAGTAGGATCTTTTGAGAGTTTGTGGAATATACAGGTGTCTTTTGTTAAGTATATTTGCATTATTTGTTTGGCTACTATTTCTTGGTGTTAGATTGGGCAAATCTTTATAATCTGGAGGTGTTCTGTGATTATTTCTATGTTCGGTTGCTGGAGCGTCTTCGGGTATCTTTGAGTATTTCTGCCTCAAAGTAGGAAATGTTATCTGTGACCATGGTTGTTTTGATGTTTTTTTTTGTCTCTGGTATTCTGGGCAATTACTTTATGTTCTATTGTAAATACAGGCAAGTGGGATTCTCCTCTTCACACTTATCCCTATTATGTTCTGCTGTCATTAAGGGCATCTTTTCTTGCTGCGACACTGTTTTGACGAACGGCGATATCTCAAACAGTTGTAGCACATCATGACTGGAGTTATATACACATCAATCCGAACTTCGCAATATTCCAAATTTATAGATATAAGCATTACCTTCCTTCGAAAGATGAGTACTACTGATTCATATTTAATTTCACCGTTTTCTCTAATTCTTTTCTGTAGCCTTCTTGCTTCTATAATTGTAGCCACGGAGTTTGCACTATCGATAATTTGTTCTGTAGTTAGATGATTCATTATTCCTCTAGCTAATCCTTTGCAGGCTACCAAACTAATAGGTATGTATGCTTTTAATTTATTTTTCCTAATTAATTGATTGCTGAGGAACTCATTAGCACTAAATATATTCTGAAATTTGTACACCTATTCTATTCTTTCCCTTTCTAGAAGTTTTTTTCCACTCCTTTCACATTCCCAGTTCTCAACATTCTATATGTATACCTATGCTCATTGAGTGTAAATTCCCTATGTTTTTCACTTTCTACTATCTCTATGTATGGTTTTGGGTCTCTAAAGGTATACTTATAAGTAAGTAAGTTTAGGGGGGCCCCTCTGGACCACCCGATTTTTCTTTCATGCTATAAGCTGTGAGGTTGAATTACAGGCAAGCAGGAAAAAGGAAAATAAACAGCAAAGTACAAGTATATTAGGGTGCGGGACTTACCCCCAAATGGGATTGAGTTTTTTTAGTATTGTATTATCTTTACTTAGAAATTCCTCAAATTCACTCTCAAATTTTTTTTATCGCCAACTGTCAGTAGAGCTATAGCGATTTCCGAAAGTAAAGAAATACTTTATTTCACTGCATTTTACCTGCCGCATATGCGGCAGATAAAGTATTTTACCATTTTGTTCTGCATTTGCTCTTATAATAAAATTTGTTAAGTTATAATATCTCCATTTTTTACAGTTATCAATTATTACTGTTGGCGATAAAGTTTGTATGCACGTCAGTAAAGTGTTTTTATCGATCTCGCCTTTTCACTCGCCTCGCTCGCTCGACTCATAAACTCAGACTCGTTCGATAAAATATCACTTTACTGCCTTGGTACATGAATAACTATTACTCCCGAGCTGTCACACTGGAGGCAAAAAAACAGAGATATTTATTTAATTGTCTTTTTTCCAAAATCAAGGTTTCTCAACTAGGAGGTAATTTAAAAACAAAAACAGAAATAATGTTTAAAATTTCAATAATGTCACAGTTCTTTTATGCAAATCATTAATTTTATTTGTAGATGACGAACAAAAACTTGTAGCCTTTTAAGACTTAAGAGTTAATGAGTTATTTATTTCTTCTAAGTTTATTGCCTTTTAAAAATTGCAGTGTTTTATATTGTTTTCCGATATTAAGTATTAGCTAATTACAACTTTGACTTGATAATAAATCAACCAAAACTTCATAAATAATATTGCCTACTACAGCCAACGCCCATTTGCAAGGTGTGGCATTTCTATAGTAGGTATTTTGCAATGCAAAGAAATATTAAACAATAAAAGATATCTAAATGTAAGCCTTGGCCTTTCAGGTTCAAAACAATCGCTATTGGAAAAAAAAAGGCTAAGAAGATTAATATTGATTTTTTTTGTCATGCCACTGAACCAATCTTAGAAGGAACCAGAGCATTTCAAGCCTAAAACCGTGACCACCGGGTTAATTTCTCTTTTTTTGTTTCGATTAGCCAGGATAAATAGAAGCATCATCATACACATATGGTCTGGTTTAACCTATTAAAGCAATTAACTAAATTAGAAGTAATTGAGTTACACCGACATTGAAAATTTAATTGGAGGTACCTATTTCGGTGTGGCATGATTGGACAAAATATTTGCCTAGTGCTTTTGGTGAATAGCTAGAAAACCTATAAATTTTCCCAGTTGTGTGGTTTGGAATTAAATTTGCATTAATTGGAAATTATTCACTTAAGACTTATATAAATACCATTCAAACAAGAAACTTATGCAGTTTTTACTTTGAAATCGCAGAAAAAGAAAAGACAAATTAAAAAGTCAAGGAAAACTGAAGATTGAATCAACTATAGATAGTGAAGTACAAAGTCTCATTGGCCACCTTTGGACGTTTCCTTTGAGTTTCCAAAGAAACTTTTAAGGAAAATTTTGGCTTTCTGCATGGGTCAGAATTTCTGTACAGCTTCCAAACGATTTCGATAAAAATCGTAAATTATTATTGGTCCACATTCAGACTTTCGAATTTTATGTTTATTACTCGGTTTATTACATATTACATATTTATAGTCTATTGTTTCGCTTTCAGGTAACTACTAAAAACTTTGCTACTACTTTATGATTTTGGTAAAAAAATATAACTCAATAAAATCCTGTTATAGTATTCCACAGTATTGGACATAACTTGCAAAATGGATGATTATTTGGCAGAATTTGAATTTTATCAATTTTCAGAAGGTTTCACAATAGCTTTGTCAGGATTCTGCGCCAAATGTGAAATTTGTACGTATAGAATCCAAAATTCGTATACAGAGTGGTTCCAAATCCGTTCTTGGGACGGGTTTTTTGACGGGTTTATGACTCAAATATGAACTTTATAGAGATTTTTTTATGCTCTATGAAAAATATCTCTTGCTAAGGTTTTTGAAATAATGGAGTCTGGCTTTCTGCATTCCCAGACATCTGACAAAGTCTTGAAGACGTCTATAGAAAACGTTGTTTTTATTTATTTAATTTCTTTAGGATACAAAATGAAGACGTCTATAAGATGTTGTAAATGCACATCTTAAAGACAACTATGTATTTGGTACAAACAAAGGCCTAAAAGTGAATAATGGTTTATATATTGAAAAAAGATTCAAAGACATCTTGTAGACATCTCATTGAAGACGTCTTTAGAATGTCAGTCTAGTCCTAAAGACGTCTGAAAGACATTGGGTTTTGTATTATACGACGTCTTTAAGATGTTTATAAGATGCCTTGAGACGTAAGTAAGATGTCTTGAATGCCGCTTATGGAGATCTTAGGGATGTCTTTAAGATGTCTACAAAAATTTCCCACAGAATTCGTTTCTCATTCAATTTAGAAGTTACTGGAAACCATTTAGAATGTTACAGAACAACAACAACAGAACAAGTAGGTACTTTAATAGGTCTTTTGGAAAGTTCAAAAAAGAACACTTAAAATTTGATTAAGAATTTCCATAAGTTTCTGTAGCACTTCAGAACAATTTGGAAATTCCATAACTATTTTAGAATGCTCCAAATCATTCAAAAACCGATTCACAATTTTCAAAAGCATTTTAGAACAACTCAGAAGTTTGGAACCAATTTTAGTCATTTTAAGACGTTCTAAAACACTGAACCACTCTTGAATCTCCAGAAACATTTCGAAAAACGCCAGAATCTTAGGATTCAGATTAAAAATTACAAAACGCCTTTCAGGATGAATTTAAATTGGTGTAGAAATTACTGAAAAACTTCTAGAATGCTCCAGAATTCTTCAAGCCAAGTTAGAGCACATTAGAACTTCAGTAAGGCCATTTTAGAACGTTTCAAAACACTTTGCAGCAGCATTTTGAAAGGCTTCAGAACAATTTAAAAGCCTCCAGAATTATTTCAGAGAATGTCCCTATACTGTCTGGGTATTTGACAAGTCCCTATAAGAAACTAATCTTTTATTACTAGGGACTGATCGCATTTTGAGGAGGACACTTATTGTAACTTATTTGATGCATTTAACTAATTCTTAAAAATGTTTGTGGAATTTTAAAACAACTCTCTAAATATTGAAATTATTATCTCACATATACCTCTATCTTTCAACCAAATAATGCTAAATTTTGCATGAATCAATGTTTCTCATCTTATATTAATTTTCACAAATTGACTGTCCCAACCAACCTCTATAAGCATACCAGATATAATAATATGTAAAGGTTCAGTAATAAGGCCACAAATTGCTCCTACGCCACTGTTTCAACGTTATTCTTGCATTTATGCAACAGACAACAAACAAAAGGAACTGTGGAATTTACACTTGGCTGGAGTTTTCAAATCCTTTGAAATAACGGACAACCGATATAATCAACCTGCTTTAAACTTTTTTTTTAAAAAAGGCCAATTTTCATCTTATTAATAACTAATAAATGTAGGTAAAAATAGTTTAATACGTCAAGGGGCATTTAAGTTAAATAATAAAGGCATTTACCTAAAGGCCATCAAAAATATCTTTAGAATGTTCCTGTTATAAATTCCACAAATGTCAACTATTTCACAACATATTAATCACAAACAATAAAAACTAGTTTAATTCATGACCGAGGAAGAAGCACCACATAAACATATTTGTCTTTGTAAACTAAACAGTAAGTTAACTGCTGATGATTGGAGAAAGGTATTATAATAATAAATGTGGTACATTGCCGTACGTCCGGCGCAGGTTATACAAAGCTCTGAAAAGCTGTTCCTACCTACTCACCGCGGTGGTACCTGACAGGTACCTATCTTTGTCTACTTCAGGTGGATACCTTTGGGAACTTGACTGGGGAGATAACTTTGGCTTCGCTTATTTCCGTTCCGGAGGAATGTTTTGTAGGTGTTGGTACCTTGTTTTATAATAATTATTTTGTCTATATTTGCTGCACTGCACTATTAAAGAACTTTGTTTAACTACTAGTCACTAGATTACAACTCACTGTCTTATACTCGCGTTCCACTAATTTCAACCAGTAAAAAATTTGAAATTTAAACATTTTCGTATTGAAGATTTGAAAATCAATTTCTAAAAACTGTAAAAAATCGTATCTTCAATTAATTGTATCATAGATGGAAATCTGAAATTTTCAGAAAATCTTCTAGTGAAGCCGGTGAAGGACCACAAGACAAGCTCCGAAAATTTAAGCTATTTTACCTACAATCCCGCTAAGGAAATAAGAGTACATATAGCCTATAGGTAAAGGAAAGTCTGTACATTTAGACTTGCTCCATCGATTTTTTAACAAGTCAAAATTGAGAAAAAACCAAAAATAAAAATTGTCAATCTTTTGCACTTCTTCGCTTTGAATTTTTATTTTCAAACCTTCAAACCTCAATATCTCGGTAACCAATAGTAGTTCAGATAAAGGATTTTCAGGAATTGAAGCTGTCTATAATAGCTTCAAAATGGTATTTAGATTCAGTCGCTAGCGTTTACGGTTTTTAAGAAAATCGAGTTTGAAGTTTTGGACAAAATGTCGACTAAATTGCAACTTTGAAGCTCGATATCTCGGAAACTCCTTAAACAACAAAAACCAATTTTGCACAACTTATAGAGAATTTAATATTCTTCCGATGATTTAGAGTTGTAGGCCAGCTTCTGAAATATCATCGGAGATATGAGCAATTAATCATGAGCCTGTCAAGATTTCAAAATATTTTCAGAGCCAAAAACTAGATTTTCCCTTGGATTTTTTTTCTCATCAAAATTTTCGAATTTAACTGATGTTAGAGTTGTTTCTGGCTAATTTGGATTTGCTCTATGAATTTAGAGTCGAAATTTGAAACAATCCAAAAATAAAATTTGTCAATTCTTTACACTTCTTTCTAAAGATACCCCCTTTGGATTTGTATTTGTAAATCTTATTATCTCCGTAACCAAAAGCGGTACTAGAATAATATTTTCAAAAATTGTAGCTCTTAGCAAAAGCTTCAAAATGGTATTCGGTTGAAATCGCTGGCGTTTACGGTTTTTGAGAAAATGGAGTTTGAAGTTTTGGACAAAATGTCGACTAAATTTCAACTTTGAAGCTCGATATCTCGTAAACTCCACAAGCTACAAAAACCAGCTTTGCACGGCTTATAGAGAATTTAATATTCTTTCCGATGGGCGATGATGCATGATTGTAGGCATTTTTCTGTTGGAAACACAGAGGAAAGCAATAAAACAATGTGGTTCGGTTGAACTCAAGATAAAGAACTGTCATTTTTCTACCAGCAGAATGTTATAAATTATATTACAGGTGACCAGTCAATAAACTAAACTCAAAGTGGAATAATATAGAGGGTGATAAAATAGAAATTTTATGGATACATTTCAACACCCCCACTTATCAAAATAGTTATTTATGCAACACGTGTGTAAAATGAACCTTTTTTCACGAATGTAAGGCGAGTGCGACAATCACATGAGTGAAAAAAGGTGCTTTACGCACGGATTGCATACAAAATTTTTTCTACTACCTATCAAATATGTGTGAAAAAATAAATTTAATCAATTCTTCACGCACTAGTGCGTAAAGTATTCTCACTTTACGCACTAGTGCCGTAATTTACCAGAAAAATAGTAATTTGACAGTGTTGACATCTGTCATTGACATTTCTTTACGCACTAGTGTGTGAAGTAAATTACTTTACGCACTAGTGTGTGAAGAGAAATTTTACCTCTTCTAAATAGTGCGTAAAGTGAGTACTTTACGCACGGTAGTAGAAAAAATAATTTATGCAATTGCTAAACTTAACTTTTTCACAAAATTGTTATGTTTAACATTTTGCAAACCTTTAGTTAAAATATCAGCTGTCATGTTGGCTGTTGCCAAATAATCAAATTTAACAATGTTTTTTGCAACCACTGCCCTAAGAAAATGATAGCGCACATCAATGTGCTTAGAACGCTTATGGAAGATTGTATTGACTGACAATTTTTGCGCACTTTGATTATCATTGTATATTTTGATGCAATCTAATTTTCCGATCAGTTCCCCCATCAGATTTCGGAGATATATGGCTTCTTTAGTCGCTTCACTCAGTGCCATATACTCCGCTTCTGTGCTGGAAAGAGCTACTGTATTCTGTTTCTTGCTTTTCCAAGAGATGGATCCTCCAGAAAGTTTAAATACAAAACCTGTATATGATTTCCTATCAATTGTTTGACGCCCAACCACCATCTACGTAACCCTCTAAAAACTCACCATCTTTTAAAAAACCAAGGAATATGTCTTAGTATCCTGCAAATATCTTAGCACTCGTTTAGCACACTTCCAGTGATATTCTGTGAAACAATTATTGAACTGAGACAAGAAACTAACAACATAAGTTAAGTCTGGCCTGGTCAATATTGCAAGGTACATCAAACTTCCTATGTCTCTGATACGGAATGTCTTTATCACTTGCAATGTTCTTATTGTCCTCAGTTGTAACATCTAGTTGACATCCCTAAATCTAACTGTACTGCCAACGCTACTAAAAGCCTTAAGGTACTAAATCTTACCACAGGTGCGAGAGTTTCTGTGTAGTCGATTCCTTCCTTCTGAGTAAAGCCTTTAGCTACCAATCTTGCCCGATAAATTGGCTTATTTTCACTGTCGCTCTTCACTTTGAAGACCCATTTACAATCTACAACTGTCCCTTTTTCCGGAATATTCGCTAAGTCCCAAGTATTATTTTCTTCGAAAGAACTTAACTCATCCAGCATCGCTTGCTGCCATTTTTCACCATCTGGACGAGCTTAAGCTTCTGAAACTGTTCCTGGCATATCCTCAAAATCAAATTCACTATTTGGAATCTCAGAACATAGGTAAGTTATTATGTACTCGTCAAATGTTTTTGGTACTCTCTTTCTCTCAGATTTTTTTAATCTCAATGGTTCTTGAACTGTGGCTGGAAAATCATTGTCGCTTGATGCACCTAATTCTGATTCATCTTCATGACAATCGAAGACATCAAAATTATCATCAACTATGGAGTTTCTTCCACTGAAGCTGCATCTTCAGCTTCTGGAACCATTGCAAAACTTTCTTCAAAGCCATTTTGTGTTTTATTTATAACAATATCAACGTGTTTGCTAACCCTTTCGTTAATTACCACATCGCGGCTTATTATGACTTCATTCTTATCAGGATTATACAATTTATGTCCTTTTACACCTTGTCCATAACCAACTAAAATCATCTTGTTAGAAAGTTTTTTCGGGTAATGACCAACGTGAAAACAGGGACATAAGAGTCCCTGTTTGGGAATCGACCCACTGAGTAGTGGACCCCGCCTTCCCGTGCCAGTCCTTGACGCGTTTCGTCCTTGTTAGGACTTATCAGAAGGACATAGGCTGAAGCTCCCTGTCCAAGCAAAATTGAACTTCGTTGACCAGTCAGAAACAACTACTCCGAGAGCAAATACCCCTACCGGCGTTGAACTACACTGATTGGTCTGAGCTTTCGTTGGTAATGAAAATTGTTAGAAAGTTTTTTTCAGGTAATGACCAACGTGTTTCTGACTGGGTCAACGAAGTTCAATTTTGCTTGGACAGGGAGCTTCAGCCTATGTCCTTCTGATAAGTCCTAACAAGGACGAAACGCGTCAAGGACTGGCACGGGAAGGCGGGGTACACTACTCGGTTGAACTCAAGATAAAGATTGACAAAATGTCATTTTTTAACCAGCAGAATGTCGATTCCCAAACAGGGACTCTTATGTCCCTGTTTTCACAACTTTAATGTTTCGATCCACCTGATTCTCTACGAACTTCTTAAATCCCTTGAAGTTATTAAGGGCTTCATCTTTTGTGCTCAAAAAATATACAAAGCTCATTCTACTGTAGTTATCTACAAACAACAAGAAATATTTCGAACCTCCTATGGATCTGTGTTTCATGGGTCCACAAAGGTCTGCATGAACAATTTTTAAGCATTCTGAAGCTTTGCCTTTAGACTCGAAAGGCAATCTTGCTTGCTTGCCTTCACAACAAACTTGGCAGAAAATGTCATTGTCCATTTTTCCTGCTACTTTTAAACCTTCAACTAAGCCATTTTTCATTACTTTCAGGTCATTGTAGTTGATATGTGCTAATCGTCTATGACATACTTCATTTGACATTGTTAAAGCAACGAAAGAGTCCTGTGAACCTTTGTCAAATACTAGCCTATATACATTATCATTTAACTGGGCTGCTGCCACAAGTTCATCAAGATTATTGTAAATTTTACAACTGCTGCCATCAAAAAACACATTGTTACCATTTTTAATGAGCTGACTGATAGATAGAAGGTTTGTTGTTATATCTGGAACATAATGTACATTTTTTATCACTATAGGCGATTTCGCCCCAGATTTTCATCTCCTGTTTGGTAGGCGAATGGTTAACCAATTGGTAACGTAAGTCAACAATCTCATCCGAATTCAGTGGATAGGGCGTTTGATACATTTTGACTTTGACATGTTTATTTGGACATGAGACAAAAAGAGACAGAAAGCTACCAAACTTCCACTAACCAGTCAAACCGCGGTATAGCATCTGACAGACCAAAGCGCCTGCCAAAGTTGCCGTGGGGTACCAATCTGAGGCGAAATCGCCTTATGTCATGTTTTTTGTCATCTACAATTGTTTGGATGTTAACTTCACTCACATCTTTTACTGGTACCTTTGATTTGTCTACAATCATGATTTCCTTTAGTCTCACGGAGCCTGTATTTTCTAACCAATCATTCTTTGACGTTATATGTAAACTGGCTCCTGAATCCACGTACTAATCTGTATTGTTGTAGTGGCCATTTATGAAAACTGCGCTAAATGCACTACTTTTTTTGTGGCCATTTCCTTCATTTTCACTCAATTTATTCTCATTAGTTGGACATTTATTCATAAAGTGTCCCATTTTTTTACATTTGAAACACCTGGATGTTTTTCTTATCAAATGTTCTAGGATGAGTGCTACCATTTCTGCAATCGTTCGATTGCCATGATCTTTGGGGCAAACCTGCCAGGCAATCCCGCCAACAAAAGAGATCCAATCCATTTGTCATCAATGGAAAATCCTGTACGTCGTAATTTTTGTGAGGTTTCTATAACTGAACTTACAAAGGACTCCATCGAATCCCAGTTTTCAAGGCGCAATGATATCAACGTACTCAACGAATATATTTTTCGTGTGCAGCCTGAGTCATCAAACATGTTTTTCAGACACTCCCATAATTCCTTGGTGGTTTTGGCATTTCTCACATGTACAAACAATGAAGCGTCCAACGTCAATGCCAGCTTTGCTTTAGCCTTGGCATCTTTATCTAAACCTTATTCCGTACCTTCAATGCACTTGGAGAGTCCTTCGAGGACTAGAAAATTCTCTACGGCAAACGCTCATCCGTCATAATTTTCCCTACCCAAGAGCTTTGATACACTGGACATGATCACAGCGACAGACATTTTCAGTTTTCATTACAGAATTCACGAATTCGACACCGTATACTGAAAAACAACGAATTAGTATGTTTTTCCCCACTTTCTTTGTTTTAATAGAGAGTTCTCGTGCTGTCCAAATTTCAAATACCGTAACGCTATTTAACAAGTATGACAGTTCTTACGGTATTAGCGTTAGCGGGACTCGCTACCTAACGGCATTTAGCGTATGCAATACCGTAACGTTATGCTATGTCAAAATTAGTTTCCGCTCCATTTTCGTCAGCAACTTCTTATAATTCCTCATAAAAAGCACCAAGGGAAAATTAACGAAACTCAGGAATCTTCAGGATAAATAAAAAATAGAAAACAAGCAAAAAAAAGTTGGGTTAGATTACTCAACTCAGCTTCCAAAATGTAAACAGAATAAGGGATTAGAAATTTTTTATGTCTTCGTGTCCGAGAACTTACTAACAATACGGTATTTTACATGGTCTTTTACCATATAAAATACCGTATTGTTAGCGGTACCGTATTAGCGTAGCGTCTGAGGCACGAGAACTTTCTATTATAAATATCTGGGCAGCATAACCTATTGGAAACACAGAGGGCAGCAATAAAATAATGTGGTTCGGTTGAACTCAAGATAAAGATTGACAAACTGTCATTTTTTAACCAGCAGAATGTTATAATATTATATTACAAGTGATCGGTCAATTACTAAATGCGATTTCGCCTCAGTTTGGTCTGTCAAACAGGTACCAATCAATTTCGGATGGGAAAATGGTTTTGTGGGAAAATCACAATAAAAGGCGATTTCGCCTCAGTTTGGTACCCCAGTTTGGCCTGTCAAAGTCAAAATGTACCAAACAAAATCTGGGGCGAAATCGCCTAAAGGGAAAATGATGCTGTCAACAACATTGGCAGTCGCTTTGGTCTGTCAAATGCTATACTGCGGTTGACTGCGGTTTGTAACTGGGTAGTGGAGGTTTGGTAGCTTTCTATCTCTTTCTGTCCCGTGTCTAATGCTGGATTTATACAGCATATAAAATAAAATAAAATAAGAAATAACATAGGAAATAATATAAAACATAAGAAATAGGGCGTTTATACAGAAAAATATAAAATTAAATTAGAATTATTTTGAACCAATCAACACACGCCCGAACTGTCATGGGTCTAATCTACTGGCGATCTGCATTTGTCAGTCAGTGCGCACTGAGAGTATCCGCATATAACATGTAAGGATGAGGATAAAAAATTTTTTGCACTGGTTCGACAAATGGAAATCGCTATAATTAACGTCGTGACATGCGCAAATAGCACTTTCACATAAAATAAAAAAAGAAATTAGGTAAAAGTTAACCAACTTTTTATTTTGCATATTTCTTATCTTATTTTATTTTTGTGTACCTATAAAGACCAACGTGGCTTCCCATAAGCCAATCTTTTTATTTTATTTTATTTCTTATTTTATGTTATTTTATTTCCTGTATAAACCCAGCTTGAATCAACATGTCAAAGTCAAAATGTACCAAATGCCCTATCCGGCCTATCCACTGAATTCGGATGACATTGTTGAGTCACGTCACTCACGTACCAAGTGGTTAACGGGTTAACCATTCGGCTACCAAACAGCAGATGAAAATCTGGGGCGAAATCGCCTTAAGCTTAAGCTATGGTTGAACCAAATCCAAGCGGCAGTAAATGACAAACTGGTCATTTTCATCACAACTTATGAAATGTCCTCCGTGCACTGCATGCGCACTAGTCTAGGTAGGGCGTTTCAACCAATAGGAAGGCTGGTGTTTGTTTACAATTTAGGAAGCCTTAGCGATAAGTATTCCTTAAAGTGACATTTCTCCATGTAAAAATGTCATTTTAAGGAATACCTACTTATCGCTAAGGCTTCTTAAAAATGGTCGGTGCAAACGGCCATAAATGTCATTTACTGCCGTTTGGATTTGGAAATGGTGTAGTTACCTAAAGTGGAATAATATAGAGGGTGATAAAATATAAATTCTTTTTTGATACATTTTAACATTTTCTGAAATATAATCGAAGATATGAGCAATTAATCATGAGCCTGTCAAGATTTCAAAACATTTTAGAGCCAAAAATGAGATTTCCTCTTGGATTTTTTTTCTCATTAAAACTACATAATTTGATCTCATTTACAATGATTCAGAGTATGGAGTTTGGACGGTCCCAAATGATCATTCAGATTCTCAACATGGAAAAATTGAAATTTCTACGTTCAATTTATCACTGACTTTTTCCCTCGCTGACCGACTCTGTTTTTGCGACTTCTAGAATTGTCCTGATAATTCGCTTCCGATGGTCTTTTAGCCTCTAGGAAAAAATTGAAACCATAATGGTTTATCGAACTGAATTGGGAAGTTTTAACAAGAAAGATTTTTTTGCCCAAAATATAGAATTCAAATCTTATTAGGCTCCGTGATTGCGACGGATTCTAAAGAAATAAATTCAAACATATTTTTGTAAATTCTCATAATCAAGCGATCATGCAAGTTATTGATGGCTTTCGGATTACTAGAATTGAAGGACTTTTACTTTACGTGATTATTTTATTAAAGGTTCGTTAATCGACTAATATAATTGCGATTATTTTTGATTCAATTAAAATTCATTCTGTGTCATTTCCTAGAAGACAATTTTGCTTTTTGTATTACATACATATTCAATTAGAAACTAAAGGCAATAAATATCAACTTTTACTCTTTATTTATTTGTATTGTTTTCAAGCATGTATGTGCTTGGTGAACAAGATTTCTTAAATGGCTTTCCAATATATGTGAATGTTGAAAATGCTTCTGATATCTTCATAGAAACTGCTTCTGGGTGTCCTGTTTAAAAATCAAAATTATTTTTTATAGTAATCTCAAAAACCTTTAATTTGTTAGAGAAGAACATCCAGTGGATTATTTAGAGCAGTGTATCTATTCTAAAGATGCTCTATTTTTCCCCGTTTTTACCTCTACACTAGTTTCGCTCGGTGTTTCCAGCAGCAGCCAGCTACAGCTCTCCTCCATGTAGCCACACCTCAGGAGCAAATCCTAGGCGTGGGATTCTGCGCCGCAATGCTCTATATGCCTTCCTCGACTGTTGGCGAGCGCCGGAAAATCGAAGTGAGCCCGAGAGTTTTCCGCGTTAACACAACTCTGAAACGTCGATAAATTAATTTTCTTTTGATGATTTTTCATTTTCGAAACTTCATTTATCAGTTATTTGCTTTCAAAACTAAAATAGCGTTTAATTTATATTTTGCTTAACATAGAGACTTTGCAGTATACCTATATAATCAGAACCATATAGCTAGTAGTATAGGTCATATTTAGAATGGGAGCCAAAGGAAGTGTGGAAGCAGCAAAAATCAATGCACAAAATTGGAATGATCTTGAGGTAAACGTTTATGTGGCGATTTTCTTGCATGCAAGGCCTACACTCTTCAAAAAAATGCTGACTAGACTCTTAGAAAAAAAAAGCATGTTTTTCGAAATAAAAAGAGGACGGGGAGAGTATAAGGTTAGCTGTAATATTGATCTTGGGCGTATAAAGTAGTAGTATTTTCTGTGTTGTCCGTGATTTTCTACCAGATTAAGATGTAGTTTATATAAATGTATCTATGATTTTTTGTTATTAAGTTGAAAAATATATAAAATCTTTAGTTAATATACAAATTCAGATGCTTTATTAGGAAATAATTGATGCGTTGAATTATTAATAAGGAACTGCGACAACAGTCATTTGCGGAAACGAGGTGGGTACATTTTTATCCAAATTGGTTTATTTATACGCTTATATCATTGTTTTTTAATATTTATGGTGTTGTAATAACTGAAACATGAAATTATTATAAATTTTGAAGTAATCAAATAATGTTTATCTCGCCAAAGATTTATATTTTGAATTATATTAAAGTTCAGATTTTTGATAATAATTTGATGAAAGGTGTAAAAAAATTGTGTTGCTAATATACCTATATAAATTATTATGTTTTATTAGAAAATTAATATTGTAATTTTTTGTATCATTAAGGAGGTCAGTAGGCGAGTCAAGTGAGGTGAATTTGTTCAGATCTTTTCCATATAAGTATTATTTGATATGCAGAATATTTTCCATTTTTCCAGTCTTCAGCATCATCATTATGTTGAGAGTTCATCATTAATGAGTTTCATCAAATTGATGATTCATCGTAATCATTTATATGAGCTGCCACTTTCACATTTTCCCTTATATTTCTGTCCCTTTGTAACGGATAAATATATTCTCTGAATTTGTTGTTTTCTACTCACTCGGTTTCATTTGATCATTTTCTCTGTTTCATAACTTCAATTGTATTTTTTTGGTAAGAACATTCCAAAAGTGTTTTCTGAGTCCCACTACAATCATGTTCCTTTGCTTTAGGTATGTAGAAAATGCGCCTAAGTACTCTTTTAATTAGTTAGATGGTAAATGGCGACTGATTTTATTGATGGTGTTTATTTCCTTGGACAGCAACTAATAAAATTGTAGAGGGGGTCTATTCGCAAATGAGAGAAACAACTGTAGTAAGGTTTACACAATTATACTTTATTTTAGTTCAACAATTGAAACCCAGTAATAAGACTAATCTACAATTTCCAAAAGCATTTTGAAACAAATCAGAAGTTTTCAAATTTGGAATCCATTTTAGAAACACTCTAGAACCTCTAGAAACATTTTGAAAAGAGCCAGAATCTTAGGATTTAGTTTAAAAGTAACAAAACGCCTTTTAAGAGGTATTTAAGAGCGAATTTAAATTGCTGTGGAACCTTTTGAAATAAGCATCCAAATCAAAGTTTTCAGGAGCAATTAGTCTTATCAGCAAAATTATAAACAACAAATACATTTCATTGACTACAAACAAAATACTTAAATCAAAATATACATCTAAAAGCTTAACATAACAAAAATAACGAGTGCTATACATTTACCTAATGAGTAGGTAACTATATGTAAAGCCAATTAGGTACCTACCTATTACCTATTTCATAATGAGTTTTCTAAATGATACAAATCTAATTCTAGCCAGAGTTTTTGCTGCTATATATTCAGCTTCCATAGTTGACAGAGAAACACCATTTGGCTTTTTAGAGTAGGTAGGTACCAAGCTATGGGATTTCCAAAATGAAAACATATAAATCCGCTGACACTTTTTCTGGTCTGTCTATCTCCTCCCCAATCGGCATCTGACTGCCCCACAAGTTCCTTATTTCCCTTGGTGTAATTCAATTCAAGGAGATTCGTTGATATCTATGTACCTCGTTTCACTGCAATCCATGCTTGATTTGTTGCCTTATCCAAATATCTACTGAGGCATGATATACTAAATGCTATGTCTGGTCTAGATACTAACGAAATATACATCAGACTGCATACCAATCTACGATAAGGAATATCTGATCTCATTAAATCTTCATCCAGGTTAAACTCAACCTCCATTGGTGTAGTAACTGTTCGACATTCTCCTAAACCAAATTCTTTGCACAATCTGATTATTTGTAATTTCAGCTGGAGTCCAAGTATTCACCTTTTCATGTGAATTTAATTCTTTTTGAATCGCCTCGTTCCGTTCTAGACTTTTCCTGGCATCATCATAGGTTTTTGGCTCTTCATATGATTCGGACAATAAACAATAAGCCTCATAAATTTCATAATCATCTATATATGATTTGGTCTTTAAATTCTTCTTCCACTTCTAGTTTGAGCTTGATTTTCTATTTCTTCTTCATTGTTATTTTTAATGTTTTCTTCATTTTCTTGATAAATTACCTCTCTCCTTTCTTCTCTTGGGTCTTCTACACCGATTGTTTGATATTGTTGAATTTTTTATTCAACTTTTTTCTCATTTGTGTTCCCTTGATTTTGTTTGTATTCTAAAATACTTTCATCAAAACGTACGTCCCTGGACTCTATATATTACTTTTTCTCCTGAAGGTATTCAGAGTCTATAACAACCTCCACCATATGCCACCATTATAGCTTTTTTGGCCTTTGGTTCAAGCTTATTTTCCTTTGGTAGTTGAACATACCATGCTCGACAACCAAAAACTTTAAGTTTACTAGTACGGCCATGCCATTTTAGTGATGGGGGTCTCCTTTATGATTTTAACTTTAACACCAAATTGTCTTTCAGTTTCATAAACGTAGCTTTTGTTTACTGAAATCTATACAATAAGGAAATGTATGAAAAATCATCTAAAATTGCCTGATAATATTTTCCTCCAGTTTTTGTACAAGGTGTTAGTGGGTCACTATGCACAAGTTCTTCTATTTCTGTAGCACGTTTTTCATTCTGTTGAAATGTTGGCCTCGTAGCTTTTCCTTCCATACAAGTACCTAAGTAGGACAAATCTTTTTGAGAACTTCTAATCCAAGTTGCCTCGAAGCTTTTTTCCAGCATGTCCTAACCTTTGATGCCAAGTTTCAGCATCTATGGTTTATTTTTTTCCAAGATAGATTTTGGCATTGTCAACTTTGAAATATAAACAATGCCGCTAATGCCGCTTATTGGTCGCTTTTGTAAAACTGATGTCAACCTGCAGAAACACCTCATTTTGCGACTAATCAGGGTCAAGCGTTATTGTTTATGTTTCAAAGTTTTCAATGTCAAAATCTATCTTGGGAAAAAATAAAGTGCCCAATGACATGCTTGTCCCCCTATCGAAAGTGACGTAATAGCTAACGCCTAACTGATATGTGTGAATAGTCCTCAAACGCTTTTTTTGTCTCCCCTTCTTTGGTTATGTGCATGTGTGACGTCAGCTAGTGCCTAATTTTGATTTATGACATTGTCAACAATAGATTATAGAGTCGACCTTTATTATGACATTTAGGGCCGGTTTATTAATAGAAGGTTACCCCATGAGTTACGGATAACCTTGGGTCAAAGTTGTGACAAGTGTTTATCCATCCAGGGTCAACTGCTAACTCGAAAGTTATTCCAGGAAAAAGTTAACCCGCGGTCTCACGGCAAGTTAGCGTATTTGACCTTGGGTTAAACTCAACATTTTCTCTTATTTTCTATCTGATTTTTTTTTTACAGTGCTGGTTTTGGATTGAATTTTGATATTGTGAAGAGATGAAGGACGTAGATTTCAGTGATGATGATCGAGATGTTTTAGAATTTCTAGAACATGCATTAGCGGGGCCTCTAGCACAGGCACGTAAGGTTTTAGACCCTGAGATAGGGCCTGTTCAGTGGAGTCATTTTTTTTTGTCTGGCATTTTGAGGGATGAATGTGACTAGTTAGCTGATGAGAATATAAGTGGTTTTAATGCCCGCTCCCTGTTCGAAATGTCCACAGAATGTTTCGCCGGAAAACTTGACTTCGAACTGTGATTACTGTCTGGTAATTTTTCAGCGTTATTTTCATAACAAAACCTTCCATTCTCTCGATTACCAGACAAAAAGTAAACGCGGAAGGTTCTTTTCTTTTCTCTTGGAAGTTGACACTCATCCCCACTTTTTCAGCTATTGAAAAGCATCTGGTATTTTTTATGGGTGAATTATTAATCAATGTCAATCTTTTATTTAGAAGCCGAAAAATTTGAGATCATTAAAAAAAAATTCTTCATGTAAATCAATTTTTTTCTTCTACAAATTTTCGAACGGGAGGCAGGCATTAAAATCACCCATATTCTCATCAGCTTAGTAGCCACATTCAGCCCTCAAAATGCCAGACAAAAAAAAAATTACTCCACTAAACAGCCCCTATCTCACAGTCTATTTCGGTCAAATTCCTTTGCGAATTTTGATGACGTCGACATCCTCGCACGTTTTCGCTTGCGAAAAGAAACAATTATTTTATTTATTCTAGAACAAATCAAGCATAGACTTGACTTGAATTCACTGGCGCCGACTACATGGGGGCATTGGGGCAGGTGCACCCATGGGAACTCTTGTGGGTAATGCGGAAGTACAAACGTGTTTGATGGTCATTCCGTTCCGTGGGGTAATATCAGTATCATGTAATTTAAATTTAAAACTACCCAGGATGCCCCGTAGAGATTTTGGACCTCTTGGATATTTGGGGTGATCGCAGGAACGTCGAGTGAGCGGCCGCTTAAGATGACTTCGGCCAGAGAGGATCGGCTCTTGGTGTAGAGGTCCTGCGCCTTTTTGTAGAGGGATTGGTGAGGACTCCGAAAGTGAAAGTTTTGCCGTAGTTTGAGGGCTTTTTACCAGCCGTGGCGCCTGAAAGGCCCGCGCCGGAGGGGTGATTTCTCCTACCCCTTTTCCGAGATTTGACCCCGAATCGTTCGGAAGTCCAGCTTTCCAAGGTGAAATCGAATTGCTGGTCACTTCCAGTCAGGGTTTGAAGAAGAGTTTCCGAATGACATTCGCCATTGTTGTTGGAATTGGGGTTGAGGTGGCCGCGGAGGTTGACCAGCTGCACCAGAAGGTGATTGAAAATGCTGGTCATGCCTCCCAGTTCTTGGTTCGGAGTTCCCACTCCCTCCTGACGGACGTTAGGTTCGTCGGTGAGGTCAATGACCGGAAGGGGAAGTGGCATCAGTGAAGCAGGTGTGGGGGTTGCTAGGTGGTGCGGGGTGCCGGGTGGTCATCTATGAATGTCACTCGATGTTTGAGTGCCCGATGGAGTGGACTATTAGAGTCATCCCCGGGAGACTTTGGTCTCGGTCTCTTTCGGGTGGAGATGGTGGGGGGTTCTGGATGCACAACTCTGTTCTTTCTCCTGCCTGGGCCCTTATCCTTAGCTACAGGCGTGCTAGGTTCAGGCGTTCAGGGGAGGTTGCGCTGGTGACTGGTGCGCTATCGTGTCCCAAGATGGAGTTCGATGTGGTCCAGAAGACCAAATCGTCAGGGAATGAGGGTGGGCCGTCCTGAGTCGATCTGGAGGTGAATTTTTGATGAACCAGAAGTTTGCGAGTCCATATCATGTACCTAATTTAAAATCACACAGTTTGCGCCTGCAGCAACCTTTCCCCTCCCCCTATAAACAAATTTATAAAGGTATTATCCTGCACCCTGTACTCATGAGAATTTTCATAAGTAGGCGCCTATGCTTGAATTCCCAACAAACCTATATTTGTTGACAATTCGAGTATATTCTTTATTTCTACACAAAATACTCGAAACCAAACTTTCCGTTTTCCGCTTGTGGGTAATCACACCAAAGTAGCATGCGATGTACGACTTCCTACTAGAAAGCAAGAAGCATGCTATTATTTTCGAACATAGAAAAATATGCCTGGTTTCACACCGGAGTGATTGGAACATGTATATTTTAATAGTTTTTGACGTACTTGCAAGACGCACAACGGCACAAAGTAGTTTATTTTTGACTTGTTTCGTAGAGGAGTGTCGATAAATATGGTAGCATTGTGCGACTTTGGTATGAATTATGAATGGTAACATGGAAAACGCAAGTTGCAACGTGCTCCCTGCTTTTTAGCAGCAAGTCGCACGTCGCATACTACTTTCGTATGAATGCCCACCTATGGAAAATTAAAAAAAGAAAAAAATAACATAAATAAGTAAGGTTATGAGCAGAAAATTTCAAAAAAGCAATTATAGTGAGCTGGCAACGTTTTATAAGTAACGCCAACCTTCGAAGAACCCGAGAGTTTACCAGCCCTTGGTTTAAAAAGCTTGGATAAATACCTTTCGACTTAACTAGGTAGTTAGCCTAGAGTTAAAGTTAACCCAGGGTCAGCAAACTCTGCGAGTTATCCCTTGATTGATAAACCGGCCCTTAGGAGAGAAATTGGGTCCAAAAATTTTTGGGTTTTGTTTTGTTACCATTATCTTGTGTCCTTTTTCATTTATTTTTGAAGCTAACATGAGATTATGTTTCAAATTTGGAACAATCAGGGCTTCAATGACAATACTCTGACCCTGACACTTAGCACTTTATTTTCCTAGCCTGCTTGACTTTAAAATTTCACCATTTGCTATGTGAATCGACATGTGATTGTTAATGTTTTGTCGTTTGTCATATAAGGTTCCAAGAATTTCTTTCACAAAGTGAATACTATAGCTTCTGAGTCTAATATAAAGCTAGTGAAACCAATATTTACATCTGTGTCACAGAAATTAGCAGCGAAAAAAAACAACTTGTTGATCAGCACTATTTGCTTGTTGTCTGTTTTGTCCTAAATTAAATCTAAAACCAAGTCTACGACCGACGTCTAGAATAATTTCCTCCAAAATATCCTCTATTTTGATTTCCTGAGATTCCTCCTGAATTATTGTGAAATCTTCCATCATTTCTTTTGGGACAATTTGCTTGAAAATGGTATTTGCTACCACAAACATGTTATTGTCTCTTTTCATTGGCAAGTCTAGATCCTAGCTTAAGCTCTTCATCTAGCAGCCTGGCCTTAACAAAATCCATTTTCCCATCACTAACGGTTTCTAAGACCGTTACTACTGTATCAAATTTAGATGGCAGTGATATAAGGAAGTGGCACACACGATCACTATCATCCTAAATCTTTGACGTTACGTATTATTGAATATTGAATCGAATTTCCAGAAATGGTCCTTTAAGCTTTCATTTATTCCTGAGCGTAAACTGAACAGTTTTCTCCACAAAAATAATTTAGTGAATGAACTTGTTCTAACGAACATGTCCTTAAGAGCTTGTAATTGACTTTCAGCAGTAACACAATGTTTAACAATATCCAAATGCTTATCGGACACACCCTGGACGATTATGGACTAGTTCGCTTTAGCATCAAGTCTCTTGAATTTCTGTTGCTCCTCAAGTGGTGCGGTCGATGCTGGCGGTTCATTTTTGATGTCATCATTACACTGTTCTCTAGTAGTGTTGAAATTATTTGCTTCTGAAATTGACACACGAAGACTACTTACAGCTGCTATTTTGTTGTTCTACCTTTTTCACTTTTCTCTTTTCTCCTTACGCGATTGGTCATTAAACTACCATTCTAGATTTATATACTTAACACCAAACGGCTTATTGAAGTTCTAAAGTGTTCTGTAGCATTCTAAATGGTTTGCCGTAACTTCTACATTGAATGAGAAACGAATTTGGTGGGAAATTTTTGTAGACATCTTAAAGACGTCCTTAACGGCATTCAAGACGTCTTGCTTACGCCTGTAAGGTGTCTTAAAGACATCAGTCTAAAGTCGTCTTTAGGACTAAGACACTTTAAAGGCATCTTCAACGAGATGACTTAAAGACGTCTTTGAATCTCTTTTCAATACATAAACCATTAAATATTCAGTTTTAGGCCTGGTTGTACGAAATAGTTGTGTTTAAGAGGTGAATTTACGATATCTTATGGACATTTCTTCTAAACGTCCTTTTTTGGTCTTCAGACGTTCAGACGTAATGCAGACCCAAAAAATACGTCTTTAAGACTTTGTGTGCTGTCTATGGGTGAAGATTTATGTTGGTGGACGTCTAAATGACATTTGGAAAAACATCTTGGTTTTCCAAAGTTCTTTTAAAACGTTCGTGAAAGGTGTTTTTGAAAAAGTCCGTTCTTGAATCCATATGACGTTTGAAGTTGTGACATTTTGGACCATTGGACGTTTTCAGTTACTTTAACTGACGTTTTTATTTTATAACGTTCTAACGTCCGATTGGATACGTTTTTCAAACGTTTCTATGCTATAATGGTAGGATGTAAGGGGTAAACTACCTTGAAAAATAGTATGTAGGTAAACCAGAATCCCACTTTTACCAGAATCCTACTAATGAGTAAAAATTACATTTGTGAATCCCTGCGGAATGAGCAGAACGAGTTCCGCAGCAATTAACTCATTAATAAGTCGTTCTGATATAAAAATTAGGAGTTTTTGAAATAATGCATGCAAAAATTATTAAAATTTGCAAAAATCACTTGTGCAAAATACTTCTAATGATCACAGTGACTTGAAACTTTCAGGATTTATGAATTGAAGTTTCCTCTTCATGGAAAAGTTAATTTGAAGTTGATTTGAAGCTTCAAACTAAATTTGGGAACTTTTTTTTTCTGTTAATGCATGCAAAAATGATTAAAATCTGCAAAAATCACTTGTACAAAGTGCTTCTAATGATCACAGTGTCTTGAAACTTTCAGGATTTATGAATTGAAGTTTCATCTTTGTGGAGAAGGTAATTTGAAGTTGATTTGAAAGTCAAAACTAAATTTGGAAGCTTTCTCTTACGTTAATGCATGGAAAAATGATTAAAATCTGCAAAAATCACTTGTGCAGAATACTTCTAATGATCACAGTGTCTTGAAACTTTCAGGATTTATGAATTGAAGTTTCATCTTTGTGGAGAAGGTAATTTGAAGTTGATTTGAAGGTCAAAACTAAATTTGGAAGCTTTCTCTTACGTTAATGCATGGAAAAATGATTAAAATCTGCAAAAATCACTTGTACAAAGTGCTTCTAATGATCACAGCAGCTTGAAACTTTCAGAATTTATGAATTAAAGTCTCCTCTTTGTGGAAAAGTTAATTTGAAGTTGATTTGAAGCTCCAAACTAAATTGGAAGCTTCTTCTCACGTTAATGCATGCAAAAATGATTAAAATCTGCAAAAATCACTTGTGCAAAGTGCTTCTAATGATCACAGCAACTTGAAGCTTTCAGGATTTATGAATTGAAGTTACTTCTTTGTGAAAAAGTTAATTTGAAGCTGATTTGGAGCTTCAAACTAAATTTGGAACCTTTTTCTTACGTTTATGCATGCAAAAATGTTTAAAATCTGCAAAAATTACTTGTGTAAAGCGCTTCTAATGATCATAGTAACTTGACCCTTGAAACTTTCAGAAATTATGAATTGAAGTTTCCTGTTTGTGGAAAAGTTAATTTGAAATTGATTTGGAGCTCCAAATTAAATTTGAAAGCTTTTTCTCATGTTGTTAATGCTTGTGAAAATGATTAAAATCTGCAAAAATCACTTATGCAGAATACTTCTAATGATCACGGTGATTTGAAACTTTCAGGATTTATGAATTGAAGTTTCCTTTTTGTGTAAAAGTTATTTTGGAGTTGATTTGGAGCTCCAAACTAAATTTGGAAGCTTTTGCTTACAATAATGCATGCAAAAATGATCAAAATCTGCAAAAATCATGGCAAAATACTTCTAAGGGCCGTTTTCTCAATAGCGAGTTACTCCGGGTTAAGCATAACTCCGAAGTAAACATAGCAACTGGACACGCTTACCCTGGAGTTAAAACCAACCAACCAAAAAAATCACAGTAACTTGAAACTTTCAGGATTTATGAATTGAAGTTTCCTCTTTTTGAAAAAGTTCATTTGAAGTGGATTTGAAGCTCCAAACTAAATTTGAAAGCTTTTTCTCACGTTAATGCATGCAAAAATCACTTGTGCAGAATACTTCCAATGACCACAGTGACTTGAAACTTTCAGGAATAATCTATTAGTCTTTTTCATATGGAAAAGTTAATTTGAAGTTGATTCGAAGCTCCAAACTGAATTTGGATGCTTTTTCTTACGTTAATGCATGCAGAGTGACTTGAAACTTTCAGAAGTTCTACTCATTTTTGACCCTCTCGTCGAGAATCTGAAATTCCACTGGACTCCCACGTCTTTGTAAAGTCAATTGAAACACAAGGTAAAAAAAATGCAACTGGTGGGTGACTAGTGGCAGTGTATTTCTTATGAAAGTATTCAATCACCAGTTGTAATTTACCTTTTCCTTGCTTCAACTGAATTTAAAAAGACTATACCATCCTCACCAAAAGTAAATGGGACAGCATCATATTAGCTCTTGTACTATTATATGATTTTTAGTGTCAAATGTTCGTCAAACTACGAATAAAATGAATGATGGTAGAATTAGTCCAGGAGATTATTATGAATTATTTTTGTTTCAGATACGATGGTACACTATAATTCCAAGGAGGTTTACCCCTTATATATTTTTCATTGATCTTAACCCTGTTTCATTTTAAAACGAATGTCGTATTGTTAAAGGCTTCTGCCCAAAAATGTTTTTCTAATCCATCACTTCCTTGATCCAAAGCGTTTTATTTTCCGTGCGTTCGTTATTTTGGTCTGAGTTCTCCGAGCTTGACTTTACCGTTCGTTTATTTAAAAAGTGTACTAGGTGCAGCCTCATTCGCGTTCGTTTATTAAAATTTCCGGTACTTATATACAGCGTTCAACTGCTCCGTTCGCTCGCTGGTCACGTGATTACGGCTCCGCTCAGCTCGCTCTACACTTTGAGCAAAATACCGAACGCAAGGTTTATCTCAATTTATTTTGTACATAATAATTGTTACCATGCATATCATTTTTACGAATAACGATAAGAATTTTTGATTTTTGATAAAGTAAACTTGTTCTTTTTTCCTCAGCACAAACATCCAAAACAGTTTTCCACCCATCACCAACGATCCCAGTCGCTGAACAGGAACGTGCGCAGCACCCAGTGGAACAGCAATCGAAGCAACGACTTCGGAGGAGGTGATATGTGGTGACATCAACGGTGCCAGTGCCCAGCAGGAACGTTGCAGGGGATGGGCAACAAATTGAGCTGCTCATGTGCACCACTTATTAGAAAGGTAACCGATACACGACTCAAAATTAACATCACTTATTATCAAAAAAATCTTATAGGCATACAGGTATGACGATTCACCATGGCAAACGTCCAGAAGACGAGATGGACATCTACTTCGGTAAGTTTCTTCCAATGTTTCATTTCAATTGTTAATAAAGCTGATTTCTTTATAGTCTCTGGGCAGAGGTTTTCCACGTATCAGCCAGCGGCGGTGGACAATTCAAATGGCAACAAGTGAGCGAGGACTTGGTGCCAGTCAACATAACTTGTATCCAGGATTCGCCAGAGTGTGTTTTTCACATTACGGCCTACAATTCGCAGGTCGATAAAATTCTCGATGTTCGATTAGTGCAACCTGGTGAGAATTGGATTTCATCAATAATGTTTGCATGATTCATTGTATGTGTTTCAGGTACAAGAATAGGTCAAGCTTCCGAATGTTTCGTTTATTGGAAAGATCCTATGACAAATGACACGTGGGGTCTTAACTTTACTTCACCTATCGATGCTAAACAATTTAGAGAATGCTGTGTAAGTATTTTGGTTCTTACAAAATACAATTCTAAAGAAAAATATTTGAATATTCACTTTCCATCCACCTTTTTATCATTTGATGAAGCGATTCCTTCTATATTTTATGATTTTTTCATTTATATTTAAATCCACAAGAATAGTGAATTAGATTCCAACTTCAACAGTTACCAGTATGGTATAGTTGAAATCTACAGATCTGTGGTCTAATTTTTCTCAATATCTTTCAAAAAATTATAAAACAAATACATGAAAATTTGATAATGCAACGATGATTATTCGAATATTAGTCCGATTTTTTCCAGTCTCCATCGTTCAAATTTTCCCGAAAGGCTTCGTCTTCTTACTCACTCAAGCTCGATCCTCCGAGCAAGCAGAAATTCAAACAAAAACGAAAACCTCTGAGCACTCCAGCATCGCCTTCGAGAGGTTCGAGAGAACCACAATGCACCTGCATGACTGCAGAGCAGTATGCCAGGTTGAGAGCCCAGGATCCTCGATATCGAGGTAAGAATTTTGAGTATTTTTGGCTAATGTTTTCACATAATTGTTGTTTAGGATCCTCAACGCTTCCTCGAGCCACTCGAATGCCAGAAACTGAAGGAAAAATAGAGAAAATAGCTGCTGCTACTTCGTCTACGAGTCTTTATGATAACATTGGGGCAACACAAACATCTTCATTGCCAGGTAAAACTGGAAATAAATTATTAAAAAAATGCTTAGGTGGTAAAAATTTTTAAGGTATTAAAATCAACCAAAGAGAAGGGAGCCAAACGAAACAGACTCGAGATAGGGGTGTGCAGCCCCAATCCGATACAAGCACAATGACATCAAATAGCTCAACTTGTCCTAAGACTGTAACCGCCTCTGTCGGGACGGAAAATAATGTTGAAACACAGGTAAGTTTGGACAAAGAATACCTACACTTTTGATTCGAGCTTCTTCCAAAACAAACTTGGTCTGAGACTTGCCGGCGGTTTTATCTTAGGTAGTATCTCAACAATACCTATATTGTCTTTAGACGTTTCCATATACCAAATTTCGACTTATGATGGTAGTGGCGGATCTATAGCACCATTCTAGGGGGAGTAGAGCTTCTCGACCTCTAACGGCTCGTGGTCTATACTTGAAGGGCAAAATTTTTTTTCGGGTGCCACGCCCAAAGCGCATTTTAACCCTCCAAAAAATAATTTGTGTGTTTTTTTGATAATCGAAATTTTCTTAGGCCTCTCTGGGAGGGGGGAGGGTAATAAACCCCTTCACCTCCCCGTGCATCCGCCACTGGGCAAAGACTTATAGTTTACAATTATAAAAAAGTCATAAATACGTCAGCCATGTCGTATTTGAAATATGGTAAGGTAAGTACAATTGACGTCCTCAAAAATGCGTCAGTTTGATCATGACATGACGTTTATGTATGTGACAGTAAGGTCATAGATCACGTCATATTTTGGTGAGATGACATCGCGAACCAAAATTGACTCTAAAGTGACGTCATTTGGAGAGAATTCAAGAGCCTGGAATAGAGACAATCCGTGTATTTCTGCTTATCAACCAGTTTCTTTTCAAATTTTTCTCAATTTTCAACTCTCATAAATTTTCTCGCTCATTTATTCTTTCTTTATTTTTGTCTATTTCCTCTTGAATTTCTTCAAATTTCTCTAAATAGAGGACTTTAAGTTATACTGAAATAGAGTGAATTCTTGTATTGCTGCTTATCAACCATAGTTTCTCCTCAAGTTTTTCTCAATTTTCAATTCTCATTAATATCCTCGCTCATTTAGATCCTTTTCAATTTTTGTCTATTCTCGGCTCTTAAATTTCTCCAAATTTTCTTAAATTGAGAGAATTTAAGAGCCTAGAATAGAAACAATCCTTGTATTTCTGCTTATCAACCAGTTTCTTCTCAAATTTTTCTCAATTCTCATAAAATTTCTCACTCATTTATTCTTCCTTTATTTTTGTCTATTCCCTGCTCTTGAATTTCTTCAAATTTCCCTAAATAGAGGGACTTTAAGTTATACTGGAATAGAGCAAATTCTTGTATTGCTGCTAATCAACCATAGTTTCTGTTCAAATGCTTCCCAATTTTCAATTCTCATTAATTTTCTCGCTAATTTAGATGTTCCTTTTCAATTTTTGTCTTTTCCCGGCTCTTGGATTTCTTCAAATTTTCTTAAATTGAGAGAATTTCAGAGCCTGGAATAGAAACAATCCTTGTATTTCTGCTTATCAACCAGTTTCTTCTCAAAGTTTCCTCAATTTTCAATTTTTATTAATTTTCTCGTTTAACTATTCCTTTTTAATTTTTGTCTGTTCCCAGCTTTTAAATTTCTTCAAATTCAGAGAATTCAAGAGCTTGAAATAGACAAAAATCGATTTCATCTCTCTCCCTCTGTATAGTTTGTTACCTGGTAATCTTTCTATCTCTCTCACACTTGACACTAATTTCTCTGTAACAGGATTAATGAATTGAAGTCTCCTCTTTGTGGAAAAGTTAATTTGAAGTTGATTTGAAGCTCCAAACTAAATTTGGAAGCTTTTTCTCACGTTAATGCATGCAAAAATATTTAAAATCTGCAAAAATCACTTGTGCAAAGTGCTTCTAATGATCACAGCAACTTGAAACTTTCAAGATTTATGAATTGAAGTTACCTCTTTATGGAAAAGTTAATTTGAAGCTGATTTGGAGCTTCAAACTAAATTTGGAACCTTTTTCTTACGTTAATGCATGCAAAAATGTTTAAAATCTGTAAAAATCACTTGTGCAAAGCGCTTCTAAAGATCATAGTGACTTGAAACTTTCAGGATTTATAAATTGAAGTTTCCTTTTTGTGAAAAAATTATTTTGAAGTTGATTTGGAGCTCCAAACTAAATTTGGAAGCTTTTGCTTACGTTAATGCATGCAAAAATGATTAAAATCTGCAAAAATTCATTTGTGCAAAGAACTTCTAAAAATAAAAATCACAGTAACTTGAAACTTTCAGGATTTATGAATTGAAGTTTCCTATGTGTAAAAAAGTTCATTTGAAGTTAATTTGAAGCTCCAAACTAAATTTGGAAGCTTTTTCCTACGTTATTGCATGCAAAACTGATTACAATCTGCAAAAATCACTTGTGCAAAATACTTCTAATGATCACAGCGACTTGAAACTTTCAGGATTTATGAATTGAAAATTGAAGTTTCCTCTTTATGGAAAAGTTAATTTGAAGTTGATTTGAAGCTTCAAATTAAATTTGGGAACTTTTTTTTTATGTTAATGCATGCAAGAATGATTAAAATCTGCAAAAATCCACTTGTGCAAAATACTTCTAATGATCACAGTAACTTGAAACTTTCAGGATTTATGAATTGAAGTTTTCTCTTTGTGGAAAAGTTAATTTGAAAATTGATTTGAAGCTCTAAATTAAATTTGGAAGCTTTTTCTCACGTTAATGCTTGTAAAAATGATTAAAATCTGCAAAAATCACTTGTGCAGAATACTTCTAATGATCAAGGTGACTTGAAACTTTCAGGATTTATGAATTGAAGTTTCCTTTTTGTGAAAAAGTTATTTTGAAGTTGATTTGGAGCTCCAAACTAAATTTGTTAGCTTTTGCTTACGTTAATGCATGCAAAAATGATTAAAATCTGCAAAAATCCATTTGTACAAAATACTTCTAAAAATAAAAATCACAGTAACTTAACACTTTCAGGATTTATGAATTGAAGTTTCCTCTTTGTGAAAAAGTTCATTTGAAGTTGATTTGAAGCTCCAAACTGAATTTGGAATCTTTTTCATACGTTAATGCATGCAAAAATGATTACAATGTGCAAAAATCACTTGTGCAAAATACTTTTAATGATAACAGTGACTTGAAACTTTCAGGATTTATGAATTGATCGATTTCATCTCTCTTTCTCTGTATAGTTTGTTACCTGGTAATGGTTCTATCTTTCTCACACTTGACACTAATTTCTCTGTAACAGGAGTTGACAGATATACATTGAATTGAACTTCGTTTGTCAATCAATTTGTTTATAACTGAGTTAAATTCAAGAGCTGTTAATAGACAAAAATCGATTTCATCTCTCTCCCTCTGTATAGCTTTTAATACCTAGTAATGAATCTATCTCTCTCACACTTGACACTAATTTCTCTGTAACAGGAGTTGACAGGTAAACATTGAATTAAACATTGGGTATATTCAGGCGGTCTCAGCGGCTTAGTTCAGCCACTCAGCAGGAACTATATTCTCGAAACAGGGGAGCAGCGTTCTCATTGGAACGAAGGTTTTGTCTTTGTCGTCCGGCATAACACTGACAATGACAGAGCAATCGTTCTTATGAGAACGTTTTTTCTTGGTTTCGAGAATAAAGTCCCTGCTGAGTGGCTGAGCTTAGCCGCTGGGACCGCCTGAATGTACCCATTGTTTGTCAATAAATTTGCTCAGTTGAGTTGAGTTGAATTCAAGAATCAGGAAAAGAAAAAAATCGTTTCCATCTCTCTCACTGTATAGTTTCTTTACCTTGTAATGGTTCTATCTCTTTCACACTCTACACTAATTTCTGTGTAACAGGAGTTAATAAATAAACATCAAAAACGTCGTTTGTCAATCAATTTGTTCATGACTGAGGTGAATTCAAGAGCCGGGAATAAACAATAATCGATTTCATCTCTCTCACTCTGTATAGTTTTTATTGCTTCTACTGATTGGAATCTTGCTTCAAGAAATTTCCTCTCAACAAAGTCCTGGGACTTTATTCTCGGAACAGGGGAGTAGCGTTCTCATGAGAACGAAGGTTCTGTCTACGTCGTCCGTATTCATATTTACATAACACTGACAATGACAAAGCAATCGTTCTCATAAGAACACTGTTCCTCGGTTTCGAGAATAAAGTCCCCTGGGGCTTGTAAAGCTTGTTGCTTGTTGGTTTCATGATAGATTTTACCTACCCAAAACCATCAGTTGATAGACCGGAAAGTCTAGAGCAAAAATCCTTGTGAAAATGCACTGAAAGTAAAACCGTCGCCATCTCTCGATCTATCTTCTATTTATTTGAATATCTGGAATTTCCTAGGTAAACCACCAGACTGAATCTCAATCACAAACCACCGACCAACAACAACAATCTGAAAGTACCCAAGCGGGAGGCGAAACAATATCAACATCAACCAAAACAGCAAGTGCTTCTACGAAAAAAGAACATCACATATTGAGCAATGCCAAATCTGTGGACTATTCGGATATGGAAATGAGCCGAGATCCAGAATTCCGAAGCGGACACATGCATAATAATGTTAGTAATAATTTGCAGTCAAGAAGGAACAAGTCAAAGAGTTCTGAAGATATGAATAGGTATGTTGAGCAATTACTAAATAGGCACATTCAATATTATTTATTTTCCACAGAGAAAATGGTATGAGTTTGGACAGTAACACCCTAAAACGTATGCTTAAACCAATGCCAAGTCAAGAGAGCCCCGTCACCTCTCCAGAAATGGGTAGGAAACGGTATCACTATTACAACCATCACCAACCACGACACATAAATAACAACAATAACAACCGTTATTCGGAACCTGATCCCAACATGAACGCCCGATCATCTTTAGGGCCGAATTCTAGATTTTCCAGTTCACGGTAAGAACTTTTGACTCTAGTGAAGATGTTCCTAAATCAATCTTTCTAGATCTTCTCACGAGATTGGTAGAGGTTATCCTGGTAGAGGGTTGTACTTGGAACTCGAACGTGGAGCGGCAGGAGATTTTTCGCCACCTTCTGATAATGTCATCTTTGATAATCAATGTTATGCTACCACGCCGAGTTCTAGTAATGGGAATTCGGACATGGAGCAAACTCAGCATTTCGGAAGACGGCGACTTCACCGACAGGTATTGACGACTTTGAAATTATTTTAGTTGTATCCAATAAGATTCTTCGTGTCTACCAAAAATAACGATAATAAGGGATATGTCATTCCTTTTTATTTCTCATTTCTCACAAAGTTGAAGGAAAATTGCAACACAATCTCATAGCAGATCTATTTTTTGGTGGACAAATCTAAAATTAAGTATGTGCTTAAGTATCTCTTCCTGATATAAAACTAAATACATTAAAGATTCTTTTAGAATTTCCAAAAATACTCTTACGTTCCTCTTCTTCCTTGTCGTTAGGCCTAAATATTTATAGAACAAGAATATCATTTCAAATTTTACATTATGTTGGCAACTGTGTCACTCTACTAATTGTCTTACTGCTTTGTAATCTATGCGAAAATGGTATAAATTTATATATAAACCATATACCTACTTTAATAAGTTATAATTTCTGTATTTTTGTTCCGCAGAATTCCAGTATTAACTCTACACCAGGTTCCCCAACAAGCCGACTACTTCTAGAATACGAAATGCACCTGAGAAATACGTTGGCCAAAGGTATGGATGCGGAAAGTTACAGTTTGCACACGTTTGAAGCTTTACTTACACAGAGCATGGAAAATTTGGGTAAAATTCTATTCAAAATCAATTTCAAATTAAACTCACTTGTAAATTGTATCACCAGAATTTGCAGAAAGTCTTCCAGGATCGAATCAAAGGAGTCCATATGCCAGAAAACGTAAGTAGGATTTGGATAATTATTGCGTGCAGAAATTTTGAGAGCCACAATTAATTCCAACGCACGTTTCACCATTAAAAATTAACTTCATAATATCTACTTCAAACACTGGAAGAGGGTATAAATTACAAAATATAAAGTTGGATGTGTTGGAAAATAATATAAATATTTAATTTCATGAGTTTTGTATTTGGGCATCTAACTTTTGTTGAGGTTTATTAACATGGCTCGTAGTTTTATGTGATTATAATAATTCTTATAAGATATAGACAGTGAAAAATGAGACAAATTGGTGCCTTTGAAGTGACCTAGTTTGAATAAAGACCACAAATCAATTGATAGGAGTAATAAGATAAAAAGCAAGACATTACGATAATGATCTTGGCGCAGCGATTTATCATCCAACTTTGCTACTGACTTGTTATTTTTTATTGAAATTCCAAATTTGTTTTTCTCAGGCCCATCTTCTAGTGCTTCAATGAAATCCACAACTCTTCCATTCAATCAGCGATTAGGCTTAAGGGAACGCGATAGAGAAAGAGACGGTTACTACAGCGACCGTAACGAGTTATTGCGAGAAAGAGAAAAAGATCGTGAAAGAGACCGGGGATATTTGAGTGACCACAATGCAAAGTAAGTCTTTATTAAAAAAACCAAGTATTGAAATAAAATTAAAAATTCTTTTAGTTCTCGATGTGCGTCGTGTATAGGCGAATCGAGCCGAGCTCAATGGTTCAGGCATTCAGACGGATGGAGGTCTGGAAGCTCAACTTTTAGCTCAGCTCAAGGACCCAATACGACCGGACACAGAAGAGCTCCGTGGGACTCTTTACCATCTTTACGTCAGGAGAGTAGCATGAACGATAGCGGTTATAAAAGTAATCCTGGAGACAGCTTCGATCAAAGGTAGGTACTTTTCTAGATTCTGTCATAGTTATTTGAAGCGGATGAGAATTATCAATATTCAATGGGATCTACATTATTGGTGAGTTTTTTTGTAGGACAACCTGTGTTATGGGGCGAAACAGGGTGTATGTATGTATCGATCTTTCTCAGCACTACGTCCTAGTTAGATCCCTATTGTGCTTCCCGCTAACTAATAGATTTCAGGATTAAGGCTGTCCTATAATTTTCCCAGAGACAATTTTTCGAATTTCCGACCGATGGCCTGATTAATGACTGATCTAAGTGGATAAGTTTTATCCGACGTTGCGCTTTAACGATGTAGAGTATAAATCAAAGAATTTTTTCGGAAAAGGAGTTTTTTTTAGTAGCTCTCTATTCAAAATACAGAGTGTCCTTATAGTCCAGGAGGTGGCGCCAAAAACATGCAAGAGTTTTCGCAAGGCGGATATTTTCAAAATAGGTCGTACTTTAGTGCTAGAATGCTAGTGTACAGTCAGCACTCACAGTTCCGGGACAGCTGGCTCTGGGACGCGGGCAAAGTTGTAATTTTAAGAAGCATCTAAACTGTTTTCTCAAAGCTCAAAATTTATAGAAATTTTGCACATTATCTGTTTGAAGGTCACAGATAACGTATGTAAATCGTCAGACGTCTAGTTCGTTGCAAAAAGGGGGTCAGACGTCCTCAAAGTTCTTATTTTATGGCATTTTCTTCAAATATATTTGTCAAATACCTGCAAAAATATATTTTGACAGGACACCGAAGAAAATGCCATAAAATAAGAACTTTGAGGATGTCTGACCCCCTTTTTGCAACGAACTAGACGTCTGACGATTTACATACGTTTATCTGTGACCTTCAAACAGATAATGTGCAAAATTTCTATAAATTTTGAGCTTTGAGAAAACAGTTTAGATGCTTCTTAAAATCACAACTTTGCCCGCGTCCCAGAGCCAGCTGTCCCGGAACTGTGAGTGCTGACTGTACACTAGCATTCTAGCACTAAAGTACGACCTATTTTGAAAATATCCGCCTTGCGAAAACTCTTGCATGTTTTTGACGCCAGCTCCCCAACTATTAGATAAACTGACATATTTTACAGGTAAATATCTCTAAAACGAGAAATGATAACGATATGCGGATTGTTCCGAGAGAATAAAAATTTTCTTCACAGTACTTATTTCCAAATCCTAAAATTTGCTGAAAATTGGTTTTACAGACATGCGATTTTTTTTAATGAAATTACTGCCTTATTTTCAATGAAAAACCCTATATATTTTGTCATCGTCAGAAAGCCTGGTTTTTCTACTTTACAAAAATGTATGTTATGTTCTTTGCATTATTCAATAAAAGTGGACTGTATTAAATGCCCGATGAGACCTGTGCATAATTTTTTAACCGACAAGACAAGAAATGGTGAGATGACAAAATGGCTGCGCGTACCCGCTTCGCGATGTGTTTGTCGACTGGCTCTCCGCTCGGACTTGGGTCCTCTTCTTCAATGCATGCGCTTCACCCCTACCATTCGTGACGTAACTGACATCCTGATGACTTTTTGAAAAGCGCGGTGGATTTAAATGTATTTACAGTTTGTGTACTATTTTATAATGAATTGAATTTACATTATGTACCTACATAACAGTACCTATAATTTTTCTCAATTATCTTGGAATCACATCGTAAAAAATGCACTTTGTTAAAAAGGATACCCTCAACTGGCCAAAAGATAAATACTTCAAAGATATCAGAGGGACTTCAAACTTTCAGGATTTATTGAGTATGGTCTTTCTATCGAAGAAAACAAACAGCGAGTCAATCTCAGGCTCAGAAATGTTATTATGAATTTTTTATCATACAAAATTTCTATTAAATCGCCTTTCTAGAACGGTTCTCACGTCGGTTGGAGCAGAGCTCATGACTCCTAAAAAAATAATCGTAAGCTGAAAAAACACTCTCTATTAGGCTGTTCATTTGAACTGCTTCTCTTGCTTCAAGCAAATCTCAGCAGCTGATCGGCGTTCACTTGTCCCATAACTCCCATATAATAAGCTCATAAATAGCAGATCTTCCTGATTTTTCGAGCAGGTAGCAAGTACAAATGAACAGCCTACAAGAAACAACACAAATAATGGCGTCGATTTCCGTTCGACGTAATGGAATTACAGAAAACTACTGACAACCATTAAATAGACAATTCGATCGGCATTCAAAGAGAAAGAAAACCTATTGGATTCGATTTGGAACTGGATGTCCTGACAGATAGCTTCCATTCTCGGATTTGTAACACAACACGTGTTCCAGCTAAGTACCTAACTCATAGAGAAATTTTAATAAGGGATGAAGAGCAATCTTTCTATATCAACTTGGTGGAAAAGCAGATAGATTATTTTTATTTTCAAATATTAAATTATTTCATAAAGTTTCAAACAAAAGGTGGCCTGTGGGCCTTATAATAAATTTTAGGCAATTCATTAAATAATTTTTATTCGTATAAAAGACCGTGTAAACCGGTTGTGATCACAACTAGGATTGGCCAATATTTTTAGGTTTTATAAATTTATTAATTACTACTAAACAGAATGACTACTGTCTCCCCCTTTCGGCCGATTGTCATTCGTACCGCAATCCAGGGTCGTCTCAAGGTCTGTTTGTTACGCACTTCCCCCCTGGTCTGGTAGACGAAGAGCGACCAGAAGTACTTTTTTGTTTTTTGGGTCTGCCTCTCTTCCTTAAAGCGACAACTGGCGATTCTTCCTCAGTTACATTTGCACGACTCAAACTTCCAACATGATAGATACCCAGTGGCACGGTTGGATCTTCGGGATTGGCTACTTGATAGCTGGTATAGGAGAAACTTCTTGATCTTGATGATCTCATATGGGACGTCACGTTTGGGTAAAATTTTGATGTTACCCCTTTGCAGCATTACTGAGTGCATGAACGGTGATCCATACTTTATCACCTAACTGAAACACGGGAACTTCTCGCCCTTTTCCATCACCATACTGCTTTTACCAATCTTGCTGCTTTTCGTGTGCGCTTCTAGTGTCCTTCCAAATCAAAGGCATTCTACGTAGGTAGGGTGTGTGATTTGCTCCACAACTGCGCGAATATCGAATTCCACGTCATCTAAGCTTCCCAACTCTCTTCTAAAACTCAAATACGCAGCTGTCTGTCCGGTGGATTCGCACAAAGCATGAAAAATCTGATTATGGGTAACCGTTCATGCCAAGTTCCGTGATCTTCTTTGACAAGTATAGCGAGCCTGACCTTAAGATCCCTGTTCTTTCGTTCCACGTACAGTGCAAATACGGTTTGAAATTGAACAAATTAATATCAAGATGAGGATAGCGGCAATTAGTAGTAAATTTATCTTCAAATAACATACAAAAAATCCCCATATGTCTGGATATTGCAAAATCAGAAAAAATAAGGTCAAAGGTCATGAAAATCGGTTTTTCGCAAAATTCTCGCTTCCAGTGCATCTGACAACAAAGAACCTCGAAACAAAACTTACGTAAAATAGTATTCTCTACAAAATTGCTAATATACATTTTTTTCGCATGAGTAACCGTTTTCGAGATATAGTGTGATAAAGCGAGAGCGAGCATTCAAAATAGGCAATACTGTATAATACTGCGGAGCTATAGCTATAAATGCATTTTTTCTAATCTGTCAATAAAATTTTCAATAATAAAATTGTTAGGAATTTGTTTAATTATAATAATAGCTATTTTTTTATCAAGAGAATTATTATTATACCCCAAGGAAAAGTTAGGACACCAATCGCCCGTGGGTACGAACATTTGATAATTCCCGTGGTAGTTACATAGATAATTTTATTTCCTACTGAATTTAATAGTGTGTTTCATCTATTTTTATAAGGGAATGAACCTTAAACCAAAATTTCTAATTATTTTTTCTGAAAGTTTCACCTATTTAAGGTAAAAGAGGGAGTTATAGAATCCTTAACTCCCGCACGGGAGTTATGAAATCTCAACTCCCGCGCGGGAGTTAAGACCTTGTGTATGATTATCGTAACCAAGATATTATTATATGGTTATAATGGTTATGTAGGATGTAAAATATATAAAATAAATAATTAATAACATAACATGCATAACCAAAAATACATTCTTTTCCGCACCACTTTTGAAGTAGAATGCAAGGCGGGTGTGTGCCAATTTAGACAGGTAAACTATCAAATAACAGTAGAGTGTTATAAACCATAACCCAATATTGGGTTATGGTTTATAACTCACTCTCTTATAACGACAATGCAAAACGTCAGGAAATTAAAATTTATAAATCCTGCTTCGAAGAAGACTGATCTCAAAAAAATACCTGTTAGTTTTTTCAGTTCTTGTATGCTGCTCGTGTGTTATGATCTCCCAGTTGTTGGATAATAGTACATTAAAATACAAGTTTCATAAGACCCCAAGACGTCATTTATAAAATGTCTTATGAAACGAATATTTTATACTATTTTTTCTATTTTGGTATTGTTTAATTAAAAAAAAAACAAGTTTTTCTTGGAAATTATATTCTCATATTTCCTGATTTCATATGTCTAGGTTGGTAACACTACATGCCAAATATAGAAACCTTCTATTATAAAATCGCGAATGACAGTTCGATGGTCATCAGTCAGCCAGTGTTACCAACCTCCGATAAGTAAAAAAGGAGTGTCACAAAGAAGTTCTTTTCGAAACTACTTTTAGTGTCGAAAAGACTTCGATATGACACAAAACTAGAAAAAACATTGTATGCCACTCGTGTGTTAAGTCACTCGAGAAATTATACCACTCGGCCTGACGGCCTCGTGGTATAATTTTAAAATTGGAGATGTTTATATTCTCGTATATGCGGATCAAATTCGAAATTTTCGTTCAAGGTTAAAAGACAGCGGTGTCGCCAGGGCCGTGCGGTGAAATAACCCGAAGCGTGTCGGAAAGGTCGATTAGGCCTTCTGGGGAATACCATGTCAAAAAAAAACCCGCCTTGCATTCTACTTCAAAAGTGGCGCAGAAAAGAATATATCTTTAGTTATGCATGTTATGTTATTAATTAGTTTCAGCTTCCAGACTAACAGAATAGGAAAAATGCATTTATAGATGTAGCTCCGCAGTATAATACAGTATTACCTATTTTGAATGCTCGCTCCCGCTTTATCACACTATATCTCGAAACTGGTTAGTCATACGAAAAAAATATATATTAGCAATTTTGTAGAAAATGCTATTTTACGTAAGTTTTGTTTTGGATTCTCCGACGTCAGATGCACTGGAAGCGAGATTTTTACGAAAAAACGATTTTCATGACCTTTGACCTAATTTTTTCTGATGTTGCAACATCCAGACATATGGGGATTTTGAATATGTTGTTTAAAACCTCAAATACTAGCAAATAACGGTATAAAGATCTTGATGTTAATTTGTTCAATTTCAACATGGCAAAATGATTAAATGCACTGTATGTACACCCATTTTGTGGAAGAGTCCTCCACAATGAAAATCCACTGTTCATCCCTGGCTTCTGGCGGTAAAGGCCCAAATAAGTCTGTACTTAGGATCTCAAAATGCCGATTATATGCAGGTGTTTGCAAAAGAACCGCCGGTTTTTGATTAGATGCCTTGTATCTTTGACAATCCACACAGTTCTCAAGATATTCAGCGATGAAACGGCGCATACCAGGGAAATAATATCTTTTAGCGATCCGTTGATAAGTTATTTCTAAGCCATAGTGCCCGGCGCTAGGTGCGTCATGATATTATTTCAGAACTCGCTCGTGCACTGTCACAGCTAACTGAGTTTAATCCTAGTCATCCTCAACTGAGTATCGGTATAAAACTTCCTGGGACATAATAAAGCCTCTGTCTATCCATTTACGGAAGTTCATGCCAGTATCATCAGGATTTTCAAAACATTGAATGATTTTGACAAGATCAGGGTATTTTGGCTGTTTCTTTCTGACTTCATAGGCACTACTGTGCGGTAACTCAATAGCTATAGTACAGATTTCACAATTCTTCTCGAGTTGATGGTGACATGGCGGTCTAGAGAGCATATCAGCAATGACGTTTCCTTTTCCTGGCAAATACTCGATTTTCAGGTCGAAACTTTGAATTTGTAAAGCCTGACGAGCTAGTTTGCCGGTGGGCGATTTTATATATACAGCCATCGCAAGAGTTGATGATCTGTCTGCAGGGTGATTGGCGAACACTCTATGTAGCCTTGAAATTTGTTTAGTGCCCAAAATTCGGTACGTGCAGGCCTGATCCAAGCAACGACGTCGAGCATCCACTGAAGATAATCTCCTGGGATGTCAAGGGACTCCAAGCTTGGAAACTTTAGGTTGAAGAGTTATTGGAATACCACAAATCACTAAACCAGACATCATACCCCTGCAGGAAATCATGTTGACTAGTGAACAAAGAATGCTTCTCGCTCGGTAGTTGAGTAGTTTCTCTCAGTGCTACTTGAGAGCCGACTCGCGTACTTATAGGATGTTACAGTTTTTTCTTCGCCTTGAAGGACAACAGCCCCGAGGGCATACCTGCGGATAATAAATGGGTTTGTTTCGTCACATTGCTGTAAAATCGGTGCAGTAACCAAAAGGGTCTTTGGGGTGTTAAAAGAATCGTGCTCATTTCAAACGTACTAGTATCCTTTTTGGTTTTAGTGAGTGGGTGAGATATATCGGCGAAGTTCTTTATAAAACGTCGTTACCGACTCGCTGTTTGAAGGAAAGACTATACCTCATGGACGTTTCGAGGTGCTTGGCGTTCAGCAATGACTGCTGTTTTGTCTCAGATCCATGGTCCTTGTGGCGTGAGATACTTCACTTGTGTACACGCGATTTGCCCGAAACCTAAACTGTTCAAGTCTATCACTAGTTTTAAATCCTCTAAGTGCTCATCTCATGAACTGGACAGGACAATAAGATCATCCAAGTACGCTAGAACTTCTCTAGTACCGCTGTCTTTGGTCAATCTGTTCCGGAATCGATCGATTAGCCGTTGGAAGGTCGACGGCGCATTTTTTAAGCCGAACGGTATGCACGTTTAACGATATGTCCCAAAAGCAATCTTGTCACGATCTGTTTCATGCACACTAACCTGGTGATAATGCGATCTCAAGTCGATGGCAGATGTTTTCTGGATCATTAGAGAAGCCCCATTTTCGGACGGCGGTGTCCAGAATGATTTTTGCATCTTGTATGAAGTCTATTCCGAATAATGTAGATACGGGTTTGTGCATCTGGAAAGACAATAAAATGCGTGGGAATAATTTTATGCTCAATATGAACATCTACAAGGGTAGTTTAGCGCAGATACAAATACGTATTTATGACTTTTGAAAATACAAATATGTCGTCAGGTTATACAAGACACTAGGTATAATTATCCCAACCTGTACCTGTATCCACCATGTACAAACCGGTTGCCATTCGTAAAAATTTGTAGGTAATGGTTATCAGGAGTCGAAAATACAGCCAATTTCCCTAATTTAGCTTCTGAAAATTCTATACTACTCTGGTATTTTAGTGATAAAGCTATTGACAGCTTTCAACGCCGGAATTAATGAATATTGTGAGGCTTACTCTCAGGGCCCCCGATATCGTTCAATTAAACCGTATTAACCCTCTGCTGTTTTTGGTCAATCCAAATCCTTTCAATAAAGAATCCTAATTTTCATCCGAATACAACAAAGAACCTTTCCTGAATAGAACCATCCATACAAATTACTGTATTCTAGATTCTTTTTTCTTGTTCCAGGGGAATATTCGATAGACAAGACAGTTTAAGATCTGATTATATGAGCGACCGAGAATCTTGCCGTTACGGTATCGTTCAGCAAGCTTCAGTTGAAAGTGCCGACTCCCGACTGTGCTATTTGACTTCATCTGAGGTAAGTGACGTAGAATTTCAAATCCCAAATGTCTCTGATAAACATATTTTCTGATTTCGTGTCCCTGTTCGAATATATATTTCATATTTTATTCAGATTCAGTGTGCGCTAATATTAAAGCTGTCCGGGAATACGGATTTCGCTTGTCGCAGTAAATTTTATCGCACGATACTCATGGCCGGAAATATGGCTCTTTTAAATTTGCTGAAATGATTTATTGTTGTCACACGAGCAGCTGAAGTTTGCAAAATTCAAGTGCATACTTTAGGATGCTTTTTATTTTAGAATATTTATTTAAAAATGTTTTTCTTGGGATTCTGGGCATATTCTAAAGTTTCACCTGCAAACTGCAAATTTGTCCTTTGTTACTTCATCTCCTTTGATAATGTTACATACCAGAAATGGAGATTAGTAATCGACTACAGGAAGTTGAATGAGAAAACTATTAGTAATAAATATCCAATACCAAATATCGCAGATATATTAGATTAGTTTTCAATATTTTACAACCTTGGATTTAGCCAGTGCGTTTCACCACATTGAAATGAACCCAAAAAGTATTCCTAAAACAGCATTCAATGTAGACCATGGCTATAACGAATACACACGTATGCCCTTCGGCTTAAAAAATGCTCCTGATACTTTCCAACATGTTTCACGAGGATTACTAGGAAAAGTCTGTCTATTATATATGGATGATATCATTATCTACTCAACCAGCCTTCAATAATACATAAACTCTTTAAAACTAGTATTTGACCGATTAATGTCCATCAATATGAAAATACAGTTGGAGAAATCTGAATTTTTACAGAAAAGTATCGAATTTCTAGGACACATCATAACTCCAGAAGGTGTCAAACCAAACCCTCGAAAAATAGAGGCGGTCAGAAATTTTAGAATGCGTTTTATTTTAGAATATTTATTTTAAAATGTTTTACTCAGGATTTTGAGCCTATTCTAAAGTTTCACCTGCAAACTGCAAATTTGTCCTTTGTTACTTCATCTCCTTTGATAATGTAATATCTCTACCGCAATTGCTGGCGCAACGTCAAAATGTAATATTAATGGACCAAAGCCTACAAGTCCGGAATCCCAAATGTGTAAAATTGTCTGGCAATAGAACGGAGAAATGTCAGATAAGAAACATGGCCTTGTTTACTATCGACCAAATTACAATGTTTTTCTCCCTATTTCATAGTAAATCAAAATTATTATCTACGTAAAGGGAAATATCTCTTTTTGTAGGTACTTTTAGTTTAGTAATATTATGCTTACTGGAAAAAAAATGTGACCCCTGATTGCTTGTAAAAACTTATTAAAAAATAAACTGGAAAATCCCATTAAATCCTGGCAAATCCAATGATAAACCAATCGGTTTCCAGTAATAGATTTAAAAGCAACGTTGCGATATTATAACGAAATGAACTATAAAACTGGTAAGCTTGGCATGTTTTTTCTCAACCTTAATTTTCCAGTTTGAAGTAAATTATAAAAGACACCAAACCCAAGTCAAGTTATAAGTCTATTTTTGAGACGGAAAGTTAAATATACTTTCATCAAATTTGTATAAATCTCAGCTTAATTAACTTGAAAACAAAAAAGAACTTTTATTGACAACGCTATTGGATTATTAAGAATCTTTTTGAAACATTTACAAAGAGTAATAATGACTCGTTCCTTGTGTTTTATCTTTCATCTCGACTTGTGATTGATACTTACAAATTTCTCTAAAGAGTCGTCAAGCCCTCGAGCCAAATCTTTTCGTACTATCTCATTTTCTTTTATCTTTTCTTTTTATTTTACGATCTTTCTTCCTCATTGTCTGTGCCTCTGATGATTATTGCAAATGGGTTTCAATTCTGGAACGGCCTAGTATACATGATAATGTCTTTATCCGCTTACGTCGTTTTTATGTTTCCAATGCTAACTCTCGACCCATTTTGAAATTCTCTATGAAATGCACTGCACGATAATTTCCATGGAATCTGAATTCTTGGAACAATAACGTTAGGTACAAAATCACTTTTGGGATAAGTGGAAGGAGGGCTCCATAAATAACTCTCTTCAACAAAACTTTAGGGCCTAATGGGTAAGCATGCAAATTTAGGTGTTGCTGCGTTCAATATTGACAGTTTTATGTTCGTAAATTATTATGCCTTAATTTAGGATTTATGATGGAAAACAACCTATAAATTTGAATGAAAACTCAATTATTTTGAAAACTTCTTTGTTGCTCACCTGATTGCCAAGAATCACAACAAAGGTAAAAAGGTCACTTCAGAGAGCCGATGCCTTATTTGCTTTATTCAATTGCGAAACGGAAAAGGTTTTATTGAATCCAATTTACTTGAACGACTCAATATAAATTGTCGAAAGATTGGAGAACTCAAAATAAACATTTTCTATTGAAACTACATAGTTTACATTGTAAGAAAATATCACAATGGCATTAAAATTCCGACCACGGTAATGCAATAAAATAAAATTGTGGTAAGTTAGGAATTGAAATTGTTTCTGGCTCTTTTCTCTTATATTTTTGAGCACACTTTGTTTTAAGTTTTCGAATAATTCATAGACCGATTAGGGAAAGGAGTTTTAAAACAAGCGCTATTTATTCATATTATGTAAATATTACAATGATACCTTTTTTCGGCAATCGATGCCACTCAGAAATACCTGAATTATTGTGAACTGTATAACTAAGTTAGAACTATTAATTTACAGTGAAGGTTGATAAAAGTTTATAAATACGATAGTTTTAAAGGTGAATTCGGTAAAAATGTACCTACAAGTAGATAAGATCAGTGTTGTCAGATGTTAAATTTAAAATTATCAGGATTTGAGAACAAAATTATCAGATTCCAAAAAAAATTATCAGAAAAAGTTTATGTCAACTTTTTTGACTTTTTATCTCTATTTTTATTTTTTGGGTTCTAGCTGGGACTCTGGCAATTGTAGCTCTCAATTAGAGCTTTAAAAAAGGTTATTGAAGACTTCGAGCCCAAGGGCTTCGTTTTCAAGATAATCGGCTTTGAAGCTTTTGCAAAATTTTAGACAAAGTTTTAACTTTGAGCCAGAATCGAATCTTATTTTATCTTGAAGAATATTTAATTCTGATTCAGAATATATAATTTTATATAATATTTGTTATAATAATAACCGAGTAATCAGCAATTTTGTGAAAGAATATCAGATTATTGAAATTTTTTGAGCCCAAAAATTGCAAATATCGTTTTTATTTTTTTACAAGCCTTAAAACCCTAAAAACAAAGTTGCCTAAATGCTTTTTAACTAATTTTCACCTCCTCTTTTGATTAGTAAAGTCAAAAATTGCAAAGTCCAAAAATTAAAAAAATCGAACTTTTCCAAAGGGGTATGCATGGAAATTGGATTTTTAAATATTTCAAATGCTTGTATTTTGGAAACCAGTGAAGCTATTGGCATGAATCTTTTGCCCAATTGTAGCTCTTAATAAGGGCTACAAAAGAGGTAATATAAGACTCCGAGCCCAAGGGCTTCGTTTTCAAGATAATCCGCCTGAAAGCTTTTGCAAAATTTGAGATAAAGTTTCAACTTTGAGCCTCAATATCTTGAGAAGTAATTAAGATATAGAATTGAATCTTATTTTATCTTGAAGATAATTTAATTCTAATTCAGAATATATAATTTTACATTATATTTGTTACAATAATAACCGAGTAATCAGCAATTTTGTGAAAGAATATCAGATTATTGAAATTTTTTTGAGCCCAAAAATTGCAAAAATCGATTTTATTTTTTAACAAGGCTTTAAAACCCAAAAAGGAAAGTTGCGAAAAAAAATGCTTTTCTACTAATTTTAACCTCTTCTTTCGATTGGTGAAGTAAAAAATTCGAAAAACTGGAAATTTAAAAATTCGAACTTTTCCAAAGGGAAATTTGATTCCCAAATATTTCAAAAGGCCATATTTTGGAAACCAGAGAAGTTATTGGCATGAATCTTTTGTCCAATTGTAGCTCTTAATAAGGGCTACAAAAGAGGTTATATAAGACTCCGAGCCCAAGGGCTTCGTTTTCAAGATAATCCGCCTGAAAACTTTTGCAAAATTTGAGATAAAGTTTCAACTTTGAGCCTCAATATCTTCAGAAGTATTTAAGATATAGAATTGAATCTTATTTCATCTTGAAGATAATTGAATTTTGATTCAGAATATATAATTTTAGATCATATTTGTTACAATAATAACCGAGTAATCAGCAATTTTGTGAAAGAATGTCAGATTATTGAAATTTTTTGAGCCCAAAAATTGCAAAAATCGTTTTTATTTTTTTACAAGGCTTTAAAACTCTAAAAACAAAGTTGCAAAAATGCCTTTTCACTAATTTCGATCTCCTCTTTTGATTGGTAAAGTCAAACATTGCAAAATCCAAAAATTTAAAAATTCTAATTTTTCCAAAGGGGTATACATGGGAATTTGATTTTCAAATGTTTCAAAGGGCCATATTTTGGAAACCAGTAAAGTTATTAGCATGAAACTTTAGCTCAATCTGGGACTAGGTTTGGTGCTCGCACCAGTACGTCAAAACACTCAAAACCAACAACCACCTTCAACAACATCCTCTTTTAACTTAAAAGCGCTTTTTAAAACTAGTCACTTTTAAGATTCTGTGTTCTAAGCCATACAAATTTTTAAAGGTACCAGTTTTGAAAAGCGCTTTTAAGTTTAAAGAGGATGTTGCATACAGCGATTAATTTTTAAATAGAAATTTGAAAAATCTATATTAAAATTGTAGTTTCAATTAATTATGGTAGATTAGCTTGTTAGTTATCGATTATTGAATCGTAGTCAAAATTATGGTAGAATTCGATAATTATCGGGTCATTGGCAACACTGGATATATTGTTAAATCCGACTGTCTCGTGAATCTCAACAATACCTACTTTTTGGACGATAGCTGATGGGTTCATAAGTGGTGGAAAATGAGAGGTTGAGCTGAAAATCTCACTACCGTCATGTCAATAGAATTTCTAGGGTTCTCCTGTAGAAATCCCACTCATCGACTTTTTTATCAGACTGTAACAATAAAAAGAAAATAATCAAATATAGATATTCCCTATTTAGATTGTATATCAAAAAAAGTAATTCCATTATAACGTAAATCCGAAACATAAAAATCGAAACGTGTAATAAAACAAGCCATTAAAGTGTGAGCTAATTGAAATATTTATACCTGGGAAACCTCAATAACCCTTGTAGCATTAATAAAATTTATTATCTGAACCAAAATTAATATTCCGAAATTGTCGGTGGCTTTGCTAAATGGCACTCAAATAGGTTATTACGTTGAATAATGATTTTCCAATGCAGGCAAATGCTTTAGGGAAATCAGCCGCAGTCAATATTAGGAAATTAATAATTTGCATCAAGAAATTTGTGCTGCAAAACTTTCCAACAATAAAACCTGCAGAAAATATGGAACAAGTTTTAAGTTTGGGAAATAACTTTCGTGGAAAATATGGTCCATTACAGTATTGAAACTTTTGGGCGCTTATAAGTTCACGCAGGCGGCAGGACAATGTGGCCAAGTGAAATTATTTCGAGGCAAAGTTTAATCGAAAAGATGTTATCGTCTCTAAAATTTCGTGTCGTTAATTTAAAATCTGACAAGTTTTCGAGCATAAAATATGGATATTATGGAGGGTGCGCTTAGGGCAAATTAGGGAACTAATTTTAGGAAAATTGTACGACCTCAAATATACCTACTCATGAATATCGAAAGTATATGTTAAAATGGTTTCATTATGCGCTATAAGTCTTTGAAGCGTTTTTCCTGAAATAATTTAAAAGGTAGATTATAAAGGAATGAATCAACCATCAATGTATAAATGAAATGTATACACAGGCGGTCATATGGATGTACGATATTTATTTTGCACATAAAGTATAATTGAGTTTCGCTTAAGTAATGAACATGAAGAAGCGTGGTTTTACTTTAGTACAATTATTAGAAGTCCAAGTAGGCTTATGCGGACGACAAACTCATTGTAATAAGTACCAACACTTTTTCCTATTCAATTGATTTAAGCCAATGAAATTTTCATATATTTAAACGTGAATTGTTTTTTTAGAAACAGGAAAACTGAAATATTGTTTCCTCCAGTCCAAATTTAGTATTCCAGAAACTAGTCTTCTAAACTACTCTGAGATGTAGCACACATTTCCATAGAGTGGGTCTTGGAACTGCCACAGCATAATTAATGTCTCCAAACTTTGGCTATTTCACTTTCCCAAATAAACATTGACTGAGGCCTTTGATAAATGACGTCCCTAAATAATATTTCGCTTTCTCACAATATTTATTTGAAAAAAAATCTCCTACCTATTTTATGGTAATCGTTGCTCAGTTAATAATCCAATTACTGAAACTTTCTGCCTATCCGATTTGAATATTTTCAGGATGGCGTTATTTGAATTTTTATGGTTCGACTGATTAAATTTCGTTTAAGAAATCCCTTCCTGAAAATATTGCGAGTTGTGCCTAGAATTCTAAAATAGAATTTAAAGCAATTTGTAAGGAAATTGTTCGAGTTGGTCATTAATTTTTTTTTTCTCAGACTAAATGCGATTTTGATCTGAATCGATTGAATGAAAAACAAAACACGCACACATTCCTTGGAAGTATTTTATAAAGGAAAACAACGTTTATTTTCTTTCAACTCCGAACGTCGAACAACATTAAACATCAAATGAACGACGAAGTTCTTTGATTTCATGCAGTTGTTGGAATTCAATAGTGACGACCGCAGGTATTTCTTTTGGCCGATTACGATTGAAATTAGTTACTGGAGAATTTTCTTTTCTGCTCGTTTGGAAAATGGCAATAAATGCATTCGTTTGAGAAAAATAAATCCCCAAAGAAAAATCTCCAATAAAGTGTTATTTTCTCTGAGGGTCTCGTCAAAGTCTTATCTATTTTCAAAGTTTCCTTTCAAGCAATATTAGACTTCTGTGTGCTTTCGGATTAATTTTCAATCAGAGGACTTTATTTTTATTGTATAGAACAGAATCTTCTGCAATTCCGTTAAATATTATCTTTAAATTCACGACATTTAACCGTCTCCCCATTTCCTTTTGCTCATTAGCATCGCGAAACAAAAAAAAGCTTAACTTTCGCCGCAGCCACGTCATTAGTGGATTTTTATGTAAATTAAGAAGGAATAATTTAATTTTTTTTCATGAAATTTAAATTATTCGTGAACGATATTCGTATTTTTTGTATAATGGGAGTATTTTTACTAATCATCATCCTATTAATCTTGGTAGTGCAAACTGTAACGAGCCAAAATTGCCTAACTATTTTATGCTTGTTTTTCAGTTTTCTATTCAAGATTCCTTTAATTTTGTTTTATCTTCTATAAAATTCCAACAATAATTACAACAGTTGCAGATCCTGTAAATTTTCTAATTTTCAATATTTAAATTCTATTTTCATTTGTTACTAGTTCCTGTGATGTAATGATTCTTCCTCGATTTTAATCCATATTTTAGTTTCATTTCAAAATCTGATTTTCATAATAAACAAATCAAATATTCATTTGTCAAAAATATTTCTTTTGAAGTTATGTCCCAAATCATAGTAATCCGTTTTCAAAGTGTATGTACCGAACTACTCGGTTCGGCTATTGAACTCAGTACAAGTTCTAGTTGAACCCGGTTCAATCAATCTTTGATATGTGTTCTGTGCTATCCTCGCTCTCTATTTTATATTGACACTCGACGCTTAAGTCATGTCACTCTTGATTTGCATCCCAGCTCACTTTTGAAGTGTCATTAATTTTTGTCGATTGGCTTTTGATTAGTAATGTTTTGGGATCGTCGATTCCTGTTAAGTCCTATTAGTTTTGCAACACGGATCACTCCATATCGTATTCTTCAAATTATAATTGTTCTATTGGATGATTCCTTGTTGTTATTATCAATATTCGTCAGCCATTGTCGTTGCCGTTGATTATGTTGTGTGCAATTTTTAGTAAGTAAGAATTCTATCGATTAATTTTTGACATTTGTCGTTATTCTGAATCATCTCTGAATCCTTACCTTTAGGTCAGCTAATTAATTTGATGTGTAGCACATTTCTTTCACGTTCTGGTTACTTCGAAGAAAGGGTCTCCTGAAGAATCTAACTTTTTTCGTCGCCTTAAACAGGGATTTTGGATCTAATTTTTTTCTTAATTGAATTTATGGCACACTGAGTTTTCTTGCGTTGTGTTCAATTTTCGAAAAGTGCTATAATTTTCGCCGATGTTATCGGATTTGAAAACAACCATTTCGGTAAATCTTGCTGTGCACGTTTTTTCCCACAAGTAGATTCTGACTTTTTCCATTTAATCATTAGTGAAAAGCTGCTCCAAAGAGTAGAGTAACATCTCACTCACTCCAGGATATCCAATCCAGACCTCGATCCAGATTTCCAGAGTATTTTTAAGGCAAACAAAAACCCTATTTCCTACAGGTAATAACCTCAAATTTTTTATGCAAACTCGAGGCACATTTTCTTTATTTACTATTAAAGTTTTATCTGATTTCTTCTGAATTAATAAATTATTATCATAAATACATTATTGTTCAATTTTTCTATTAAAATAATTTCCAAGAGCTATAGTCTGTTTATTTACCAATTGTGGCTACAGCCCCCCTTTTTAAGGCGAAAAAAAAATTAGATTCTTCAGGAAGCAACCAGAAGGTGAAAGAAATGTGCGACACATCAAATTAATTAGCTGACCTAAAGGTAGGGATTCAGAGATGATTCAGAATAACGATAAATGTCAATAATTAATCGATAGAATTCTTACTTACCAAAAATTGCACACAACAATATAATCAGAGAAAAATGACAATGGCTGACGAATATTGATAATGACAACAAGGAATCATCCAATAGAACAATTATAATTTGAAGAATACGATATGGAGTAAGTGTTCCGTGTTGCAAAACTAATAGGACTTAACAGGAATCGACGACCCTAAAACATTACTAATCAAAAGCCAATCAACAAAAATTAATGACATTTCAAAAGTCAGCTGGGATGCAAATCAAGAGTGACATGACTTAAGCGTCGAGTGTCAATAAAATAGAGAGCAAGAATAGCACAGAACACATATCAAAGATTATGGAACTAATGATTGAACCGGGTTCAACTAAAACTTGTACTGAGTTCAATAACCGAACCGAGTAGTTCGGTACCAGTGTTGCCAAGTCATATTTTGTTTTGTCAGTAAATTACCAGTTTAAATATCAGTAGAAATCAGTAAACAGATACGTTGCCTTGAGGGGTAGACCATTAGGGTAGGTATACTCAATTAATTATCTTAACTACGTTTTTTCAAATTATTAAATCATTAGACTGTGTATTGGACTATGAAAACTTGCATTAAAAAATCAAACACCAATACTACTTATGAGAAATAGTTTATTAGATTCACATTAGATATTCCTATTAAATATGCACTACCTATGGGATGTCCTATATTTGGTTCCATATTCTTGAAGAGTAAGTACAATTTTCCGATTCCAAAACTATATAGTTTGTCTATATTTGGTTGAGCCGGCTCCAACATATTTGGTTCTAAAAATTTTAAAAATACCATCAGAGAAACCAAGTACCTCAAATTTTACCTGCAGCTTTCACCTGTACAGGAAGAATGGTTCACAAAATCAGTAGTAGGATAATATTTTTACAATTTATACTGTTCAATTAAATATATGGACAAACTATATATTTTTGGAATCGGGGCATTGTGCTTTTCAAGAATATAGAATGAAATATAGGGCATCATATTTGAAAAAAGCTGGAAGCATGCAAAATTTCATATTTCTGACATTCAAATTTTGTGTCTGACCATGGTTTCTAAAAATTCAGCCAAAATTGTACAACTTTTGTATTTACACCTTTGTTTTACCTGTAAAGGTAAAGGAGGTAGGTGGGGTGTCAATATATAAAAAAAACACCCTGTACATACAAATAAGTGAATTATTGCAGAACTTATGGGTGAACCTCTGCGGGACGAGCGCAGCGAGTTCCGCAGCCATCTACTCACCAATATACTGTTAAACTGTTAAAAAAAAACACTCACCTGAAACGTATAGTAGTTTTTGAACTAATGAGAAAAATTCATAACTGAGTGAATCAGGTTAGTATTGTACTTGTATTTTGAACAACATATTGGTGAATAGATGGTTGGGTCCACCCATAAGTTCCACAACAATCCACTCGTTTGTACTTGAATAACTTGTCACAATATATTATTAGTTTGATAAAGTAACATTACTTATTCCTGTTGAAAGACGAATTGACAAAAAGTGAATAATCATAATCTTTCAAATTCTGACTTTATATAAGTTATTGTTCAAGTACGAATAAGTGGATTATTGTGGAAGTTATGGGTGGGGGTGGACCTCTGCGGGACGAGCGCAGCGAGTTCCGCAGCCATCTTCTCACCAATATAGGTACTGCTAAACTGTTCAAGTGAGACAGTCACTTGAACCATGTAGTTTTTGAACTAATGAGAATAACTCACATTTGAGTGAATCAGGTTAATATCGTAATTAAAAAACATATTGATAAGTAGATGGCTGCGGAACTCGCTGCGCTCGCCCCGTAGAGGTCCACCCATAAGTTCCGCAACAATTCACTCATTTTTACTTGAATAACTTGTCACAATATATTACTAGTTTGGTAAAGTAACATTACTAATTCCTGTTGAAAGGCGAATTGACAAAAAGTAGATAATCTTACAATTCTGACTTTATATAAAAAGTTATTGTTTAAGTACAAATAAGTGGATTGTCGCGGAACTTATGGGTGGACCTTTGCGGGACGAGCACACCGAGTTCCGCAGCCATCTCCATTTGTACTTGAACAACAAGTTGAATATTTATAGACGTACTAAAGGAATGTTTAAGTAATTTTATTAACCAAAAGCCGAGAATAGTGATCAGGGAAAATTGAGATAAAAAAGCTCTCAAGTTTTCTTTATTTAGACAAATTCAAGAATCGGGAACAAATAAAAATCGATTTCAAACAAAATATCGCATTAAAATTATCGATATTTTCTTATACTAGTAACGATATAGAAAAGAAGTACATATGGCCATCTACACCAACCGTTTTAAGGAAGTCTTAACCATAGGTATTCCCTAAAATGACATTTCGACATGGAGAAATGTCACTTGGTGCAAACGTGCTTCAATGTGCTTCAATTCCCAAATAAACACCAAATAGGTACACTATTTTTTCGATAATGGTTCAAAAAGTACATACTTTCCGGACGTATTTCACCTTCTGGCCTAGGCAGGAAAATATATACCTACTTCCTTAACTGAAACGTGTCCGGAAAGAGTGTAATATCGTCAGTTTTCTTGGATCAATTTTTGTCTATTTCCGGCTCTTGAATCTTTTCTAAATTTCTCCGAATAAAGAAAATTCAAGAGCCTGGAATAGAAACAACATTCGAATGTGTAATCTAAGTTCAGTTTTACACATAAACGTGCGTAATTTTGACTTTACCAAACCGACAAAACGAGTCCAAGTCTGACATCATGATAATTTCAACTAGAAAATCTACATAATTTCCAGATTTCTATGAAAAATGTCGAAGCTCTCAAAAAAACAATGACCTTCTTCCTGTCATTACAGAAATTTACAACATTTTGAGTGGTCACAACTCCGTGAGGAAATAACTAAACCAAAAAATAGACGGCATTCACAGCCACCAAACCAGAATCTATCAGAGAAATTAAACAAAATATTTTTAATTTGTCATAAAAAATCCTGAAAAATACTTCGGAGTATCAGATCGATTTCAAACTTCCAGGATTTATTAACCAGGATGTTTTCATCAAGCAAGGCAAATTTCAAGTCAATCTGAAGCTCAGAAATAAAATTATGAGGTTTTTTCTAACTTAATACCAGAAAAAATTGGAAAATTCATGTTAAATCACCTTTAAATACTTGGGAATATCAGATCAAATTCAAACTTTCTGGATTTATTATTCTGGCTGTTTTCATTAAACAAGGCAAATTTGAAGTCAATCTGAAGTTCAGAAATCAAATTATGAAGTTTTTTCCCAACTTAATACCCAGAAAAAAGTTGGAAAATTCAAGTTAAATCACCTTTGAAAAATCCTAAAAAATACTTCAGAGTATCAGATAGACTTGAGACTTTGAATTCTGAGTTTTCTGTTCTAGAATCGGTTACCAGATCAGATCTGGACAGGTTCTACGGATATTAGAAGAATCATAAGTTTCATTTTTGAAGTTTACGACAATTTTTCTAAGCTAGTTTCAAATTTGTTCTAAATGTGATCCATGAATAAAACTTCGTTAGCTATTCGATTCAAAACTGATTCGGAACAGTTTAGATCCACAATTTGAATTTTATCTTTCGAAAATCATTGAATTCTGATGAGTTTTCTGTTTCAGTTCTAGAATCGGTGTCCGGATCAGATCTGAACAAGTTCTACGGTTATTAAGAGAATCATAGGTTTTATTTTTATAGTCTAAAATTATTCTGAACTGGTTCTAAATGTGATCCGTGAATAAAACTTCGTTAGCTATTCGATTCAGAACTGATTCGGAAGAGTTCGGATCCAAAATTTGAATTATATCTTTCGAGATTCATTGAATTCTGATGAATTTTCTGTTTCAGTTCTAGATTCGGTTTCTGGATCAGATCTAAACAAGTCCTACGGATATTGAAATAATCATAAGTTTTGTGTTTAAAGTCTACGAATTCTAAACTAGTTCCAAATTGGTTCTAAATGTGATCCGTGAATAGAAAGTAGTCATCTAGTCACCAATATACTGCTGAACTGTTCAAGCAAGACATTCACCTGAAACATGTAGTTTTTAAAGTAATGAGAATAACTCATATTTGAGTGAGTCAAGTTAATATCGTAATTAAACAACATATTGATGAATAGATGGCTGCGGAACTCGCTGCGCTCGTCCCGCAGAGGTCCACCCATAAGTTCGCAACAATTCACTCATTTGTATTTAAATAACTTGTCACAATATATTACTAGTTTGGTAAAGTAATATTATTAATTCCTGTTGAAAGGCGAATTGATAAAAAGTGAATAATCATAATCTTACAAATTTTAATTTTATATAATAAGTAATTGTTCAAGTACAAATAAGTGGATTGTTGCGGAACTTATGGGTGGACCAACCGAAAAACTTCAAACGCATTATAAGTCAGCATTATGAAAAACAAAATAATGTTGGCACCCTAAACTACATGAATAAATACACGGAAAAATACACAGATATAATACGGGCATAAGACATTAACCTGAACCATGTAGTTTTTAAACTAATGAGAATAACTCACATTTGAGTGAGTCAGGTTAGTATCATAATTAAACAACATATTGATGAATAGATGGGTGCGGAACTCGCTGCGCTCGTCCCGCAGAGGTCCACTCATAAGTTCCGCAACAATCCACTCGTTTGTACTTGAATAACTTGTCACAATATATTATTAGTTTAATGAAGTAACATTACTAATTCCTGTTAAAAGGTGAATTGACAAAAGGTGGATAATCTTACAAATTCTGACTTTATATAATAAGTTATCGTTCAAGTAGGTACAAAGTGATTTTTATTTTAATGGTTTTTTTATATATTGACACCCCACCAGCCTTTACCTTTACAGGTAGATGAAAGGTGTAAATACAAAAGTTGAACAGTATTGGTTAAATTTTTACAATCCACGATCAAAAACAAAAATTCAATGTCAGAAATGTGAAATGTTGAATATTTTCAGCTTTTTCCAAATTTGTACCTATGCAGTAGTCTAGTCTTATAAAAATAGGTTAAACAGGCTGCAGTTAGTTGTACAACATAACGCTATGTGACCAATGGACTAACCAATAACAACGCATGACTTTACGCAACTGGCAAGACAAAAATCAAATAAACAAGATAACAAGACACAACGCAAACACGCACGAACGCCGGGGATTCCCCAGTGAGGTTGAGTGCAGCGCCTTCACTGCGAGGGTTCGATTGTTTCAATATAAATCAAACCGGTCTGATCGGAGTAATCGGGCAGACGCGTCGTTCAGAGGATACTCCTAGAAGTTCTAGCCCAAAAGTCGCGTATGAAATTATTGCTGTGACATTTTCATACAAGGTGTCAATTTAAAAAATATCATAAAAAACAGGTAAATAATGACAACGGCTTTTATCAGTAGAATTTACATCGATATCAGTATATCAGTAGACCAGTGGTCAAATCAGTAGATCTACTGATAAATCCGTAGACCTGGCAACACTGTTCGGTACATACACTCTGAAAACGGATTACTATGATTTGGGGACATAACCCTAAAAGAAATATTTTTAACAAATGAATATTTGATTTGTTTATTATGAAAATCAGATTTTGAAATAAAATTAAAATATGGATTAAAATCGAGGAAAAATCATCACATCACAGGAACTAGTAACAAATGAAAATAGAATTTAAATATTGAAAATTAGAAAATTTACAGGATCTGCAACTGTTGTAATTTTTGTTGGAATTTTATAGAGGATAAGGTAAACAAAATTAAAGGAATCTTGAATAGAAAATTGAAAAACAAGCAAAAAATAGTTAGGCAATTTTGGCACGTTACAAAACTTCACAAAGAACAAAATTACACATACTGGGGATAAGATCACAACATGGCCAACATGAATTTCGTTACACCTAAATGTTTCCTGAATTTCTGCATAATTTGCTTGATTCTGATAGTCAATTTATAATCAGGATCAAAGCAGCTCAGTTTTCAAACAAATTCCTATCATTAATCTATCAAGACTTATTCATGTCATTTTAAATTACACTTCTATTAAGCTTAAAGCTTGGGTATATAATCAGTTTCGTACACAAACTTGAAAATGCAGCTGCACCGAAAATTGTTCTCGTGTATTGTATTTTATGTACCAAGGCTGGCAGCTTGCATCGAAAAGACTTGCTGTGACATATTTACCCTAATTGCGAATGTAACGTGCAGGAAATTCAGAAAAAAAAAGGTAGTGCATTAAACGTAATTTTTCTACAGAAAGAATTTGAAGCGAAAGGGATTCTGGGCATCAAAGCCGCATTGTAACGTAGTTTAACTCTAACAAGAGAAAAGGAAAATGAAAAGAGTTATTTAAGGTGATCATAAAAGAAATTGGTATTCGGGAAAGAAAAAGTTGGGGATAAATGAGCAATTTTGGACCTTTTTTTTATTGTCGGGCGAATAATGGGCGAGAATGGGTTTTCTGCATTCCTTTATTTATTGCGAGGGTCGATAGAACTCATCAAATTTTTTATAGCTTTGTGACAGCATTGACAAATATTGGACCATTTTGAACAAAAGTCGGATTGTTATAACTACTATACGAATCACAGTTTCCCTAATAAGCATATGACTCCTCCCACTGAAACTTTTTTTCGTTCTAAATACTTCAGCATGGACTCTCGTGTAGAATGTAAAGTTTGCTTTGCTTTTTTATTTCGAAAGACTTTCAGATTTTCAAGAGCATACTTTTCTTCTGCAAACAAATACCAATAGAAAATTAATTGATTTTTGATACATACCCATTGGTACTGACTTTTTGTGTTCGTTTCGACCTTCATTATCGAAACAATATAAAAGGGCGAGACAAAAGAGAACTGAAATCGCTGTTAATAATATTCCAAGCTTTTCTTCTGGCTAAACGGGGCAAAAATAATACGTTTCACCCTTATTTCGTTTTAATTGATATTCGAATTTTTGACCTGATTTTATAATTAATAACTGGTTGACCTGAATTTTAACAATTTGTGTTTTTCCTTATTTGTCATCAACACTTCGAATCCAAATCTTTTCACTAGATAATTAAAAATGTATGGCACATAAACAGTGTATTTTTGCGAACGGTTTACTGTGTTTATAGTGCAATAAAACTCCCATCATTTGGCGTTATAAATGGGTTTATTGCTTGAAAATCACCAGAAACTAATTTGAAAGAAATCACATTAATGAATAAACTTTCCCATAAAGATCCTTACAACAATCAATATTTTACGGTTCCTATGGCCAGACTCATAATAAACCTAAGAGTGTCTATCATTTATTCTACTTCAATAACATTCTGAGCAGTTGAAGCTGCAAATTGGAGTATTGTTACCACCGCCACCTGGTTGCGAGGTTGGGTAAGGCAGACTTTGTTTTAGTACTGGTAAAGGCCTTTTTGTACTGTGGTAAGATACATGTTTGAAAAGAGATTTGAATTTTAAAGCTAACCCAATGGTTTTATTCTTTACACAGGGGAAAAAATATAAATAATAGACAGAAAACAACAATCATGACGGATAAATTGAAATACTTGAAATTGAAACATTACCTAAGTAGAGTCAGCAGAAAGACGTCAACACTATACACCAGAACTTCGTTACAGAACTAAATGAATCTGAGACAAGCTTATTTATATTGGCAGCTTGATGACGTTTTTGGGATTCTTATCGATTGCAAAACATGCGGTTTGTTCATCGAACCAGGAGTTTAGAGTCGTATTTTAAGACACAATCAGGACACTGTTTTGGGATCCGACTGATAACTCTTGGCTCTTGACACGGTTTCGTCAGAAATTTAGCGACTTGATCTCGCTGGGAAAAAAACAATTAATTGTATTACGAAGCGAAAAAAAAAAGGACTTTTAGGCCGTTTTGTTACAGTATTTTAATTTCCTTACTTGAAATGACATCGAAGGAATATTTAATTATATTACATAAGCTATTTAAATATTTTATGTATGATTTGTCTTCAGTATGCTTTTGGAAATTTCTTCGTAAAAGCTCATGTTAGTTACTATTTAAAAACGAACAACGAAGTATAATTTAAGTTGACAATTGACTAAATACTCTTCGTTTGGTCGGTTTTGGTCTCAGAACATTTGTAAGCTCAGATCAAATGAACCTGGCTTAGTAAGACACGAATTTGGTGAACTACCGTCCCAGTCGAAAAATTAAAAATTTCCTAGAGCGACATGGAATTATGGAAAGCACATTTGTCTGAGGATATACAGCAAGCGAATGATTACTTAAAAACGAAAATGTCTCAACAACACAAAACAATATATCTTTTCCCACATTCACACAAGATCCTATAATATATCATAACAAAAATATGATATTTCCTGCTCCAATAATACAAAACGTAGCTGTGGGACTTTGCTTATCCGTGCCGTTAATTTATGCAAAACTCAGCCACCTTTCGGGTAGCGGTGGGACGAAAATCCGTTTTATGGGCGGAAATTTAACGCGTGACGAAGTGAGACAAAATCCAGGGCCAAAGGGCTTTTGAGGGATTGCCCTGCTTTATCCGCTCTTTGTTTTGCGGACGCTATGGGAGCGAAACTTTGCTGGAATGCTTTTTGTTTTTTTGCGGTCCAGATTTTTGTTTGTTAAATCTAAAACATTTAATTTGAAATTCATATGGACGATTTCCTGAAAGGTAATTAATTTGTTGTTTAGTTAATTCTCTTATGCTTGAGTCAAATAAATTAAAACCTTATAAAGCAAATCAATTACAAGCACTGTTAGTCGTATAATTTGCAGCCAAAGCCACCTGCCTTAAATAAATAAACATCCAATATTTTACTTTAATGGACTGTTTGAATTTCGAAACGGTAAATGAACCAAATTTATTTTGCTATTTATTTACACGAAATTTCTGTTTATTTTGTTTCGTTTTGCAATTATAACAACCGAATGTGTATCAAGTTCGGGGTGTAATATTTCCTTTGGAAGCCATTGTAATTCAGCAAATACAAAATGAGAATAATTTGAAATAAAATTAAACCTATAATTCAGGCAACTACTACCATTGATGTGCTCTACATCGAAATGAAAACTCGGTAATTTAAAACTGAAATAATTCGAGAATTTCAGTTTAAACCACCATTTGCGCCATTGCAGAACACACTCGAAAAATTGACCTAGAAACACAAAAGTTCCACAGTCCTTACATTCCCTTTCTAACGATCCATTAATTTCCCACCTTCCAAGTGTTATTGAAATGTTGAGACCTGTTAGCTTGATATCACTGGTCTCTAAACTTTTCGAAAAAATCATAAAAAGTTAACCAAGTTTCTACTGAAATGCCACACATGGCGTGATCAATCAAGCAGTCGTGATTTTGAGGCAACATAAAGCATTGAAGCACAAAGCAAACACATCAATTTTTATTTCAGATGTATCAGTCCTTGAATTCCACGAACTTCCCAAAAGTTCACAAAATCAATTAAAACTGACCCACTTACTCCAATTGACTGAAGTGAAACTAAAAGTTATTGAAAGCATTTTTCAACTAGACTGAAGATAAATATATCTGAAGCTTGAGAAGTCAGGATAAAACTTAAATCAATCAGCAATTTGGGATTTTTTCTTTGAAAATGGGTGCTACGGATGATTACTTCTCTAATCGAGGCTTTCTCAACTTTTTTACATTATCAATGGCAAGTGGAGGTAAAAGTTAGTCAACATGTACGACTTTTCATAAGAGGAAAAAGTTATTTTTTAATGCTGTTACTTTCGGATTTGCTAGAAGCTATGACTGGCATTTCATTATTTTGAGCCGTTTAGCCTAGTAATTTTCCTATATTTGAAATTTAACAGAAAGTATACCCATATGTATCTTAAACCCAGCCATTCAAGGCCTTTATTCTAAAGGACTCCGCACACCTCTTATGGGTTTTTGGTTTTCTGTCAAACTCAATGAGATTTTGATATGTGGTATATCTTGACTGCCTGATAAAAAGTTCTCATAGGCCCAATCCGATATTATGAATAGTTTTCGAGATACAAGTAGTTTAATGTTCAAAGAAATTACACATTTTATATGCATTTACATCTACCTGTCAACTAAGCGTGTGGATACCTGTCAATCCTGGTATATTATTAGGTGACAGGTAGATGAAGACAAGATGACTATTGAATATTATGTACTGGGTGTTTTTTTATATATTGACACCCCACCTAGAGCCTTTACCTTTACAGGTAGATAAAAGGTGTAAATACAAAAGTTGTACAGTATTGGCTAAATTTTTAGAATCCATAGTCAGAAACAAAAATTGAATGTCAGAAATGTAAAAATTGAAGAGCACAATTTCCCGATTCCAAAACTATAGTTTGTCTATATTTGGTTGAGTCGTCTCCAACATATTTGGTTATAAGAATTTTAAAAATACTATCAGAGAAACCAAGTAGGTACCTCAAATTTTACCTGCAGCTTTCATCTATACAGGTAGAATGGTTCACAAAATCAGTAGTAGAATAGTATTTTTACAATTTTTGGAGCCGAATATATGAGAGATTGCTCAATCAAATATAGATCGGGGCATTGCGCTCTTCAAGAATATAGAATGAAATATAGGGCATCCTAATTGAAAAAAGCTGGAAGCATGCAAAATTTCACATTTCTGACATTCAAATTTTGTTTCTGACCATGGTTTCTAAGAGTTCAGCCAAAACTGTACAACTTTTGTATTTACATCTTTCTTCTACCTGTAAAGGTGAAGGCTGTAGGTGGGATGTCAATATATAAAAAAAAAACACCCTGTACAAATAAGTGGATTATTGCGAAACTTATCGGTGGACCTCTGCGGGACGAGCGCAGCGAGTTCCGCAGCCATCTACTCATCAATATACTGTTGAACTGTTCAAATAAGACACTCGTCTGAAACGTGAAGTTTTTGAACTAATGGGAAAAATTCACAACTTAGTGAATCAGGTTAGTATTATACTTAAACGAACAACATATTGGTAAATAGATGGCTGGGTCCACCCATAAGCTCCGCAACAATCCACTCGTTTGTACTTCAATAACTTATCACAATATCTTACTAGTTTGGTAAAGTAACATTACTAATTCCTGTTAAAAGGCAAATTGACAAAAAGTGGATAATCTTACAAATTCTGACTTTATATAATAAGTTATTGTTCAAGTACAAATAAGTGGATTGTAACGGAACTTGTAGTTCCACAGCCATCTACTCACCAATATACTGTTGAACTGTTCAAGTAAGACATTCACCTGAAACGTGTAATTTTTAAACTAATGAGAATAACTCAGTTTTGAGTGAGTCAGGTTAGTATCGTAATTAAACAACATATTGATAAATAGATGGCTGCGGGACGAGGCTGGGTCCACCCATAAGCTCCGCAACAATTCACTCATTTGTACCCGAATAACTTGTCACATTATGTTACTAGTTTGGTAGAGTAACATTACTAATTCCTGTTGAAAGGCAAATTGACAAAAAGTGAATTATCTTACAAATTTTGACATTGTATAATAAGTAATTGTTCAAGTACAAATAAGTGGATTGTTGCGGAACTTATGGGTGGACCTCTGCGTGACGAGCGTAGCGAGTTACGCAGCCATCTACCCATCAATATACTGTTGAACTGTTCAAATACGACACTCACCTGAAACGAGTAGTTTTTGAACTAATGAGAAAAATTCACAACTGAGTGAATCAGGTTAGTATTGTACTTGAACAAATAACATATTGGTGAAGAGATGGCTGGGTCCACCCATAAGTTCCGCAACAATCCACTCGTTCGTACTTGAATAACTTATCACAATATCTTACTAGTTTGGTAAAGTAACATTACTAATTTCTGTTAAAAGGCAAATTGACAAAAACTGGATAATCTTATAAATTCTGACATTATATAATAAGTTATTGTTCAAGTACAAATAAGTGGATTGTTGCGAAACCTATGGGTGGACCACTGCGGGACGAGCGCAGCAAGTTGCGCAGTCATCTACTCACCAATATACTGTTGAACTGTTCAAATAAGACACTTACCAGAAACGTGTAGTTTTTGAACTAATGAGAAAAATTCACAACTGAGTGAATCAGGTTAGTATTGTACTTCAACAACATAATGGTGAATAGATGGCTGGGTTCACCCATAAATTCCGCAACAATCCACTCGTTTGTACTTGAATAACTTGTCACAATATATTACTAGTTTGGTAAAGTAACATAACTAATTCCTGTTGAAAGGCGATTTGAGAAAAAGTTGATAATCTTCCAAATTCTGACTTTGTATAATAAGTTATTTTTCAAGTACAAATAAGTGGATTGTTGCGGAACTTATGGGTGGACCTCTGCGGGACGAGCGCAGCGAGTTCCGCAGCCATCTACTCACCATTATACCTACTGTTGAACTGTTCAAGTAAGACATTCACCTGAAACGTGTAGTTTTTGAACAAATGAGAATAACTCATTTTTGAGTGAGTCAGGTTAGTATCTTAATTAAACAACATATTGATAAACAGATGGCTGCGGAACTCGCTGCGCTCGTCCCGCAGAGGTTCACCCATAAGTTCCGCAATAATTCACTCATTTGTACTCGAATAACTTGTCACATTATGTTACTAGTTTGGTAAAGTAACATTACTAATTTATTTATTTATTTATTTTATTTATTTATTACAAAAGGTACCCTAACATGATGAATTAACATCACAATTTACAAGAGTACACTATGGATATTACATTTATCTTAAATTCAAGACAATAAAACTAAAACTAATTATTCAGTAAACCCAAAAAAGCAAGAGAAAAAGAGAAAAAAAAAAATCTAATACTGCAGTACTTACTTCCTGCGATAACAAAAACTTCGTATTTAATTCGAAATAAAAACAAGGATTGATTGGTTTCGAAATGCGTTACGTGATAAAGCAAAAATATCAATATGTGAAAAATAATCATTATACTGTCTCTGCAATAAAGAAAATGGAGATTTGTTGCCCAAATTTGTATTATATTTAGGGGGTAAAATAATGTAGGCGTTCGAGTCCTTACACCAGAAATATTAAAAGACAGTCTTCCCAATATCATAGGACAGTCAATTCTATGTGCAATTACATTATGTAAAAATAATCCACTGGAGACTATTCTTCGTGAAGATAACTGCAACATTTTGTAGTGATTTAGGCTTGTCTCATACAAAGCATTAATGAGATGACCATTATATCTGAAATTTAGATGATAAATAAACTTGATTTGGATTTTTTCAACACGATTGACATACTTATGATATTGGGGGTTCCACACTACGCTTGCAAATTCAAGATGGGATCGCACGTAAGAATTGAATAATAGAATTAATGCCTTTGGATCTTGGAACTCTTTACTCACTCGTAAAATAAACCATAAATTTTTGTATGCCTTTTTTACTACATTTTCTATATGAATATCGAAACAGAGTTTAGAGTCAATCGTCACACCAAGATCTCTGATAAATTCTACCTTTTTTATAGTCACTCCATTAAATGTATATGCAAAACCAATTTCATTTCTAAGCTTAGAGAACTTTACATAATAGCACTTATCCACATTCAAGGAGAGTTGATTAAGTACACAATAATTATAAAAGCGATCCAAGTCTTCCTGGAACCTATAGCAATCCTCGATGGATCTAACCACTGCATAAGATTTTTGATTATCAGCGTAAGACAAAGATTTTGAAGAAATAAAACATTCACGTGCATCAGCAATAAACAGGGAGAAAAGCAGAGGTCCCAGGTGAGATCCCTGTGGTATTCCGGAAGTTATATCAATAGATTTCGACTTTACCCCGTCCAATTCTACAAACTGGTTTCTGGAACTAATATAAGATTGTAGAAATTTGTAAAGACAACCATGCACACCGATATTTCTCAATTTCACAAGTAACGTAGGATGATGGATTTTATCGAATGCTTTAGAAAAATCAGTGTACACGGCGTCAATTTGCATTCTCCTATCCAACGCCTCAGATGCATCCTGAACGTATGGCAGTAAATTAGTAATCACCGATCTCCCTCTATAAAAACCATGCTGTGTATCCCCAATAACATGCTTGAGTTTGAAAAATAAATACTCTGTTATAATTGCTTCCAACATTTTACCGGGAATAGACAGAATCGAAATCGGCCGATAGTTAGAAACGTCAGTCTTACTACCACCTTTATGAACAGGTGTTATCTTGGCACATTTCCAAATGCTTGGAAGGGCCCTTCGCTTAGACTTGTTAAAAATTATGTGCAGTGGTAATATCAATGCCTCTGCGCAAGACTTAAGCAAAATCGGCGGCAGACTATCAGGACCTGGACCCTTATTTATATCTAATCTATTAAGCTGGTCTCTAATTTGTTCCTCTGTAATAGAGTTTAACGTAACTGAATCGTATGGCATATCTGATGGCAATATGTTTGATGGAGTGCTAGCAGATACATAAACACTAGAGAAAAACTCTGAAAATGCTTCACAAATCGCTTCATTCGTATTATAAGACATATTTTGATATGTAATAAATTTAGGAATTGATTTTGTGCTTCTTTTGTTATTAACAAAGCTCCAAAAAGATTTTGTGTTCGTCTTAAGATTCGTTTCAGTATTCTTTACGAAATTTCTGTAATCATTTCCTATAGCTGTTCTAACTCTCCTTCTTAAATCCGAGAAATTTACATAGTCAACAGGATTATTGTATTTTTTCCATTTTTGATGGAGTTTATATTTCTTTTGTATCAGTTTTTTTGTATTCACAGCATACCATGTAGGATACTTGTTATTAGTTCTTTTCTTTGGTACATACTTAGTGACAGAGAGATAGATCTGATCGTAAAAAATATCAACACATCTCTCAACTTTTAGGTTTCTAAAAAGATTCGACCATGGAATTTCAAACAATTCCTGATTCATTCCATCATAATCAGCGTATCGATATTTTAATTTTTCAAAACTAGATTTTAACCTGAAAGATTCTTGCACATTGGTTTCAACTAAGATATCAATACATTTATGCTGAGATGGCCTCTCCCGTACGAAAGCATCTAAACTCTGAACCACCATCAAGTTTTTAAAATTACTAAAAACCAAATCCAAAAATCCTGTGTTATCATTAGATATGCCATTATACTGGTCAAAGTTTATCAAGTTATAAAAATCAATTAGTGACTCACCATACGATCCAGACACATCCGAGGGTACATAACAATTTTCGATACTATCAAAAACCCATTTAACTTTAGATGCATTATAGTCCCCAACAATTACACATTTTTTATTCTGATGAAGCACAACACTATGTACTTTATTTAAATGCGCAGTTAGATTTTCTACACTAGCTTCAGGTGGAGCATATACACAACATATTAAAACCGATAATTCCTGTTGAAAGGCAAATTGACAAAAAGTGAATAATCTTACAAATTTTGACTTTGTATGATAATAAGTTATTGTTCAAGTACAAATAAGTGAATTATTGTGGAACTTATGGGTGGACCTCTGTGGGACGAGCGCAGCGAGTTCCGCAGCCATCTACTCACCAATATATTGTTGAACTATTCAAATAAGACACTCACCTGAAATGTGTAGTTTTTGAACTAATGAGAATAACTGACATTTGAGTGAGTCAGGTTAGTCTCGTACTTGAACAACATAGTAATGAATAGATGACTGCGGATGATGCTGATTTCTGTTAAAAGGCAAATTGACAAAAAGTGGATAATCTTACAAATTTTGACTTTATATAATAAGTTATTGTTCAAGTACAGGGTGATTTTTTTATATATTGACACCCCACCTACAGCCTTCACCTTTACAAGTAGAATAAAAGTGTAAATACAAAAGTTGTACAGTTGTGGCTAAATTTTTAGAATCCATGGTCAGAAACAAAAATTGAATGTCAGAAATGTGAAATGTTGCATGTTTTCAGCTTTTTTCAAATGGGATGCCCTATTATATTTGGTTCTATATTCTTGAAGAGCACAGTTTCCCGATTCTAAAACTATATAGTTTGTCTATATTTGGTTGAGCCGTCTCCAACATATTTGGTTCTAAAAATTTTAAAAATACTATCAGAGAAACCAAGTAGGTACCTCAAATTTTACCTGCAGCTTTCACCTGTACAGGTAGAATGGTTCACAAAATCAGTAGTAGGATAGTATTTTTACAATTTTTGGAGCCAAATATATGAGAGACTGTTCAATCAAATATAGACAAACTATATATTTTTGGAATCGGGGCATTGTGTTCTCTAAGAATATAGGGTATCCCATTTGAAAAAAGCTGGAAGCATGCAAAATCTCACATTTCTGACATTCAAACTTTGTTTCTGACCATGGTTTCTAAAAATTCAGCCAAAACTGTGCAACTTTTGTATTTACACCTTTCTTCTACCTGTAAAGGTAATGGCTGTAGGTGGGGTGTCTATATATAAAAAAACAACCTGTACAGAATATCGTTTTAAATATGGAAGACTTGAAACTTGTAGGTAGTTCATTGTTCAAGAGATGTGCACATTTTATATGCATTCACATCTACCTGTCAACTGAGCGTATGGATACCTGTCAATCCTGGTATATTATTAGGTTACAGGTAGATGTAAATGCATATAAAATGTGAACAATTCTTGGACATTAAACTAAAAATACCTGTATCGGGTTGGGCCTATGAGAACTTTTTATCAAGATATACCACATATCAAAATTTCATTGAGTTTGATAGAAAACCAAAAACCCATAAGATATGTGAGGGGTCCTTTGTCACATCACATCCGAATCTTCAGTTAAATGCCTATCATATCCAACTAATAATGAAAAAAAATGCCTTAGCCATTTTCAGATATTAAATCTTGAATTAATTATGCTATGTATGTTACTTCGTAATGCTTTTCTCGTTTTCGTATCCATTTGAAATGTGCTTGCTAAATCCAGTTTAATTATCACCAGTATAATACCGTCACGGCGCAGAGATTATCGAACATAATGCTTTTGTCTAACGCACAAGAACAACGTTATTCAGCTCTAAAAGCGCATATTGTCGTTACGGAAAAGCGACTGCTTGTCTAACAATGCCTTAGAATATACTTCTAATTAAAACCCTAAACAATCTAACGAATTATATTGGCATTAGAAACTTCATAAATTTGGCCCTAAATGTGAACCAAAACTGAAACTGGCAAATTATTTTCAACTCGGCTATCTAAATAACGAAAACATCCATGTGAATAATTCAGCCTGACATTGAATGAGTGTGTTTCTAGTTGAATTTGGTTGCAGATAATGCATTATTTAATTTGAATTTTTCGCAGACAAACGCGTTATTTGACATCAGATTAATTTATACCCAAACCCAAAAAAAAAAAGATAAACTATAGAAATAAATTCTCGACTCGTCTGAAGAAGAATTACAAAACAACATCGATCCAGTTCTAGTTCGCGAATTGTCCACTCTGGATAGGCGGTGGCGCCAGCGTTGTTTTCCCGCATCCCCTGTGCCTTCTTTAACGTCACCGCAGTTTACGTCGAATATCCCGACGGAATTTATTCCTCGTTTTACAATATTTGCGTATTCTATAGTAGATTGTCGCGACGACGTGAGAGTGGATTTTGTTGAATGTTTGAAAAATTATAAATCAAAAAAAAAAAAGACAAGTAATAATAATTGTTGATAGTAAATAATGATAAATTTTAATTGCATATATTATGTTAAAAACAACAGATCGAGTTTAATCAAATGCTGGTGAATGTGGCTGCTTTCCGTTAGCAAAAGTAAATAATTGTTGTTTAGTTGTTAATGCTGGGAAATAGTTTTTTTTCAAATTCACCACAACTATTAGTATATAATTAAAAGAATTGCTAGAATATAACTTTATACAATTAACACAAATGTTTGGCGGTAAATATTAAATGGCTACCTATATATTATTGCTAGTCTTATAGGTAGAGTTTCATTTATCTGGTAGTTTTTGAATTATGAGTGGGAAAAAGATTTGAACAAAGGAAAAATCGTTTGCCAACTTATCTCAAAAAATGTTTGTATGAAATTTAGGCCACTGGCACTTTGATCGTCCCCACATTACTAAGAAAATTTACTGAAAAGTGCAATTTTTTTATTTTTATCTAAACCTATAGGACTTTTTACCTGAAAAACATCAAACCACTTCAAAAAATCCAATGAACTCAAAACATATTCACAAATAGCAAAATCTCCGAAAAGTTACTTTAAATTTCCTGAACAAACTTTACTTCAAAAAGCTTTTAACTTTAAGATGAAACATTAAAATCAAATACCAATCAGGTCAATGGGATTAACTGTAAGTCACTTACTTACTTCAAAAATCGACTTTGATTTATTATATATAATTTCGAAAACAAACATTTTCTGCGAGTTGCAACTTTGCAGTTTTTACATTAAAAAAAAACCCAACCAAATCCCTTTCCGGGAAACAGTCGTAAATTTGCTTCAGATGACAAAAACTTAAGGAAAGTTGGCGGAGAGTTTGTAAAGAAGCGAGGAAATATATGTGGCGGAAAACAATAATTGGAGACTATGCTTGAAGCAAACAAATTGAATAAGAAAAATTGATTTTTGAAATAGATCCCTGGTTGCCATTATATAATATTAAAAGGATTTCTAAAAAAATCTTTTTCCGTTGTTATATTTTTGCTAAAAGCTTCTTTTGATGGGTTTTCAATGATACTTTTCAAATAAGTTCGTGATTTTATGGTGTCGCTGAACACATATTTGTTGACAGGTTCATAATTGATGATAATCAATAGAGTTGGAATGTTTTTTCGATCTACACCATCTATCTTCGTGAATGGTCGTTTCTTTTTTATTGGGACAGGGGGCACAAATGATGTGAAAGTCAAGTCGAGTTTGATAGCATTTCCAGATATCTCTTTGATCCTAGTTTCTTATACTTAGAGCTAGAAGTTTAAATTTAGCGAAAAAGAGTCATAAGTCCTAAAATAATGAACTGAATTACAAATTGGGCGTTCTTAGTTTTAACTTTGACACTGACTTTTTCATCTTGAGAATATTCTGGTTATATTATCACAAAAATGATAATCACTAGGATTTAAATTAGGTGACAGGGGAGGCGGTTTTCGAGGTTCTATAGAACGATCGCCCAATGTGTACTTCAAATTTTAGAAAATATTTGTGTGTTAACAAGTCCTGCTTGCAGTGTCAGTTTTAATGGTTAGTGGTCTGATTTTCCGATTGGTGATACGTGCTCATGTTTGGTGATCAGGTGTGTGTCATTAGCTATGACCAGATCCAAGAATGATGGGGTTTGACCCTATCTGTAACGGGTTGGTTTGGTGATGATCTGGAGAAGATCTAAGTTTGTTAGAATAGTTTCCCTAGACCTAAATCTGTCAGTGGCCATCAAATTCTGGGAAGGTTAAAGTCGCTAGCTATAATAGGATTTTGGTGGTTGGCAGCAAGGTTGCGAAGAGTTTGAGATTATACATTCCTTCTCATATTACATGTTAATGTCCTATTTTGTGATGCTAATTTCTAATAATGGCAGTTGCTAATTGACCAAATAATTGTATACCTACTGTTGTATTTATGTTGGAAGCTGAGAAGATTCACGTAACTGATTAACCAAATGATTCTCTGCTACAAGATGATCAGAACTCTTCACAACCTTGCTGCCAACCACCAAAATCCTATTGTAGGTGACGACATTAACCTTCCCAGAATTGCATTGCCACTGACGGATCTAGGTTTATTAGGGGATGCAGTAGCCTTTTTGGGGGAAACTCTAACAAACTTAGGTCTTATTGATAATGGGTTTTTATTCGGGCTTAAAGGCCGTCGTAAGTTGGAATTTCTTCCTGATGTTTCGCTAGCACGCGTGGCTAGCATCTTCAGAGGTGCTTCCATGTCCGATTCTGGTAGCAGACTGACGCGTTCCCGACTGTAAGTTGTATTTATATGTGAGTGGCTGTGTTGGGGGTGGGAGGGGGCTTCGCGGCACGTGGCTAATCTCAACTTTCTCTGTACTCAATGAGATCTTTCTTGCGTTTTTGAGGATCAGGTTCCAGATTTGGTTAAGTTTTAGTATTTCTTCTTTCTTGTTGAAGTTCTCCGTATGCTTTTGGATTTCCATAACTCCGCAAGTCGGTGCAAGAAGCTTGACCTCACCAAAAAGTATTTCATGATTCCCTTCACTAAGCGCATGCTCCGCAACTGCCGATTTTTCCGATTGTCCTAGTGTGCAGTTTCTTTTGTGCTCGTTCATCCTGGTTCCCATGGATATTTTTGTCATTCTTATGTATACCTTACCACATGTGCATGGTATACGATAGACTCCAACGCTTGACAGTGTGTTCCTCTTATCCTTGGCTGATCTGATTGCTGTATTTTCCTTGTTGGCATGAAGATTGTTTTTATGTTGTGTTTCTTCAAGACTTTTCCTTTCCTGTCTGTCACCCAAGAAATAAAAGGCAGATATGCATTAGCCACCACTGGTTGTTCATCCATGTTTTGTCGTGTAGCAGCTTTGGGTCGCATGGCCCTGTCGATTTCAGATGCATTGTAGCTATTTGATAGAAAGGCCGACTTGAGATGATCCAGTTCTTGCTCGAGATATTGTGGCTCGCAGATGTTCCGAGCACGTTCTGTTAACGTTGTTATAATTCCACGTTTTTGCCTTGGATGGTGGTTTGAGAGTGCATGCAGGTACCTGTCTGTGTGTGTAGATTTTCGGTACACCGTGTGGCTTAGTTTTCCTCCAGATTTCCTTATGAACACATCTAAGAAGGCGATTTCCTGGTTTTTCTCCTTTTCCATGGTAAATTCAATGCTAGGATATTGCTTGTTCAGGTGGCCTAGGAATTCGTTAAGCTTCTCTTCACCATGACACCAAACCACAAAAGTATCATCTACGTATTGAAGCCATACCGTTGGTTTGTGGTCAAAAAATTCTATAGCTTTCCTCCCGAATTCCTCCATAAAGAAGTTGGTTATGACCGGGCTGAGCGGACTTCCCATAGCTACACCGTCCGTTTGCTCGTAGAAATCGCCGTTCCGCAGGAAGTAACTACCAGTGAGACATGTCCGGAAAAGCTCAACTATGTCATTGGGGAAGGTACTTGATATCAAGTCAAGACATTCTGTCAATGGCACTTTTGTGAATAGGGACACGACATCAGAGCTGACCACGATATCGTTACGTTGAAGAATAATATCCCTAATTTTTCGGACAAAGTGAATCCAGTCCTTGACGTAAGAGCTAATTTTTGCTACATGCGGTTGAAGAAGCGATGCAAGATGTTTCGCTAGGTTGTACGTTGGTGCTCCAGGTGCATTCATTATAGGTCTTAGCGGAACTTCCGGTTTGTGAATTTTGGGTAGGCCATAGAGTCATGGTGGAACTGTTTTTGTTTTTATGATGCCTTTCTTAACCATGTCTGTTAGGGCAGATGACCTAAGTTTGTTGGTATTCCGGAGTGTGGCTTGTGTGGGATCGTTCTTTAGTTATCGGTAGGTAGATGGATCAAGGAGTTCCTGAATTTTCCGGTTGTAGTCTTCAGTTCTTGACAGGACAGTTGCGTTGCCCTTATCCGCAGATAGGATAATCATATCTTTCGCTGAATTCAGGTTCCTAATTGCCATTAGTTCCTTCTTAGAGAGGTTACTGGTTGGTGGTCGAGTCTTTCGTAGAATGTTGGCCGTCTCTTAGGTCTACACCAGATCATCACTAAACCAACCCGTTACAGAGAGGGTCAAAACCCATCACTCTTGGATCTGGTCATAGTTGATGACACACACCTGATCACCAAACAAGAGCACTTATCACCCATCGGAAAATTGAATCACAAACTATTAAAACTGATACTGCAAGCAGGACTTGATAACACAGATTTAAAAAAAAACAAACAGTATATAAAGTGAAAAACATGAATTATGAAGATATTAATCATTATGTATCGCAAATCAACTGGGAAGACGTCCTCTGTAACAACAATATAAATAGATCACCAGGACCAGCTTTCACTCAGAACTAGAACAACATAGAAGACAAAACCAAAAGAGTGAATAACCTAAAACAATGGATAACTAACAACCACATCTGAGATTGTAGAAGAAAACAGGCGCTATGAAAAAGGTACTTGCTTACCAACAATCCCACTGACTCCAACACTCTAACAGAAAAAATCAAAGAAGCTAAGCTGACATACATTGAGAGCCTAACAAACTTTGAGAACCCCAAAAAATTACACAAGTACAAGGTGTCAAGTTATAAAGTACCACCCCCTGTAACTTTTTTTTTTTTGATCGTACTTAAAAAAGTTGCAGGGAGTGGTACTTTATAACTTGACACCCGACACATAAGATCACAACTAAACACCAAAGTAGGCGTTCCTATTTTGAAAACTCCAAATGGGAAAATTTGCTCAGACCATATTGAGAAAGCCAAATCATGTAATCCATGATCGCAGAAAATGTGAGAGGTTTTCTTGAACAATTGATTCCAACTAAACACTTGCCATCTTGACTGTCTTAATAACTGGACAAAATAGTTTTAAATACTCCCTCAATAGGAGTTTTTTTCCCAAGCATTTGACCAAGTCCTAAACCAGAGGCTAAAACTGGATTATTTTAGTGTGAGGGAGGATTTATAACTTTGAACTAAAGACTATCTTACAGGGAGTACAAAGTCAGAGTTGACGACTCATACTCTGAACTCTATCCAGTACAAAATGGCGTACCCCAAGGCTCGGTACTTGCACCTCTGTTGTTTGTAACTTACAATCTCCTTAGCCTACAACACAACTTGACTATTCTCTGACAAGTCTTATTCTGACTTTTCGTATGCAAATTTTTTGCTTCTATTAAAACTCATCAAAGAAAAATTTCTTTCCCGGCTTCATTGTTGCATACCTGACACCGCCAACTTTTCTGACTCGCTTCAGAATGATTTAACCAAATTGTGACGTGGTGTGAGGACTGGCAACTACCCCTTATTGTGGAAAAATGTGTGGTACTTCATCTTGGGAAAAATAACTCAGAAAATGGGTCAGTACTGGTCAGTGTTCAGCAACCTTGGACTTCTGATAACCAAAGACTTGACTTGGTCAGCACATGTAACAACAATATGCAAAAAAGCCAACAGCAAGATGTTCCTTCTAAAGAAGGTCTTCCCAAACATTCCCCAAGAAGCGTTTACAAAACTGTACAACATAGGCCAATCTTAGAATAAGGAAAGAAACAAAGTGTATTTTATGCAAATGTTATTTATTGAAATTCAGCGTAGTAGCAGACTAGAACAACAAATACTGCTGAGCTTCCAAAATGGAAGAACAAGAGATTTTATCTTCACTTAACAAAAACTCCACAACAAGATTCCAACAGTTAAACACCTCTATGTCTTGAACACAAACCAGAAACTTCGGAGCCACAGTCTCAAACTTAAAAAAGAAAATTACTCCACAGTGTGTAGGGAGAACTTTCTACTAAACAGAGTCTTTGTCCTTTGGAATCAACTCCTAGCTGGAACAGGTAGTGCTACTTCAGTGTCAGTATTCAAGACAAAACTTGATAATCAGTTCCCATAGTGCTTAAACCATAACAAAAACTCAAAAACTAACAGTTCTAAAACAATTATTGATAAGTAACAGTGTAAAAATGAGCCTATATCGACCTCACCTCAACCTATATCGACTGAATATTAATAGTAATAGTAATTATGTTGCTCGAAATTGGTATTTTTCGATGCCCAGATGTAAATGTTACGGAAATTTGAAATTCCATGATTGTTCAGAGATGGAATTTCAAATTTCCACAGCATTTACATCTGGACACAACAACAAACGATAAATGCGACATCTTTTCATGAACCGTGGGATGGAAAAATCCAATTTGTTTGGCAATGGACCAAGGATTTTCCAGGCACGAGTCTTGCAGATTCCCGATCATCATTCAAAACTCGCAAAATGCAATAATAATTATTCGCTCCAGAGTAACAATTAGAACGCACTATAGAGGGAGGTCAAAACTTCATAGATTTGCCTTTAATAAATCCCTCTACATTTGCGCTGATAGCATTCGGTCAAGGACCCTGTTGCATTTCAATCAATACTGATGATTAAAACCATAGAACTGTGGAAAATCAGTTATTTGTCGTGTCAGCAATTTTAGTAGCGCATCTGGAATTTGTCCAATTTACATTTTTATAAAGAGTGAATTTCATCTGTCGTACTTTATGAATATGAATTGCAACAGCGTACAAATTGTAACTTTGTGAAACATATAAAGGCGGTAGGAGATATTTATGTTTTACTAAATTATTATCACTGTCACATTGCACTAACTGAAATGGCTTGTTTCTGTCAAGACTTCTAACTAGATTCATATTGTTGAGGAGCTTCTTCAAGATTGGAGTCAGCTTCTTTTATTTTAATCATCATTATCATGAAATTTCAGGATTTTATTGTATTGTCTGAGGACGATCTGTGTAGCCAAAAACAAACTCTTTTCTCTTCTAATTATTTTTAAAACCTTGGGTAATAGTGAAATCGGTTCATATTGTACCTAGCAGAAAGCCTCAAATTCATTGAATATAAAGAAAAAATGCAGATCATACCCTCTAAGGTGTAGAAGAAAAGTAAGAAAGAAATAATCAAATAAAATTGTAGACCGATAACTTGTCTCTAGTCCCAAACGTGTTATCTAAATATTTAAACCAAAATTTACAATAGGTAAGAGCCTGGTAAGCTGGTAAAACATGGTTGATCCCCTAAGGGATCCTGTTACCGACTATGGTGTTACCTAATTAAACAAGAATATTTAGGATGATAAAATTAGGGTGGTCACGCTTGGAGCTTTTGTTATTTACTTGAGGTCCGGACCTTCGAAGGAAATTAAATTTGCACGAGCTGTGTCGAGTCGAAAATCAAATTTAAGCTTAGGAATTCTCTCGTGTGCGCCTTATTGCTTTTCATATGGAAATTGTCAAACTACTTGCTTACTTGTCGGGATATTAAAAACTCTAATGTAAGTTTGAGTTTCATCAAAAATACCTTTTAAGCGCAGAGTAATTTGCTTTGATGGTTGTGTATTTAATATTTCAATGAATAATATTTTAAGTTCTGGTAAAATTTGCTTTACCGTTGTCGGCGTTAGAAATACGGTAAAGCATTGTATTGTATTCATCACCCATTTTCATGCATTTATTATTGGTATTTAAACAAAACTATTTTCCCAGTATTTACAAAACTAACGGATGCAGTCTGCAAAACGTACAGTGAGTCCTAAAACGATATTGTTCAGAGAATCTAATTCAGTAAAGATTGCAATGCTTTACCGTATTTTCTTGATATTGTAACTAAATCCTTTTAGGACACGCAGTATTTATAATTAAAAAAAATGGATGTAAATGTTATAAAACCAAAGATAAAAAACTCAAATAAAAACTTCCAACCAACGCCTTATCTGCGTAGAATTAAATCATCCGAATCGCAAAGTGAAACTTTGGGAAAACATGTCGTTAACTAAAAGAAGACGACACAAAACTGTCCATTTCGGCGATAATTTTATGGTACAAGTGTGTACGAATACGAACTTCGCGTTGGAACCTTACGGAAAAATGGAGGCGAACGTCCAGAAGTTTTTCAATTTTATTGAAAGCGTCCTGAGTACCTGGGTAAGGAATAATACGGTCATGGATGGATTTAAATTATACAGATTGATGATTTATTTTTTGTATGGTTAGTTTCACGATTAACGAAAGGAAGCAACTTTATAGGACATTCCAATACTTGTTAGATTCAGCAAACTAAATCTCTTGCTTCCTTATCCGCCATATCATACATAAATCATCTCTGTATGGCATATTTCCCATAACCAAAAATCGAAAAGTTTAAACTCAGGTGACGGAAGAGGGATTGACGTCGCAAGGAGACATGAGCGAAGTGGACGAACGAGAACTCGTGAAACGTAGATACAAGAAAAAAGTGCGACGTCAAAACATATATCGGATTGCCAAAGAAGTTTCCAAACTAAATAAAACTGCCATTATGGGAAATATGCGCTATCGGCATATTCACTGGAAGGAAAAACCCGATGCCGAACGATGTAACGCTTTATTTCTTTTAAAGGTACAATTTTGAATATTGATGTTATCGAATTTTGATGTGTAGGTATCAAATATTGGGTTCATAACTTTATCTTAAAATTACGTCTTAGTTTGTTAACATAACATAAAACATCGCTGGTTGAATATAAGAAAAGTAATTGAAGTATTTGTGGTTTTAATAAGATAATAAATTGTTTTTTCTCGACACCACGTATAGCCCAAAAACAGAACACGCAAGATGCTGTTATCTTCAATAATTCTCATCCAAAGAATCTAAACGAGTTTGTCAGTTATAACCCTCCTAAAACCCAATTAGAACATTCCATCTAACTTAAACCATTAAACCACCAAAGTTCCCAGATTAAATATCTAACTTCAAATCCTGAAACTGGCGCAGAGTAATCGCATATTATTCACTTTTAAATGTACGTGCATTCTAACGTTCTCGGCGGAATATGTAGCATTTTTCAGAAGGTGTAATGGCAATACGTTACGAGGACGGAAGAGGATTGCCATACGTTGAAAGTTTCTTGGCGTGTGCTTTTCTAAAAGCATTCTGGTTTCGTGTCTAAGAGTAGATAAATTTTACATTGAAAATGGAGTTTTATGTTTTTTCCTTTTTTCTTGTAGAGGGGCGTTATGTTATGTTTGCTTTTCTATATCGAAACTTTCATTGCCTGGAATTTGGGTGAATATTGCATACTGAAACTTTTATTTTATTTCGAGTCTCATCATTGTCCTAAAAAAATTCTCAAAGGTATACAATCATCAATACATATACCTACAAATTATATAGAAACCATATACCTACAAATTATATAGAAACCAAAATATCTAACTAATCATTTACTAGACGGAACAATAACAGTCAATTTGATTATCCAAACTCTTCAGTAAAATTCATTTCAATTAACATTTGAGTCAGTCATTTGAATTAAATTTCTCTATCTTGTATACTCAGCACTAAAATATTCAAATTCATTTCACTCAAGATAATAACATATAGGCAATAATCTTCCATATCCGTAGTCAATTCACTTACGCGTTTTCCGAGGCAACAAAATCGCGAATTTTACCGGACTGACTTATTAGGTACTGTAGACTGAAGACTCAAATCTCTAAGCTGAAATCATCTGAAGACTGACTGTCAACTTCTAAAACCGCTGTTTTAATATTTTTCGTTCCCCCCAAAATATTTCGGGGCCACTTTACACAGCACTAACCATTGACCGTTCTTCTTTTCCTAGAAATATAATTATTTGTTTAAAACTGAATAAGTCGCAATTTCCTGGATTATCGGGGTCAACAGATTTGGTATAAGAATGCGAGGACGAATAACTCAAAGAATGACGGAAACTCATGTCGGCCGTAAATCATGAAATCTGTCACTTAGTCACCAATTTAATTACTTTGCCCTTGCTTTTAATCTTTTCCTGGTTTTGATTTACGAGTTCAAAGTAATGACACGCGCTTGGTCACTGGCTTTTGAAAAATAAACTTATTTGAAATATTTTAATAATTTTGGGCCAATGCTAATTTGCCTCATTATTTTTCAATTTTTGTTGATACTGATGTGAATTATTGGAGATTGGAGATTCAATTTTTGATTATTTGATTACATTTACATCTACCGTTTTTGTATTTCAAGTCCTTGGTCATTACAACTTTCAAGCGCAAAGTTATATTAGGAAAATTCCCGCTTGAAATATGGCTGGGGTTTCTCCTAGGGCTGTTCATAGTCCACAAAGTGGGCCGTATACCCCTACTCCAGTCATTTGCTCTGTTTTCGATCCGTCAGATGGCCGGTTCGGGAATACAGGTAAGATATCTCCCTTGCGGCCCTCAATAGTCACTTTGAAGGTGTGTTCAAAATCGTACCTGTGTTACATGTGGTCAACTGATTTTGTTTTCACATTCATGCATTCTTTCATAAGGCTTGTAGCAAAACGCCTCAAGTACTCTATGTAATTGGTTAAATGGTAAATGGCGAGCGGTATATTGATGGTGTTTATTTTCTTGGAGCTGCTACCTATAAAATTGTGGAGGGTCTATTCGCAAAAGAGAGAAACAAACTATTGAGGTTTACTAAATTATATTTTATTATACATAAAACCAAAAATTTGAATAAGCAAAATATCTTTCAATTCTGACAGCCACTTCTATTTTTTTTTCCCAATTCAAATTATTTCACATCCGTTCAAATGTCATTATTACGGACCAGGAAATATCCATAAAAGAAAAACGTCCTACTCCTACTATTCTTAATAACTTATACGTTTATACATTTCAACACTTTCGATTTATTCCTATTAAACTACCCTTCACCTATATCTAGAAATTCTTAAAAATTCCTAAGTCCTTTACTGACTGCTGCAATGCAAAATCAAAATACCTAATCATTTGTTTATTAATATAGGTATTACTAACTTATTCATAAAAAACCTTACAATAATTTCTACATGAAAAATAAAAACCCTAATTCAAAATTTCAGCAATTAAGATTATCAATGTTTCTTCATGAACAACAAGTTTCATTTCGAAACTTCCCATTTACATATAATGGTTTATTCTTTTAATAAGGATCAATTTAATCAGAACAATTACTACTTTCGGATTCTTAGCCAACATACACTATTTAAATTCTTACTAGTTAGTTACCATAGCCCTTAAACTTCAATTGGACAATCCAATTCAAAATTCTTTAATAATTCCTACTCAAAATCGAATATTGCTAAGAGCATTATAATTCTTTGCAAAATTTAATTAAAATGTCATTATACTCGAAGGCAACTAAAGTTATGCAATAATGTTCCATAGTCAAAACACTCTAGTTATTAATATTTATGCAATAAAGTTCCAAAGTTAATTCACTTCATAGTCATTCATCATTTATAAAGTCAAAAGTTTTACTAGTCAAAATCACTCAAGTTTTTAGGTATTAAAAGTCATTGTCAATTCACTTCTTATCATTCAGAATCATTGTTAAAAGTCAGAAAAATAATAATCACTAAACTACTTACATTTAAATTGTCACTCGATAAAAATCGAATAATTATGTCGCAATATCCTGATTTATAGAGGTCAATACATCTTTGGTTCAAGAATGCCATAAATCATCGATTTAATTACTATGGCCTCGCTTCTAATTAAGGAATTTTAGATGATGACACAGGCTTGGTGACGAAATACCTAATATAATTTTGAACGTATTTGGAGTCAACGTTAATTTGTTTCCTTCTCAATTTATTGATACTGATTTGAAATACAGGAAATTCAGTTTTTGATTATTTGATTACATTTAATTTTTACAGTGAAGACATGTAAATATCGGGACTATTTTTCCGGATCATTACAAACTCATGTGGGGCCGACAAGGTCCCTTGGTTCAGTTTTAAGGACTTCATTATTCTCGAAGATCCCATGTAGACCTCTTGCAACATACCTCCATTGCAGCGGTTGGACAGGTGTTCATTGTTCCTGTAATTCCAAGACATGCAAACCCTTCTACAGTTGAAAATCTGCTTTGCGCTGTCTGTTGACCATGGATTTTATAACCAATAGATCATTTCTGGCTTTAGACCCCAAGTCTTGGTGAATAATCTAATTGTAGTTTCGTCAAAGCTCTTATACTGTGTAGGGCTGTCTCAGTTGATTTACCTGGCTGATAGGCAAGTTGATTCTTTTGGAGCAGGCTTTCCATTAGAAATTCACTCCTGATGTGTAGATCAATGATGTTTTGCATAGTATCCAACACAGATGGACTTGGATCTTCCTGGCCTCTTATTATACTCGGGCAGAGTTCTGGAAGATTCCAAACGCTCTTGTCCTTGATCTGGCATTGGTCAGATTATAGCTTTGTTTTGGTTTCACTCAGAACTAGTTCGGAATCATTCTGCACATGCGCATGTTATGAAAAGCGTTTTCGTTTTCTAAGAATCGTAATTGAACTGTGTTGATATACATAAGAACAATTCTGGGATTATTCTAAAACGGTTCTCTCACTTCTTGCTCTAAAGAGGAAACTGGTTTGGAATTTCGTGATTTGCTACTTGTTTTGGATTTTTTAGTTTAGAATCGGTTCAGAACTAGTAATAGAACAGTCATTCATTATTTTTTGTGCATAAGCAGTACTGCGCAATCAGTGGCGGACCTAGGACCTTTGAATCCCGACGCATAAAAAAATTTTGGGGCCCTGTCATGCTTTTTTTAAGTATTTTTCTTATGGTGTTGGAGGCATGAGCTGACGTCACACACATAACCTCATTTTCAATAGGGGAACAAACAAAGCGTTTATCTCATGGCCGTTTTCATCAACTATTTTAGGGAAGCCTTATCGATAAGTATTCCTCAGACTGACATTTCTCCATGGAAAACTTAGGAAAACTGTCATTTTAAGGAATACAATAAGGGCTCCTCTAAAATATGTAGTTGGTGGAAACGGCCGTTAATGATCAAGGTTCTTTGAGAGAGGTAGGTTGCCTGATAGCTTCATGACGTCATCCGGGGTGCCTCCACATAATGCAAATCTCCATAGGGCATACGGCAACCCAATTGCCTCATCAGGTTACCCATTACCAGGCAACCTATTAACTTTAGGAACCTTGGTTAATGATAATGTTTGTCCCCCCAAAAGTGACGTTATATGATTTGTAACGTAATAGCTATCGCCTAACTGATGTGTGTAATAGTTCTTATTTGTCCCCCTTTCGGAAGTGAGGTTGATACAAATTAATTGAAATTTGAACTTTAAGATAAGATAACCTAGGGTCGTGGAATTCAAAAAAATTAAGATAACGTGTAGTCCCTTTATGTGCAAATGAAACCACTCAAAATCCAACAAACAATAATTTTATTTGATATCTGTCAGAGATATATCTTGTGGATATATCTGTGTTTAACAATACAGTGACAATGCCACTTTCTTTAAAACATGACAATTGAGAGCTTAGTTTTTCCGGTGAATCTGATACAATGTACCTTTCCAATCCGGAGCTCTTCAATGGGTGTTGGGGTTTCACTTTCGTGAACTGGTGCTCTTCGTGTTGTTTCCTGTATCCAGGAAGAGGATAGATTGCTGGGGTGACGTCACTCTAGCTGATCCAGACTCCAAACAGTGATCTTTATATGGAGTCGGTACCCAGAAAAGAATAAGGCAGTATAAGGTTCACCAATATTTGGAATATTAAATCCCTGAATTCTGTCAAAAAGTGAGTGTCTTGCAAAGAAAATTTAAATTGAAATTTAATATAAAACTATTATTGTACAGACACTCCCTTCCAACAGAATCAGGTATGAACACCTATTGCAAATTGAAAAAAAAAAAATATTTTAATATAAAAAAAAAATCAAATAATTGAAAATAATGGTAAGATAATAATAAAATTAAAATAATAAGATTAAATTAAAATGCTCGTTATGATTGAGCAAAATGCTGCTTTCCTGGCAGTAGCACTAGCAGGCAAAAATATGAACAAAATAAGATAAAAACAATAAGAAATTAAATCTTTATATTTTCCCCCAAATAGACAAAATTTTCCTTTTAAATTAAGGTAGCTACTATAGATACTACAAGATAAACCTGACGGTGAAATCAATCAAATCCAGAATATGTCAAAATTCTTGAGATGTTTTAATTAAAACTTTTTAACTGAATTCTTGACCTGTCTGGACTCCTATTAAAAAAAATTACACCCTTTGTCGAGATAATAATTGACGGAGTCAAACAGAAAATAGCTATTCAGGCCTCTGCCTAGATTCAATAAAGAGTTGATAGGAATAGACACACAAATTTGGTTGTCACCGACTCTATTTAGAGCAAATGATCCAATATTCCCACACTAACAGTTGATTCTGAAAACCAGAGCAGCAGTACCTACCTATTTATTAGTCGAAAAGTCTGAATTGACTTACCTCAGAAAAACGTGGCACAACCAATCGGCACTCACACAAAATGGAAGCCCACAATTAGATAAAAAAATTAAAATATAAGATTTATATTTCAAGAACAGATAAGATAAGATTTATCAGGTAAAAACTCAACAATGATATGATAATATGCATTGATAGCAAAATATATTGAAAAATCTATGAGGGAGAATCTAAAAATATAAAGCAAAAATTATTAAAAATAAAAATGACTTCCCTGCTAGACTACCACTAAGAAAAGAGAACGTTTTAAAAACCAAACCCCACAGGAAAACAATCCTGTGTTTTTTATACTTAACTGCATTTTAACCAGTTCAACCAATCAGACGAGTACACCCAAAAGATCATATTCAGTTTAGAATGAATTCACAATGAAAAACCACGTGGAATAAAAGAGAATAGATAAAAATCCACTAGAATTATTTTAATTGTTCACAAATTATAATAATTTAAATTAGGGTTATGTCAAAAAATAAAAAACTGCTAATTAATTAGATCATTAAGCCAAAAATGATTATTTCAGAATCAGAAGTTAGAGAAAGACAGATATATATCCATTTGCTAAAAGTGAGATAAATATAATTTAGGTCTTTACCTTTGACTTCTTCATTGACGACTTTTCAAAGACACTGCAAACCACCCCAAACACAACAAATCACGATAATTCTAACACAAAATGGAAACAAAACAAAACATATAAAATGAACATAACATATAACCAAAAAAATCAAACAGCTGATAGATTAATTTTCTACCCACGTCAAGAGTAGTATTAACGAGATCACAAACATATGAGAAAACCGAGTTAGCAAGATCATTTTCCGAGCACGAGTATACTGGATTTCGGATCATTTTACGAACGATGAGATTACTACTCCGATCGAACCGATTAATCAGATCACACTTTCCGAAAGCGGCTGGTGTAAATTTGAAAAAAAAAATCAGATAAAAACACAAAAATGTAGTAAGAAACAGAGCACAGGATTTCTCTTTTATACCATTATTAAGGTTAGATTAAAAATTCTTCCCAAGGTTTTCAATGTCTCTGTTTATCTTTTTTTAACTTAAACTAGAAAATAACAAAGGACGGCTCCTTAATTCTTCGAAATTACTTGAAAAGTTTAATAATACACAATTAAGGAACAGTTTTAAAAATAAATCTTTTTATTGTGAGCCATTTTATAAGAGAAGTGCCTCTAGAATTGGCTTGCATTTAATGAATACCCTCTCTCACTTCTGCTCAATTTCAACATTAACGAAGCAATGCCAAGGAAACAAGCGTGGGAAGTTTTCATGGAAACAAAAAGTATAAATGGAATTAATTTCAACGGATAATCAAGCAAGTAGTTTGTTGAAGGATCCTTGAGATTAATAATGGGATAAGATGAATGAGGGTGAATTTCATCGAACAATGTAATTATATTTGTATAACTAAGAATTTTGTTATTCTTCAATCTTGTTCTAAAGGTTTAGAACAAATTTGAACCAAAAGTTATAATAATCAAAGGGATTCAGGCTAAGAGTTGAAAAAAAAATCCCATATCAGCAGCCACCAAAAAAAAAATTACCATACAAATTGCATTCCGTCATCGTCGTATCATTTCAATATTCGCCGAAATCAAATTTAATCTTGAGAGATTCTTCCGAGCAACCCAATATCTGCACATTTTACCTTCGAATATTTTGTAACTCCGGTCGTCATTTAAAGCCAAAGCAAAATTCGCTGTAACCCAGAAATGCCGCTTCGCAAATTATTTGCTCATTTTCGTGGATTGGAATCCGAAATTGAATTATCGAGGATAACGGAAAAATAATTGGACTCTGAAAAAGTTGTTATCTAGCGCCAAAGGCACTTGCTTGCGTTTATTTATCAAAATTTTTTATATTGCTGAATTGAAATTTGTTTGTAAAATTTCAGGATTTAGGTGAAATTTAATCAACAATTTATTATTCTCGGTGCTCTGTTTAATTTAGAAAATCCTCACACGTTTTCTTGAAAAGTAAAGTATAAGCCTTATTTCGCGAGAGCGAAGCTGGATTCAATTAATAATTCTTAATTAAATTTTCACCTACAGAAGAAACGTTTCCGGAAAATATTTTCCCGGTGAGATGAGATTAATGGTTTTAAGTTTGGTGTTTTTGGACGACTCTTCTATAGAGAGAGATGCTGCTTTTTTTGTATTTCAAGTTAAATCTTATTAAGTGCAGTTGGGACTAATGCCAAAACTTGTTCTCTTTTAGTAGAGTTATGTGTATTTTATGATTAATATAATTTTCAGGAGTTTACTTTATATTTTTGTAGATTTTGTATGTGTGGCGGAAAATATGAAAATTGTTTAGTGGACTGTATGATTTGAGAGAAAATGAAATAAATGTTCGAACCCGGTACGCACAGATCACTTACCTTTGAAAAGGGTTTCTGTTGGTTCTCCGGGTACTGGTCCAAACTGAAGCGTGTTGACTGTAGCTTCTTAGGGCAGTGAAATATGGGCAGTTTTGTTGTAGTGACCGAACCGTCCGACACGAATTTGTACGGGTCGCGTAGCGAGAGTGTGTCTACTCTGCCGCCGAGAATATATTATTTTTAAAATCTCGGACAAGGCAGCATAAAATGCAGCTGCGTCCAGCAAGTGACGTGTGCGCATATGATAAACGAAAAAAAGTCGTTAATAAAAAAATATATGCACAATCGAACTTTGTAGATTGCTCTACACAAACTAAAATAAGCAAAAAGCCCTTTTGAGAGTTTCCTAAACAGTATGTATGTGTGTATGTGTTGAAGGTGTCAGTTGCACTGCGACCAATTTGATATTTTTTCAGTAAATTCCCTCGAATTTTTTAGTTGAATGGGATGTTTTATTTGTTAAGGGATTGAATATCAATTAAAATTGTTTTTAATGAAATGTTTATCTTTTTAAATGAAAAATTCACCCCATAGGGTAGAGGTACCTACCCTAAAACTATATTCTTTTAACGAGCCGTTATTTTCTTCTATAAAATTTTTATCAAAACCATTATGAACTTCAACAATGTCTTTTGTTCGGTGAAACTTTGTTGGAGGCTTATAGGATGACGTTAAAGTTTTAACACAATATGTTAACTGAACAACTTCTTTGAGCAACTTCTAGCGTATAATAGGGAGAGTTTAGTACAATAAATAAATTGTTAGAGACAAAATGGCAAATGTAATATGGTTTGCGGCATCGGAATTTTGTTTTGACTGTTCTTGCAATGTCACGACTTTTTTATAATATGATTTATATACCTACGCGTCTCATGTGACATATAATATATTGAAAATAAACTAAAGTTTGTCATGGAATATATTTTTTCATTTTAGTACTTTTTCTTAGAAATTGAACCGTCACGTCATGTCGACTTTTGCATACGAAACTGATACCAATGTGAAAAAAATATCCTTAAAAATACCTTGAAACTAATCTAAATATAGGTAAAAAAATAATTGGAAGTTGCTTAGGGAGCTCCGTGTATATTCGAAGGATCCTTAATCCATTCCTGAACATCAATAATTTTCGTATAAATGCTGCTTCTTCATCAACCCCTGACCCAGCCACGTTACACTAAAACAAAAAACAGGTTGTCAGCTCTTTTTAGTTTAGTTACACTCACTACCCCTTAAGAGGTTTACACAGCCTTCATTTCAATTAGGTCATTGACTCTTGATACTGATGTTATTGGACTATCCATGCTTCATTACTGTTGCCCTCAAATCCTCCCGTTTATTGTACACTTGGTTAACTCGTGTATAGAGGCTTCCTTCTTTCCAAATATCTGGGAGAGTTCTTTTCTACTTCCGATCCCAAAGGTTCCTGGAGGAGCTGAAGGATCTTCGACCCATAAGCATTCTGCCAATGCTATCGAAGGTCCTGAAAAGAGTGTTGGAGAACCAGACTCGTGACTTTATCTAAGCTCATCAGTTACTACATTCTATTCAGTCTGGTTTCCATAAATATTCCACCTGCGCTATAGCACTTTTGAAGGTTACTAACGGTACCTTTGACTCTGGTCAATTCACGGCTTTGATCTTGTTCGACTATTCGAAGGCCTTCGACCAATTGAATCATGAGCTTTTATTGGCAATTTTGAGATATCTGGACGTCTGTCAACTTATTGAAAGTGACCTTTCTAGGAGAACACTTAATCGGTAAAGATTAACTCTAGCCTTGTTACGTACAAATTTTGCCTTAATACGTAACTGAAGATTTCGAATGAATTCGGTAATCAATTCAGATATTTGTGAGGGTATTCATGAAGCTTTATACCTGAGGATTATTATTTTTCAGTGATTGATAGGTTTTTCATTGGATTTTACTAGATTTCTACCTCTTTGATTGGATGCGAAACAATATCTAGTTGTTGAACAAGGGTATATTTTTCGAGGTAATAATGAGTAAATTCTTTGTATTCAGATGACAGGGTAGTTTTAGGATAATAAAGCCCTACTGTTATGATCGAAATCTATTTTATTTAGCTTACGAAAGTTGTTTAAAAGGCCCTAAATGTCGATGAAAAGGTTTGTTTACTTCCAAATAAATATCAATTTGCAACACTTACGAGTCACGTATTTTCCGTTATTAAAAATTCTGCAACACATCACACATCACCTTCACAGCCTTTAAATCGCTTTTTCACTTTTATTTCCACTATTTTTCACATTTTCCCGGTTATTTATTTCCGCAGAATAAGTGTGGTTAAGGGACACTTGTGGATCCGTTTCAGGTAGCGCTGTTGTCGAGGTTTCTTGACCACTGTGAGTAATAGAGTCACTGTAGTTGTGACCACTGAACGACTGGTCTTTTTGATAGTTTTTAGACTAAAGACTGGGTAGATACTGATTAATAAGTTACTAATTAAATAATTATTGTTAGGGGAGAAAATTGGATAACGATTTTGGCTTTCGTTTGTCATCAATGTGGTCTGGGTTGTTCCGTTCCGAACTGATTGTTCCGTTTTCCTGGTTAAGACCGGAAATCTGGCACCAGAGGGCATCTTGGAAAAAAAATTGAATACTGGTAAATTTCTTGTGGGAGCTCACCGAATAAATTGCTGAAAATAAGGTCGTTCTTTTTTTTTTAAATTCGCACGTTGAGCAAACAACAAGTGATTTTATTAACGGTCCTTTTGCTGCGTTCCTGGGAACATCCCCCTTTTGTGGGATTTTAGAGGCGTTGGAAACTCAAGTGGTTGCCAGAGATCCGTATGTGAGAAGTAGCTTTCTAATGTGGGAAGTAATTTTCTACTGGATCCAGTCGCGGCTTCACTCGTCATGCGTACCAAGACCAGATCACCCTCGTTGTATTTCGCCGCTACTTTCCTCCTTCTGTGACAAAATTGAGATGTTATGTATTGATATTTTGGTAGCGTGAATAATTCTGTCACATCTTAAAATTTCGTGGTAAATTATGCTGAAAAGTAAATTCAATCTGAAGCAGTAAATAACAGTTTTCGGAACCGGAGGCAATCTGAACGAAGTCTTCTTTCTTCTCTTCTTGGAGTGATTATTGAAAGGTGTTAATGGAGACTCAAAATTAGTACCACTTACCACTTTTCTGCTGAAGCTGGAAACACATTCTCTAACCGCACAAACCGGCATGTAAGATCTTTTTTACGCCACCAGTGTTTTAATGGGGATTTTAAAACCAGAAAAGAAAAGACTAATTTTGAAAGATTAAAATCAATTTATTTAAGAGTGAAAAGAAAAGTTAATTATTTAAAGATAAAGAAAGAGGTAAGGTAAAATATAAAAAAACTAAAATACCTTATTTAATTAATAGACCATCAACAATTTTAACTGAAGAAAAATTAAGACAACTGAAAGAAAAGAGAATAATTTCCCAATTGAAAGATTTAGTTCAAGATCTGAGACTTTATTGGAAATTGAAATTAAAAAAAATATATCTATCACCTCTTTGGAAAGCTTTCACTAAAACACCGCGGGCGGCAGATGAACTAGCGGATGAGGAACGGATCGAAAACTCGTTGAGACTTTACGACTTAATTTTCCGGCGACTACTCGTGGTAAAATCTAGTGGCGAATTGGCGATAACTGAAGTTATGTGGCGTCTACATCTGCTTAAATAAGCCAAAGAAACCACCCTCTGGGTACCACTTTAGAAGCCCATTGGCTCCTCTCAGTACCGGACTTGCGAGATTCGAGGATCTCCACCCTCTTAGCGATTCGCTGAAAGTACCCTTTGATTTCTTGCCGTGTTTGTATTGGTTCTCAAGTTTATTCAACCTTCCCCATCCAAAATGCTCAACCCTGTGATCCAGTTTGATGGCTCTCCAACAGAATTCGCTACTTACATTACATGTTGTCAAATTATCAATTGAACATGTACTGTTTTCCCTTTTAATTGAAAATCTTTCCCTTTTTTAATTACCTAATTGAATGTATAAAATAATAAATTTCTATCCTAATTAAATATATAGAATAACAGTTCCATAAATTCTAACCTAGTTAACAAGGGTGTGAAATGATCAAAACTCTCTAATGAACTAAAAATCTCTACTAATATAATAATAAAATAATTGAGTAATCGCTCCTATCTTAATCTACCTATCATTCTTAATTATAACTAAGCATTTGACTATAGTAATAACCCTTGATAAATATATTATTATTATACAATTGGATATTGCATTTTAAAATCCAGCTCATGTAATTATTGTTTCTCTACACACACATATGCTTCGAATATAATATATCATTTTGACATCTGGGTTCGTTATAAAACGTGGGTTAGAGATTATTCTTGACTTTGAATAAATTATTACAACCACATGGGTCCTGGTTCAGTCGAGAGATTAGTTTAAAGTTCAGTGTTTATCTCGGAAAACATAAATTTTGCCTATATATTTGTCAATTTTGGCAATAATAATCTTGAAGCTATAAAATTCGATACTTTTCTGGCTCAAGTGTTTTTTACCCTCGAACAGATAAGGCCTTTCGCAGAACTCCATGTGTTTGTAATTTTCATCATAGGGTCACATTTTAGCTATCTAGAAAAATAAATTTTTTCCCACGAATAATGAATTTGAACCGAGAATATAAATTTGTTATTGATTTTGTTACACTTCTGTCATACTAGATTTTCTGTTTCTTTTGGTCTTCCGTTATGTGTTTGAATATTTGATCTCGTAATAAGTTTCAATCAAGTCTTTTAATTTCAACTTGGATATCTTTAATTATTCAGATATATTTTTGAAGTTACATCCTATCAAGGCTTCCATTGGAGTTGCGTTGATAGAACATTGGATTTGCTTTACGAAACCATCCCATTTTCCGTGATCTTTCTCAACTGCTGACGTAACTAGAGCATAAACCATAGTCTTTTTGTATCGTTCGCATTGGCCGTTTCCCCGTGGAGTAGCTACTGCATTAAGGATATGTTTAATACCGTAAGTACGGCAGAACATGTTGAAAGACTTTGATTATTCGGTAGGGTACCTACGTCAAATATAAATGTATGAGATTTATTAGAGCTTTTGTAACGTGCTTGGTTTTATGGTCGTGCACTGGTTCCGAAACACAAAACTTCATAAATGCATCAACAATTTCTAATAGGAATTTATTTCTCCCCTACTTGTCACAAAGGGTCCGACATGATCAATATGTAGGGTGTGAAATGGTACTGCCACTTTATTGATTGGATGTAGTTTTCCTTGTTTAATCAAATCTGATTTTTTGTAATATGCACAATTCAAAAAAGCTTTGACATATTTGGTCACAAATCTCTTCATTTTCGCAAACCAGTAATTTTCCTGGATACGTTTCAGTGCCTTCTCAATTCCCAGATGTCCTACATTATCATGACAAAGTATTTTTTGGCTTGTAGTTGTCAAAATATTATCTTGTGTCATTATTAACATCTCCAGAATTTAAAATACCTGATGTGATTGGTTTGCGGATCGTCCAATTGAGCTGCTACTATCCAGTCGGCTTCAGTTAAATCCATTTGATTTATCTCTATAATGAGTGTATTGATTGGATTGCGGCTTAAGGTATCTACATGAACCTGGTCTATATTCAATATCAAAGATGAATCTAATACTTCCAACCACCATCTTCCTATTCTCCTTTTTAGAAAATGTTGTTTTCAGTGCATTGCAGTCTGTAACTAATCTAAGTAGGTAAACCCGAAAATATCTGAGCACCAAAACAAATGCCATTCTTTTAAGCTTATATGAATGGTAATGACGTTGGTCATTTGTTGTTATTTTACTGAAAGAAGATACGACGTGACGTCTTTGGTTTTCATCAAATTGCAATAATATTGCTCCAACTTCAATAGAACTCGCATCAGTGTGCAATTCAGTCTGCCATAATGGATTAAAAATTGGACTGTTTTTGAGAAGAGGTTTGACTTGAATGAATGTTTATTTTTGTGATGTTTAGTATTTTTCCAAACAATTTCTGTTAGTGGTTCTACAATAGATGCATAATTTTGGATAAATTTCCGAAAATATCCTGAGAGTCCTATGAATTGGCGTACTTGTTTCACCGTTTTTGGTTCAGACATTTCCAAGACGGCATTCAATTTTTCCTGAGCTCACTTCACCGATACTTATTTCACGTCCCAAATATGAAACGGTCTCCTTAAAAAATGAGCATTTACTTAGTTTTAATGTAAGATTGTGTTCTCTTAACTTCTGTAGGACTAAGCGAAGACTTTCTAATCCCTCCTCAATGCTTTTGCTTGGCATAATAATATCATCCATGTAAGGAAATGCAACACTGTTTTTGTGGTTACCTAATACCTTGTTTATCAAGTACTTGAAAACTGCTGGAGCGTTTGTTAATCCAAAAGCCATACGAAGGAACGCAAAATGACCATTTGGTGTCACAAATGAAGTTTTTTCTATCGAGTTTTCTTTTATTGGTAATATCCAAGGTAATGGAAAATATATTACCTTCTAATCTGTCGAACTGATCTTCAATCAGGGGCAACGGATATTTGTTTTTGATAGTGACCGCATTGAGTTTTCTAAAGTCAACGCACATTCTATAGTCATTCATGTTCTTTTTCACGAGAATAACAGGACTAGCATAGGGTGACTGTGATTCCTTATAATATCATTCTCCATCCATGTTCCTGGCATTCTATATGAATGATAAACAACTGGCTCTTTAGAGGTACCTACATCTTATTTCCATATTTCAATTGTATTCATCTTTCCTAAGGTTTTAAGGGAATAAAAAATTCTATCTGAAAATTCGTTTAACATGCTAGCACATTTTTCCTTAGATTTGGAATGTATGTTTCCGATGTCGATGTCTTCAGAATCAATTATATTTTCACGTATTTTATCCACAACTTCATTGGCAATGAAACATTCGGTGATAATAGACAGCATTTTTAAAGAAACAAATTGGTCCAAGACTCTCTAAGGTAAGGCGACCCTGAAGAGAAGTGTGGCTACTGCTCCTTTGGGTAAGGAGACCCTGAGGAGAGAAGGACCCAAATGGGTACCGATACCATGGGCTGCATCGGTTTTTATATCCATTTCGTGTAAACATTAGTTTACGCGTTGACCTGCCTAAACTGCTGATGAATCGTGTCCTAGTTTTAATATGTTTTTGATATACAGAGTGGTTTTATTAATAGACCAGTGGACAATATTTATACCAAAAAATTAAATTTAGATATGACTCTCATGATTTGAGGCATAAACATACAATCACTCCTCTGCTACACAAAAAACTCTATATAAGAGGTTATTCCCATCAAATCTCTCTACAGTACAATAAAGTTCCAGTTAATTTGAAATCTACTCCCACTTCACTTTTGAAGAATGCAATAGTCCATTTGACAAAACAAGTTAACGCAGCACCATAGTCTGTCCAGCATCTCCACTCTCACTTGATGGACATTTCTGCTCCTGACAGTTTTCAATAGTTGATTTTTAAGTCATCTTAATTTAATAGTATGGTATGGTATATTGTAAATCATTCAGTTCAGTTGAGTGCCATCTTGAATGAATATTTTATACCTTGACATAAAGGAAGTTTTTTAGAGTAAAATAAACTCGTTGAAATGGACGAATCAAGTAGGAAAAAATAATTTGCCCGCTCTGCTCTGCGAAATTACAAAGACCGATGGTGATGACGTTTGACTCGATTTGGCCCCAATTTAGCCCCAATTACTCCGTTGAAGCGAAAAATTCCTTTCAAAGAAAAATTGGCTTTTAAAATAGACACTTTGAGCTGCAGTTTTACTTACTATGTAAAGTAATTATTTGCTATGAGTAAAAAATAATTACAGTCGCTACTTTATATTTTAGAATTATTTATATTCAACATTTATACTCAACAAAATAAAAAAAAGTATTCAAAAGTTCACTCAATTTAATAACATATTTGCGAAGTCCCATTGTCAATTCACTTACTTCATAGTCATTTTAATCATTGATAAAGTCAAAATAAACATGTCACTAGAGTACTTACGTTTAAATATCGCCCTTAAAGTCATTAATTTATTATAATTATTATTTACTTCAAATAGCTAGAGCACGCACATAAGAACTGAGAGGTTTACTTCTTTCTCAATTCGATTTATTTACTAACAAAAAAGCTTATTAGAGTTACTCCTCCACGAGGCATCATTTTTGAGAAAATCGACTTCAAAACTTTCAATACATTTTCAGAGAAAATTCAACTTTGACGGCTTATATCTCAGAGTCACAAACAACCTGGAATATCGATAAAAAACAGTTTTGTAGGTAATTTATTGCTCTTCTGAAGAAAACCTGATTCGAGGCAATCGGTTCGAAATTACCGAAGTTATAAGCGTGTCGGGTCTCCAAAATTTTCCTGGTACAAAATCTTTTTTATTTTTTTTCGGGCTTACGAAGCGTCGGAGCGAAAAACACCAGGAGACGTTTTCGACGTATTTTTGGCTCCTCTATCCGGTGGTATTTTTTATTTTTCAAAATTCGGAAAAGTAAATGCAGGGCGTGTATGCACCATTACACGCCCTTTTCCAAAATTGGGGCGATAGGGGCTAAAATCCCTCCGGTAGGTCGGAGAGGGCTGAAACTTCAAATATCAACTTTTCTGGACCCCTTTCACCTATATTACGAATTTCATCCGAATCGGCCAAAAAAAAAATTTAGTGGCCCCCAGGGGGCTTTGCTTCCCAGATAAGGGCCCCCCCGTATATTTTTTTCGATAAAACTCGTACTCCATTAGATTCGTACCAAATTTATTTCAGCTCGATAAGACCATCGGTTCGCCCTCAGCGAATTTTTGAAAATTTTTTCATGATAAACTAGGTAAAAAAGCCAGTGTATTGGTACATCATGATATATTCTTGTAATGTAAACATACCTAGTATGAATAAATAAATAAATAAATAAATGAAAACAAACGGAAAGGAAATAATAATCCAACGACTTATTGAAAATACAGGTTTAAATACTACACAACAAAATATTCAAACTGTTTGTTAATGTGGGTATAGCAAAAACAAGGAAAACATGAAACACACAAATTTGATATAAAAATAAATAGTTAGGAACTCAATTATGTTCTACCTACCCACTAGATACAATACCTAAATCACTATGAGGGCTCCGCCCCTATAGAAAATTTACTGTGGGGGCTCAGGCCCCCATTGCCCCCATGGTTCCGGCGCCTATGTTCTCACATTTGATGACTGGCTATTAAAATTTGAACGTATTTTAAATATAGTTAATTATTTCGGGTCCTTTTTGATTCGATTTACATTATTTGATCACATTTGAACTTACTGCTTTTGTATTTTAAGTCCTTGTAAAGTACGGGTCTATTTTTCTCGGGTCATTACACAATTCTACAGCATCTCCTGGGATAAGAATCAATTTTCTTACCTATTGTAGTCAGGTAGCTGTAAATCATTGCACTAAACTCTGCCAGTGTTGCCAGAGGTGGTACAATTGTACCAGGTTTGGTACCATTCGTTTTGAAAAAGTACGATGGTACGACGTTGGCATATTTGGTACAATTTTCAATTTTTTTATAATTTCCAAATTCTCAGAGTCTTAACCTACTGCCTACTTAGTCTAATGTCGATGTTCTAATTAACTTGTATTTCTGTATCCAAATTCGATATAACAATAATTTTTGATTCGTAAATAGATGGCGTCACCAATGTAACACTCGGTTTGTGGTTTTTGGTTGACGTATAGTTTGTGTTTGGTTTAGATTTTCGGCAGAAAATAAAGAAAACTCAAAGCCTCGTATTTTAAATCGGTTTTCCTGATCGGAAAAGCGGAAAATCCAAAGAAAAACCATTGAAAAATGACATTCCAAAGTCTACTTTATCAAACTTAAGTTTTTGTTACTTACCCCATTGAAAAACTCGAAATTTTTGATACAAAATAAAGGAAACTTAAAGCCTCGTACTTTAAATCGATTTTCCCGATCAAAAACAGCCCAGAAAAGTGGAAAATTCTAGGAAAAATTGGATAAAAATGTAAACACGTCAAATGAAAATGGCCGACTGTCAAAAATGACAAATGATATTTATTACAAGGCCTCCTTGATTGAAGTTGAAACAAGCGGCGTTGCCACATCAAAAGCATTTTTAATGGGATTTTGCGAATTATGACATTTAAAAGTGGAAATTTTTGCTAGAAAATGAAGAAAACTCAAACCGTATGCTAAATCGCTTTTTTCGTCGAAAATTCGAGGAAAAGTTGGCAAAAAATCACAAGACGTTACTTCAAAATGGCCGACTAAAAGCAACATTGCCACATTACATTTCGGAAAACAAAAATAACATTTTAAATAAGTTTTTTGTTTAAAATTCAATTAAACATTGTTAAATAATTAATAAATAATGATTATAATAATTAAAATTCCCTAGATAAAGCATCTGAAACTTGTTTTTAGTTTAATTTCAATGAAAATGACATTACAAGGTTTATTTGTTGATTATAGTGAGTAAGACAAAGACAACGATAAAGTAGTATATGTTTGCAAAAACCCCCGTTTTCTGAAAAAAGTATGAATCTTAAGAAAACCCAATAAAAAACCAACATTCCAAAGTCAACTTGATAAAACTAAAGTTTTTGAATATTCCCGGCTTTTTGATTGGGCGCTAAAAATCGCATTTTGAATATTCTTGGGTTTTGATTGGCTCCAAATTATCCGCTGACCAATAGAATTATAAACTGGACCACGTGATTGAAATAACTCCGGCCCTTCGGGTTCGCATATAATTAACAGTTTTCCCGATCGAAACCGGCCTAGAAACGTGGAAAATTCGAGAAGAAACTGGATAAAAACACTCGAAAATGGCCGACTGTCTAAAATGCCAAATGACATTACATTACAAAACCTACTTGATCAAAAGCGACGTTGCCATAATTACAATCTCAAACATAATGTTTTTCCAGATTTTAGTGAGTAAAACAAAGAAGAAGATAAGGTAGGATACATTAGTAAAAAACCAAATGCGATTATAAATGAGTAAGATAAAGAGCGAGATAAAGTAGGAAACAATTTAAATGATCAGTTGGTCGAGCCAAACTATCATCAAAGTAAATTTTCGATTGTTCCCGGTTCAAACACTTGGAATAATTGCTCAATTTTTTTTTTGAAAACTGACAAGCCTACATACAATATTATGACTTTTGACAATTGACGAGCTAATTTTCAAGACCACCTACGATTGTTATGACTTTTTTTGTCAATTGACAGCCTTGTGATTCATATTGAAGCCTACAACAGCAACGTTGCCACGTTTTAACGGTAATTTTGGAGCATTTGTAATTGTAAATGTAAAACGTTGACAAGTGGCAATTGACATCAAGAAACGATTGTTATGATGTTGTAGGCTGATTGAAATTTTCAACTTTTGGCAACACTGTAACGCTAGGATTGAAATGGCGTTTTTTTTTTAATCATGAGCCCGAAGGGCGTGAGTGTTTTCAATCTTGGGCCCACAGGGCAACAAAGAAACGCCATTTTGTATCGAGTTTTAAAGAAAACAAGGCCTACTTTGAAACGTCAATTTTTTAACGTTTGTTGTATCATAAGCAGTATTGCCATTATGTTTTTTTCAAATCTCCAGCCTGAATGGCCGGTGTTGTTTTAATTACGTTACGAGTCCGAAGGGCCGAGGTAATACGAGCCCCAAGGGCCGGAGTTATATGAGTCCGTTCATTGTCAACTGATTTTAATACCTATTATGAATATCACAGGTCTGTGATGCCCTTAGATGTTCTGGGCCGCACGCGCGCTACACTGAAAGAATCAGCGTGTCCTCCCTGGTCGAGTGGCCAGACAACCCGCTCTGGTACAATTTTTCTTTAATTTTGGTACAAAAAATGTTTGCTCTCTGGCAACACTGAACTCTACTGAAGTGACAGAACCGATTCTGTCTAAATTCTGTTTTTCAACACTAATAAACTGCCCACCTCAGGCTAACAGTGTCACTCACCTAACATCCTCTTTTTACCTCTGATCTGTTGCCACTTGAATCCACATGAAATTTTAACATAAAATCTTAATCACTACACTATAAAGACCTCAGAAATTACCATAAATCAACTAAAAACAGTTAAACCCAAAAAGAAACCATCAAAGAAACAAACAAAATGTGAATTTGATTTAGAACCAAAATCAGCAAAAGCCACAAGATGTTTTTAAATATTTACAGAATATTAATTAATAATGCCTTCCTCTAAATTATTTGATATTTCAATACATATAAGGCCGTTAGATTATGGGTCAATAGATAAACGCTTGTACCAACATCGAGCGGAATTAACCCGTCAAGGAAGCAATGCCAGCGGGGCATGAATTATGTAAAATCGATCCAGAGAATTCAGGAGCTTAATCACCTGGATGCTGAATCCATGAATTATTTATTCAATAAAATCTGTAATTTTTGATGCAAGAAGCTTTTTTTTTTGGATTTCCAGATCTCGGACGATGATCGAATGTCATTGACGACTGCAGTGTCCGATGAAGATGAAGGGGAAAGTGTTATGAATTCTCCGTACAAGGCCAAACAAACTGGCACTGCAGCTGCCTCATTCAATTGTACTGGAGCTGTAAGAAAAGCCGGGTAAGGATTTTTATTTATTTATTTTTAGTACAACTTTTTTAGAAAAAATGCTACACAGACATATATAAAACTATAAATAATAATAATAATTATATACTTCTCGAAGCTCGTATAGTTCCATTATAAAAATACCTTCAAGATTCTTTTTTAGAATTAACATTAGTACAATTCATATCAGATTTCGGCAAAAGAATATTAATATTCTGCACTAAAGGTGACATTTTTTGAAATTCAATATTCTTACGCACTTTTCTTTTTAAGTCTTCCAAACATTTGCAATCCAAGGGATTGTCGGTTAAATTTAACAATCTTATTTTACTCAGTCCGTTTTCCATAAACTCTTTTGGTAAACAAGTGATTTTATTATCGCTCAAATCAACAAATTCGGCTTTAACAAGTTTAATTAGCAATTGAGCATTAGCTAGTTCGTTGTGCTCCAAGTGAACTTCGTGGAATTGTTTAATATCCAAAGCATTTTTATGAATACTTTGTATGTTATTGAAACTTAAATAAATGCTCAAGACGTTGTGTTTGAGCTGTTTCAAAATACCATCAGACAGTTGCTTGATAAAGTTATATCTTATAGAAATCAATTTTAATTTTGGACATTCTTGGAAAGTCAAGTTATAAACTGCGAGCTCATTTTTATCTAAAATTATTGAAGTCAAATTTTTCATGTAGTCAAAAGCTTCTGGAGAAATTGTCACGATTTTGTTTGAAGTTAAATTTAAATTTTCCATAGTTGAATTGTTAAAAACATTTGCAGGAATTTTGTTCAAATTATTTCTTACTATGGTTAAATTCCTCACTGATGCTGGCAAATACTTCAAAGTACCATTTTTTATTAACTTAAGTCCAATATTGTCAGCAATTAAAGTCTCTAATTCTTGAGCACATTGTAAATCGGCCAAATCCAATTCTTCCATTTTCTTGGTGATTTTGATTGTATCAGCCACACACATTTCTTCTGAAGAGTTTGAGGTTGCAGTAATATTACGACCATTCAACCATATTTCGTATTCAGGATCTGATTCAGCATTCACAATAATTATCACTGATATTGAAACAAGGAGTTTATAAAACATTTTTATAGAGCGCGTTCTTTTGAAATATATAATGTAAGAAGTTTGAATGGATATTAAAGTAGGTGCGCTTTAACATCAGGCAGCAGGATGCAGATAATTTCGTCAATAATTCAATTTAAGTTTGTTATTGTTATAATTGAGGTTTTTGTTTGAATGAAATAATTGTATGAAATTAAATGTGGCCAAGCTTGAGTGATCTGTTAAATAATTCATGTTGACCTTAGGAAACCCTCCCTAAACCCCTAATTGAAATTTTCAACTTCCGAAGCTCAACTTTAAAGCCGAGAAAAGTTCGATCAAGCTACTACAGTTTTCTAGTTACGAGCTTCCCCTGACTATTAGGTTTTAAATTTTTAATTTTAAACTTTGCCGTAGGTACCTACCTATTTTAATATCTTAATAAGTATTAATTTTTTTGTTTTTTAAATTCCACTTGAATATATTTAACCACAGTTAATTTGAATTACATGAATAATTTTTGTTTTATTTTATTGCATTGTTTGAAACTGTTTTGAAAAACTTGAGCTTAAAAGCATTTTGTTGAAGTTGCATAGCGGTCTTGGCGTAGTTTCAGCACTTTGAAAATTTAAAGCGTCTACACTTTTAGATTATGATTATGCAAATTCCAGCTGTGCAGCAGAAAGATTATAAAACAGTTAAAAATAATGCAAAGTTTTCTTTTGTTCTTTCTACGTAGTCCTGAATTTTTAGCGGTTATGATCCCCTTTTTTGGTTGCTTTGATAATTTGAATTAGGGGTGTTTAATTTTTTACAAAATTATCTGGTTTCTAGTAGGTCTATTTTGGTATTCAGGAAAGTATGTATTCAAGAAAAGTCTACACAAAAATAGAAAAGCAGGAATGGTTTTCTGTTTGTAGCTCTATTTCACTGGTCAAGAGAATAGTAAGTAAATATGGTTTCCTACGATTCTATTTGGGAATTTTCAAAGCGATTTTTTAAATAATCCTAATCAAAATATTATTGATTCACTCTGGTTTCCAGTACTTTTATTCCAGTAAATCGACGTATTCTGATTTTTACAAGATTTTTGAAGGAAGGTAGCTAAACACTATAAAAAATCATAATTCCAATTGTATCATGGATAGAAATATAAAATTTTTCAGAAATTCCTATTTTAATAGGAGGACTACAAACTGAAATTTTCAACGATTCTTATCCCAGTAGAGGACTACAATCCCTGAAAATTTCAGCTCATTTGGACAGAAATAAAATCGGGTTAAGCAATTTGGGGTGAATTTATCAATTTTCTTAGTGCCTTTTTCATAGATTTCGGCGTCCTATCTCAGAATAATTTGGTGTATGGAGTTTGGGGGATCCCAAAGGACCATTAAAACACAAAATCTCAACAAAAAAAAAATTAAAATTTTATCGTTTTTGTATTGAGCTAGCTACCTTATGATTTAGATTTTGGAAAAATTTGAAAGGTCATAACTCTTTTTCTATTATAGATAGAAAGCTGAAATTTTCAGCGATTCTTATTCCGGTAGAGGACTACAATCCCTGAAAATTTCAATTCATTTGAAATCATAGTTCCAGAAATAAAATCGTATTAGGCAATTTGGGGTTATTTATGAATTTTTCAATTTTTTTGAGTCCCTTTTTTCAGAGATTTCGGCTCCAAATCTTAGAATAATTTAGTATATGGGGTTTGGAGGATTCAAAAGGACCATTAAGGCACAAAATCTCAACATAAAAAAAATTAAATTTCATAGTTCTAGTAGGTACTGAAGTAGCTACCTTATGATTTAGATTTTGGAAAACTTCGAAAGATCTCTTTTTCAATTATAGATAGAAAGCTGAAATTTCCAGCGTTTCTTATTCAAGTAGAGGACTACAATCTCAGAAAATTTCATCTTATTTGGACTTATAGTTGCAGAAATAAAATTGTGTTAAGCAATTTGGTGTGATTTATCAATTGTTCAATTTTTCTCTGTGCCATTTTTCATAGAATACGGCTCCAAATCTCGGAGTAATTTAGTTTATGAAGTTCAGGGGATCACGGAGGACAAATAGGACACAAAATTTCCACAAAAAAAATTGAAATTTCATCGTTTCAGTACTGAGGTACCTTATGATTTATATTTTGGAAAAATTTGAAAGGTCATAATTTTTTTTCTATTATAGATAGAAAGCTGAGATTAGCAGCGAGTCTTATACCAGTAGAGGACTACAATCCCTAAAAATGTCAGTTCATTTGGACTTATAGTTCCAGAAATAAAATCGTGTTTAGCAATTTGGGGTGATTTATCAATTTTTCAATTTTCTGAGTGCCTTTTTTCATAGATTTCGGCTCCAAATCTCAGAATAATGTAGTGTATGGAATTTGGAGGATCCTAAAGGACCATTAAGACACAAAATCTTGACAAAAAAAAAATTGAAATTTCATCGTCTCAGTACCTTATGATTTAGATTTTGGAAAACTTTGGAAGGTCATAACTTTTTTTCTATTATACATAGAAAGCTGAAATTTTCAGCGATTCTTATACCAATAGAAGACTACAATCCCTGGAAATTTCAGCTCATTCGGATTTATATTTTCTGAGATAAAATCCCGCTGAGAGAGGGGTTTTTTTTTCGACAAGTTTTTCCTTCACGAATAACAAGACAAATATGGTATGACCACAGAAAACTCAAACTACGGAAATACTGATAGAAATCGAAACTGTAAATTGATCTATAAATGGCAACATTTGCCACAGTAAAGAGTCAGAAAGCCTGGAAGTCACTACCAAATCTATACAAGGTGTCCCAGGGAAAACAGTCCACCCTGATTTATTGGATTTGGAATGAGGGAAAACGCTCGGACTCGCCGATTTTTGATTTGAGGGAGAACTGAAAAAAACTGAAAAATAGTTTCCTCTCAAATCAAAAATCAACGTGTCCGAGCGGTTTTCCAGATTTTCATTACAAATCGGGGTGGACTGTTTTTCCTGGGACACCCTGTATAGTCATATATACAGAGGTGCCACAACATCGGCAAGCCTTTTGGTAACAAAATTAATTAATTAAGTCCTGTATATTATTATGAATAGACTAAGGTAGTTTTGAAGATTTATTGTAAATATTGTGAATAAACGAATCAAATGGCTAAGGAGAGAGGAGGAAAATTTCTCATTTTTCAATTTTTCTGCTGCTCTTTTTTCAAACATTTCGGCCACAAATCACACTTTTGTTGCGTAATCAACACGAGTTCAGTGCACGTCGGTTTATCTAACGGTTTGCCTCGGGCGCCACCCTCAGGATTAAAGTGGTTGGGGGCCCACGTGCACCAGGTAGCTTGTTACAATGGGGAAACCAGGGTCACAGACGCTTGTTCTGTAAAATTTCCTGAAAACCTTGGTTTGGTGAATAGAAATAGATTACAGTCGAAAATTTTAAATAAATATAACACTCTGTATTACCGGAAAATATTTACAGGCAATCCCTTAACTAACTCTGTGAAAGAATGAACGGGGATGCGTGAGAGAGAGATAATTAAATGAGTGAAAAATTATGTGCGTGCGGTAAAAGCGTGACCATACGGGCGGTGAAAAGCGTGTCCGGAAAAGTTAACGTTAGCGATAACGGAACGGTCAGCCTTCCGGTAGCTCCAAAGTTTCCGGTAACGTTAACGCTAACGGCAAATGTTAAATAGCAATAAGCGGTAAAACAAACTCCGGTGATCCAAGCAAATGTACGGCCACCACCTGAAACTACATAAGCGTTAGTTCTCGAATCGTGCATTTACCGGATTAGAGATACTATAGAAGTTTCGGAGAGAAATACCTTTCCCAGATTCCAGGCGAAAATCTCTCATACAGAACTACCCGTCCAAGGTACAGGGCGAAGCTCTAAGAGCAATAGAGACTACCCGTTCAGGGTACCGGGAGAAACCTCTATTGCAGGAAAAGATTTACCCGTCCAAGGACCGGGCGAAAATCTTAGTGAAGCTTATATAATTGACTTTTACCTTCTGGTGTAATTCGCGACCCTGCAAGAACTAACCCCTACTAAGGTTACGGCGGGTTGGCTTACCCCGGGCGGTTCTGGTGGTGATGCTACTATCACTGCTGTCAGTTCCGCATGCTTTTCGGAGACCGGTTGAAAACAGTACCGAGTTTGGGTGGTCCCAAATGATCATTTGAAGTCATAATCTCAACATGAAAATTTTTTAAATTTCAATATTTTTAAAGGAAGGACCTACTTTTGAAGATAAATTTCTAAAAACTATGCATAATCCTCGGAAATTCTTATTCTCAGCTTCACTAATGCTAAAATTTAAACTAGAAAAGTATAAAAAATCCATTATCGGCGCAAAAAAGTGTATATAACTTTATTTTTTGACCATTCAAGAGGTAAAGCTGGTCAAAAAGCTTGTTTGACCTTCTCGGAGCTAAAACCCAATTAAATTGGAATTGTGCAAATTTATATTCCCAGCTTTACTAGAGCTAGCATTCAAACTAGAAGGCGTGAAATTTCTATTTTCGGCGCTCCTAATGTCAAATACTGAACTAGGGAAAACGAAAACTTTGATTTTTCACCATCCAAAAAGTAAACTTGGGCAGAAGTTGGTCAAACAACTTGTTTGACCCTCCCAGAGCTAAAATCTAACTGAAACATTGTGAAATTCTCAAAGGATGGCTCACTGCTCAAATCGATTTATGTATATTTTCATTCAAAATCCTTGGGAATCGAAATCCTTAGTGGTATAGCGTTGAAAGTCGAATATCCGAAATTTTTTGAAATCCCTTCTGTTATTTCCAAAATAAATATATGTACAAATTGTGGATAGTAAATCGATATCTTCAGTATGAGAATAGAGTCATTCCAACCGATCATTTAAAATCAAAATCATTGAATTTGCAACACTTTTGAAGGTAAGAGTGTAGTATAGAGTGGAGATAAATTTCAGAAGAAACTATGAAAAATTATATTTACAATTGGGATCATAGAAAGGAATCTGAAATTTCCAGATATTCTTATTCTAGTAGAGGACTAAAAACCCTTGAAAAATAAACACACTGCTGCTCTTGCCGATCGATTCGTGGGTAAAAAATATAAATACGTGCACCATAGAAGAGTTTTTGTTACCCTCGCAGAATTGTCTTACATAATATTTTCCAAATACCAACATTAAGTTTTTGTTCCCGAGAATCGGAATCGAGAATTTTTTTTCGAGAAATGCATTGAGACGATTTTTTGTCTCGATAATTGAGACGAGACGAGAAAATCCCCTTGATGAAACCCTATTTAGGAGGAATTATTTAATTGTGTGGTTTTTCAAACGAGAACCGTTTCATCTGACCAGAAAGTGTTGGAACTAGAAGAAGAACTTGAACAAATAATATCGGAATAAGCGAAATCCGGAACAGAGTAGAAAAACAAATCCTACTGAAGTCAGGAAATATGTATTACCACAAGTGTGAAGAAAACAGCTCTGTAGGACGAGTCGGGCTTCTGATAAATAGGCAACATGTACACAATACATCTTGAGATCAGCAGTATAAGCCCCAGAGTTTGCTTTGTAATATTGAAATTAAATGAATGATACAATGTCATTCCAAAGTTCGGATAAAGATATTGAGGACTTCTACGAACACCTTACTCAAGTTCTCCTGCGTACTTCACCATGTTAGTCGGAGACTTCAATGCCAAACTTGTAAAGAAACAACATGAAATGGAAACACCATTGGGATGCCATTGGGTTGGAGAAAGGAGCGAACGAGAAAATCTCCTGCTACAGTTTCAGTTCCACCATCAACTGACTGTCATGAACACATTCTTCAAAAAGGCGGACCATCGAAAGTGGACGCATGGACCAGTCTGGATAGTATAACTAAAAACGAGATTGATTTTATTATTACAGATAAAAAACGCTAGTCACAGATGTAACGGTACTAAATTACTAAATAGCGTGTCAGTAGGGAGTGAACACAGAATGGTGAGACCGACGGTGTCATTAAACCTAAGAGCCGAACGCAGAAAACCTATAAATAAATATAACAACAGGAAATGGACCAATATAGATGACGCTGAGAGATATCAAAAAACAATAGATAAAAATCTGAAAGACCCTGATTCAAGGAAAATCGAAGATCTAAATAGAAATATTGTGGAATCAATCAGCATAGCCCAAAGTAAATACTGCTCGAAGCCTCCAGAAAAAGAAGAAAAATTTACTTCAAATACCAAAGAATTAATGAAACAGAGGAGAAAATTACTGGGGGAATATCCACAAAACAAGGACGAGTTAAAACAAGTAAATAGAAATATAACGAAAACTGCGAGGGCTGACATTACAAAATGTAATAATAAATGGGTCACTAAGGTCATAGAGGAAAATAAAAACGAGGTTACTACGAAATAAGTTAAGCCCAGGAAAAACCGAAATAACCAAATTAGAAAATGAAAGAGGACAAGTAACAAACTGCAGAAACGAAATATCAAAGATTGTTGAAGACTTCTATACAAATCTCTATTGTAAGAAAGGACAGAGAGAAACACCGGAAAATATACCCTATATATTAGATCAGGGATCAGAAGAAAATAAAATGCCACCGCTAAGCGAAGAAGAGGTCTCAACGTCACTCTCAGAAATGAAAAACAACAAAGCACTGGGCGAGGATGGTGTTGTCGCAAAGGCTGTAAAACTAGGAGGAAAAAAGTTATTCAAAGTGATAACTAAACTTTTTGATAAATGTCTTGACGAAGCAACAAGCCCGGAAATGTGGAACAATGCCACCATCATTATTATGCATAAGAATGGCAGCATCACAGACTTGCAAAACTACAGACCGATTAGTTTGCTCATAAATCTATATAAACCATTTACCAAAATCATTACTGCACGTCTTACTAATAAATTATATCAGCCAAGAAAACAAACGGACTTTCGGGCTGATGGGTACGGAACAAACGATCATCTTCAAGTTATAAAGTTATCAATAGAAAAAACTGTGGAATATAACAAACCCTTGGTGCTAACGTTTTTGGACTATGAAAAAGCGTTTGATTCCGTAGGCCACGACGCATTGTTCAAAGCTCCTGTCAACTGTCGCATAGACAACCGCTATATCTCACTACTGCGACACATATACATACATAAACACGCAACAGCAATTGCATGATGAAAACCAGTTTAAAATTGAAAAGGGCGTTCGACAAAGGGATACGATCTCTCCCAAACTTTTTACAACTCTGCTTGCGTACATGTTTAAAAAGATAGAACTGGACAATAAGGAAGCATAAATGGAGAATAACTAAACCATGATGATATCATATTGATCTCAGACCGGCTAGATGAAGCAAATGAAATGCTCACGAAACTGTCATCAGCTTCCCAAAAAATTGGATTAAAAATCAACATCGCCAAAACCCAATTTATGACAAATCTGGTCCCAAGCTGTAATCTTAAAATAGAAGAAAAAGAAATCCAACACGTAAAATCGTATAAATATCTAGGACATGAAATTCGAATCGGTAGAGACAACAAAACCTGTGAGCTTAACCGAAGAATAGGACTAACATGGACTGCCTTCGGCCGGTTGAAACATGTATTCAAATCATACATGTCAGTGTACCTCAAGCGTGAAGTTTTCAATCAGTGCATCCTCCCAGCACTGATATACGGCTCAGAAATATTAACATTGACACAAAAAAACGATAAACAAAATAAGAGTTACCCAACGAACCATGGAGAGCTATGTTGGGGGTGACTTTGCGAGACCGAATCCACAACCACGAAGAACTAAAGCTACAGATGCTGTTGAGAGAATAACACACCTAAAGTGGGACCGGGCAGGCCACGTCGCAAGAATGACAGATGATAGGTGGACGAAGAAGATATTGGAGTGGCGACTTAGAGATGCTGCACACAGAAGCTGGGGTAGACCGCCGACTCGATGGACAGATGATATCAAGAGGATATCTACAAATTGGATCCAAGATGCCCAAGACCGAGCAAGATGGATTAGGTTAAGAGAGTCCTATGTCCAGCAGTGGACGAAACAAGGCTGATTTATCATTTTTTATTTCAGGAAAATATAAACTCAACTCTTCTTTTCTTCTCCCATGTATAGGTACTATTATCAGACAAAAATGTATTACTAAGTATCATCAGTTTTATCTACAATACTACTCATATTGAAATAGGACTTGAAGCGATAAAACCTACAATTGAACATTTCTTTGATAGATTTCGTAAACTTTACATTCAAAATTCTCCTTTTCCAGGTTCCTTAGTGTCAAAAAATGGCTGCTACGAAAAAAGCACCAGATCGAACTGGCCCGTAAACGCGGCTGGAAAGGTTACTGGGTCTGCCTGAAAGGCACCACGCTATTGTTCTATCCGTGCGAATCCAGAGAAGGCCGCAGCGTGGAAGCGGCACCGAAACATTTAATCATCGTGGACGGCGCGATAATGCAACCAATTCCAGAACATCCGAAACGCGATTTCATTTTTTGTTTGAGCACGGCTTTCGGAGATGCGTATCTTTTTCAAGCTCCTTGTCAGGTAAATACATACATGGAAATTTTGTTTGAATTGTTAATCGTATGTGTAAAGTAATTACATTTTTGCAATGTAATTTTAAATAAGCAATTTCTATGGAGTTTAGATCGAGTTTCTTCTTCAGCAATCAGTTTTGCTATTAATATGCGCCTTTGACTTTAAAAAACACGCTTTCAAAAAATGCATACTAATCGTAGTAGGCTCCTAGTGAAAGTGCTAAAAATTAATTCTTATACCTATCAATTTTTCAAGGTTGAACTAGAAAACTGGGTAAACAGTATTCACAGCGCTTGCGCTGCAGCGTTTGCAAGACACCGAGGCAAAACTGGAACTTTGCACTTGCTCCAAGAAGAAATTTACAGATTAGAAAAAGCGATTGAAACTGTAAGTTGCAAAAGGGATATTAATTTTGTACTTTATCATTTCATTGTCAAATTAGGACTACAAACTGAAGCATATGGCCGAAATGCAGCAAACAGTAGTCGTGGAAATGGACGCTAGACAACAACTGTGCAATCAAGTGATGCAATGGGAAGAAAACCTGGAACGACTGCATTGCGAACAATTCAGATTGAGATGCTACATGGCCAGTCTTCAAAGTGGAGAACTTCCAAACCCTAAAGTAAACTTTGGTAAACTTCCAGAAAACAAAAAAAATCAGTATATTTTTTTTTATAGTCTTTATTAACCCACGTATCAAGAGCAACGAAAAACACTTTAAACAAATTGGGAGTGTTTACCGTGTCTTCTTTCCATGCGTTTATTTGTGCCAGGAGCCCTTCGCTTCTAAACAATCTACTTGCAGGAAGAGGGGCGACGAAAAGACGACCGCCATTGTTATCCAGGTCGAATAGCGGGTCAAGTAGGAGATCTTTACAGGTAAAGCAGGAGCGAAAGAGACTTGAATGGAATGTTTTTTTTTACGAGTTTTTTTATTTGAAACTTGTATTGATTTTTACGGTAGGAGAATAATTCGCTGAAACTCTTAAGATATTTTGTCACATGAAGATCTTTAAGCTTCAGATTTACTTTTTGCTCAAAATTCTAGTAATTTTTCACATCAATGTCTATTAAATTGGTTCATTTGTATCTTGTATATTGGCGGGTTTTGTAACATCTTTGTTGTATTATTTAATAATGTTTATTTTTAAGATAAACTCTCGAGAAGAATCGGAAAAAACGATAAAAGTATCGTTGCCGGATCAAGTGACTACAACTGTGTTCGTACGAGAAACGATGTCCGTTGAGGAGTTCCTATCAAGTGCCTGTGCCCGAAAGAACCTCAATCCTTCGGAACATTTTATTCGGGTAAAGAAACGAAAGGACATGGAAGACCACAATTATTTCGTTCCTCATCGTAGTGATCTTATTGAAACATATGTAAGTAACTTTAGTAAGTAACTGTAGCAAATGCTTTTACTCTACCTCCGTCTCTTTTTGCTGCATTAAAGCTGAACATGTTCATCTCGAAAAAGCAAAAGCATAATATGCTTGTGTTTTATGCATATGAACCACTGTTTCAATGTTTTAAGTAGTAAATTTCAAACGGATCCAGTAGAAAACAACAACATGAGAAAATCTCGAATGGCAACTTCGAGAAAACTTTCGAATGATGTTTTTTTGAAAAACTAATGACGGGAAAAATTTGAAACTTCTGGGGTAAAAAGAGGAGAGTTGGGAGTTCATCATACTGAAATTACAAATATATCAAGACAAAAATGTGAAACTTTTGGGGTGAAAAGAGGAAAGTTGGGAGTTCATTATAGTAAAATTACAAATAAAGCCAGTGGAAAACAACAAAATGAGAAAATATTGAATATCAACTTTGAGAAAATGAATTACACCTTTTCATATTTTGATGTTCTTTCTTGAAAAACTAGCGAGGGCAAAATTTTAAAACTTTTGGGGTGCAAAAAGAAAAGCTGGGAGTTCATCATACTAAAATAACAAATAAATCCAGTCAAACACAACAATATGAGAAAATCTTGATTTTCAATGTCAAGAAAATGGCATTAAAAGAATTGCAGCTTTTCATATAAGAATTTAAACGCTCTTTAAGGGTTTAGAATGGGAACTGTAAAAACTCTGGTAAATTAAGATCTATGACTGAAGCATCTAAAAGCTGAGAGTATCAAAAAATCTTAACACTTCAGAGATTCTGAAGAGTACGGTCCGAAACCCGATTGCGTCTCACCCGCCACTCATCTGACGTCACGTCCCTGACTTTGACCTTGAAAAGTGACCTAGTAATGTTCTGACGTCACACGATCTTGAGTGTGCGCAGCCTTGAGTTGGCGCGTGACCCTGAGTTGTTCAGATATAACGATGGGTGAGACTGAGAGGTGTTTGATCTTCAGTATGAGAATTTTTGTGCAAAGGTTCCATTCAACCGCATCGTGAAAATTACAATAGCTTACTTTACTTAAAATCATTAGACAAGTCCAGTCTTTTTTTTTTTGCCAAAAAATCAATGTCAAAATTTCTGGAATTTTCTTTCACTACGTCAGAAAAATGTCGGAACCCACTTTTCCCTCCTTAATTTCCCGTTTTTTCAAGAGTTTTCGTCTCGGCCCTTTTCTGTGTTTCCCATGCAAACAATGAAAACTATAAATTATCTGAATTTTGCAAAAAAAAAAAACTTCACTGTATAGAGGAGGTCAAAACAAGCAGAAAAGCTATTTGGCATTTTTCCATAGGACGTCTCTTGAGCCCGGAAAAAAATAAAAAAGAAAATTAACAGGGATGAGGCTTTTCCAGCCTGACATGGTCTTATTAAATGGGCCATAACGCCTGGATCAATTTCAATGAATCATATTTCGTTCGATTAAAGATTAATTTGCCCACAGAATGGCTGTATCATCCCGTTTTTAAGTTATGAGCCTTCAAAGTTAACATTATCTCAAAAATTTGCCTAAGCTTTATTTCAGGTGGAGTTTCAACTTCTAGGACAACTCCTAGTGCCCTTTTGTGGGAAATTTAATCTTTAATCGAATGAAACATGATTCATTAAAAACCATCCAGGTGTCCCAGAGTTATGGCCCATTTAATAAGACCATGTCAGGCTGGAAAAGCCTCATCATCCCTGTTAATTTTCTCTTTTATTTTTTTCCAGGCTCATGAGAAGTCCTATAGGAAAATGCCAAATAGCTTTTCTGCTTGTTTTGACCTCCTCTATACAGTGAAATTTTTGTTTTTCCAAAATTCAGAAAATTTCGATTTTCTATTTGTTTGCATGGGAAACACTACATGAAAGGGCCGAGCCGAAAACTCTTGGAAAAACGGGAAATTAAGAGGGAAAAGTGGGCTCCGAGATTTCTCTAGACCTCCTGACATGGAAATTTTGACTTTTTTGATTTTTTGGCAAAAAAAAAGGCTGGACTTCCAGTCCAATGATTTTAAGTAACGTAAAGCCATTTTAATTATCACGACGCGGTCGAATGAATCCTTTCTACAAAAATTCTCATACTGAAGATCAAACACCTGCCGCCCATCATTATATCTGAATAACTCAGGGTCACGCGCAAACTCAAGGCTGCGCACACTCAAGGTCGCACAGCAAGGCCAAGGTCGTGTGACGTCAGAACATTACTAGGGGTCGTATCCATAGTCGCTCCTTGAGGTTTCCTTGGACCTTAAGGAAGCCTTGGACGTCTAGGATTGACATAATAAACTTATCAAATAGTAACAAAGTGTCCATTCTAAGCTGAAAAGCCCCAAGGAAACCTCGAGGAACGACTATGAATACGGACCTAAGTCACTTTTCAAGGCCAAGGTCAAGGACGTGATTTCAGAGGAGTGTGGTTTTTGACTCTACTCTGAAGCTTTTGATTCGGACACTTCGAATTCTCTACTAATGAATTGGAAAAGATTGAAAGGTCTGAGGCACAATAATTCAAACTGAAGACTGAAGATTCTAAAGAAAATCAAAAATTTTGAAGATTTTAAACACTATTTACAGTGGCGGCTCGTCAGAGGAGGCAGGGGAGGCTGAGCCTTCCCCAAAAAATTGAAAATTCAATCTCAGTTTTTTATTCCTGATTCCTAATTAAAATAATAATTCACAAATTACACTTTCCACATTTTGGAATACTCAGTAATACAAGCCCGAAGAGCCGGAGCTATACGCAAGCTTAAAGGGCCGGAGTAATACGAACCTGAAGGGCCGGAGTTATACGCGAGCCCGAAGGGCTAGAGTTACTTCAATCACGGGGCTCCCCAGTCTATAATTCGATTGGTCAGCGGATGATTTGGAGCCAATCAAAAATCGGGAATATTCAAAATGTGATTTTTAGTCGATATTCCAAGTTTCAGTTCTCTCCGATGTACCGGAAAAAAGTTAGCCTCAAAAAGCAAAAAAACGTTGAAAATCTTATGGGACCCTGCTTGCTATGACGCATTTTAAGGTCGGGAAAAAATTAAAAAAGGATATTTCGATACTGGCCAGATAAAAATTTCGGCCATCTGACACGACGTTTCTTTTTCGCTTTTTCTCGACCGATCGTTCGAGTTATATCTATTTTGGAAGAGAATGAAATTACCTATAAAATATGTTTTTATCGAGATTCCAGGCCGTTTTCGTTTTTGAGATATCAGCTGTCAAAGTTGAAATTCTTTGTAATTTTGTTAAAATTTTCCTGGTCAATTTTCTCGAAAACGGTGTCCTGTGGCAGGATACTTCTTATAGGCTTTTTTGTAGTACTCGACGAGATCTATAAGTTTTGTATTTGAAGTTTTTCTCCGGAGCTTTTCGTTTTCGAGTTAGGACGCTTTGAGAATTAAAAAAAAAAATCGAAGGCTAGTGAAAACTAGCACAAAACCAACTAAACCAGCAAAATCCGCCAATTTTCCCACGGTATCGAAAAAGTTCCCAGGCTCAAGTGACCCCCTACGTACTTTTCTCTTTTCACCCAGAAAGTTTTGAAAATGCCCTCCCACTGGTATTCCAGAAAACAATCAAAATAGGAGGAAGTGTATTTGCCTCATTCCATAGTTTTTGGAAGTTGATTTCTATGGAATTCTCTTTCGGCTCTTTTCCAGTGGAATAAATTTCAATTTTAGTATGATGAGCTTCTAACTTTCTAACTAATTTTCTTCCCACTAATTTTCCAGTAAATCATAAAAATGTAATGAGGTGCAGGGTGCATTTTTTTTTTTGATTTATGATTTATTTGATTTTCATTATAGGGTCACTTGAGCCTGGGAACTTTTGCGATCCATGAGAAAATCGGCGGATTTGGCTGGTTTTGTGCTGGTTTTATGCGGGTTTAGCTGGTTTTGTGCTAGTTTTTTGCTCATTTTGACTGGTTTACACTCAACCAAATAGTAGCATAAATAAAAAGAAGTTGTTCTTAGATTTAATGAACAATTCATTAAAATCGGTCCAAAGAACGGTTTCTTTGATTACATGAACTCTAGGTTATTGAAGTATGAACAATTTCTTAATTCCTATTTCGATTCATCTTGTGTATGAACAACGAACATTAAGGTATGTAGTAAGGTTTTTGTATTAATGAAACTTTTCATAGTAACAATAAACATCGTTCTTAGTTTATATGTACTTTTTCATTGTCCTGATGAACAGACGGCATAATATTAATGAAGCCCAGATATAATTTGATGAAACCCTTTCATTGTATTTATGAATCACAGTCTTGAATACTAAGAATTGCATTCATTATATTTAATAATGACGTTTTCAATAATATATACCATATTCTTTATTTTTATTAAAATAATTTCATGAATTATGCCTTAAATATACTTATGATTTTAAATGGGGTAAAGGGTCATTTTTTATATTTGCGTGTCCCCTGTACTGATGAATATGAGCAATAGGAAAAAAGCTTTTAATGCAAAAGTTGCATGGTTTCTTCGTATCATCTTCCAGAATTGTCAAACAAACCAATGGGCATCCCAAAATCTGAAAATTTAAAAATCTAAGTACCTACTTATGTATTTTTATTTTAAATGACACTAACCGTATATTCTATTATCTTTCAAATCCTCCTTAAATCCTGTTTCCATAAATATATATTATATCTATATTTGTTCCAGCTGTTTTTGAACTATCAACATCCAAAGTTTCTAAAACAAGCCACATCAGAAAATAAGATTTGATGCTTTGGCTGGTTTCCTTGCCTCGGCTATGAAACACTAGCTGCGGTATTGAATCTTCTGCTTTTCTACCTAGTGAAACAAAACCATTTAACAAAAATATATCGATTAAAAAAATTACAACTTGATTTGGGATTGAGTATACTTACTTTTAGAGACTTCAATATTCCTTAGAAATTCTGAGGAGCTCTTGACGCTTTTGTCTTTCACGTTCTCCCCGGATGACATTTAAATCTGTAGGTCATTTCTTTCGCATTCCCATTTTGAGACTAGACCGTCTCCGTGCAAGGCATCCAAGTCCTACCTACATAATAGGTATACATATTATAGAGGTAATAGAGGTATACAACTTACCTTTAGAAAAAACCGGCGACAGGTATAATCGACTTTCTATTTAACACTTCGAACAACACAAAACCGAAAAAACCGACTTGAACGAAGTACGTAGCAGTGCACCCAGAAAATAGAAATGTAATTATTCCTATTTCAACATATTTTTCTATGTCGTTGCCCGACTGCAGCTACCTTTGCGCATGTGCTTAGGAACTGTCTACATTAATGCTATGAACTGTTTCATTGTATTTATGATTTATCTTGATGTAATGGTTGCAGCTTTGTTTCTAGGAATACTTGCTTGTTTTAAATGAACCGTACATTGTATCAATGAATTTCGTTCTTAAAAGGATAATTTTCTAGTAAGGTCATATGAACCATATTCATATTATTCATGTTAATATTCATTTATATTATGAATATTCCGTGGAAGCTCCCATCAAAGAAATTTTCTTTAATATCAAGGTTTAATTTCATAATATCAATGAACTTAGTTCTTGTAACCGATGCACTATTCAACATAGATTCATGTAGATGACTATTCATAACTTGATGAAGCTTCATTCTTTATTTTAATGATAGCTGTTCATGAAATCATAATACTTACAGTTTTCTGTACCTGGGATTAATGAAAATTTCACTGAATCAATGAAAATGTAATTTATGAAAGCAGTTCATTGATATTATGATCAAGATTTTTTTGAGTGTAGCTGGTTTTGTGCTGGATTTTGCTGGTTTTCACTGTTGTTTGTTGGTTTAACAAGTTTTGTGCTGAATTATACAAAACCAGCATAAGACTAGTGAAAAACAGAGAAAATTATCACAAAACCAGTGGAAACCAGCACAAAAAAAAGCTTTTCTCTTTTCACCCAAAAAGTTTCGAAAATGCCCTTCCATTGGTTTTCCAGGAAACTATCAAAACGAAAGGAAGTGGATTTTCCTCATTTCATAGTTTTTGGAAGTTGATTTTCATGGAATTCTCTTTCGGCTCTTTTCCACTGGAAAAAATTTCAATTTCAGTATGATATTTCCAACTTTCTAACGAATATTTTTCCCACTACTTCTCCAGATAGTCATAAAAATGTCATGGGGTGCATTTTCTTTGATTTATGATTTATTTGATTTTCATGAATTTCTCTTCTTGTTGTTTTTCACTGGATTAATTTGAAGTTTTAGTATGACGCTTACTTCTCTCATTAGGTATCTATAGGGTCACTGGAGCCTGAGAACTTTTTCGATTCGTGAGAAAATCGGCGGATTTTGCTGATTTTGTGCTGGTTTTTGTTGGTTTTTACAGATGGTTTGCTGGTCTAGCAGGTTTTGTGCTGAATTATATAAAACCAGTCAATAGCAGTGAGAATTAGGACAAAACCAGTGAAAACTAGCACAAAATCAGCTAAACCAGCAAAATCCGTCAATTTTCCCACGGTGTGGAAAAAGTTCCCAGGCTCAAGTGACTCCCTACGTACTTTCCTCTTTTCACCCAAAAAGTTTCAAAAATGCCCTGTTACTGGTTTTCCAGAAAACTATCAAAATGGGAGGAGGTGGATTTTCCTCATTCCATAGTTTTTGGGAGTTGATTTCATGGAATTCTCTTTCGGCTCTTTTCCACTGGAATAAATTTCAATTTCAGTATGATGAGCTTCTAACCTTGTAACTAATTTTCTTCCAAGTAATTCTCCAGAAAATCATAAAAATGTCATGGGGTGCATTTTCTTTGATTTATGATTTAATTAATTTTCATGAATTTCGCTTTTTGCTGTTTTCCACTGGATGAATTTGAAGTTTCAGTATGATCAGCTTCTTAATTTTCTCATTAGGTACTTATAGGGTCATTTGAGCCCTTGGAACTTTTTCGATCCATGAAAAAATCGGCGGATTTTGCTGGTTTTGTGCTGGTTTTTAGCTGGTTTTGTGTTAGTGTTGTGCTAGTTTTGTGCTGATTTTCACTGGTTTAGCTGGTTTTGTGCTGGATTTTGCTGCTTTTCACTGTCGTTTGTTGGTTTAGCAGGTTTTGTGCTGAATTGGACAAATACAAAACCAGCATAAAACCAGTGAAAAGCAGTGAAAATTAGCACAAAACCAGTGAAAACCAGCTAAACCAGCAAAATGCGCTTATTTTCCCACGGTACCGAAAAAGTTCCCAGGCTCACCCTTTGAATTTTTTTGTCGAAAAAACTCAAATTTTGAATTTCAAAAAAAAAATAAAAATAGCCTCCTCACTTGAAATAGTCACGAGCCGCCACTGACTATTTAAGAGTTTAGAATAGGAACTGTGAATACTCTGCTTATTCAAGATTTATAACTGAAGCATCTAAAAGCTGAAAATATCAAAAAATCTAGAGTTCAAAGATTCTAAATCTCTTGATTCGAACACTTTGAAGACTCTAATGAATTGGAAGATATTGAAAGGTCTGAGGCACAAGAATTCAAACTGAAGACTCTAAAGATTCTAAAAAAAAATCAGACATTTTGGAGATTTTCAACACTTTTTAGGAGTTTAGACTGGGAACTGTAAATACTCTGCATATTTAGGATCTATGATTGAAGTATCTAAAAGCTGGAAATATCAAAAAATCTAAAGACCTTCAGAGATTCTAAAGCTCTTGATTCGAACGCTTTGAATACTTTAATGAATTAGAAGATATTGAAATGTCTAAAGCACAAGAATTTTCACAAAAACTATTGAGGGGAAAAATGTGAAACTTCTAGGGTGAAAAGAGGAAAGTTGGGTGCTCATCATACTAAAGTTGCAAATTGTTCCAGTAGAAAACAACAACATGAGAAAAATCTTGATAATCAAGTTTGAGAAATTTTATTTAAAAAAATGCACCTCATCATATTTTGATGTTTCTTTGAAATCTGGTGAGGGGAAAGTTTTGAAACTTTTGGGGTAAATAGAGGAAAATTGGGAGTCTATCATACTAAAATTGCAAATAAATCTAGTGGAAAACAACAACATGAGAAAATCTTGAATATCAACATTGAGAAAACATATTTTGATGTTTTTTTTTTTTTTGAAAAACTAGTGAGGGGAAAATTGAGAACATTTTTGGATGAAAAGAGAGAAGTTGGAAGCTCATCATACTTTTCCGGAAATCCTTCACAGCCATTCAATTTTTTTGCTCCTAAAAACATTTTTATCCCTAAACATCTTTAGCTAGAGATATCGATTCAAATAAATTTCCTTATAATTCCAGTTGCACACGCACGAAATAGTAGAAGTATGTGCCAAAATACTCTATCAAGTAGAACTATCCAGAAGCACTTTGGAACAAATGTGGGGCTTCAGCGTCGAAGCTGAACTAGTCGAAAACGCCGACAGACAAGACGAATTGTGTTGCTACGTGAGCCGCGTCGAAGATAAAAGCGTCGCAATGCAAAATGGCATAATAAAAAGCGACGAAATAATGGTAATAAACGGATCGATAGTTTCCGATTTGGACATGATGTATTTGGAAAGTGTGCTGCAAGAGGAACTGTCGCTCTGTATGATGATGAGGTCTTCCAGGACCGAACCTCCTGATATCACTGGAATGTTGAGAGCCACCGATGATATTATTGAGAGTTTGGTTTGTCCTCCTCCACCTACAGAACCTCCTGGTATCAGCGAAGAAATGATTTCTGGACTTATTGTCCCAGCACCAGGTAACGACCAACTTTAATGACAAAAATTTGTTTTTCATCTATAAGTTTATTCTAGGTAAAGATAGATACTCGACCGAAACAGATAACCAAACCCTAACGGCAGATTCTTTGATGAAAGTGTCTTCGAGAACCAACTCGTTTGAAATAGAAAATTTGCTCAAAAGTGCCGAACAGGTTACCGGATTTTGCCGATCTCCGGTAGAAACTAGAAAATGCCCCAACGCCAACATTAATTCTCAAGTCATTATAACGACACCTTCACGACAACTATCAGACTCGGAAAAACTCAGAAAAGTTATTATGGAACTTGTCGATACCGAAAAAACTTATGTTAAGGTAAGTGAATCAATAACTTGGTTACCAAATTATAAAATCAAATTATTTGTAGCATTTGAATAGTCTCTTGGAAAACTATTTGGAGCCGTTGAAAAAAGAGACTTTCATGTCGAATGCAGAAATTAACGCCCTTTTTGGCAATATCCAGGAAATCGTTGCGTTTCAAAGGCAATTTCTAAGAAATTTGGAAGAGGCGATAGATTTGGAACCAGATTTTCACAAATTCGAATATCCCCATCATTTCAAGGTAGATATTTTCAAATTTTTTTCGTGTTTCAAAAATTAAAACGCAACTTTTTCCAGAATATTTTATTCTCCATTGGAAGTGCCTTCTTGTATTATGTCAATCATTTCAAATTGTACAGCTCATTTTGTGCTAGTCATAGTAAGGCTCAGAAAGTGCTACATCCAAGTAAGAATTCTTTGTATATTTTTAGTTTTAGACCAAAAACTTTGCGTGTTATATTTTCTAGATGAAGGGAACCAGGCTCTTCAAGAATTCCTTATATCCAGGAACCCGAAACAGCAACATTCTTGTACCTTAGAATCATATCTGATTAAACCGATTCAAAGAATTTTGAAATATCCTTTGTTGTTGCAACAACTTAGGAATTTGACAGATCCGAATACTGATGAACATCAACATTTAGTTGGTAAGTGAAAAATTATGTGGTTTGCTTGCTTTACTGTATACAGGGTGTTACAAATTTCACATCGTTTGGAAAATAGGTTTTATTTTTTCCATAAATGCCACTTCATCATTACCTCGTCTACAATATGGCATTTTCAAATTTCAAATTCGACGTTCCGTCTTTGCACCACCTTGTCAGAAAAAAATTAAATTTTATTTTTGGATTTTCATCAAAAGATGCCGGTGTAAACCCAGTCATTTCGATTGAGTTGATACAGAGCGCCATTTATCAGGGATGTGCGGGGTTTTTCTACTCATTATCTATGTATTGTTTACATCCACTTTTTTCCATGTAGATTATGTAAACTATGTAGACAATGTAGACTGTAGTGTAGACAACGGAAAATTTGAAATTTGAGTGATTTTTTTTTGAAAGTTTGCATTGCATTAACTTTATATTGTATCAAATTAGACATTACCTGCGGTTTAATTAACTTTACAAAGCAAAAAACAAATTTACGCGTAGATGCCCATCTCTGTCATTTATGACCAATCAAGTCAAGTCAACTATAGAAATTGCATTGGCTAGCTTTGGATTCGTTTACATCAGAACATTAAAATAATATAAAAATTTTAAAGAAAATCATCATCAAAAATACTTCTTATTTTTCAGAGGCTCTAAAAGGAATGGAAAAAGTCGCGGAGCATATAAATGAAATGCAACGAATACATGAAGAATATGGAGCAATTTTTGATCACTTATTCAGGCAACATCAAAAATCATGCAAACAGGTAAGAAAATCGAAAAAAATATATAGAAAAAATAAAAAAAAGTCTCTACCCCTGGTGGGACTCGAACCCACAATCCCCTGCTTAGGAGGCAGATGCCTTATCCATTAGGCCACAGGGGCTTGGGAATAGTATTGGCAAACATCCATGAACCTATACTGATCTGATATTTTTTTTTCTTCAAATTAATGATAATTAAATTATAATTGTTTTATCTAATTAGGTAGCTTGGTTTAATATAGTTAATTTTACCAATATAATTGATATTTATAAATACCTGGTTGAAATCATGCTACCAGTCAATCCATCTAGTAAGTAAGAAAGTTGAATTTTAAACATGGGAGTACCTACATAATGACGTAAGTAGGTATAGACAGTCATTATAGGTGTTTTCTTGCTATTACTGTCAGTGTTGCCGTTGACTGGGTAAATCCCCAAAAACCGGGTATTTTCGACTAGTGATCGGGTAAAATATTGATGTGTGCAAAATCGGGGAATCCGGAATTAGGTACAGCCCTATTCTTTTTTTTTTTTTTAATTTCAACTAATGGCGTTTCTGATTGGTAAATTTAGTGCGGAACTAGTGCAATTTTTTCTATTTCTGTCTTTTTCTTCTACGGGTCGATTAAAAGGATGCGAATACACTCAGTGCGCACTGAATCCTTGGAATCTACCAATCGGAAACGCCATAATATTTTCCACATTGAAATTTGATGTTTGACGTTCAAGATGGCGTTGCGGCATAACAAACTAGCTATCTTTGTTCAGTGAATGGAAAATGACGAAGACGGACATACAATGGTGGATCTATCGGTAAAATTTGATGAGAATAAACACGTAGGGGTCCATAAGAGACTGTATTTTCTGTGAATTTCTGAAGTGTTTTTATCAGTTTGAGAAGGTTTTTTGATAAAAAAATTTATTTCTCGCGTTGCTGTGGTTCAGCTTATTGGGGTCCGTTTTGTACCTGATGCCCAGGTATTTTATTGGTAGATAAATATCCCAAGTAACTTGGTTTTAACTACCATCAACATTAAAGAAAATTGAAATAAATTAAAATTCATCAAATTAAACTCTGAAACAAGTAGAAATAACACACATTTATATGGAGGCCACCAACTATTTTAGGGAAACCTCAACGATAAGTATTCCCTAAACTGACATTTCTCCATGGGGTACGTTCAAGGACGGCAATGCTAATGCCAAAACCTACTTTTCCCCCTCCACCTGTAATGCCGAACCACGTAGGTTGGAGCCGAACTCGAACGCAAAATGCCAATTTTGGCTTGGCTATAGCCATTCCTGAACGCAGCCATGGAAAACTGTCACTGTCAGTTTAGGGAATAGTTATTGTTAAGGCTTCCCTAAAATAGTTGGTGGAAACGGCCATTAATGGTTTAGGGATTTTGGTTTTCAGTGTCCGGGTAAAATTGGGTATTTTATGAGATTGGAAAGGGTAATAAGAATTCTTGGTTCGGCAACACTGATTACTGTATTCCTTTTACCCGTTGAGTTACTCAGAGCTGCTCAATGTCAAAAGCTTGAACGTTCCTTTTAAAAGTGCGTTAAGGCAGGCCGCACATCAAAGAAACATGAAACGTGAAACATCAAACATGAAACGAACATGAAACAATAAATTACGAAAAGCGAAACCGTTTCTTTCGTGCATAATAATTCCTAAGGGAGGCCGCACATCAAAGAAACATGAAACGTGAAACATGAAACATAAAACGTGAAACTCGTTTCATGAAAATAGAACAAGAATAAACAAAAACAAGTCCGTCCACCAATGAAACAAATTTGTTTCATGCGCGAGAAACATTTTTATTACTTGAAACGTGTTTCATGAAATAGATCGTGTTCTATTTTTCTGTTTCAGTTTCACGGTTTTTGGTCATTAATACATTCATAAAAAAGTTAATTACGACCGAATTCAGTATTGTGTTCATTTCAGTGGTAGAGCAAGATGGAGAATTGTATAAGTATAACATGGAGACGTTCTCGAATAGATAATCACAAGAAAAAGCCTGCCAAAATGTTGTCTTACAGGTAAAAAGTACATTATTATTGTATGGATGTACCCAGTAACGTCGTTTCCTTTATTTTTTTGGCTTTTTGACGATAATAGAAAAGTTGCCACAACAGCAGTTATTATTGCTCGTCAACACTTTCCATTTTGTGATACCCTCCATACCCCAAAAGACTTTGCAAACATTATTCTTGTTTCTTCAATTAGTATGCAAGAGAGAAACGGTTTCGCTTTTCGTAATTTATTGTTTCATGTTTTACGTTTCATGTTTGATGTTTCACGTTTCATGTTTCTTTGATGTGCGGCCTGCCTAAGGTTAAGCACTCGAGTAGGTACAAAAAAAACTTCGTATATATGATCCAAACGTCTTGGATTTTGAATTTCCTCAAATTTTTCTGTATAGAAAAAATTCCAGAGTAATTCCCGTATTACCTACATCTGTGTATTTTGAACTACCATGTACCAAGTATACAGATGTAATACGGAGAGAGTAAATGTCCAATTACGTGTCTACTACTTTTTCCTTGAATTTTATCGAATATCCTTCCTTATTTTTTGGCTCTTGAATTTGCGTCTTTTTCCAATTTTTTCTTAATAAGCAAGAGCCAGGAACAGAAAAAATATGCCACTTCACTTGCCCTTTTCTCTCAAATTTCCTGTATCAATTTCTCAATTTCTCTGCCTGAATTTTTGTCTATTCCTGGTCTACTCGCATGCCAGGATTGAGGGGGGGCTAACGGGGCTATGGAGCCCCGGGCCCCGAAGAGGCCCTACTTTCGAAATTGAGGCTTCTGCTGGTCAAGGACCCGTGGGCAAACAATAAATATTAAATGCACTAGTCTTCCGCGCATTGGCATATCCAGGATTGGGTTTGGGGGGGGGGCTCTGTCAACAAAAAGTGGAGACCAAAAAAAAAAAACGCGCTGCGCGCAATAGTCCATTTTCACTTGCCTCTTATTGGCCAAAGCCGATATAGTCGATAAAGTCATGCGCATAATAAATGTAGAAATGCCGAAATATTTTAGGATCATTTTACTAGTTAGCAAGGGTTCACCAATTATACCTCTCCTTCCTTTTTTTTATGAAGTAGTAAAGGACAAAAATAGGTCATAGGTTGTGACTAGTTCTATGTCAGTTATATTTGGTAATGGTTTACTAATGAGAAATTCGACATCCTCGCATGTTTGGGAAAGTGACGTCCCTCTCCTATCCCGCGTTTTAACAGCAGTTGAAAAAATTGATTTTTAAATCATTCTATTTTCAAAAATAAGCGTTTTTTTTTTTTGGAAAAAAAAAATTATACTGATGTTATCAGAATGTTGTTAGAAAGATTTTTTCAGGTAATGACCCACGTGAATACAGGGACAGAACGGTCCCTGTTTGGGAATCGACCCACTGAGCAGTGGATTCAGGCTTCCCGTGCCAATCCTTGACGCGTTTCGTCCTTGTTAGGACTCATCAGAAGCTCCCTGTCCAAGCAAAATTGAACTTCCTTGGTCATCACCTGAAAAAATCTTTCTAACAATTTTGATTGCCAACGAAAGCTCAGACCAATCAGTGTAGTTCAACGCCGGTAGGGGTGTTTGCCCTCCGAGTAGTTGTTTCTGACTGGTCAACGAAGTTATCAGAATGACTAACAGATTGATTCAAAAATTTGAAAGTTGCTTCTTTTTGTCAGAATTCACCTCATGTTACGCGCCTATTCTTTTTTGCGGGGCGACAAAAATATTCACATCGGACCACTTATTCGCTTTTTTTGGTAAGAGGAGACATTTTCTTCACGGAGCCTCTTCTTTCCTAAGGAAGGAAGTATTTCAGACATTCAAGATAATTTAGATGAAGCACTGATTTACAAAAAATGTACATGTCACATAAAATACGCTGAAAAAAGTCTAGACTTCCCTTGCAGCCCGGCAGCCCCCCCCCCTGGATACGCCTATGCTTCCGCATCATGTTTCGCAAAATTTATTAAATTAAAAATAAATATAGAACAACAGTGCAGAAGGAACGCCTGTCTTCATTAACATTGATATGCATAGAAAGAGAGATTCTGAAGGAATTAGAATTTACTGATGTCATACGTAGTGTAGAATTTTCACTTTACGCGCTAGTGCGTGAAGTAATTTACCAGAATAATGCCAAATTGACAGTGTCGACATCTGTCATTGACATTACTTTACGCACTAGTGTGTGAAGTGAATTACTTTACGCACTAGTGCGTGAACTAAAAATTTACGTCTTCTGAATAGTGCGTAAATTGAGTACTTTAGGCACGGTGGTAGAAAAAAGATATCTTGACATAATTTTGTGAAACATGTATATCCTATTCACAATCCGTAGTCCAGAGGTAAAGGTAAATGTATCACCTTTCCCTATCGAATAGCACTGAAAGGTGATAAATTTTACCTTCAGCTTTGGACATCGGATTGTGAATAGATAATAGGTATAGCAGTGTCAGACTGTTACATCAGGAATATAGTTTTTTTTTTATATATCAATTCCTCGATTTCTCTCTCTCAATTTTTGTCTATTTCTGGCTGTTGAATTTGCGCCTTTTTCCAAATTTTTCCAAATAAATTAGATTCAAAAGCCAAGAACAGAAAAAATATGTCTACTCGTCTTCTCCTTTCCACTCAAATTTCCTCTGTCAATTTTTTGATGTCTCTGTCTTAATTTTTGTCTATCAGCTCTTCAATTTTCGTTTTTTTCTTAATTTCTCTAAGAGCCGGTTTTTCAATAGCAAGTCACCTCCGAGTTAAGGATAACTCCAGGGTAAACATTGCAACTGGATACGTTTACCCTGGAGTTAAAACCAACTCGGAGGTGACTCGCTATTGAGAAACCGACCATATGCCAAAACATTCCAAAAAATGCCAAGAAATTCCAAAAAATTCCAAAAGATACCAAGAAATTTTGGCCATTTTTTGGAATTTCTTGACATTTTCGGGAATTTTTTGGAATTTTTTGGAATCTCTTGTAGAATAGGAACGAGTCACCTCCGGGTTGGTTTTAAGACCAGGGTAAACGTGTCCAGTTTTAATGTTTACTCTGGAGTTATGCTTAACCCTGGGTGACTCTCTATTGAGAAACCGACCCTTGCGACCCTAAATAGAGAAAATGCAAGAGCGTGGATTAATAGATTAAAAATAGGATTCAATAGAAACTTTTCTACCAATTTTTTCTCAATTTCTCTTGAATTTCTTCTCTTTATTTCTCAATTTTTCCAGCTCGATTTTTATCTATTCCCTAGCTCTTCAATTTGTGTGTTTTTCCAAATTTTTCTGTGTAAACGATTATCAATTCCTCGATTTCTCTCTCTCAATTATTGTCTATTTCTGGCTGTTGAACCTTTTTTCCCAAATTACGTTATTCAAGAGCCTGGAATAGAGAAAATAAACTGCTGCGGGCACTCGAACTTACACATACAGATTGTTAGGCAAAATTCAAAGTTTCATATTTTCGACAAAAATAAAGTTTTTTTAATGTGGTTTGTGCAGTTTAATAGCCTGTTTCTTCCGGATAAAGCTACTTGTTGTGAATTTTTTATAGGACCCCAGGGTTGTGATATACGGGGCGATAAAGTAGGTGATGTAAAAAATCAAAATGTTTGTGTTTGTGCCATTTCGGAAAAAAAAAAATTTAGTCATTACAATATGGTTTGTTACCAAGGTAACATCAATACCTCTAGACGTTTTTGTCACTTTTTGGATTTAAGCCCTTTGGCCTTGGATATACCATTAAACGTCAAAATATGGCAACAAAGTCTTCAAAATACCGTAATAGACCGTAGAAAGTACAACGATAGTATAACGTATGCCCTCTGAGGTTCTGGTAATTATGCATATGCTTGTAAACCGGCAAGAAAAATTAGTGGGTGACTGCAGAACTTGCACTGAAGAAGCTAATTGTTTATTGTTCAAAACAAAAACGAGCTTTAGAATGATAGTATAACGTATGCCGAGCATACCAATCGATATTTATGAATAAAAATCCATCCGAAAATGATCAGCATACGTGTAGGTACAGAGTGTTTCAAATTCGAGACACATCATTGAGATCTCGGAAACGGTGAAAGATACAGGCCTGGTTGAATCGGGGAAAAGTTGCGTAATTTGATGCTTAACAAAATGCCGCTTTGATATTAAGCATAATCCGAATACTTCCGGAGATATCCGGAAAAAAACCGAATTGCAAAATTCTTTTTTTTTTCCTGACTTTATTTGAAGTGATATTTCAATAAAAATATCACTTCATCATAGCCACTTTTTCTCCACTACAAGATGCTACCATCAAATTTAAAATCTGACGTTTCGTCCTTGAACCACCATTCTCATCTCTGTCTCTCTCTAACACATTTATTTCTCATGGTAAGTGCCAATAATATAAATTTTTCGAACAAGTGCAACACGCCATTGGTTTTGGGACATCAGAAGATTATAAAATCCAAAATAAAAAATAAGGGTCTTATTTAAAAAAATTAAGGTATTAAATTAATAAATTAATGACAATTTTTTTCAAAAATATCACTTCAAATAAAGTCAAGAAAAAATAAAAACAATTTTGCAAAATTTCTGTTTTTCCCGGATATCTCCGGAAGTATTCGGAATATCCTAAATATCAAAGCGGCATTTTGTTAAGCATTAAATTACGTAACTTTGGCCCAATTTAACCAACCCTGTATCTCTTACCGTTTCCGAGATCCCAATGACGTGGCTCGAATTTGAAACACCCTGTACGTGAGATCTGAGGATCAGATCATTAAAAAATGGGGAATTTCGAGTTTTGACCTTATTGAGGCCATACGCGAAGAGTGGAAGAATACTCCACAAGATTTTATAGGAAATCTTGTGGATACTCTTTCCCAATCGATGTCGGGAAGTAAAACTTCGAGCAGGAGGACCAAGGTATTAGGTCTTTTCAATTTTTTTTATATATTTTTTTTGAAATGGAACTTCCTCAGCGGCGGTCCGATATTTAGTCGAGAATGGAGAGTGATTTCCAAAACGTGTCACATGTAGGTCTATTTCGTTACACGAGAGAGAAAGAATATATAATTTCGAGAGAGGGAGAGCTATATCTAAAACACAGGCCTTCGTTGCAACACAAAGTAGAGAGGTAGAGAGCAGAAAAAAGAGAGCTATAGCTAATACACGCAGTTTCGGCTATACGCGTCTTCCTTTTATGCGGTCCTTTGTCTTTAACTCCCACTCGTTCGCTAAGTTCAAACTGTTCAAATTCTCAGTTGCTCGAAGGGGGAATAGTTTGGGAAGAATTGTACAAGCAAAAGAGGGCGATCCACGTATTCACTGAATACTAGACAATAGAAGAGAAAAGAGAGTGTGACGTGCATATGCGCGGTAGAACTCTGATGCCGCGAAAGTTGAGCGACGTATAGGTACACCAATACGAAGCGATAGAAGTTTTACTTTTACAGGTGTACGGCACTGCACATTTTTTTTAATAATTTATTGAGTGTCGTTTATTTTCAAATTAATTTAAATACCATTTGATTGCAGACTTTAAAAAATCTTCGTAAAATGAGGTTTCCAAATCTGAAAAAATCTCAAAGTTTGTGCGCCCGATATCGAGTTATAAACCATAGGCCAACAGCCAAAAAGTAACAAAACAGGTAGTTGTTTAGTTGGATGGATGCCATTTTAGAATATGGATCGTTTTACCACCGCAAACGGAAACACAAGTCACACATCACGAGATAATCGGGCTTTGTTAAAAGAAAAGTTTCCAGGACGAGTAATTTTGAGATTGGCTGATTTGAATTGACCAACACGGTCCTGTGATCTAACACCGTTGGACTTCTTCTTGTGAGGATATGCGAATTTTCTCTCCCTAGGTTAATAATGAAAATAATGAAAAAATACCTAGGTCAATAATGAAAATGACGTCATGACGCAAGGATATTGTCATAACAGGTTTCTATTGGTTTAATTTCAATTTCAAACTGTCAATTTAGAAAAAGCAGGTTCCTGTATATACATTATAAGAAATTACCGTAAGCTGTTGATAGACAGCAGCACTTCCGACAAGAGAAAATAATTTGAGCACAGGTTTCAAACCTATTTTTTATTTTCTACTAACAGTAGTAAAAAAATTCTATATATCCCTCGGTAGAGAAAGTCATTATACAGGGTGTCCCACGGTGGATGGCGTATTAGACGTTTATGGAGAACTAAAAAGCGAATCATTTTGAAAATTTGGCAACCGGGATAAACGACCATGATCTACACTCTACACTTTAAAAATATTTTTGACCATGCGGTGTTGCCGCTTCTACTCTAAACTAGTGGCAACATCACTATTTTAAATGGAACACCCCGTATTTAATTGCATATTTAGATTCTACGTAAAATTCTGAGCAGATTTCATGTGATATACCCTATACCTAAGTTCAACTGTTTTGGAAATATTGACAGTTGAAAATTGACTTTTTGCAACTTTGACAGGCTGTAGAACCTGAACGGTTAATTTTAGAGGAAAACCGATTTTACATTCCTGTCTTAGATTTTTATAAACTATCATTTGACACCAAACAAATCGGTTTTCCTCTAAAATTAACCGTTCAGGTTCTACAGCCTGTCAAAGTTGCAAAAAGTCAATTTTCAACTGTCAATATTTCCAAAACAGTTGAACTTAGGTATAGGGTATATCACATGAAATCTGCTTAGAATTTTACGTAGAATCCAAATATGCAATTTAATACGGGGTGTTCCATTTAAAATAGTGATGTTGCCACTAGTTTAGAGTAGAAGCGGCAACACCGCATGGTCAAAAATATTTTTAAAGTGTAGATCATGGTCGTTTATCCCGGTTGCCAAATTTTCAAAATGATTCGCTTTTTAGTTCTCCATAAACGTCTAGTACGCCATCCACCGTGGGACACCCTGTATACCCCCGGCGCGTACTCTCAATCTTTAATGTCTTTTTTTTTCAATTTATTTTATCAAGCTGAACTTGGATAACCCTATTTAACGAATGCCGAGCATACCTGTCCATATTTATGGAATAAAATCCATTAAAACGATCGTCATACGGTGTAAGTGAGATCTAAAGGTCTTCGTTAGCCCTCAAAATTCCCCATTTTTGAATGATAGGGCCGATCCATAGCTCTGACGTGCACCGTATGCCGATCGTTTTAGGATGGATTTTTATTCAGAAATATCGATTGGTGCAATTGGACAATAAACAATTAACTTCTTCAGCGCAAGTCCTAAAGTCACCCGCTAAATTTTCTTGCAGGTTGACGAGCATATGCTTACCAGAAACTCAGAGGGCATACGTTATACTATCGTTGCACTTTTTGGCAGTGAGCTTAAGGTCTATCACGGTATTGTGAAGATGTTGTTGCTATATTTTGACGTTTAATGGTATATCCAAGGCCAAAAGACTTGAATCCTAAAAGTGACAAAAAGGTCTAGAGGTATTGAAGTTACCTTGGTAACAAACCATATTGTAATGACTACAATTTTTTTTTTCCGAAATGGCACAAACGCAAACATTTTGATTTTTTACATTACCTACTTTATCGCCTCGTATATCACAACCCTGGGGTTCTATAAAAAATTTACAACAAGTAGCTTTATCCGGAAGAAACAGGCTATTAAACTGCACAAACCACATTAAAAAAACTTCATTCTTGTCGAAAATATGAAACTTTGAATTTTGCCTAAAAATCTGTATTTGTAAGTTCAAGTGTCCAGCAATTTATTTCTACTTATTTAACAATTTTTTCTCAATTTTTTTCAAATTTCCCTTGAAAATTTCTTCTCTCAATCCCTCAGTTATCTTATGACAATATTTGTCTATTCCCAGGTCTTGAATATTAGCATCTCCTTTTAATTTTTCCTAAATGAAGAAAACTCAAGAGCCTGGGAATAGGCAAAATATGTTGCTACTAATCTAAGTGAGCGCTTTTACAATTTTCTAACAGCAATTTCCAAAAAAACCTAGACTGTTAATACTAATAATTTTCCCTAAAATACAAACTCAAACACATTCCTTTAATTAAACTTGCCTACCCTTATAATATGGTCCACATAATATTTATTTTCCTTAGCGTTTATGTTAGAAAATTACTCTATAGGCAGCTTCAAATTGATTTATAGAAGAATCTGCACAGAAAAATATAATTCCAGAAGGAAAATTATAGTAGGTACCTGGTACTAGTACCGCTTATGTATGGGTTATTTTTGATTAACCTATGTTATAAAATAAAACAAATTCACTAAGTGGAGAAACAGTCCCAGCTCCCAGTAGCACATCCTTCAAAAATAGACTAGATAACGATTCCAGCACCTCCATCGGTTCTACCGTTTGCTATTGCTTAAATAATAATAATAATTATCCTTTTCAGGCAAAAAATCCTGGTCCCATTGCACATTGCACAGTATAACATCAATATCTATCAAAGTAAAATTCAATTAGTTTTTTTTTTCTTTCAGTCAATAGATTTAAGTCCTGGAGATCTTCTATATTACGGTGGAGTCGAATGGCTAAATATATCAGATTTCCTTGGAAAAATCAAAAAAGGACTCGAACTACACGCTATGTGCTTCGTATTCAAGACTGCTGTGGTATTTTTGTGTAAGGAACGATTGCGTCAGAAAAAGAAAATCATGGTAAGAAACATATATTTTAAACTCAATCCTTGTTACTTAAATTTCTTATATAGGGTGTTACATCAAGCAAAGCCGCCTCGTCCGAAGTAGAAATCATCCGGTACCAAGTCCTAATTCCAGTAACTGAAGTGCAAGTCCGTGCCTCGTCAGCTAAAGACATGGATTCGCATTTCTTGTGGGAATTAATACATTTGAGAAGTCAATTACAAAGACGATCAGAGAAAATTTATGTGCTTTCCAACAGGTATATAAATCTAATCTAAGATTTTTCCATAGAATTCTAAGGTGTTGAAGTTACACTAAGTTTCTTATCATTATTTTTTCAGTACCGGTGAGTTTAGAAACGCGTTTCTGAAAACAATACGGCAAATAATCAGAGAGTCGGTCAGAAACATGTCGATACCAGCTACTAAACCCGGTACCGGACCTGGAATGCTACTAGTCACTGGACACAAAGGCGACCATCATCATGTCAACAGTCATAGTCACACTCTCGAAAGACCAAAACAACACGTGATAATCCAAGCAGGGTCCCACACTTTGGGCAAACCGAAAAAGCCGAAATCTCAAAGACATTCCGCGGGCAACATTGACTACAGCAATGCTGACCAGGAATGCGAGGACATGTCTGCAAATTTTCGGAACAGGAGTAAAACTATTGGAGATACTGCTGGTAAGCGAAATTACTGTCAGATATGTTATTCATAATTAAATTTTTCATTTAAGATGCAATCCATGAAAGAATGAACCATGATCGAAACGATACGGGGATTAAATCGGAAGGTGAAGAAGATTCACAATGTGGAAATTCCAAACCTAAAGCTACACTAGGTAGGACACCCAATCATCTTACTTTAAGGTAAGAATTTTTATTAGTTATTTTCAAAAATTAGACTAATCATTCAATCTTCAATACTGTTGTAAAGATTCGAAAAATTCTCCTTTTAATAGTCTTTGTAGAAAAAAACAATGTTTTAGCACCACATCGACATTATCAGCAGGAAGTACCGGAAGCCAAGCGCGTCTGATCCAATCTTCACATCCACCGGAAAAGTTTCAGCCAGTACAACTAGAAGAATTAGGTGCCTATCAGATATTCTTTTAACGTTTCCGATAATAATTTGATAGATTCGTTAAACTTTTAGGTTCCCCCATTTGGAAACCGAGAGATGAAACTGCAGATCACGGTTCTTCCACTCTATCGAGGAAGGGACGCTCGGACCATCACGTTCTGAGCGCCTCGCGAAAATCAATCATAACTGCAGCGGAAATGGATGCACAAGATCAGCAATAGAAAGGGCCGATTATAATATATTTCTTTTTATATTAAAAAAATTAAATTATCTTGTTAACATGTCACAAAAGAACTTATAAACGTATTTTATAATTGGATTTTTTATTTCCTGGATATCACTCAGCTTCTACAGAGATGTATGCACCAATAGAAAGGACCGATCTTTATTTCTAAACTTACATCAACCTTTAAAAATGCGTTTTTCTAAGGTAATCAATGGAGATTCAAACATCAATGTCCATATAAGCGAGAGAAGAATCGTAATCACATAACTAAAGATGCCATCTATAAGCTTAAAATGCAATATTTGATAATAAATATGACCCTTAAAAAGCTTATACTTACAGCATTCAGTTCGCTTAATACCATCGGCACTCGCATAACCATTTTTAAATAGCCAAGTACCAGAATATGTGAAACGTACATGCAAAAAGTCAACTTACTCAAAACTTGAAACAAAGGAATCGTTAAAATTCTATTGATTAACCCTAGAAAGATATTTTATGAATTAAAATAAATTTAATCTCAGTTGTTCCACAAACCTCCATAACCATTGTGGCAAGCATAAACTATCCAACCAAGCCCCAAACACCAAAAAAGTCTGATGAAAATGAAATAAGTCTGGTACATTCGATCGTTTTCATAAATCATTATTATTTCAAGTAATTGATAAGCTGATTGCATTAGAATCATAACTACTAGAACCATAATCCAGATGACAATGTTGTTGCTCTAAAAATTTTAAATAAATATTCCAAATTATAATTATACAGGGTGGGGCACGAAAAACTTCCCAACCAGGATTTCTCAGGTCTTAGGTGATTAATAAAAAATCGCTCAGACACGTAATTTTTTGTTTTTGGGGGGACATCTTTTATTGGTATTTTCACCCCTTACCTGTCAACCCTTAAGCGGAGGTGACAGGTACCCCCAAAATTTCAATAGGAAAGGGGGGTCAAGTGATACGCCATTTGATAGTTATTTTTATTAAGATTATATTCCCAAAGTTTCAAGTTGCTACTATTTACCCTGTCGAAATAACGGCTCATCAAAGTTGTGTGTTTTTTACCTCATAATAACATAACAGATTTAAGAGAGCCGCGCAAAAGAAAAGAATGTTCGAAAACTGTCAAAAAGAAGTTTTACTAGCAACAGCAGTGGTTACGAGTTACTCAGCAACAGGCGTGCCTCAGTTACTGAGAGTCCTAATCGATCAAGGATCGCAGTCCTTCTTCATAACCGAAGAAGCCGCTCAACTACTAGCCTGCCCTAGGCAAAAGATAAGAGCTGAAATATCAGGACTAGGAAACAAAGATCCCACTATCTCAAAATGTAGAATAGATGTTCAACTGAAGCCAAGATTTCCAAGTCAATATTCCCTAGATGTGCAACTTTTCGTGCTCCCGAGAATAAAAAAGGCACTACCAGCATATGCTACCAGCCCAGTCACTGCCAGAACCTGACAGTAACCTACAGTAACGATTGGAAAAACGAAATGTTAGCAGATCCGACTTTCAACAAGCCAGGGCCGATAGACATACTTCTCGGGGCCGAAGAGTACGGAAAAATATTACTGGAAGGCCTTAAGAAAAACATCAATGGACTGATAGGACAGAATACAGAATTTGGATGGATGCTATCAGGACAAATGATAGTAAGCAAATCAGCAAACTTGAAAGTAGCTAGTATGGTAACTCGCATTAAAAAAGACGAGCAGCTAGCAAAGTTTTGGGAAATCGAAGAAGTGGCTATCGATCAACATTTCAGACCAGAAGATCAAGCATGTGAGAAATTTTATGCTGAAACTACGACAAGAAACATGGACGGATCATACACTGTCAAAATACCGTTCAAAGAATCAACTCCAGAGTTAGGCCAATCAAAACCAAGAGCTGTGGCAAGGCTACAACAGCTCGAGAAAAAATTCGCCAAGGTTAAAGACCTGCATCAACAATATGTATCCTTCATGGAAGAATATTTGAAACTTGGCCACATGCGAAAAGTACCATACCACGGACTAAGTCAAGGCAAATATTATATACCGCATCAAGCCGTAATTCGAGAAGAGAGCACGTCGTCTAGACTACGGGTAGTGTATGACGCATCAAGCAAAAGAAACACAAACGTGAGCTTGAATGATACGATGTTCGTCGGCCCTCGCGCAAATAATTCTAAGGTGGCGCATCGAATTGCATTTTCTGCCGACGTTGAAAAAATGTACCGGCAAATTAAATTAGACAAAGATGGCCTGCCATACCAGAGAATAGTATGGCGCTTTAAGCCATCACAACCAATCCAAGAATATGAGCTAACCACTGTAACGTATGGAACCGCTTCGGCACCATTCCTAGCCATTAGGACTCTTCAGCAATTAGCCAAAGACGAAGAAGAAAACTACAAAAAAGCATCACAAGTCGCCTTGAGAGACTTTTATGTAGATGATGTACTCGGGAGCAAATAATTTAGAGGAAGCACAAGAACTCCAAAAATCATTAGTTGGCCTGCTGCGAGCAGGTGGCTTCTCTCTAAGGAAGTGGTCTAGCAACTCAGCTGCACTCGTGGAACAAGTTCCAGAAAACTTAAGGGAGAAATCAAACTTGCTATTGGGAGAAGAAACAAAAAAATCATTGGGAATCCTTTGGGCCCCATCAGAGGATGTGTTCATATTCAGAGCAAAAATCGACAATACGTCAGAAGTAACTAAAAGGCACATTCTCTCCGAAATTGCAAAAATCTTTAATCCACTTGGATGGCTAGCCCCATTTTCCATCAAAGTCAAAATGATGCTACAAGATCTTTAGCTGCAATAACTTGCGTGGGATGAAAGAATCAGCGTTGAGACGTTGGAACGCTGGTCGCAATTCAAAGAAGACCTCAAAAACATAAATGAGATAAAAATCCCGAGGTGGTCATACTTCAATGGAGCACAAATGAAGCTTCTAGGATTCTGCGACGCCTCAGAGAAAGCATATGGAGACGTAATTTACAGCAGAACCATGATGTCGGGAAAACCGTACATAACGTTGCTACAGGCAAAATCTAAAGTAGCTCCTGCAAGGAACAAGACTACCCTGCCAAGATTGGAGCCGTAACGATTCTTGCCTGGACAGACTCCATGATAACCATCGGATGGATAAGAGGAGACCCACTTCGATGGAAAACATTTGTGGCTAACAGAGTTTGTGAAATACGCAGGTCAATACCGTCCGAATGCTGGAACCAAGTGAAATCAGCCGACAATCCGGCAGATGTCATATCACGTGGAACCGAATTAAAAATCCTGAAAAATCTATCCATATGGTGGAATGGTCCAGCTTGGATAAAGGATAAAAATCAGTGGCCAAAGACAGACATTGTACTAGAAATTCAACAAGAAGTAAAACAATGTCACCATGCCAATGTTAATATACTTAAAGAAGAATGGACCCGATTCTCGAACCTGTCACGAATGATGAGAGTACTCTCCTTTTGCCGAAGGTTTATAAAAGGATCTCCAAAGGAAAACAATTAAGTGCCTGAAGAAATGTCCACGACCCTACAGACGATAATCCGATGTGTTCAGAAACAAAAACTATCATCCGAATATCAAGCACTATAGCAGAAAAAAAGGGATTGAATAACAAAAGTAAGATACTAAATCTAAATCCGTTTCTGGATCAAAATGGCTTGATACGAGTTGGTGGAAGACTTGAGAATTCAACAGTGCCGTTCAATCAAAAGCATCCAATAATAATTCGGAGACACACGCATTTGACAGAGCTACTGATAAAAAACGCACATGAAAGAACATTACATGGAGGAAATCAGATAACAATAGCTTATTTGAGACGAAAATATTGGATCATCAATGGAAAAAAGGCGACAAAATCAGTAATCAATCAGTGCGTTAGGTGCGTTCATTACAAAAAAGAAACCGCACAGCAACAAATGGGAGAGCTTCCAACTCTAAGAGTGACATCTTCACCTCCGTTTAGCCACACTGGAATCGACTACGCAGACCCTATTCAGATTCGGTCATCTAAAGGCAGAGGACACAAATCGTACAAGGGCTACATAGCAGTCTTTGTATGCCTTGCCACAAAAGCAATACACCTTGAAGTGGTAAGTGATATGTCTTCGGAAACGTTCTTGGCAGCGTTTCGACGATTCACCGCTCGAAGAGAACGATGCTCACACATATACAGCTACAATGGGACAACATTCGTCGGCGCTGCCCGACAGTTAGAAAGTGAAGTCAAGGAAGTGATAGAAAAATCACAAGTCATGGACGTAAGCAGGGACACAATGGCACTTCATCCCTCCAACAGCACCTCACTTCGGAGGAATATGGGAGGCGGGTGTAAAATCAATGAAACATCATCTGAAACGAGTGATTGGCGAAACCACTCTGACTTATGAAGAATTAACAACGCTCATGCATGAGATCGAAGCCTGCCTAAATTCGAGACCCATGCCCACTTGGTGATGACGTCGATGATTCGATGGTACTCACTCCCGGACACTTTCTAAGACCGATAATATCACCACCAGACCCGATAAGCACGGAAATTAATCCTAGCCATTCCCATAGATGGAAGTTGGTGCAAAAATGAAGAGAGACTTCTGGAAGGCTTGGTCAACAGAGTACCTGAGCAGACTACAGGTACAAGTGGAACACGGTACAGGATAATCTGAAAGTCGGAACAATCGTCATCATAAAAGAAGACTTCATAAATCCAGCCCAATGGCCGCTAGGAAGAAAAATAGAAGTTCATCCTGGCAAAGATGACCTAATCCGAGTTGTCACATTGAGAAAAGGCAACACAACAATAAAACGGGCCATAACCAGCTTGATTCCATTACCAGAAGAAAAAACAAACGAACCAACACAGGCAATACCAGAAGCCAATGAAAAAGCCGTAAGAGAAAATAACGGTATAAATAGAAGCACGACCAAAGTTTGTCAATTCCTCCTACTAGCAATGTTCATCATATGGACACCGACCAGTGAAGCAAACTACACGATTCATCATCCGCAAAAAGGCATATATGTGGAGCATATAGGAGTAGCAAGGATAAACAGAGGGATGTTCCGACTACAAATAAATATAGACAAGAAATGAATCAACAAAGATGTAGAAAATGCTTCAAGAATCATCGAAGAATTCCAGCAGCTGTGCAAAAAGACAAAGGTCCTATCCCAGGAGACCCAGTGCGAACTATTGTCCAAGCACTTAAGTAGTACAGCAACAGGGGTATGACTACAAAAATCCGAACATAACCTCAATCTTTCATTCTTGACACGTGGTGGATGCGCCGCCGTTGACACGAAGGTGGATGCATCGTCGGCGCCATCTTGTCAAACGTCATGGCGCCATCTAGCGTACATAGTGTGAAGCTCGTAATACAGGATGCTGTAGTTGGGACCCGTAGGGCTCCGCCCCCCAAAAGGGGGCCCACAGGGCTGCGCCCCCCGAAAAGGGGCTCCCCGGATTTTATCATGGGTGCCAGAAAAAGGGGTGGGGGGAAACGTTTTCCCGCCATCTTGTCAACCGTCATCTGTCAAACGTCATCTGTCAAACGTCACCTGTCAAACGTCACCTGTCAAACATCACCTGTCAAACGTCACCTGTCAAACGTCACCTGTCAAACGTCATCTGTCACCTATGATGACGTCATACCGGGTTATTGAGGTGAATTCTTGCAATTACAGGTTCCTGTAATATGGAGTTTGCGTGGAAGGGATTGTTCCGAGTCGTTTCGAAATCGCTACGTATATTAAATTATGGTTCTGTGATGACGTCATAGCGACCTGGGTCACGTCCGTGGAGTCATTTAGAGTACATAGTGCAAAGTTTGATTCAGGGTTCGGGTTCTGTGATGACGTCATAGCGACCTGGGTCACGTCCGTGGAGTCATTTAGAGTACATAGTGCAAAGTTTGATTCAGGGTTCGCGTTCTGTGATGACGTCATAGCGACCTGGGTCACGTCCGTGGCGCCATTTAGAGTACATAGTGCAAAGTTCGGGTTCTGTGATGACGTCATAGCGACCTGGGTCACGTCCGTGGCACCATCTAGCGTACATGTGTCAAGTTCGATGTGTCTTATAACAGGATGCTGTGGTGGTGACGTAACTATGAGGGTCCAGCAGCTAGCTTCATGTTGTACCTGGTAGAGGGTGTTCGAGCTCAAGGATGATACACACCTACAGGATTGCTTATTGACCTCGTGTGTTACCATTTACGACGCCATAACTAAGCCATCAGCTGTTTAAACAACCTACGTCAAGGCGAGAAATAACATGCTGCTTACGTCACAACTGGTGATTTAACGTTGGGGAGAGAGTGGATTTGTTCCACACAGGCCTTATGAGGATAGGCTATCCTGTAGTAGTAGTGTGTATTATCCTTGGTTGGAACCAACATTTGATGGGGAAGGGGCCTCGTTTTTTTTTTTTTATTAAAAACATACATTTTTTAAGACAACGATTTCAAAAAGCGAATATTTTCCATCAATAAACTGCTTAATGATCCAATCATTTTGGTGGTACGTCTTGGGAGAAACACTGCGTTGTCGTCAAATTCAACGAGTATTTCAAATCCATAGCTAAAAATATGCCACAATTGTATCGATTACCTAAGTATATAAGATATTTACTTACTAGGTTAAAATAATAATTGTTGCTCAATAATTTTATAATCCTCACTGTGACGAGAAAGAATACAACACTGTGGGCACCCCTTTTAATTCGAACTTCGCTTGACATCTGTTGATCTACCTTAATTTGTATAGTTTACTGGTTCCAGTAAAGATTTGCAATTATTTTGAGGTCTGTATCGTAGAAAATATTGGGTACACTCACTTTCTACGAGGACTTATAATTTTCTCAGCGTTTTTGATCCTTTGTTATAAAAAGACAGGTCTTGTTGATTGATTTCAAATCCATATCTAAAATATTCATAATTGTATCGATATTAGTAGGTATATAAGATATTCACTTACTTGGTTAAAATGATAATTGTTGTGCAATAATTTTATAGTTCACCGAGTTTCAAACAAGACTAAAAGAGCTTAGTTATTATAAAATCCGATTTAAACTTTGAAGTAATCACATACAAAAAACGCTGCCAAAATATTGGGAATTTCACTTTCTATGAGGCTTCAGGTCTTGTAATTTTCTCAGTGTTTTTAATCCTTTGCTATAAAAAACAGGTCTTGTTGTTGATTGATATTAGTATATAAGATATTTACTTACTTGGTTAAAATGATAATTGTTGTGCAATAATTTTATATTTTTCACTGGTGACGAGTTTGAGCAAACTGAAAGAAGCTTGTTATTATAAAATCCGATTTAAACTTTGATATCACATACAAAAGCACCGTCAAATGTAAACGCTTATTCGGCAGTTTTTTTATCTGAATTATATCAGGACCGTTCGCAGAAATCGCCCGAGAAAAACAACAACACATTTTAAAGATAATTTTTTAGTTTAAGGCGTAATTATTAAGTTAGATATTTGATATGTCCATTTTTATTTTAAAAAAGGTGACAAATTCAATCGATTTATCAAAATTTAAAAGAATAGATTTAAATTAGCATCGTTGACATTTTATGAGCCAATAACCCTATGCAATACAAAATTTAAGTGGATACATTGTTACCTGTAAAAGATGAGGATTCAATTTTTATTCTTTGTACAAAAAACGCAGCATCCAGTACCAGTACTTTGAACCTGGATTTTCAAAGTTTAGTTTCTTGTGCGATAAGTGTCGGTTTCGAAAAACTGTAAGTACTATTTTTTAATATCTAAGTGATGTAGGATAAATCATGCCCTGAGACATATTTTAAATTAACACAAACCTCGATTATTGAATTATTTTTATTTTCCTTAACACATAAACATATTGTTTGTTTTTTAAAAATACAGACAACCCTGAGTACCTATTTTTTAATTTAATTCCAATAGTTTTTTTCGGAGCAACTTGAATTTACTTTTACACTTACATTTGCACAAAACTCAAATTTCTTTTTCTAAAATTTAGGTAGGTTCTTTAACCAATTTAAACTGGTTTTATTTTTTCATTTATTTTAAAACAAACCTCCATAAACAGCGAATTTTTAATTTTATGTACAAAATCGTTCACCAGGAAGGAGATAACCTGAAACGTCATGGGATTGCTAATCATCTTCCAAGATCTGTAACCAGTGTGGTGGGATTTTTAAAGCAGAGGGGGCTATCCAACACCATCAAAACACCCAGCTCCAAGAGAGCCTCCAAACGAAAGGCTGGAGATCCCACCGCCCCCATGATGAAGCAAGCTAGACTTTTGCTGGTAAGTTGACATTAATCGCATTTTTTAAATCTAATTTAATTATTTTCAGGACCTTCAATATCAGCCACATGCCGGTGGTGTGAGGATTGCGACTTGGAGGCACCGATAAATCAATGGGTTGGTCATCTTCGGTGTCTCTAGCACCGAGCCAACACCTGGTGAAGCAGGAGGAAGACGTTAGTCTTGTCAAAACATCTTTCAAGAACCGAATTGAAACATAGCGGCTTTCATCAAAGCAGGACCCTATCAGCGTGAAGCACGTTTTGAAATTAGCTGTGGCATACCTATCCAGTATTAGGACGGACGGAGGACACAATTACCAGGATAGCAGAAAATGCGTATGCGAAAAAAATAATTTAGAGCAAACAGTTGAATAGCGCAAGGATATGAGAAAACTAACTTCGCACATTCTTGAGCAACCGACCCACCGAATTCAGCAAACATGCGTACACGTACACGAGAAGAAGGGGTTTTAGAACTGGTTTTTCCTTTAACAAATCACGGTAACTATGGAATAACATAATAGAGGACTAAAATATGACACAAGTAGCCTATAAGGGGCCCCAATAGCCTCAGTAAAGTGCTAGAAAGATACCGGTTGCCACTACCACCCCCTGCTCAGAAAAAAAAAAAAAATTGGTCATTTGGGTTTTCAGGCATCCTGAACAAAAAGTTCACAGAATTCCAGGAAAAAGAAAGCGGTGTGTATCATTTCAATTGCAGTGTTATATACTAAACAATATCTCTTACAGGCTGGACGCTCCAACAACTTTAAGCTCTAAATATAAGTATCAATAGGATCATAACCCTCTAAAAGCCTATTCATATCTGCCAGTACCAGGATAACCTGTAACGTCATGGGAGTTGCCGCACATCTGCAATCAATGTGGTGGAATTTTCAAATCATTTCATCCACAAATAACATGGGTTGAGGAAAAAAGTATGCGGAAATTTGGGATCTGTTTCTATTTAAATACTCAATATCTATTGAAAAAAAAAAAAAATATTCAAGGGTGACGATAAAGACGTATTTCATTTTTATGATTATGAATATTGATACAATTTAGATGGTAGTCGCACTCACAGTCCTATTAACCATATTGGCAATGATTGTTGAGAATAAAAATAAGCTTTAGTATAAACTATGTTTTATTCTCCTGAGAATGACAGAGATGAAGCCACCATTGATCTCTGTATACCATCAACCCACAGTCAAATAGCGCCAGCACACACTTAACATAATATCATACAACTTTTATTTATGTTCCAAAATTGTATCAAGATTATTTCCATTTCAATAATTTTTGAAAAGAAACTTCTTAAGCGGCTTTCTGCTATTTGGACGACAATGGAGAGTGATTTGAAAAACGCGTCACGGGCAAATTTCGTTACTCGAGAGAGAAGAAAGATGTAACGTAAAGGAACAGAGAAAGACAGCTATTGATTGACACAAACCAAGGATTATAAGCGTCGAGAGGAGTGTCCATTATTGACAAGCGCCGATATTGACACAAACCAAGGATTATAAGCGTAAGGAGGATTGCCTATTATTGACAAGCGGTATTGGAAACATAAAATCATTTCTGGCGAATTTCGAGGTTTTCCTGATATCTCTGGACAGCACTCGGAATTTTTGAAATATCAAAGCAGCATAATAATGAGCACAAAGTTGCACTATACTTTCTTCTGATTCAACCGACGTCGGGTCTCTTTCCGTAGGATTCCAATACAGGATTCGAATAGGATTCAAAATAGCTAGTATTCGAATGCTACCCAAGTCTCCCAAAGTACCAAGTGTTATCACAGGAGTCTATTCGAAACATGCCGCATTAGTAATAATTATCAAACTTCAAACTTGTATAACAGGAGACTTTCTCATTGAAATGAAGCATTACGTTGATAGACTTGATACTGTTTACAATGCCAATCCCCATTAAGTATACATGCCCCAGATGTAAGGGTGAAACTGATATACCCAATCGACTTTGTTTGCCTTGCGAGTTTTCACAATTTGTTGAACAAAAAAGGATACCATCCCATTATTTTGCACAACTCGAACGTAGAACCTAAATTATGAAGTTGTACTAGTAAATTTTCTATTAAATAAAACTTTTGTTATTATATTTTTATGCTTTTTATTTATGGCCTCTAGACTAGGTTAGGCTATAATAATTTAAACAAAATTCAACGAGAGCATTGTGCACAACATTAGGATAGGCCATCGAATACTATATTGTTAAGCTTTTTTAAGTCGACACTTTCCGTATGGGGAGCAAAAGAAGGAAGGATACGGTAAAAACAGGTGTGAGATCAGGTGACCATTGACGTACAATCGTAGGGAGTCACACCAACTCATATTGGAGTATCAGCTAGGGGATTCTTATCTTGTCACAAGTCGCTATGGCTGGCTAGCTGTCATTCGATACCTATTTCGATATCGGATGGAGAGTGATTCATATGTATTATTGTCGAATTTCGTATCGACATCAAATAGACGGTGGTATGAAAAACGAGAGAAAAATCGACCTTCAAATTTGAATGATAGATGATAGATTATGTTTATTATTTTATAATTTATTTTTCGCTTCAATTCAAACTATTTTTACTTCTAAAGATTCCTTTCGCGTTGAAAATAATTTCAATTTTTAATTATTATGTTGCAACGAAATCTTAAGGCAGCACCGTCAACAGCAAAACCTTCACTTTAGACGCACGACTCGTAGGGTAGGAGAAACTTGATTTACATTTTTCTTCTCGTCTCTCAACTCCACACTCCCGTATTCCTTATGTGAGAATGACCGCGTTCACCAGCACTCAACATGTTGAGTGATTAGTCAGCGGCTTTGTTGAAAAAGATGAAATATAACGAAGGATTACATACACAAACGACAAACATAAAACATAAACACAACACATGACACCACAACTTGTCACTTCAAAATAAAAAAGGATAGCCAATCATTCGAACAAAGATCAGTAAATCGAAAAGCCGAAACGGGACCTCTTACTTACGTCAGAGAGTCGATCCGAACTAGCATAAGAATCAGCAATTCGACATCGAATTGGTCTTAAGAATTCCGCAGGATTATAAATGATGGACTGAATACGCATGCAATTTAATTCATTTTACCTACTCATCAATAACTGATAGACTGTGCCTGACTCATCCATATAATATTATAGGTCCTGCAAAATATTAATGAAACCGAACAAACACACTGCATACATAAAACGTCCATTTTATGTCATATTCACGTTCATACGTCCATATGACCTATTCACTGATCTCGAAAATAAATGGATAAACAAAGAACGCTACTAATGCTGCTAATTCACGAGGTCAAAATCTAAACAAAAACAACTCACTGGGACAGCTATGAGCATGCGCAGTAGATACATGTATTGTGCGTACACAAAATCTGGCCAATGAAAATGAAGGAATTTCGAAACTTAGAACAGTTGTTCGAAAGATACGACACTGCGCAGGCGTAAAGCTGTTCCGTTGCACAACTGTTCGTAGAATATTGATCCCAAACTTTCGCACAAATTATGCAAATCAAGCCGTATGAATTGTTTATCCATTTATTTTTTAGATCAGTAGACCTATTCAGAACGTACATAAGACGTACATTTTAGTAAAAACATTCATATTACGTAGATTTACATCCACCATTTTGGTTTTATGTTAAAGTGTAAAATACAAACAGGTCACTGTTTATTCATTTAATTCCTCGTGTCTAAGTTTAACTTTGTTTGAATCTCTGTTAATCCTAGTAATTCAAATCATTGGCTTAGAAAATCGTGTGTTTAATTTAGTGGCAGGCAGACGTAATAATTAAAAATTGATAAAAAAATTTCTTGCCTCGACTGGAATTTAAACCCAGGACCCCTGAATTTCCAGTGCAACGCTCTAACCAACTAAGCTACCAGGAGCTGTTTCATTTCTACCTTTTCGAATGTCGATCAAATCTGGAACGCAAAATAAATGGAAAATAGTATAGAAGTACTAACCACACAGCGTTTTTATGCCTAGGGAGTTTATCGATACCGTGGGAAAAATCTAGATCGACGATGTATTTGATCTGAAATTTCGGGGTTTGACCCGAACCAAACCCAAATTTTTGGGGAGTTTCCCGGAATTCGACCGCAGCTCCTTATCTCATGCTATCATCTTCAAAACACAGTTATCGTCCCGCCATCGTGCGTCATCTTTGTCGTCGTCTCGTCATCGATCGATTGCAAAAATTCTAGCCGGGGAATCGAGTCCTCAGACCATCACACCAAAATCCAGCACTGTAGACAAGGCACTAGATCCTTGAGTAATTATTGATAAAAAATGTTTGTAAGTAAAGTCTATACCAAGTCACTTGGACTAGCATAAAAACTAACTAAATCCCGGCATCCATCAGCTTTTTCTTTGTCAAACATGGACGGCGTAATTTCAAAAAACAGTACTAAAATTAATAATCAATAGACAGTATGTCAATCAATCATGATCGGCAATGGTCAATCAGATCTATTGAGTCCACGTTTACTGGTATCGAACGTGTACATGGAGGATGAAGCCAATCAGATAATATACCTATCCATTCTTACTTGTCTGGCTTCCAACGGGTACGAGGATCAATCAGTATAAATTTTACTATATTTTTCAATATGTGATGCAGTATATTGACCATACGTTTATTTTAAGCTTGGTCCAAGTAACTTCGTATAGACTATAAAACGTTCTAACTATACAGGTCCAGAGACAATTATAATTGTGTAGACAGCTATACAGGTCCACAGACAGGTCCGATACAGCTTTTCGAGACAGATCTGTCTACACAGACTGCTTTTCGAGACAGCTTTTCGAGACAGATCTGTCTACATAGACTGCTTTTCGAGACAGGTCTGTCTACACAGACAGCTTTTCGAGACAGGTCTGTCTACACAGGCAGCTTTTCGAGACAGGTCTGTCTGCACAGATAGCTTTTCGAGACAGGTTAGTAGTAACGGGGGCACCTGAGCCTGAGAAATTTTTCGATACCGTGGAAAAATCTCTAAATCGACGGCGCCTTTGATCTGAAACAGCTATACAGGTCTAGAGATAGGGTTGTATACACCTATACAGGGCTAGAGACAGGCCTGTATACAGCAATGGTAAGCAAGGGTTAGTTTGGGTTAGTTATAGGTTAGCATAGGACCCCCCACGTCGTTGGGTCAGTTACGAATCTTCCCTAACTGACCCAACGACGTGGGGGGTCCTATGCTAACCTATAACTAACCCAAACTAACCCTTGCTTACCATTGCTGTATACAGGCCTGTCTCTAGCCCTGTATAGGTGTATACAACCCTATCTCTAGACCTGTATAGCTGTTTCAGATCAAAGGCGCCGTCGATTTAGAGATTTTTCCACGGTATCGAAAAATTTCTCAGGCTCAGGTGCCCCCGTTACTACTAACCTGTCTCGAAAAGCTATCTGTGCAGACAGACCTGTCTCGAAAAGCTGCCTGTGTAGACAGACCTGTCTCGAAAAGCTGTCTGTGTAGACAGACCTGTCTCGAAAAGCAGTCTATGTAGACAGATCTGTCTCGAAAAGCTGTCTCGAAAAGCAGTCTGTGTAGACAGATCTGTCTCGAAAAGCTGTATCGGACCTGTCTGTGGACCTGTATAGCTGTCTACACAATTATAATTGTCTCTGGACCTGTATAGTTAGAACGTTTTATAGTCTATACGAAGTTACTTGGACCAAGCTTAAAATAAACGTATGGTCAATATACTGCATCACATATTGAAAAATATAGTAAAATTTATACTGATTGATCCTCGTACCCGTTGGAAGCCAGACAAGTAAGAATGGATAGGTATATTATCTGATTGGCTTCATCCTCCATGTACACGTTCGATACCAGTAAACGTGGACTCAATAGATCTGATTGACCATTGCCGATCATGATTGATTGACATACTGTCTATTGATTATTAATTTTAGTACTGTTTTTTGAAATTACGCCGTCCATGTTTGACAAAGAAAAAGCTGATGGATGCCGGGATTTAGTTAGTTTTTATGCTAGTCCAAGTGACTTGGTATAGACTTTACTTACAAACATTTTTTATCAATAATTACTCAAGGATCTAGTGCCTTGTCTACAGTGCTGGATTTTGGTGTGATGGTCTGAGGACTCGATTCCCCGGCTAGAATTTTTGCAATCGATCGATGACGAGACGACGACAAAGATGACGCACGATGGCGGGACGATAACTGTGTTTTGAAGATGATAGCATGAGATAAGGAGCTGCGGTCGAATTCCGGGAAACTCCCCAAAAATTTGGGTTTGGTTCGGGTCAAACCCCGAAATTTCAGATCAAATACATCGTCGATCTAGATTTTTCCCACGGTATCGATAAACTCCCTAGGCATAAAAACGCTGTGTGGTTAGTACTTCTATACTATTTTCCATTTATTTTGCGTTCCAGATTTGATCGACATTCGAAAAGGTAGAAATGAAACAGCTCCTGGTAGCTTAGTTGGTTAGAGCGTTGCACTGGAAATTCAGGGGTCCTGGGTTTAAATTCCAGTCGAGGCAAGAAATTTTTTTATCAATTTTTAATTATTACGTCTGCCTGCCACTAAATTAAACACACGATTTTCTAAGCCAATGATTTGAATTACTAGGATTAACAGAGATTCAAACAAAGTTAAACTTAGACACGAGGAATTAAATGAATAAACAGTGACCTGTTTGTATTTTACACTTTAACATAAAACCAAAATGGTGGATGTAAATCTACGTAATATGAATGTTTTTACTAAAATGTACGTCTTATGTACGTTCTGAATAGGTCTACTGATCTAAAAAATAAATGGATAAACAATTCATACGGCTTGATTTGCATAATTTGTGCGAAAGTTTGGGATCAATATTCTACGAACAGTTGTGCAACGGAACAGCTTTACGCCTGCGCAGTGTCGTATCTTTCGAACAACTGTTCTAAGTTTCGAAATTCCTTCATTTTCATTGGCCAGATTTTGTGTACGCACAATACATGTATCTACTGCGCATGCTCATAGCTGTCCCAGTGAGTTGTTTTTGTTTAGATTTTGACCTCGTGAATTAGCAGCATTAGTAGCGTTCTTTGTTTATCCATTTATTTTCGAGATCAGTGAATAGGTCATATGGACGTATGAACGTGAATATGACATAAAATGGACGTTTTATGTATGCAGTGTGTTTGTTCGGTTTCATTAATATTTTGCAGGACCTATAATATTATATGGATGAGTCAGGCACAGTCTATCAGTTATTGATGAGTAGGTAAAATGAATTAAATTGCATGCGTATTCAGTCCATCATTTATAATCCTGCGGAATTCTTAAGACCAATTCGATGTCGAATTGCTGATTCTTATGCTAGTTCGGATCGACTCTCTGACGTAAGTAAGAGGTCCCGTTTCGGCTTTTCGATTTACTGATCTTTGTTCGAATGATTGGCTATCCTTTTTTATTTTGAAGTGACAAGTTGTGGTGTCATGTGTTGTGTTTATGTTTTATGTTTGTCGTTTGTGTATGTAATCCTTCGTTATATTTCATCTTTTTCAACAAAGCCGCTGACTAATCACTCAACATGTTGAGTGCTGGTGAACGCGGTCATTCTCACATAAGGAATACGGGAGTGTGGAGTTGAGAGACGAGAAGAAAAATGTAAATCAAGTTTCTCCTACCCTACGAGTCGTGCGTCTAAAGTGAAGGTTTTGCTGTTGACGGTGCTGCCTTAAGATTTCGTTGCAACATAATAATTAAAAATTGAAATTATTTTCAACGCGAAAGGAATCTTTAGAAGTAAAAATAGTTTGAATTGAAGCGAAAAATAAATTATAAAATAATAAACATAATCTATCATCTATCATTCAAATTTGAAGGTCGATTTTTCTCTCGTTTTTCATACCACCGTCTATTTGATGTCGATACGAAATTCGACAATAATACATATGAATCACTCTCCATCCGATATCGAAATAGGTATCGAATGACAGCTAGCCAGCCATAGCGACTTGTGACAAGATAAGAATCCCCTAGCTGATACTCCAATATGAGTTGGTGTGACTCCCTACGATTGTACGTCAATGGTCACCTGATCTCACACCTGTTTTTACCGTATCCTTCCTTCTTTTGCTCCCCATACGGAAAGTGTCGACTTAAAAAAGCTTAACAATATAGTATTCGATGGCCTATCCTAATGTTGTGCACAATGCTCTCGTTGAATTTTGTTTAAATTATTATAGCCTAACCTAGTCTAGAGGCCATAAATAAAAAGCATAAAAATATAATAACAAAAGTTTTATTTAATAGAAAATTTACTAGTACAACTTCATAATTTAGGTTCTACGTTCGAGTTGTGCAAAATAATGGGATGGTATCCTTTTTTGTTCAACAAATTGTGAAAACTCGCAAGGCAAACAAAGTCGATTGGGTATATCAGTTTCACCCTTACATCTGGGGCATGTATACTTAATGGGGATTGGCATTGTAAACAGTATCAAGTCTATCAACGTAATGCTTCATTTCAATGAGAAAGTCTCCTGTTATACAAGTTTGAAGTTTGATAATTATTACTAATGCGGCATGTTTCGAATAGACTCCTGTGATAACACTTGGTACTTTGGGAGACTTGGGTAGCATTCGAATACTAGCTATTTTGAATCCTATTCGAATCCTGTATTGGAATCCTACGGAAAGAGACCCGACGTCGGTTGAATCAGAAGAAAGTATAGTGCAACTTTGTGCTCATTATTATGCTGCTTTGATATTTCAAAAATTCCGAGTGCTGTCCAGAGATATCAGGAAAACCTCGAAATTCGCCAGAAATGATTTTATGTTTCCAATACCGCTTGTCAATAATAGGCAATCCTCCTTACGCTTATAATCCTTGGTTTGTGTCAATATCGGCGCTTGTCAATAATGGACACTCCTCTCGACGCTTATAATCCTTGGTTTGTGTCAATCAATAGCTGTCTTTCTCTGTTCCTTTACGTTACATCTTTCTTCTCTCTCGAGTAACGAAATTTGCCCGTGACGCGTTTTTCAAATCACTCTCCATTGTCGTCCAAATAGCAGAAAGCCGCTTAAGAAGTTTCTTTTCAAAAATTATTGAAATGGAAATAATCTTGATACAATTTTGGAACATAAATAAAAGTTGTATGATATTATGTTAAGTGTGTGCTGGCGCTATTTGACTGTGGGTTGATGGTATACAGAGATCAATGGTGGCTTCATCTCTGTCATTCTCAGGAGAATAAAACATAGTTTATACTAAAGCTTATTTTTATTCTCAACAATCATTGCCAATATGGTTAATAGGACTGTGAGTGCGACTACCATCTAAATTGTATCAATATTCATAATCATAAAAATGAAATACGTCTTTATCGTCACCCTTGAATATTTTTTTTTTTTTTCAATAGATATTGAGTATTTAAATAGAAACAGATCCCAAATTTCCGCATACTTTTTTCCTCAACCCATGTTATTTGTGGATGAAATGATTTGAAAATTCCACCACATTGATTGCAGATGTGCGGCAACTCCCATGACGTTACAGGTTATCCTGGTACTGGCAGATATGAATAGGCTTTTAGAGGGTTATGATCCTATTGATACTTATATTTAGAGCTTAAAGTTGTTGGAGCGTCCAGCCTGTAAGAGATATTGTTTAGTATATAACACTGCAATTGAAATGATACACACCGCTTTCTTTTTCCTGGAATTCTGTGAACTTTTTGTTCAGGATGCCTGAAAACCCAAATGACCAATTTTTTTTTTTTTTCTGAGCAGGGGGTGGTAGTGGCAACCGGTATCTTTCTAGCACTTTACTGAGGCTATTGGGGCCCCTTATAGGCTACTTGTGTCATATTTTAGTCCTCTATTATGTTATTCCATAGTTACCGTGATTTGTTAAAGGAAAAACCAGTTCTAAAACCCCTTCTTCTCGTGTACGTGTACGCATGTTTGCTGAATTCGGTGGGTCGGTTGCTCAAGAATGTGCGAAGTTAGTTTTCTCATATCCTTGCGCTATTCAACTGTTTGCTCTAAATTATTTTTTTCGCATACGCATTTTCTGCTATCCTGGTAATTGTGTCCTCCGTCCGTCCTAATACTGGATAGGTATGCCACAGCTAATTTCAAAACGTGCTTCACGCTGATAGGGTCCTGCTTTGATGAAAGCCGCTATGTTTCAATTCGGTTCTTGAAAGATGTTTTGACAAGACTAACGTCTTCCTCCTGCTTCACCAGGTGTTGGCTCGGTGCTAGAGACACCGAAGATGACCAACCCATTGATTTATCGGTGCCTCCAAGTCGCAATCCTCACACCACCGGCATGTGGCTGATATTGAAGGTCCTGAAAATAATTAAATTAGATTTAAAAAATGCGATTATGTCAACTTACCAGCAAAAGTCTAGCTTGCTTCATCATGGGGGCGGTGGGATCTCCAGCCTTTCGTTTGGAGGCTCTCTTGGAGCTGGGTGTTTTTGATGGTGTTGGATAGCCCCCCTCTGCTTTAAAAATCCCACCACACTGGTTACAGATCATTGGAAGATGATTAGCAATCCCATGACGTTTCAGGTTATCTCCTTCCTGGTGAACGATTTTGTACATAAAATTAAAAATTCGCTGTTTATGGAGGTTTGTTTTAAAATAAATGAAAAAATAAAACCAGTTTAAATTGGTTAAAGAACCTACCTAAATTTTAGAAAAAGAAATTTGAGTTTGTGCAAATGTAAGTGTAAAAGTAAATTCAAGTTGCTCCGAAAAAAACTATTGGAATTAAATTAAAAAATAGGTACTCAGGGTTGTCTGTATTTTTAAAAAACAAACAATATGTTTATGTGTTAAGGAAAATAAAAATAATTCAATATATCGAGGTTTGTGTTTAATTTAAAATATGTCAGGGCATGATTTATCCTACATCACTTAGATATTAAAAAATAGTACTTACAGTTTTTCGAAACCGACACTTATCGCACAAGAAACTAAACTTTGAAAATCCAGGTTCAAAGTACTGGTACTGGATGCTGCGTTTTTTGTACAAAGAATAAAAATTGAATCCTCATCTTTTACAGGTAACAATGTATCCACTTAAATTTTGTATTGCATAGGGTTATTGGCTCATAAAATGTCAACGATGCTAATTTAAATCTATCTTTTAAATTTTGATAAATCGATTGAATTTGTCACCTTTTTTAAAATAAAAATGGACATATCAAATATCTAACTTAATAATTACGCCTTAAACTAAAAAATTATCTTTAAAATGTTGTTGTTGTTTTCTCGGGCGATTTCTGCGAACGGTCCCTGATTAAATTCAGATAAAAAAACTGCCGAATAAGCCGTTTACATTTGACGGTGCTTTTGTATGTGATATCAAAGTTTAAATCGGATTTTTATAATAACAAGCTTCTTTTCAGTTTGCTCAAACTCGTCACCAGTGAAAAATATAAAATTATTGCACAACAATTATCATTTTAACCAAGTAAGTAAATATCTTATATACTAATATCAATCAACAACAAGACATGTTTTTTATAGCAAAGGATTAAAAACACTGAGAAAATTACAAGACCTGAAGCCTCATAGAAAGTGAAATCCTCCAATAATTTTGGCAGAGTTTTTTTGTATGTGTTAACTTCTAAGTCTTAAATCGGATTATAAATAACTAAGCTCTATTAGTCTTGTTTGAAACTCGCGTGAACTTATAAAATTATTGCACAACAATTATCATTTTAACCAAGTAAGTGAATATCTTATATACCATCTAATATCGATACAATTTATGAATTATTTAGATATGGATTTGAAACTCAATCAACAAGAACCTGTCTTTTTATAACAAAAGGATCAAAAACGCTGAGAGAAATTATAAGGTCCTCGTAGAAAGTGAGTCGTACCCAATATTATCTACGATACAGACCTCTAAATAATTGCTAAATCTTTACTGGAACCAGTTAATACTATACAATTAAAGGTAGATCAACAGATGTCAAGCGAAGTTCGAAATTAAAAGGGGTGCCCACAGTGTTGTATTCTTTCTCGTCACAGTGAGGATTATAAAATTATTGAGCAACAATTATTATTTTATCCTAGTAAGTAAAATATCTTATATACTTAGGTATTCGATACAATTTGTGGCATATTTTTTAGCTATGGAGTTTGAAATACTCGTTGAATTTGACGACAACGCAGTGTTTCTCCCTAGACGTACCACCAAAATGATTGGATCATTATGCAGTTTATTGATGGAAAATATTCGCTTTTTTGAAATCGTTGTCTTAAAAAATGTATGTTTTATAATAAAAAAAAAAAAACGAGGCCCCTTCCCCATCAAATGTTGGTTCCAACCAAGGATATATACACACTACTACAACAGGATAGCCTTTCTCATAAGGCCTGTGTGGAACAATTCCACTCTCTCCCCAACGTTAAATCACCAGTTGTGACGTAAGCAGCATGTTATTTCTCGCCTTGATGTAGGTTGTTTAAACAGCTGTTGGCTTAGTTATGGCGTCGTAAATGGTTAACACACGAGGTCAATAAGCAATTCCTGTAGGTGTGTATCATCCTTGAGCTCGAACACCCTCTACCAGGTACAACATGAAGCTAGCTGCTGGACCCTTCATAGTTACCGTCACCACCACAGCATCCTGTTATAAGACACATCGAACTGACACATGTACGCTAGATGGTTGCCACGGACGTGACCCCAGGTCGCTATGACGTCATCACAGAAACCACGAACTTTGCACTATGTACTCTAAATGGCGCCACGGACGTTGACCCAGGTCGCTATGACGTCATCACAGAACGCGAACCCTGAATCAAACTTTGCACTATGTACTCTAAATGACTCCACGGACGTGACCCAGGTCGCTATGACGTCATCACAGAACCGAACCCCTGAAATCAAACTTTGACTATGTACTCTAAATGACTCCACGGACGTGACCCAGGTCGCTAATGACGACATCACAGAACCATAATTTAATATACGTAGCGATTTCGAAAACGCCTCGGAACAATCCCTTCCCACGCAAACTCCATAATTACAGGAACCTGTAATTGCAAGAATTCACCTCAATAAACCGGTATGACGTCCATCTTAGGTGACAGATGACGTTTGACAGGTGTGACGTTTTGACAGGTGACGTTTGACAGGTGATGTTTGACAGGTTGACGTTTGACAGGGTGTCGTTTGACAGATGACGTTTGGACAGATGACGGTTGACTAGATGGCGGGAAAACGTTTCCCCCCACCCCTTTTTCTGGCACCCATGATAAAATCCGGGGAGCCCCTTTTCGGGGGGGCGCAGCCCTGTGGGCCCCCTTTTTGGGAGGGGCGGAGCCCTACGGGTCCACAACTACAGCATCCTGTATTACGAGCTTCACACTAATGTACGCTAGATGGCGCCATGACGTTTGACAAGATGGCGCCGACGAATGCATCCACCTTCGTGTCAACGGCGGCGCATCCACCACGTGTCAAGAATGAAAGATTGAGGTTATGTTCGGTTTTTTTGTAGGTCATACCCCTGTTGCTGTACTACTCACTTATTTGAAAGTAGAAAAAGAGATTCTTCATGTGAATAGAGAGCATGCAGATAACAGAAACCTCGCAGGAAAAGAGGATTATTTGGAGAACTACTTACCCTCAGTCTTTGGAGGTAAACGACGAGGTATACAAAGGACATCAGCAGCTTGCAGTCAAATCAGATGAACTTATAAAGGCAGCCAACCATCAGAGCAAAGTAATGATCAGTGCTATTTCACAAATAAGAACGAGACGGAAGTTCGCATTCAAGGTCAATTAGACGCAATGGCAAACTGGTCAAGGGGCGGTTTAAAGGGGGGGTAGTGGGTGTAATTACCCCCCACTCAGTACCAATATTTTTTTAAAAAAAACATTTATTAACTACAAAAAAAATTTCAACAAAAGACAAGTTCCATATATGGATAGCCTCACCC